>OX421895.1:54867114-55503582 GCA_949128065.1 Beris chalybata
TTTTTCTTTGAAATTTCCAGAGTTTTAGCGAAGCATCTTATATATATAATTAAAGTCCACCATACGGAGTACACTAATACTTTTTCAACTATGGTACTTTTTTTTAGCAATACTTTTGAATACTTTTGAACGATGAATTCTTCGACGAATTTTGGGACCAGTTAAGGTACAGTCTGGCTGGTACTGCCAACCGTCGCGGTTAGCAGAAACTGCCGGCAGTAGACTACTGCTTCAAAACAAGCTGTGTTGTATGTTTGGAACTGCTCGGCAGTTGACGATTGTTAGTGCAAAGGTTGACAGTTACTGCTGTCCGCGACGGTTGGCAGTACCAGCCAGATTGCACCTTAAGAGAAGGCACTGAATAGCGTATCCGGTACAACAACGAGCTGTATAACATCTATGACAACCCAGCCGCATCGACTCTTATAAAATTCCGTAAGCTACAATGGGCAGGTCACGTGGAGCGAATGGACGACGAAAGAATTCCAAACGCGCACTGAAAGGTAGAGCTCATGGGAAGCGACCGGTGGGAAAACCGCGAAAAAGATACGAGGACACAGTAGACGCAGATTTCAAATCGGATCTTACATAGATGCACAAATTGGAGGACGCCGGCGCTGAACCGAGATGACTTCAAGCAATGTATCCAGCAGACCATGGCATGATTTGGGCTGTCGCGCGATTGATGATGAAAACATGGCATGCACGTAAACCCGGATATCACATGCTTCTAAAAGCCATTACAGGTAACTATTGTATTTCCCTTTTTAACCCGAATAATAAACAATGAGTCGAGATAGAAATTATGTTGAAATAATTACGTTCTCGACGAAAACATATTTATAAAAAATGTACATGTCCGTTATGCTTTTCAGATGCACAAGAAACTCTGGTGGATGTAGAGGCAGTGGCTGCCATGTAGTGTTTGCCGAAATGAATTAACGGTATGTAAAGAGCCATAACTTTTATATTTTCACAAGCATATTTATAGATATTTTTTTATTTTATTTTCAGATTTCCCTATATAAATATTTAATTTAAAAGATTTAATAACTAAATATTATGTTAAATAAAATTAAAAATATTCAGAAGTTTTATTTTCATCTGCCTTTAGTTCTTGATAGGGTTAAGTCGAAATTTGATACTTATCCAATTATTAGTATACATTTTTTTTCAAAAACCATATCGCTTAATTCTTTTTCCAGGAAAGTGTTTCTAATTTTCATTGCAGGAAATGTTATCTTCACCTTTTACTATAGTTGTAAGGGTTTGTATTTTAGGTTATTCGGAGTGAGGTGAAATAATATCATAAAAAGTACATGATATGTGTATCTTTTATATATTTTTTCCATCTGGTACTCCATTTAAAAAAAAAGCCACGGATGTTTTAAAAAAATAATTTCTATGTTTCCGCTTACGAAAGGTATGTGTACATTGTACAGCTACACTTTTGTATATTGTACGAAAAAAGTGGCTGCTCACGAATAATTTTAGTACATTGTACGAATAAAATGTCGATGATAACGAATCATATTCGTATCTATATTATACGAATTATTTATCACTTTTAACGAATTATATTCGTACATTGTAAGAAAATAATTTCGTACGTTTTATAAAAACATTTGTAATCGAACTTTTCTTTTCGTAGAATGTACGTATAATATTACTAGAAACTACGAAATTTATTTCGGACAATGCACGAAATTTTTTCATCGTTTACGAAAAATGTTTATAGTACGAATTATTCGTACAATGTACGAATATAGTTCGTTGAAAACAACATTGATTTTTTCGTATAATGTACGAAAAGTTATGTGTAATATGTACGAAACCTTTTGTGGACTGAAAACGACGAAATTATTCGTAGAATGTACGAACGATTTCGTACATATTACGCAGTTTCTATTTTGAGTGTACAAATAAAGGCAATAAGAAGAAATTTTTTTCATTCTTATCAGTGTGACCTTATTATCACCGATTCTTTTGAAAATTTGCGTACACGAATAATTAGTAAAAAAAAATTTGGTTTCAATTTTTTTTTTCTATCTCATTTTTTTTTAGTATGTTAAAGACTTCCCAAAAAAGATGTCCGAGTTCTCTTTGAAAATTCATGCTTTTGGTAATTTTTATCCTTGAATAAAAAAGTAGGGCTTATTTTAAAGATTGTTCTAGTTTTTGTTAGTTAAAATATGCGATTGAAACAAAAACTTGAATTTCAGTAGTTTTTTTTCACTAGTTCTTAAGGTACAAAAATTTTCAATAGAATCGGAGATTTCTTGATAGAATGATAATAATATGAAAATGTTATGATCCAGTCATCAACCCTCTTTTTGTTTGCTAAGTGCAGTCTACGTATGTAGCTAAACTCACACAGTACTTGATCAATCAGAGTAGCCCAATCAAAAAAGTTTGTCGGCTGGGTGGTGTCTGTTGCACGATAATGCCCCGAGTCAAACCTCACTCAATTGTTGGTTCGGAATCAAGTCTCTGTGTTGAATATCCGCCGTATTCACCTGATTTGGCCACATGCAATTTTTCCTTAATCCCAAAATTAAAATTAAATTTGAAAGGATGTTTTATAATGACATTTCGAGCATCAAAACAGCTTCAACTGGAGCACTTGTGACAATTCCAGAAAATTAGCTAAAGCACGCATTTGAATCACTGTTGAATCGGTGTAACAAGTGTATTGAGCCTGGAGGAGAATGTTTTGAATAAAAAAAATTAAGAATATCCAGATTTTTTCTTTTAATGATGTTTTCCAAGACCAGTCTCAAAACTTATTGGTCGCGTTGTGTATGTACGTATGTTCTTCCTGAACAATCAAAACTGACACGTAAAAACAGGTTTAAACAGGTTTAACCAGGTATTAAACCTGGTATCAATCAGGTTTAAACAGATATTAAATAGATCTTAACAGGTATTAAACAGGTCTAAACAGTTTGATGAGATCATATAATCTAATAATATATCAACAAATTATAATTTTTTATTAAGTAAACAGAATGTTGTTTCAAGAGGGGGAAAGTTTTTTAGGTTGAAAATCTGTATAAAGGCAGAACGTTTTATGATCTCTAAAATAGTATTGAACCAGTCGTGAAAGCAGCTAACCTACAATGACACAACAGTTCTACACCTACGATGAGTCAACCGACTTTTTTCTGGATACTTCATCTTCAGATCTCTTGGACCTCAACAAAGATCGGCGGTACTTCAAACCAAGTATGAAGGTGAAAGAGATGATTCAACATACATCATATCACATCGTGCTGGCTAAAAGATGTAAAACCCCATATGTTTTCTACCTGATAGATTCAACGATTTAACAGATGAATCATTTAATAAGTTGAATTCAAGAAATTATTCAATAATAAATGAAGGACCATTAGGTGCTAGTTTTAAGCTTACGTTTGTAAGAAATTAAATATAATAAAAAACAATAGAAAATCAAATAAATCTTTAATTTCAATCTCTCAAAAAATATCAAAACCAGGATATTTAAATTGTCTTATTATTTGGCCCCAATTTTCTTGTTTCCGCTTATTAGTTTTTCAGTTACTTTAGAAGATCTGTGGTGTCCTTATAGAATTCCACAAAAAAATATCTCTTCAAAACTCTTAAACGAATGGTTGTTATTGCAAATTGATGAGACTATGAAAAATTTTCAGCCTTAAAATAGGCCCCGCCCCCTAATCAGTTTTTAGCTACTTTAGAACATTTGTATTCAAGGTGACCTTATAGAATTTCACAACTTTAATAACTAATTAATAATGAAAGGTCATTCTCCTCAAATGTCTATTTTAGTTTATCAGTTATTATATGAGACAAAGTTTAACGGAATTCCACATACATCTTTTCCTAGAAAAACATCTAAAAAAAACATCCGTATCAATACTTTGGATTTCTCCCATCATTTGCACCGAACCTCAAATGTCTATTTTCATACCTTGATTCTCGACCTTCATCCTCTGATCCTTAAGACTATCACCTTGATCCTTAAGACCCTCATCCTTGATCCTTAAGATCCTCACCTTGATCCTTAAGACCCTCATCCTTGATCCTTAAGATCCTCACCTTGATCCTTAAGATCCTCACCTTGATCCTTAAGACCCTCATCCTTGATCCTTAAGACCTTCATCCTTGATCCTTAAGACCCTCATCCTTGATTCTTAAGATCCTCTCCTTGATTCTTAAGATCCTCAACCTGGATCCTTAAGACCCTCATCCATAAGATCCTCATCCTTGAAACCACCTTCTTGAAATATCCTTCTTGATCCCCCACCTTGATCCTTGACCTTCATCCTTGTATCATCTCTTAAGACACCCATCTACATCCTTACTATGATGATATTGACCTTTGATCATTTATGGTATCATCGCATACAACCTTCAGTCAGGTGCTATAAATATTCCCTCACGATTAATACTTTTCAAAATAGCATCAATGGTAATACAAAGGTGTAGTTTTCTAATACGTCTTTTCGGGCATTTCTCCACAATAGAGATATGACGTTCCTTTGGCTACCTTATAATGAAAAATTATTATAATTAATTATTTTATTTGTTTTTCAGACAGTGTAGTATAATTTCTGGAACTCCAACACCAATATCTTCAATTTGAACTTGGTTGCGGCACGCGGAATCTCCAGATACTTCGTTGGGATCAGAATGTTCATCCATTAAATCTGAAATCCTCTCACTTTCAATGGAATCTTGTTTAGATTTCTCAAATTTAATAATAAAATATGACGGATTCAATAGGGATGTAGCTGCAGAACACTTTGATACTGTCGTAGATTAGGTAAGTTAGAAATAACGATTTTTTTTTTTGTTTTTGATTTTCTCAATTAACAAAATATTAAATTTAATGAAATTTACTCATGCAAAGAAGTTGTATACAAGGGAATTGTGTTCAAAAAGAATTTTTATGTTGCTAAAATGAAACAAAATGAAAAAAGATTGGGTCAAATTAAAAATATAATAGTCCAAAGAAATTCTGAAAATATAATTTTCGTAAGTAAAGAATATAAGATAATTTCTTTCGATTTCCATTTTGGTTCGTATGTTATTGATCTCTCAAAAATTGTAAACGATGTAACTGTATTTTGCTCAGATTCTTCAATACATATAAATTTTAATGGAAAACATATGTTTGGAAACAACTTTATAATTAAAAATTACACATTTTTTTTTATTATGGAAAATTATCATTTTAATTTTATAACACTGAGCCTGTATATGTAAAAAATTGAAATCAATAAATTTAAATATATAAATATAAATTAAGCAAGTTGTTTCTTTATTTCAATTGAAAATCTTAATACCACACTCTTATAAGAACTACGTTTATATAACAAATTATTCTTTTAAAGGTCTTACTTTTCCTGGGGCCTCATTACTGAATACGATACGATCAAAATCAATTGTAAATTCTATATTTCAGTATGCCGTATTTAGGAATTTACGATTGATTTTGATCGTATCGTATTCAGTAATAAGACCCCTGTAAAAAATACAAAAGGGCTATACAATTAGCATGCTGTGGTTGTAAAACTTACGACTCTGATCTATAAACTGTATAATATTTGTCGTTGAAATTATGAATTATAGTTATTATTATTGTCGAGTTTATTGTAAACTTTACAACTTAAATCCATGGATTCTACAGTGCCAATTGTCAATAGGATAATGAACAATTTCACAGTAGACTTCTGTCAATTTTACTTCCTCGTAGTAAACTCTACAACATTTTCAATTCTACAACAAGCGTGTTGTCAAATTGACAACAGTGGTAATAGGATCCATTTTGACAACGAAAATCGATTAAATTGATCGTAAAATAGACAGTTTTACGTG
This sequence comes from Beris chalybata, assembly GCA_949128065.1. Classification (NCBI taxonomy): domain Eukaryota; kingdom Metazoa; phylum Arthropoda; class Insecta; order Diptera; family Stratiomyidae; genus Beris; species Beris chalybata. The sequence continues at coordinate 54,872,974 of OX421895.1, forward strand.
TTTTTTTCTGTGGGTGTGTGTGTATTTATATGCCTTTTATAAAAAAAAATAAATAAATAAATATAAGTTTAATTCAGCCCGAAAAGTTTGTAACGCATAGAACCGAGCCTCGGACGAAAAAAAGTTGTATAACATTTTGTGTTTATTTTTGGCCAAAACCCCCAAATCCGTTTGCTGTCCGTCCGTCCGTCCGTCCGTCCGTCCGTCCGTCCGTTAGCACGATAACTCAAGAACGCGTTGACCTAGGAAGTTGAAATTTTGTCACAACTCGTAAAATGGAAAAAGTAAGGCTAAGTTCGTTAATGGGCGATATCCTTCCATTCCTTCGGGTACCTCCCATACAAGAGTCCTTAAAACACGTTTTCACAATTATTGCTCGAATGCTTCAAGTTAGGATCTTCAAATTTTGCATACTCAAGGTTTACAATGTTTAAATCGAAAGTTCCGAATATGATGCAAATCGAAAGAGTCCTTCGTGTAGCAGGCCTAGAAAAGTCCTTCAAAAATGTATGCTTGTTACTGAATCCACTATAACTCCAGAACAAGTTAAAGCAGGAATTTAAAATTTTACAGGAATTAGTTTTATACCAAAACCATGACGGATTTCATTAGTTAGAGCCATCCGTTGACTCCTTCGGGTAGCTGTCATACAAAAGTCCTTAATAAACATGTTCACCAATATTGAACGATAACTTTAGAACGCTTTAAGTTACGACTTTAAAATTGTATACACATCTATTTTATAATAGTCGCTGCTATAACTATTAATATGAAAAATATCCCATAAATCCTTCATGTAGTTGCCATACAAAAATTCTGTAAAATGTCCTAACTTACTTTATGGAACTCACTATAAATCAAAAAATCGAGTAGCCACTATACAGTAGTTTGTACCTGTAAGTAAAAGGTCATGTAATAATTGCTTGTGCTCACCTCATTCTTTCGATATATTTCGAACTAAAATATAAATCGGAGTTCAGTATTTCATCTAGAGTATCATACGATTGGCTTGCAGCCGATCGTGACTGCGTTATGTTTTATTGTATAATATTGCTACACAGCTACTTGATAAATTTGAAATACACGGTAGATCAAGATCCGTGTCGTATGTTGATCCTTGTGTCGCCAGCGCGCAACGCCATTCCAATAAAATTTATTGTAAGTTGTTGTAAGTGCGGCATTTGTAACACAGGCTTTCTTTATTGTATCGACATCTGGTAGACAAACATTTTGAAAATTCACCTTCACTTTTGTTTGTTTCTTGAGAGATCCTTTTCTCAAAATTAATTAGTTCTTTTACATTTTTCGCCGCGTCGCGTCTTCTCTTCGTGTTAAAAGCTCATTAGGTTATATACAATTTGTGCACTTTTTCAGACAAATTATAGGAAAATGTTTAAATGAAAATGGCAGATGGAAATTTTGAAAACGTTGCGGGACCCTGCACTCAGCCTACCTCTCGATTTGAGCAACCTAGCCGCAGATACATTGGATTTAGTTACACATTTGGTTTTCAGAGCTTGGCCTGTTTTCGGCTGTCGCGCCATTGATGATGATGATATACTTTATTTCGTAACTATATCATTAATTTGGTTCTTGGTTTCGTCCAATCATATAGACAAAATTTCATGGAATACCAGATTGACGGATGAAGAAATCAATGAATTCATTGGTCTTCTCTGAATCGGAAGAAGATCCATATAGTGATGAAGATGATGATGTCATTTGGCAGCCTCATCTTCAAGCTAAAAATTTTGAAGGCGATAGTGAAGAAGATGAACTCCATTAGCTTCCGCGACCAGATCAAGTTAGAACATGTTTACTGCTAAAGATTCAACGGTGTGGAGGAAACCCCAAATGCTTGCAGAACTTCGAAAGAGAGCACATAATGTTCTTCGCGAACGAAGAGGTGTCCGAGCGCCTTACACTAATCTAACTCGCCTTGAAGTATTTAATAATATGTCAAATGATGTAATATAAATTATTTTGGAGCAGACAAATCGGAAGGCGTCCAGTGTTATAGCAAATCAGAATAATAGTAACGGACAGTCTGATCCAAAGTCATTTGATCCTCTAACAATGGCGGAGCTAGATAGATTTTTTGGCATTCCATTCATTTATCGAACTATAAACACGTTACTGAGCTTTGGAAATCGGATACTCTTCCATGCTGCGAATAATGAGCGAAACCTATTTGCAAGCAAGGAAACCTATCTGTGATCATAAGAAAGATTCCTGTGACGTGTCTCCATTGCGTAGACTGAAGTACAGATCTTCCGAAACTATGGATACCTTATAATTATACTTTATAAACCTTACTTTAAATTCATATTATATATAGTGTATGAAATAGACGAAAAATAATATAAATATCTACATAAAAGACTATTCATTTCTACCGTACCGGGTACCGCTGCCGGTAGATTTAGAGGTTCACCGAAAAAACGGATAAAATCTCCAAGTTTTAACACCACATATTTCGAAATAAACCCGAAAACGTGCATTCAGTATACTACTTGTAGATGGCCCGGACCGATGTCCCTGTTATTATACCAGGAGAATAATTAAACCAAAAATTGTAGAAAAAGGTACCGGGTACCCACCGCCGGTCCATACCTCGCCAATCTCCTACACAAAATCGTGACCAAATTTGGATTGATGAAAAAATACCCGACGACTGGCGCCAGAGCATTATATGTCCGATCTACAAGAAAGAAGATAAACTGCGATGTGAAAATTACAGAGGCATATCATTGTTGTGTACGTCCTTCAAAATACTGACGAAAGTAATTCATAATCGATTAAAGCCTTATACAGAAAGTATTATCGGCGAATACCAAGGTGGTTTCTGAACCGGACGATCTACTATTGACCAGATATTCTCAGTCAAACAAGTGCTAGAAAAATGCTGGGAGTATAACATTGACGTGCACCAGATCTTCGTGGACTTCAAACAGGCATACGATAGTATAGATCGTAATGTACTATATAAAATAATGCTCGACTTTGGAATCCCATCAAAACTCGTCCGATTAACAAAAATGACCATGACTGACACTGAATCCCAAGTAAGGATACAAAACGAGCTAACCCAAAGCTTCCGAACAGAATCCAGCCTGAAGCAGGGTGATGGACTCGCTCCCATGCTCTTCAACCTTGCCCTGGAATATGTCATCAGAAAGGTACCCGTTGATACCAGAAGTACCCTACTAATCAAGTCCACTCAACTAGTGGTGTACGCGGATGACGTAAACATCATGGCCAGATCTGTTCCAGACGCAAAGGAAATCTTCCACTGTCTAGACTCAGCAGCAAAGGAGGTCGGGCTAAGGGTCAATGAGAGTAAGACCAAGTTCATGACCCAAACAAGAAGAAACGCGCCAACTAGACAAAATATGACCTTGGGGGACTACAACCTGGAGAATGTGGATCATTTCTCATACTTGGGATCACACCTTGTAAGAGACGGCAACGACCGGGACGAAGTAAATCAACGGATCACACTAGCAAATAAGGCATATTTCACGGTTCTCCCGATCTTAAAATCGAAAAAAGTGCACAGGCTGAGCAAACTTCGCATATACAAGACCATAATAAGACCTGTGCTACTATATGCAAGTGAAACGTGGACTCTCACCCAAGCGTCTGAAAAATCAATAGACGCTTTTGAACGACGAATTCTTCGAAGAATTTTGGGACCAGTAAGAGAAGGCACTGAATGGCGTATTCGGTACAACAACGAGTTGTATAACATCTATGACGACCCAGCCGCATCGACTCTTATAAAATTCCGTAAGCTGCAATGGGCAGGTCATGTGGAGCGAATGGAGGACGGAAGAATTTCCAAGCGCACATTGAAAGGTACAGCCCATGGCAAGCGACCGGTGGGAAAACCGCGAAAAAGATACGAGGATTCAGTTGACGCAGATTGCAAATCGCTTCTTATATGCACAAACTGGAGGACGTGGGCGCTGAACCGAGATGACTTCAGACAATGTATCCTGCAGGCCCTGGCCCGATTTGGGCTGTCGCGCCATTGATGATGATGACCCGCCGTTGGTAACATAAGGGTTAATATCGCAACCACAAGGCTACATTCACGTTTTGATACGATACTTGGGACTGGGTAAGTGAGGAGAACTCTACATCTATTGTAAAATAGAAATAAGACGGTTATAACAAGACTTCCGCAAAATACTCACACGAGTGAAACCTGTCCGATATAGATTAACTTATATTTGGACAATATTCTGACTAACAGTAAGATGAACTGATAGGAACTACATATCGTCACCCTAATGCTAAAACCTCGCAACTCCAAATCAACCAATTTAAAAACTAAAAGTTTGAAACTGTTTTTCTTCTATATTTTCACTTAAGGGTGTATTCTAGTCTAGAAGCCCGAATTTCGAGCGTTTTTTGAGGATTCATAAAAAAAAAGCAATTGATATTTTTACTATTAACTTTTTTAATGCTTATTTATTCCTATTTCAAGAGTACCTACATAAAAAAATAAAAAAAAATAAATATTAAAATTTCAGCAAGCTATGCGTCGTTGAAGTAGAGGGCGAAAAAAAGCCGTGTCCCGATCGTCATATCTACCCTCCTGGTCACCAAAAAAATAAAATTATGGATAGTTTTTGATCAGTATAAATGCCAGTATCGTATGAACCAATAAAAACATCATTCATTTTTAATACTGATCAAAAATTATCTATAATTTTATTTTTCAGGTGACCAGGAGGGTAGATATCATGACGACCGGGACACGGGTTTTTCTCCCTCTACTTCAACGACGCATAACTTGCTGAGATTTTAATATATTAATTTTTGTTTGTTTTTTTATGTACTCTTGAAGTATGAATAAATAAGCCATAAAAAAATGGATACAAAAATATCATTTGCTTTAATTCGTTTTCATAAATTTTCCATAAACAATTTAAGTAAAAATATACACGGAAAACAGTGTGTTAGTTTTAGTTTTAAGATTTCTTGATTTGGAGTTACCAGGTTTTAGCATTAGGGTGACGAAATGCTTACGAGTACATTAAATAGAATATTTTAGATAGGTACTTCTATATTATTGATAGGTTAGCAAAAAATAAACTTCCGTAAGCCCCTAATATGGAAATGTGTCCAATTTTGTTAAATATTTGCTCCGAGTTCTTCGGAACGAATCGTTACCTTGATTTTTATCCATCATACTTGGTGACACAGTTAAACTAATATCGCTGCAAGAATCTCCACTATCACATTCCTCACTTCGTTCCGGGTCATTTTTCAGGAAAATGTCCTGTCTGGTTTCACTGATATCATGAACCTCATTGTGTTCTCCATCATTTGAAGTCCTTCCACTCACCATATACGTATCCAACGTATCTAATTTTTTATAATTATCACTATTACCACTAGCTATGAAATAATTACCGGATTCACCGCTATTAATTAGAAGCTTTGATATTTTATTTCTGGCAGAATCCTCAACATTATTAGCGACGAAATGAGCTAATTTTTCGCGATAAGATGTCTCGTGGGTGTTGAAAAACATTCGAGTATCTATTATTCCGGACTGCGCCATTATGATATCAGCTGAAAGATTTTCATTATTGGCAGGAGTCGATAGGTGCGAGATCATTGGTGGTTGTAACTGATTGGATTGATGTGAGCCATTCGTTAGAAGTTGCGATAGACGCTCATGTGTTCGATTTAAATAACCCATCCATGGATTATAAAGGGGGATATTGGAAAAATATATGTTTTCTGCCGGCGCGAATATATTTGATGGCAAAGAACTCATATTCCGCGAGTAATCAGCTGTATCTAATTGCGTGTGCACCACTGGTGACGCAGTCGATATATCCATCCCAACATTATGAAAACTATTTCGGTTCGCTATTAAACTTTCGATTGAAAACGAATTTGTTAAACGTGACAGCTTAGAATTATTCACTCGCGCCGACGAGGAAAGTTGAACCTCCAAAGGTTTATCCATTTTTGCGACCACGATATTAACGAAAAACAGACATTATCGATGATGAATCGCTAAAACAACCGAGTTTCTAAACGAAAGACTAACGAGGGAAACAGGCGACAAAGTCGAACTGAGCACGTTCACGTATAATTTCCCTCGGCAGTCTGCAGCGTCAATACCGGGAAACGTTCTGTCCCCTAAACATGAAGAAATAACTACGGACCGCCCAGCTGTGCAACCAATGAATTCAGCATTCTCTGTGAAACATGTGGGGCGCAGCAACAGATACTTCGGATTGGATATGTTGAATTTTGGTGGGATGATTGGGTGTTCCTAATGTGGCTGAAGCGAATTTAAGATGGGAGAGTCCAAAAAAGTAGAGGGCGGTGCCATGGATTAGTCTTATAAAATATTTCTAAGAGACCTACACGTTTACAATGTATAACTTTGATGGAATGTTGAAATTAACAGCAGGCTGTAGGTAAGGTAGCAATTATCTTCAACATTTTGTTAGAACTAGAAATTTACGAAACAACTCTTTAGGTGAAAATCTAACATACTGGAAAATTAATTTATCACTTTCAAGGCAGGAACAAGAATCAACTAAAAAGAAGCATACGAACCCTATGAAGTTTAGCAGCTGAAAAATAAAATAAAACTCAGGTTATGGCCACCATACACTATCATTTTTGCATGTCATGCATGCATGAATATTTGAATTTTTCTCGAAAATCTCTCGTGTATGTGGCTGCATGATGGCATAGTTGCATGAAAAATTCAAATATTCATGAATGCATGACATGAAAGAATGATCGTGTATTTTGGCCTTTAGCTACATATGTTCATTCTAGGTCGCACCATAGTATTTTCATATGCAGTGGGGGATTTAGCTTGTATGAAGTTTCTGCCATTAGGTCTGTTCTTTTTGTTTGCACTTTTTACATTTTGTAAAACTTTTTTAGACTAGCTCTCGAGCGAGTGCAGAAAAGTGTAAAGGGAGAATCGGAGGGGGGGGGGGTAGGACATACCTACTGCCATTGTATTTATATCTTATAGTAGTATCACGAATAACTTCACCTCAGCTCAAAAGATGGCGCAGCATATATCGTTTTTTGAGGTTTTGTGCTCTCGCGCTTTCACACTCGTTCTTTCTTGAAGAATTCAAAATCAATTAAAGCAGGCATTATCTCATTCATTTATAAAGTTCAATCAACACGACTTCCCATTGGTCGACAGCGAACTCCGCACTCGAGTGTTAAAGAAATGAATAAGTGTGGAGAGCGCGAGAGCACAAAACCCCAACCAATGGGAAGTCGTGTTGATTGAACTTTATGAATGAATGAGATAATGCTCGCTTTGATTGATTTTGAATTTTTCTTCGTAGGTACAATACGCATTGACATTTCTCACAGTTCTCACTACGTTCATTTCCTTTCCTCGCACACGGTGCATGGGAAAGGACGGGCGGTATGGAGAAGCAGATCGCTTTTCTGTTTCTTCATGCAAAAGAAGAATTCCATTATGCAGAAGGTCATACACTCTTTTTTATTTTTGCGGTACAAAAAAGTACATGCAAAATTTTTGGAAACTATTTGGGAGTGAGGATTGTGGAAACGCCGTACGTCTGCCGGTGTACGCAAAATTGTTTGAAAGCTCGTAGCACCCAAACCATTTGAGCTATTTATTTGAATTTTTTTCGTTAGTAGATTTGGTATACCCCTTTAAGTGAACACCTTTTTAGGGATACGGGTGTGAAGAGGGAGGTGGGGGAGGTGTTTTAGACCGCAAGTTTTGGTTTCTAGATATCAGCAACCGCTTATGCTAGAAATCTGAAACTTGGAATTTTTATAGAGCTTCAATAGTAGACCCATTAGCAAAAAATATTCTGATATGAGTGAAGGAGTGGGGGTGGGGAAATATTGCGTCCGAAGCGCAAAAAAGCTGAGATTGATACATTCTAAAATACATATCTCCTAAACTGTTTATGGGACGAAATTCAAACTTAACAAATATCTGTACCTTTACTAGGAGAAAAGATTGAAAAGAAATTTTTGAGTAGGGTTAGTGGAGTACGGTGGTGGTGGGTGAAAAACTTTAGATTACCATATCTCAGGAACCAATTGCTCTAGAAAAATTAAATTCGGTTTGAAGAGAAAGGTCGACAAATAAAGATTACTCAAAGTACAATTTTTTCAGGGGATGGCGGAACATGGAAGGGGGGGGGGGGATAAAAAATTTTCAAAAAAAAAACTCTTCATACCTCAAGAACAGTGTGAGATAGATGCTAATTTTTTTTACCAGACGTAGGCCCAATAGAACCTTAGCAGAAAAAGAAAATTGGGTGATGTGGGTGTAGAGGGTGAGGGTGGGGAGGGTGAAAAGTAAAAGGTTCCGATGTTTATATCTTATGAACGTATAATGATAAAAAGCTGAAACGTGGTATTTAGATAGAGCTATAGTATTGGCATGTTGGAAAAACATAATTGTTTTAGGAGTAGTGTGGTACGGGGGTGGGTGGTTTTTTCCCTAACTATGGAACGGATGATGCTACAAAGTTGAAACTCGGTGTATATGTAAATCAACTAGGAAAGTAATTTTGTTAAAAAAAGATTCGAATATCCATTGGCGTTCAGAAGGGGGGGGGGGGGGGCAATAAAAGTTATCAGTAAAAATAAAATGCATATATTTTCACGATTTTCGTCATATCTACTAGGTCTTTCCAAATGTTGAATTCATTTTTATTCTACGGATTTTTCATTTGAATACCTAGAAAGTGTTTTCAAGATTTTTTGAAATTCGACCCCTAAGAGGGTGTAAAGCGGTTGTATACTTTTTCATGAATTCCACCATATCTCTCAGGTCTGATCAGATATCGAATATCTTTTCACTTCCACAGTTTTGTTTAATAATCACCTATTTTTAAGTTTTGTCTTTTTCAACCTCGAAACCGCATCCCGGAATATGACCCAATTATATAATTCATATGTTACACCATATTCTAACCGCTTCCCGAACTTTTTGAAAGGTTTGCAGTCACATAGTAACCTACACCGCATCTAAGAATTGAACGCGCTCCCTACGTCTGCTGGAAAAGTTATAAAGCTGCGCCCAGACCATTGGCAGATTTTTAAGTATGGCGAAGGAGGTGGAGAAATTCAATAATTCAAATCTTAGCGTCGGAACGGATAGAAGTTTCAAAATACCGCTTTTAAAAAAAAAACTTTTTACAACATTCTATGTATTTTGAAAATATTAATTTCTTTTTAAAATTTTATATCTCTGTTTTTATAAGACTCAAGAGGTGCAACGCAGTTGAGATGATGTGTTTATTGTTTGAGTTTCACCAAAACTTTATTTGTTCATTCGTAGTTTGTTTCTACGCGATCTGACCAATTTTAACACTTGGGGTGTCATTTTTCTCGCCTCAGCTATGCATGTGTGTGAATAAAAAAAACTGCCAACAGTCTGGGCTCAACTTTATTATTTTTCCGGCAGAAGTTCGGAACGTGTTTTATTCGGGGATGCGGTGTATGTTACTATGTGACTGAAAACCTAATAAAAAGTTAGGGAAGCGGTTAGAATAGAGTGTAACATATGAATTATATAGTTGGGCCATATTCCGGGATGCGGTCTAGAGGTTGAGAAAGAAAATACTTAAAAATAGGTGATTATTAAACAAGCCCGTGGAAGTGAAACGATATTTGATATCTGATCAGACCTGAGAGATATGGTGGAATTTATGAAAAAGTATACAACCGCTTTACACCCCCTTAGGGGTTGAATTTCGAAAAATCTTGAAAACACTTTCTAGGAATTCATATGAAGAATCCGTAGAATAAAAATGAATTTAATTGTTGGAAAGATCTAGTAAATATGACGAAATTCGTGAAAATATATGCATTTTATTTTTACTTACAATTTTTTTTGCCCCCTCTTCCGAACCCCAATGAATATTCAAATTTTTTTTTTATTAGATTTACTTTTCTAGTTGATTTACATATACGTACCGAGTTCCAACTTTCTAGCATTAGCCGTTCAAAAGTTAAGAAAAACACCCCCCACCCCCGTACCATACTACCCCTAAAAAAAAAATATTTTTTTACCATGCCACTACAATAGTTCTATCTAAACACCAAGTTTCAGCTTCCTATCGTTATAGGTTCTTAAGATATAAACATTGGAACTTTTTCCTTCTCACCCTTCCCCACCCTACCTATCCACCACCACTCCAAATTGTTTTCCCTACTAGGGTTCTATTAGGCTTACTTTTGGCTAAAATTTGAAGCACCTATCTTACACTGTTCTTGAGATATGAAACGTGTAATTTTTGAAAAATTCTTATCCCCTCCACTTCTATGCTCCCCTACCCCCCTCAAAAATTTAACTTTAGATAACCTTTTACTATATTATTTTAATAATTAAAAATTGTGATTGATTTTAAAAAAAAAAAATTTGCTACCCTCAAAATTTTTATTTTCACGTTTCATAACTAGTAGACGCCAAAAAAGTAATAAAAATTTTCAGTCCGTCTGTCCGCCGCACGCCGTACGCCGTACAGCGTCCGCCGAACGCAAGATCGTTCGGAGGCTCGTAGCTGCCAAACGATTTGAGATTTTAAATTGAAATTTTTTTAACGAATAGACGGGGTAGGCTCCTTGAAGTGACCAAATTTTTAGGGGTAGGGGTGTGAGGGGGAAGGAGGGGGAAGTGTTTTAGACCGAAAATAGGAAGCTGAAACTTGGAATTTTTATAGAGCTCTGATAGTAAACCCATTCGCAGAAAAATTGTCAATATTGATCAAGGGGTGTGGGAGTGGGGGGAATTGTAATGCGTCCGAAACCCAAAAAAGGCGAGATAGACACATTCTAAAATCCATATCTCCTAAACCGTTAATGGCACAATATTCAAACTTAAAAAATTTTTGTAGTTATACTAAGAGAACAGAATGAAGAAAAATTTTGGGTGGGGGAAGTTGTGTATGGGGGTGGGGGGTGAAAAACTTTAGATTACGATATCTCATGAACCAATTGCTCTAGAAAAATAAAATTTGGGTTGGGTATAAAAGTCGACAAATAAAGATTGATCAAAGTAAAATTTTTTAAGTGGGAGGTGGAGCATAGGAGTGGAGGGGATGAAAATTTTTCAAATCAAACATATTTCATATCTCAAGAACAGTGTAAGACAGATGCTTAGAATTTTTACCAGAAGTAGCGCTAATTCAACTGTAGTAGGCAAAAAAGTTTTGGGGTTGTTGGTGTAGAGGGGGAGGGTGGAGGAGGGTGGGGGAGGGTGGGGGAAAGTGAAAAGGAAAAAGTTCCGAGAACCTGTAATGATATAAGCCTTAAACTTGGTATTTAGATAGAGCTATATTAGCGGAATGTTGGAAAAATATAATTTTTTTTAAGGGTAGTATGCTGCGGGGGTAGGGGGGGTTTTTCCTAACTATTAAACGGTTCATGCTAGAAAGTTGAAACTCGGTGTGTATATGTAAATCAACTAGAAAAGTAATTGTGTTAAAAAAAATTGAATATTCATTGGCGTTCAGAAAAGGGGGCAAAAAAAATTATTTGTAAATATAATAAATATAAAATGCATATATTTTCACGATTTTCGCAATATCTACTAGGTCTTTCCGAATATTGAATTAATTTTTATTCTACGGATTCTTCGTATGAATACCTAGAAAGTTTTTTCAAGTTCTTTTGAAATTCGACCCCTAAGGGTAGTGTGGTACGGGTGTACGGGTAGGGGGTGTTTTTCCTATATATAGAACGGCTTAAGCTACAATGTTGAAACTCGGTGTGTATATGTAAATCAACTAGAAGAACAATTTTGTTAAAAAAAAATTGAAAAATGTATTGGCGTTCAGGAAGGGGGCAAAAAAAATTATCTGTGAAAATATAATGCATATATTTTCACTATTTTCGTCAAATATACTAGCTCGTCCCAAATATTGAATTAAATTTTATTCTACGGATTCTTCGTATGAATACCTAGAAAGTGTTTTCAAGGTTTTTTTAAATTCGACCCCTAAGGGTAGTGTCGTACAAGTGGGGGGTGTTTTCCTATATATAGAACGGCTTAAGCTACATTGTTGAAACTCGGTGTGTATATCTAAATCAACTAGAAAAATAATTTTGAGTAAAAAAAAAACGAATATCTATTGGCGTTCAGAAGGGGGGCAAAAAAAATATCTGTGTAAATAGAATGCATATTTTCCCACGATTTTCGACATATCTATTACCTCGTCCCAAATATTGAATTTAATTTTATTCTATGTATTCTCCATAATTGACCCCTAAGGGGGTGTAAAGTGATTGTGTACTTTTTCATAAATTATTCCATATCTCTCAGATCCAATCAGATTTTCACTTCCACGATCTTGTTGTTTTTGATAGGTTTTCAGTCACATAGTAGCCTCCACCGCATTTCAGAATTGAACGCGTTCCTAACTTCTACCGGAAAAATAATAAAGTTACGCCCAGATTGTTGGCAGATTTTTTCTATTAAGGTTTATACTCAAACCAAATTTTGTTTTTGTGGTGCAATTGGTTTGTGAGATATCGTTATCTAAAGTTTTTCACCCCCCCACCCCGTACGCCTTTACCCATACCAAAAAATTTTGTTTCAATCTACTCTCCTAGTATAACTACAGATATTCGTTAAGTTTTAATTACTTGCCATTAACATTTTCGATTTCCACTTTTTTGCGTTTCGGACGCATTATTTCCCCCTCCACTCCCACACCCCTTCACCCATATCATCAATTTTTTTGCAAATGGGTCCACTATCAAAGCTCTATAGAAATCCTAAGTTTCCGCCTCCTACCATAAGCGGTTGCTGAGATCTAGAAACCAATATTTTTCCTCTAAAACGCTTCCCCCACCTTCCCCCTCACACCCTCACCCCTCAAAGAAATCTGACTTCAAGGGGTGTATCATGTCTATTCATAAAAAAAAAACAATTTAATAGCTCATATGGTTTGGGAACTATAATTCCTCAAATGGGTTTGCGTACGGCGTACGGCGTACGGCGCACAGACGGACTGAAAATTCTTATTGCTTTTTTGGTGTTTATTAGTAATAAAACGTGTAAAAAAAAATTTCAGGTAAGCAAATTTTTTTTTAAAAAAAAGTCGATAGCAATACTTTATTATTAAAATCATAGAGTAAAACATATATGTGAAAAGTACAAAATAGTACTAAAAATAAAATATCTGCCAATGATCTTGGCCAAACTTTTATTATTTATCGGGTCAAAGTTCGGGAGCGGTAAAATTCGGAGTATATCATGAGCTGTTTCTAAATTATTAGATTTCTTGGAAAATTAATTTTGTTCTTAAAATAAAAATATTTTAAATAGATATATTTAATCGATTAAACATTGAATAAGCCCATGTATGGGAAACTATTCGAATTTCGGAATATGTATTATGTACACTAAAAGCCTCACACATTCGATTTCATTTCCTCTTGGCATTTGAATTTCGAAGGAATTGTGAAACAGGTTTTTTAACGATTTAATAAATAAATATGAAGACAACACGAGAAAGTAAAAACCAATTCAATTTCTTATCATTTTTAAAAGATGTGACAAAATTCATGAAAATGTGTTCAACCGATCTTATATGTATGTTTTTAGAGGCTTAAAAAGGATTATTACGCAAGCCCATGAAAGTGAAAATTTTTTCGATATCGATCAGATCTAGGAATAAGGCAGACGAAATCCTGAAAATATAATGTATTTAATTTTCACTGATAATTTTTTTTGCCCCTCCCCCCTTTTCATCAGAACTCCTTCTCTAGTTGATTTGCACCGAGTTTCAACTTTCTAGCATAAGCCGTTCTATAGACAGAAAAAATACCCGTATTTAAAATTATATTTTTCCAACACGCCACTACCATAGCTCTAAAATAGATACCAAGTTTCAGCTTTGTATCCTTATAGGTTCTCGAGATATTAAAATCAGAACCTTTACCGTTGGAGTCCAAATGCCGACAAATGTTCTTGACTCCAAATTTTGGAGTAGTGTTGGGTAGAGAGACAGTCGCTGATCCGATCCCAATAGGGAAAAAAATGAGCGCGCCAGAAGACCTTCATCATGTTACACCATACAATTTTGTTTAGTTGTGTCCGTTTCGTATTTGTGTTGTGGGCTGAGTTTACAAAATAAATTCTATTTAATTTAATTTCATAGGCTTGAATAAAAAAGAAAAGAAGTGCTCCTTTCTCGTTTTGAAACGCAATAGTTTAACTTCCTGTTGGGGAATTTTCTTCCTAAGTTTGTATGAGGTCCCTTTGCTTTCATTCTCACAATTTTCAAAAACCTTGGCGGGCCGGTTAAATCACCTGCCGGGCCGGGTTTGGCCCGCGGGCCGTAGTTTGGACACCTCTGATCTAGAGTATTATACGATTGGCTTGCAGCCGATCGTGACTGCAGTATGTTTCTTATTATTATCAATTAAATATATTACATATTTTATTCTTGAAAATATTATAATTAACGATTCTTACCAACTTTCCAATAACAAGCAAAAAAAAAAACTAAAAGTCGTATCGGAAAAACTGTTCGGTCGTGTGTAATGTGTATAGCGCCTTAGTGTGAAAGTAAATCAGTATTTTATTTATGTGTTAAATTATTATTTATTTTTAAGGAGAGTAAAAGCGATAGAAGATATTAGTTTTCTCTGAAATGTAGTTTTAGTTAATTTCAATATTTAAAAACATTTAAACCTTATACCTAGGTATTAATAAAATTCCACTAAAACTGGACTCACAGGATGGCTTTCTGTAAGTCCAGCAGAGTGAGCCACATGAACAAAATTGTTTCTTATTCTTAAATCTGAGACTTTAACTATTACAATAAAAAAAAAGAAACTACAAAAAATATTCTGAGGCTACATGAAATATAAATTTTTAAAAACAAACTTTAAAATGGACCACCCTGCATTTTCGTTACATGAATACTAAAGCACTATTATTTCCATTAATTTGAAACGAATTACGTTTTACCTACATGCGCGCAAGCGCAACAGTATAAATAAATAATAATCCGAGGCGGCTAGGTTATTTTATGAAACGTTCGAAAATTGGTATTTTTCATTACAAATCTGTTAGTAATTTCGTTTACTAGATAATCTTTTTCTCTCAATACCTACCTACTGGTCACCTTGTCGTACCATTCGCTTTTATTGTACTTGATAAATAGCCAGTGCCATAAAAGCATTATTAACTTAAACTTTAGCTCTCAGATTTGCTTGCAAAACTACCATTTAAGGTACCAGTTATAATTTAATTTATTCTTCTTCATTATTTTCAATTTCCCTCTCTGAGTTTATGGATATCTAACAATTTAAAAACCACTCGAAGCAAAGAGTGATTGCGTTTGTGATTTGAATTATTTCCGTAAAGCCACCCCTCTTTGAATAAGCAATTTTAAGTTGAAGCTCCACCCAACTCGTTTTTGCACTTGAATAGGAAAGTAAAGTGCGCTGGATAGGTACAGTTCTAAGTTACATGGCTGCTAGACTAGATACCATGTATTATAGGCTATATCTAACGATGTACTCGTACGTTATGTATTATACGAAAATGTGACATGCGTGGTATTTGCTATTACGTACATTATATGCGTCATGAACCATCCTGCAACAGCGAGCACGTTTGTACGATATACATATACATACTTCTACGAACACGTTGAAAAATGTATTTTCGGAAATATTATAGGTATAGTGGCGTTGCAAGGTTTTGCATTTCGATCTGAATTGATTGACATCGAAGAAAGTTTTGTTACATATTCCTAAACGTAGATTAACCCTCTAGCACAGGGGTGGCCAACCCAAATGATCTTGCGGGCCACTTTCGAAATGCTTCATAACTCCGCGGGCCACATATCATATTTTAGGTAGGTATCTCCTAAACTGTTTATGGGACGAAATTCAAACTTAACAAATATCTGTACCTTTACTAGGAGAAAAGATTGAAAAGAAATTTTTGAGTGGGGTTAGTGGAGTACGGTGGTGGGGGGTGAAAAACTTTAGATTACCATATCTCAGGAACCAATTGCTCTAGAAAAATTAAATTCGGTGTGAAGAGAAAGGTCGACAAATAAAGATTACTCAAAGTACAATTTTTTCAGGGGATGGCGGAACATGGAAGGGGGGGGATAAGAAATTTTCAAAAAAATCACTTTTCATATCTCAAGAACAGTGTGAGATAGATGCTTATTTTTTTTACCAGACGTAGGCCCAATAGAACCTTATCAGAAAAAGAAAATTGGGTGATGTGGGTGTAGAGCGTGAGGGTGGGGAGGGTGAAAAGTAAAAGGTTCCGATGTTTATATCTTATGAACGTATAATGATAAAAAGCTGAAACGTAGTATTTAGATAGAGCTATAGTATTGGCATGTTGGAAAAATACAATTTTTTTAGGGGTAGTATGGTACGGGGGTGGGGGGTTTTTTCCCTAACTATGGAACGGCTGATGCTACAAAGTTGAAACTCGGTGTATATGTAAATCAACTAGGAAAGTAATTTTGTTTCGAATATTTTTAAGATTCGAATATCCATTGGCGTTCAGAAGGAGGGGGGGGCAATAAAAGTTATCAGTAAAAATAAAATGCATATATTTTCACGATTTTCGTCATATCTACTAGGTCTTTCCAAATGTTGAATTCATTTTTATTCTACGGATTTTTCATTTGAATACCTAGAAAGTGTTTTCAAGATTTTTTGAAATTCGACCCCTAAGAGGGTGTAAGGTGGTTGTATACTTTTTCATGAATTCCACCATATCTCTCAGGTCTGATCAGATATCGAATATCTTTTCACTTCCACAGTTTTGTTTAATAATCACCTATTTTTAAGTTTTGTCTTTTTCAACCTCGAGACCGCATCCCGGAATATGACCCAATTATATAATTCATGTTACACCATATTCTAACCGCTTCCCGAACTTTTTGAAAGGTTTGCAGTCACATAGTAACCTACACCGCATCTTTGAATTAAACGCGCTCCCTACTTCTGCTGTGGGTGTGGGGGGTGTTTTTCCTATATATAGAACGGCTTAAGCTACATAACTACATAATTTTGAATAAAAAAAAACGAAAAAAAATTTCTGTGAAAATAGAATGCATATTTTCCCACGATTTTCGAAATCAAATTTTTGAGTGGGTAGTGACGTTCGGGGTTGGGGTGAATTGGGATTCGGTATCTAACGAAGCAATTGCTTTAGAAAAATAAAATTTGGTTTGTGAGTAAAGGTTGATAAATGGATTCTGTTGAAAGTAAAAATTTTTAAGAGGGCGGTCGAGCATGAAAGTGGAAGTGATAACAATTTTTCTAAAAATTCACATCTTATATCTCAAGAACAGTGTAAGTGTAAAATTCTTAAAATAAAAATTGGGTGGGTGTGGGTGTAGGGGGTGGGAGTTGGGGAGGGTGAAACGGTAAAGGTTCTGATTTTAATATCTCGAGAACCTATAAGGATACAAAGCTGAAACTTGGTATCTATTTTAGAGCTATGGTAGTGGCGTGTTGGAAAAATATAATTTTAAATACGGGTATTTTTTCTGTCTATAGAACGGCTTATGCTAGAAAGTTGAAACTCGGTGCAAATCAACTAGAGAAGGAATTCTGATGAAAAGGGGGGAGGGGCAAAAAAAATTATCAGTGAAAATTAAATACATTATATTTTCAGGATTTCGTCTGCCTTATTCCTAGATCTGATCGATATCGAAAAAATTTTCACTTTCATGGGCTTGTGTAATAATCCTTTTTAAGCCTCTAAAAACATACATATAAGATCGGTTGAACACATTTTCATGAATTTTGTCACATCTTTTAAAAATGATAAGAAATTGAATTGGTTTTTACTTTCTCGTGTTGTCTTCATATTTATTTATTAAATCGTTAAAAAACCTGTTTCACAATTCCTTCGAAATTCAAATGCCAAGAGGAAATGAAATCGAATGGGTTTGTGTGAGGCTTTTAGTGTACATAATACATATTCCGAAATTCGAATAGTTTCCCATACATGGGCTTATTCAATGTATGGTGTAACATGATGAAGGTCTTCTGGCGCGCTCATTTTTTTCCCTATTGGGATCGGATCAGCGACTGTCTCTCTACCCAACACTACTCCAAAATTTGGAGTCAAGAACATTTGTCGGCATTTGGAGTCCAAATGCCGACAAATGTTCTTGACTTCACTGGCTTCAACTCCATTTAATTGCCTGCTCGAATGGTAAATGCGCAAAAGAATCATAAGTCACAAAATATCTTTGAGTGAGTCTACTAATTCATGTAATTTACTGAGACTAGATAAAGCAGTTGATCTCGGGATTTTTTTCTATTGTGTTATAGCGTATTGAAAAATTTGAAAAAATTAGTCGTAGTTTGTCTCCTCAGCAAAATTTATTTAGGAAGGCAAACTCAGAAAACGAAAAATTGGCATTAGTTAGCAAGAAAGTTGTTTATTTGTTGGGGAAGAAAGGAAAGCCCTTTATAAAAGAAATCCAGTTTAATTACAGTTCCTCGAATTTTCTCATATTACGATTTTGGCACTATTTGATGTAAATATCAGTGTTTAAAAATTTGATCAAAAAAACTTGTTTCCGACTGAGAATTGTTTGCAATAGTATCCTTGAGATCGGGGTACAGATTGTGAAACTTGCAAAGTAAGATTTGATGATTATTTACAAAGTATATAAATTTTAGCAGATGCTTACTATTTAGTGTTCATGCACGGAACTACAACTGGAGCAGATATTTTCAATAAAGTTCAAAACACGTTGGCAAAATTTAACTTGGACTGGAATCGACTCCAAGGTGTGACAATTGATGGAGAATATCGGGGTGGTTGGGCAAATAAAAAAAGCTTGTGAATGTGCAGGAGCATCAGCACCAAAAATCACCCTGAACCGCTTTTATCGGATGCTGAGTGGCTCTGGAAGATAGCTTTTTTTGCAGATATCGTGACACACGTGAATAACTTGAATTTAAAGCTCCAAGGTAAAAACAACTTAATTTGCGATTTATTCGCGCAAATCAAAGCATTCAGAGCAAAGCTGAAAAGCTCGAGAGTCAGATAAATGAAAGTAATTTTACACATTTCACGTGCTGTGAAGAATTCAATGCAAAAACTGAAGAACAATTTTCCACACCAGATTTGCAGTAAAAGTCATCGCGGATCTAAAACTACAATTTCAAAAGCAATTTTCTGATCTTGACATAAATTCAAAGGAAATTCGGCTGTTTCAGAATCCATTTGACTGCAATGTTGCCGACGTTTCAAGTCAGCTTCAAATGGAAATAATTGATCTTCAAGCTAACGATAAAATCAAGGATAAATACAAGGAAGGAAACTTGATTGACTTTTACAAATTTTTGGACGCAAAAGAGTTTCCAAATTAAAAGCAATTTGCTTGTACATTTATTTCTATGTTTGGCACTACCTACATATGTATGTGAACAAACTTTTTCCAGGATGAAGTATCTGAAATCTAAACACAGGGCAAATTTATCGGATGATATTAATCCCAACTTTGATGAAACTCTCCAGGAAAAAACACAGTTCTATCATTAAAGTTTATTGTTGTATCTGTAATTTACTGTAAAAAAAATAAAATTCAATACTGCTTTACTTAATTAATAAGATTTTTAATTAACATATTTACTTGGCCCCCGCAAGTGGATTTAAATCCCAAACTGGCCCTCACAGTGAAAAGATTGGACACCCCTGCTCTAGATGATACTGAACTCCGATTTATATTGTATTGAGTTATATTGGGGCTAAAGTAGAATTACGTATGTGCATGTTGTATGTCCTTTATTAAGGACCTCCATTCAATTGCTGCTTGAAACTTAAAAACAATATCATCAATGTTTAAAATCATTTCTTGAACTGGGTGTGCCATCAGGAATAAAATGTCATTTTTGAAGAATATTTACATGTGAGGTGCAGGAAGGACTCAATCGATTTCTTATATATATATATATATCCCTTTCTTTGGAACCATCCACAAATTAATGTGTACAAAATTTCAAATTCGTAGTTTGACGCGTTCAAAAGTTATGGGAAAATATTGTTCAATACGTATCTTAAGGATCTATTGTATGGAAGGTACCAAAAGGAGTGAAAGGGTTTCGCTGACTAGTAAACTCGAAATTTGATTTCACTCAAAACTAATTTGTACAAAATTCTAAATTTTCAGCTAAACGATTACTTGAGTTATAGTGAGTTCCATAAATTAAGTGAAAACATTTTAAAAGGATATTTGTATGGCTGTTACGCGAAGGACTAATAGCATTTTTATCAAATAAACATTTAACTTCAACTATTGGAAAACAAACGTATACAAAATTTTAAACAAACAGCTAAAATGGTTGTGAAGCCATCGACAAATTTTATAGAACACTGTTTGTTCAAGGATTTTTTGTATGGAAGCTACTCGAAGGAGTCAAGAAATTTCACTGACAAACGCAGTCTTACTTAATCTTATTTGTACTAAATTAAAACTTTGTGGCTGAACGATTTCTTGAGTTAAAGTGAGTTTCGTGAATTAAATGAAGATATTTTAACAAGATATTTGCATGGCAGCCACTCGAAGGACTAATAGGATTTTCTTCATAATCATACATTTAGCTCCAACTATTGCAAAATTAGCACATACAAAATTTTAAAACCATAGCTTAAACCAGGCCTGAAGCTATCGGCCAATATTCTTGAACACATGTTTTAAGGACATTTTATATGGCAGGTACCAGAAGGAGCAAAAGGATTTATCTGCCTAGTAAACTCAAACTTTGTTTTCACTCAAAACTAATTTGTGCACAATTTCGAATTCGTATCTAAGAGATAACTAGAGTTATAGTGAGTTTCGTAAATTATGTGAAGACATTTTGGTAGGATATTTGTATGGCGGCTACACGAAAAGCTAAAAAGAATTTTTTCATAATCATAGACTTAGCTCCAACTATTGAAAAACCAACGTATACAAGATTTCAAAGTCGTTGCTTTAGGCATTCCGAAGCTATTGGTCAATATTCTTAAACACAAATGTTTTGAGGACATTTTACATGGAAGGTACCAGAAGGAGTAAAATGATTTCGCTGATTAGTAAACTCGAACTTTGTATTCACTCAAAACTAATTTGTACAAAATTCTGAATTGATAGCTAAACGATTACTTGAGTTATAGTGAGTTTCGTGAATTGAATGAAGATATTTTAATAGGATTTTTGTATGGCAGCCACTCAAAGGACTAATAGGATTTTCTTCATAATCATACATTAAAATATTTAAAAATTAACACATACAAAATTTCCAAGTCGTAGCTTAAACTGTTATGAAGTTACCGGCCAATATTCTTGAACACGTGTTTTAAGGACATTTTGTATGGCAGCTACCCGAAGGAGTAGAACGATTTTGCCCGTTAACGAACTTAGCCTTACAAATTCAACCAAACACTCAAATTCAAAATTTCAAGATCCTAAGTGAAGGCGTTCTTGAGTTATCGTGTTCACGGACAGACAGACGGACGGACGGACGTCAAGTGGATTTGAGGTTTTTGGCCACAAATAAACAAAAAATAGTATATTACTTTTTTTTGTCCGAGGCTTGGTTCTATGCGTTACATAATTTTCGGCTGGATCAAACTTATAATACTCTATATGATTTCATCTAGAGTATAAAAATTAATTCGTTTTTTTATTATTAGTGATTATCTTTTATGATATTAATTTTTCAATAACTGAAAATTGTACAATAAGCCAAGAAACGAAAATTCGTTCTGTTGTGTGCAATGTGTATAGCTCCTAAGGCCTAGCAAAATGAATAACTTTAATAATCATCGACTTGCTTACACCCTCCTATCCAGGGACGTCATTTCAGGGGGCAGGGGGCATTTGCCCCCCCCCCCCCCCCTGAATTTTAAACCTCAGAAATATTTTCATTGATTTATGACACAAACGAAAATTTTTTAAGGGTCTAAATCTGAGAAAACTATTAATCCTATCGACTTGGATCACCCTGCATAAAACTATAATGACAACCAAGTAAATAAATTGAACTAGAGACGAAAAATTCTCTGCAATTTCGCGGCTGTGTTCTTCGATCGGTTGATTGTGGGTTCTGCAAAACTCCGAAAAGCAAAACAAAAAAAAAGCGGAATCATAAAGAAGAACACAAACTCGTGTAAGGTGTACTTAGCTCTAACGCATGTTCTGACCAAAGATCTGAGATTTGATTTTCATAATTTTTTAATTTAATAAAAAAGTGTTTTAATTTTTCTCGCTTCCTATATTATTATAAGCAGTAGCTGGCAATTTTGTCACACATTATATCTAAGGGCTGTTCCTTATTCTTTGCTTCAAGGTAAGAAATATTTTCACATTCTCTCTCTAACCCTTCAAAGCTCGCGCATATTCTGACAAATGTTCTCGTGTGTCTCAGTTAAACTTTCCCTACATCTATTACAAATAGAAATTTTAATATTCAATATTGCTTAAGGGGGTCATCCCGTGTGCAGGCTCTTTCTTACGCCATTTTTGGGAATTTGTTCTGACGAACTTAATAATGATAGAACTGTCAAATTTTTACCATATATTTATGCACATGTTGAGCAAACTTTAGAATTTTTTCAACGTCAAATTGTCGGTCGTTGCTGAGATACATGGCCACTTAGCCACCCATTTTCAAAAAAACCTTGTTTTCGGTAGACACGATTGCGGGCGTTCTGTTTATCTCAAATAAAAAAATCAAACAGCATTTTAATCTGTGAAGTTTGAACTAATCTTAAAACTATCAAAAAATATTGAACCGTGAATTTTTTGCAGCTTATTGAACTTTTTGTCGTCAATTTTAGTGTATTTTTACGACTTCTCCAGGTCGACAAAAAAACGGCTTGGTGAATCACAATTATCCTAGTTTGAAGACTATATATTAGTACTGAATAAGTTTACTTAATTTCAAAGATATTCGGTTGATAGATTTTGAGATATCGTGTCTACCGATTTAAAAAACATGGTTTTGAGAAAAACGCGACTAAACTTTTCATTTGTTGTGTTTAAGGCCTTGGAAAAACTATTTTGACTTGAGAAAGCCAAAATAGTCGAAGGATGGGTAAAGGTTCGGGACAGAAGGGCCAATTCCACCTACGTCCGAATTGGTGGCTGAGTCTTTGCTGGTGCGACGCTCTTGCTGGTGGCTGGGACTAGCTACGGCAGTGTGGGGGGGGGGTACTTGCTCCGACTCAGACCATAAACCCTTGGCCTGTACAACAAAATTTGTCAACGCCGACTTATCCAAGGGAATTGTAAAAAAATTGGGACTTTTTTCCCAAGAGGGCGTGAAAGACCAAGAAGTGGTTGGATAGCGCGGCTCCGCGATTTGTCAGGGCGCTCTGGTGTCATTAGCGCCCTGCTCTGCCCACCCTACCTCAGCCACGACTGTCCTTCGAACATTTTTCGTCGTGGCCCCTTGTTGAGGTTCGGGGCGAAGGAGCTAGATGATTGGGTTCACTTTTACGGTCTCTTTCTAGCCTTTACTCATTTTACAACAAAAAAATCTATTCTTATGCCATAAGGCCCAAGGAAAGCTGTAAAAAACTCACAAAAAAAAAAAACAATACTAACAAATTAGGATACAAACCAAAGACTTAATTTTTCTTCTTTTTGTTAATGTGATTTATTATAGTTAAATTTTATTTTTATTTAATTAAATTTCGTCCCGTCCTGTCTCCGTCTGTCATATTGTATCATATTTAGTTATGTTATATATTTATTTCAATTTTAGATTTGATTTGATTTTTCCCAGGTTCGTTCCTTTTTTCCTTTTCCTTTTTTTTTGTTTTCAAATTTTCTTCTAATTCACTCGCTCTTGGAAATTTTGCTAATTCACACACGCATGCATTCATTCGGCTCGACAGTATGCATTCGGCTCGATACCATTTTTTTAAAAAAACTTTTATATGCGTTTATTGGGCTCGACATTAATTGTAAAACTTTTCTATTTCAAAATTTTGCTAATTCACTTGCATATGCACTGGGCTCGACACCATTTTTAAAAACTTTTCTATTTCAAAAATTTGCTAATTCACTTGCATATGCGTTTATTCGGCTCGACAAAAAATTTGCTAATTAAACTTTCCAAAACTCCCGATCTTCTCGAAATCTCCATTTCACTCCACTCTTCCCCCGTGCCCGAAAGCGTAAAAACCAAAAGCAACGCCAATCGCCAGAAAATAGACCACAATTCCACCGCACGACGAGGATTTTTTTTTCTTCTCTCCTGGCATCTACCAGCTAGCGGTAGTCTTCCCGTCGCCAAGCCGGTTTTTCAGTCGTTCGTTCCAGTGCTCACAAATGCATTCGATATTTTGTTAAATATCGGAAGCACCCGTAAGCCCCGGAAAAGAAATTCTGGCGGCACTCAACACATTATATTCGAAACAACATAGGAGGTTAGTGAATATAACGCCCTGTAACTT
Source organism: Beris chalybata (assembly GCA_949128065.1). NCBI lineage: Eukaryota > Metazoa > Arthropoda > Insecta > Diptera > Stratiomyidae > Beris > Beris chalybata. The sequence goes on from OX421895.1 coordinate 54,897,431, forward strand.
TCGAACGACTTCGAATATCGGAATATCACTACGCCCACATATTCAACACTATATTTGGATGTAATTTATGCAAAAAAAAAAATCGATTTTTGAAAACCGTTACACGGGATGACTGCCTTCAGTTATCAAAATTTATTAAAAATAATATACAAAATTTTTCCACTGAAACTGATCGAAAATAAAATAAATAATTTTATCTATTCTTGAATTTCTTCGAATTCTTCTAACTTAGTAATACTAAATCTTAAAGTTTCTAAAGCCTCGTGTCGCACTTGCGACATTTCTTTCCATAACGTTTACATTAGCAAATTGCATCAAAATTCTCTAGGAATCTGCTGTTACAAGTATTTTGCAAGTGGTTTTTGCGTTTTTCACTTCAAAAATCTTATAGTGAAGGGTTTTCCAATAGGGACTTGACAACTTTGAATTCAATTTGTGAACGCACCCTTTCACTAATCATCGAACTGTCACTGTCAATTTATTCAGTAAACTTAACATTTTTATCATGGTAAAGAACACGAAGGAACAACGTCTGCAAATTATAAAAATTTACTACAGAAATTCGGAGTCGGTGACCGCTACTTTAAGAGCGTTAACTCCGATTTTCGGTCGTAATTCTCGCCCTAGTAGACAGGCAGTAACAAGTTTAGTGCAAAAATTTGAGTCTACATATTCGTTGTGTGATGTTGCCGTGCCAGTGAAACAACGCGTTGGTCGAAGTGTCGAAAATATCGCTGCCGTTGAAACGTCCGTAGCAAATGATCCAAATCAGTCAATTCCACGGCGTTCTCAAGAGTTGGGCATCGCCCAGACCACGTTATGGCGAATTTTGCGTAAGGAACTTGGTTTACACCCATAAAAGATCAAGCTGACTCAAGAATTGAAGCCGATGGACCAATTGACGCACGTTCACCGATTGGGCTCTGGAAAAGATGCGCCAAGATGATCAATTTCATCGCAAAATCATCTTCAGTGACGAAGCTCATTTTTGGCTCAGTGGGTTCGTCAATAAGCAAAATATGCGTTATTGGTCTGGTGAAAATCCACATGTGCTTCATGAAAGACCGCTTCATCCACAAAAAATAACTGTTTGGTGCGGTTTGCATGCCGGCGGCGTCTTAGGGCCATATTTTTTCGTCGACGATAATGATCGTCACGTTACTGTGAATGGTAATCGTTATCGCGCTATGATTACCGATTATTTTTGACCCGAATTGGAAGATATGGACTTGGACAACATGTGGTTTCAACAGGACGGTGCCACAAGCCACACAGCACACGTTACAATCGATTTATTGAAGAGTAAGTTTGATGAGCGTGTTATCTCAAGAAATGGACCAGTCGATTGGCCGCCTCGTTCGTGCGATTTAACGCCTCTGGACTTTTTTCTTTGGGGCCACGTCAAGTCGTTGGTCTATGCCAACAAGCCGACGACGTTGGAAGAGCTCAGAGCCAACATTGAACACGAAATAGCAGCCGTTTCGGCCGAAATGTGTGGCCGAGTCATCGAAAATTGGGTCCAACGAATCGACCGCTGCAAACGTGCCCGCGGTGGCCATATGAACGAAGTCGAGTTCCATTCATAAATGTTTTGATTGAACTTCAACCCGATAATAAAGTTTTTGAAATATCTCAAATGGTTTGCATTTTATTTTGAAAAAAAGTTGTCAAGTCCTTATTGGAAAACCCTTTACTATTGTTTGGTTATGAATATAAATAAACAATTAAATTAAACAATTAAACGTTGCGACAAATGCACCTCCTACGTGAAAGTCAAATCTGACTCAAAAAAATATCGTCAGACCATCGATCCCAACCTTCTTGCGAGATTCGATCTTCTTCTACTTACTAGTGTCCACGAGCCCTTAGAATATATTTAAATTTAATTTCTTCTTTTTAAAATGTAACATTTGCAAACATTGACCGCTTGGAGTCAAAAATGTATATCTTAAAGATTTTTAGACTCTAGATGAAATCTGAGGGTTTAAGTTTAATTCTATCCAAAAATTAGAAACGCATTGGGTCGGAGTCTCGAACAAGATAAAGTTATAAATATATTGTTTCCTCTATGCATGAGATATTACAAAAAAAAAATTTAATTTCAAGAAATGAGATATTTTTGTGTTTATATTACGAAGAAATTAAAAATAAAATAAAAAAAGATTTCGGGTATTTACTTTTGTCTATTTCAGACTGATATTGTCAAAAAAATCAATACAGTCGTCGATGTATAACTTTTTGAAAAGAAAGAGTGTACCAAACCCAGATGAAACAAATAAGAACAAATTCTTGATTGCGAGCAAACCATTGATGGTAGTAAGAAGCTAGACTCCCTCCAAGCTGCGCAATCAGTTGATGCAATACCATATATTTACAAGTAAAAATCTGCCAACAGTCTGGGCGCAACTTTTTTATTTTTCCGGCAGAAGTTTGGAACGTGTTCAATTCGGGGATGCGGTGTATGTTACTATGTGACATAAAACCTAACAAATAGTTCGGAAAGCGGTTAGAATATGGTGTAACATATGAATTATATAATTTGGTCATATTCCAGGATGTGGTCTAGAGGTTGAAAAAGCTAAAACTTAAAAAAAGGTAATTATTAAACAAACCTGGGGAAGTGAAAAGATATTCGATATCTGATCAGACCTGAGAGATATGGTGGAATTCATGAAAAAGTATACATCCACTTTACACCCCCTTTGTGGTCGAATTTCAAAAAATCTTGAAAACGCATTCTAGGTATTCATATGAAGAATCCGTGGAATGAAAATGAATTCAATATTTGAAAAGATCTAGTAGATATGACGAAAATCGTAAAAATATATGCATTTGATATTTACTGATAATTTTTTTTGCCCCCTGTTCTGAACGCCAATGAATATTCAAATATTTTTTTTCTCAGAATTTTTTCTCTATTTGATTTACATATACGTACCGAGTTTCACCTTTCTGGCATAAGCCGTTCTAAAGTTAGGAAAACCACACCCCACCCTAGTACCATGCTAACCTTAAAAAAAAAAATATTTTTTCACCATGTCACTTTTATAGTTCTATCTAAATACGAAGTTTAAGGTTTATAGCATTACAGGTTTTTAAGATATAAACATATGAACTTTTTCCTTCTCATCCTTCCCCACCCATACTTTCTACACTCTACTAGAGCTATATCGGGCTTACTTCTGGTAAAAATTTGAAGCATCTATCATACATTGTTGTTGAGATATGAAAAGTGATATTTTTGAAAAATTCTTATCCCCTCCACTTCTATGCTCCCTTGCCCCCTTCAAAGATTTTACTTTGAGCAATCTTTATTTCTCAAGCTTTACATCCAAACCAAATTTTGTTTTTCTGGTGCAGTAGGCTTCTGAGATATCGTAATGTCAAGTATCTCAACCCCCACCCCCGTACGCCACCACCCCTACCAAAAATTTTTATTTCAATCTACTCTCCTAGTATAACTACATATATCTGTTAAGTTTTAATTGCTTGCCATTAACGGTTATAGAGATATGAATTTTAGAATGTGTCGATCTCGGAATTTTTGCGTTTCGGACGCATTATTTCCCCCTCCACTTCCACACCATTTCACCCATATCAGCAATTTTTTTGCAGATGGTTCCACTATCAAAGTTCTATAGAAATTCCAAATTTCAGCTTCCTACCATAAGTGGTTGCTGAGATCTAGAAACCAAAATTTTTCGTCTAAAACGCTTGCCTCACCTTCCCCCTCACGCCCTCAAAAAATCAATATCACTTCTAGGGGTCCACCATGTCTATTCAGAAAAAAAAATTCAATGTAATAGCTCATAGGGTTTGGCAGCTATATTCTTCAAACGAGTTTGCGTACGGCGGACGGCGGACGGCGCACAGACGGAGTGAATTTTTTTTTTTTGCTTTTTTGGCGTTTATTAGTCATAAAACGTTTAAAAAAATTTGTAGGATAGCAAATTTTTTTTTTTTAAAAATCGATAACAATACTTTATTATTAAAATAATAAAGTAAAATGTTAAAGATAAAGTTCATTCAGAACCATTACCAGAAAATGATGCGTCAATTATTTATAAACATATCACGTTTTTATCACAATGACCTCGTTCAGCCAATACAGAAGGAATACCCCCAGATAGCGAAGCGCCGATTTCAATGCAGTTATTTTGATCAATTTACATGGATTGAATACTCCATTAATCAGAGTGCTGTGTTTTGTTTTAGTTCTCTTCATTTTTGTTCCAAAATAGTTCATAGTGGTGAAGCACAAGGAAGCATTACGTGTGTTGACAAGCAAGGACGTCATTTGTGGGGAGGGGCAGGGAGGGCATTTGCCCTCCCCCCCTGAATTTGGTATTTTCATATATTATATATAACATATGTATATTTACATATAAAAATATATACTTTCAAAACATCTTGCCCCCCCCCCCCTCCTGGAAAAACTGAAATGACGTCCCTACTTCTATTTATCGAAATCCTTTAGGCCTGTAATTCCTGACAGGAATCTAATTGTAATTTCTTAAAACTTATTATTGACTAAAATTCTTTTTTCATTTAGCTAAAATTGAATATTTTCAAGTAATTGCAATGATATTCATGTCAAGAACTATTTGGCTCAAACATTTTAAAAGATAAGTCAAAGCAATTTGATTAAGATTTGCGAAATTTTTTGTGGTCTTTGTACATACCTTAGTACTTAAAGTGTCTGTATTAAAGTAGATCCGCCGGTGGATCGAAGTCTTTATCGTCTGTAATGAGTTCTCTACAGAATAAAATACTTTCCACAGTTTTTAGAATTAATCAATTCCTTTTAATATTTTTTATTTCTGTTAACGAAGAAAATATCTTTTCCGTCGCAGCAATGCTGTGAGGCAAACCACATAACGTGCACATATACATATTCGCTCAATTCATTAAAAACAGTTTCTTCAAACATGTTTTTTTCTTTACTCAACATTTTCCAGCCTTTGACGATACCATACACAAAGAGCTCTTAAATTCTTTTCTTAATAAGTAGTACCACAGACCTCCATTGTATATTAAGGTTTTCAGCAGGAACCAAAAAGAGAGCAGCTTGTAACGAGCCGCCTTGGCAGCACTGCGTCAGGTCTGAATTGGATTCACCCCAACGCGCGCAGCGCCGGATTTATCGGTGGCAGTAGGAAATAAAAACCATCCTCCTGCCAGGGTTTCCAGGTTTTCAAGAGAGGGAGTAACCAATTCTGAAACGCCGAGTAGCCCAAAATCGCCAACTTTAAATAAAATAAGAAATAGGTATCTAATTTTCATGAACATCGATAAAATTATGGTAAAAATTCAATAAGGACGTCCAAATGCAGCTTGTCCGTGAGTAAGATCCACTTACATTTTTAGTGAATGAGTGAACCGTGGTTCGCGCTAATTGACTTCATGTAGTGGAACGAGTCTTTTTTTAGGTCTATCCTCTGTTTGCTCTTGGAGTGGGTCTTCCCGACCACATCCTCTCTCATTCATATTAGACAGATACTACATTATCTGTCGAGGCATCACCTAAGGTCTTCTATGTTTTCCCTGTGATCCGAGAATAAACATCGATGCAATTTTAAAGTCGGCCATGGACGCATTTAATTTTTCAATTTTTTCACGTCCTGACGTTTCATCTCCGGTTGTTTCACAGTGTTGACGCTCCAGTCATAGTTAGTTTTTCCCTTTATGGTTGAGCTTAGTGTCGCCTGCCTTTCTGGCTGGGTCGTGACGAGAATCTTATCTTCTGGAACTGTTCTACCTCTGATAACCCAAGTTGGCTGGCTGGTAACATCTTTCAAAGTCCATAGTAATATGAAATTTATTTTTTTCTAACTATAACATCCTTGCAGGTTCCATGGTTCCCTGCGAGCTTAGGATAAATGTCGATGCATTTTATAAAATTGACCATGGCCGCAATTAAATTCACCCTGTTGATGTATTGGGCTTCACCTAATCATTAATTATCAATGGTAAAGTTATTCGTTACCACACAATTCAGAAAAATATTTGAAATCAATTGAGATGTAGGCCTCAGCACCACGGGCGCGACTTATCAGATATGTCGTCTAAGACCCCTTCGGGATTAGCCTGCAGCATGAGATAAAGGACGCTCAATTTTTAAATGCAAATAAAATAAGTTGTGTGTGAGATATCAACCCAATTCTTTTTTATTTGAAAAAATAATTTATAGGATTAATGATGCCCCCAAATCATTGGCCTAATATCTATTGTGACATGCGCTGTGAGGCAGCGCCGTCCTGTTGGAACCATATATCGTCGGTATCTACATATATCATCCATTTTAGGACACAAGAAGTTGCTTATCATCGATCGTTTGACAGTCATGGCAATGCCAGTTTCGTTTGGGAGAAGCATTGACCGATGATTTCTCTAGACCAAAATCCGCACCAAACAGTGACTTTCCCGGGACGTATTTGGTGCTGGTATATCTCGTGTGGATTGGTATCGTTCCGAATTCGACACTACGGTTGTTCACGCAACAATAATTCGCAATACAAAATACAAGACAGCCCAAAATTTATCGAATTTAAGATAGCCCAAAATTTGCCGATTCAAGTAAGAAATAGCCCAAGTTAGATAAATCAAAACCTTGATTTTTGTGTATCGACAACAAGCTCTGTGTAGAACAATTGGCGATAAATAGCCTGATCTGGCAACCCTGCCTCCAGCACCGAAAAAGATTTCTCGCCCAGTCAACCGACAACCGCCAGACGAATAAGACGTCCGCATCATCTCTATAAGTTATCTTTTCAAGTGCGGGCACGTGGCTGTCACCGTTAGTGTCTAACTGAACCCACTTAAAGAGATCACCAACCAAGAAAGGAAGGAAGGAATAAACGTGGATCGTGATACTCTGACGAGAAAGCACGCAGTGCCCGGAAAAAAAGGAGACAAAGTGTAAACAAAAGATCAGTTTTTTAGTTTTTTCTTCCCTCCGCTTGGCGAAGGCTAGCACTCCACCGATAACGGTGCCCGCATGCCGTTCGTCACTACGTGTCTACAACCAAACCTTGCAATTTTCTTGGTTTCATCTTGTGTTTTATTCGGTCCTCCATCCGTTGGTGCAGGAAACCACTTTAATCGGGGGAGAATGACTCCATTATGCATAAATATCGACATACCTGATAAAGAAATCGCAAAGGGGCGAAGCCACGGGTCAGGAGAAACAGCAAATTAAGGTGGTAAATGACCAGAAGTTTCTATCCGAAATGTCGGAAAATTGCCGCACGAAACACGTGAATCCTCCCGGTTCGGTTTTTGGATAAATTTCCAAAATCATGGGCACTGAATAACGCGACGCTTGCCCAGTACATTTAATAAAAAAAACATTTTAAGAAATATAAAAAAAAGTTGTCGGGTTCAACAAAAAGAGTTTATATTCACAGAGTCGGTTTTCTTTCGATTGAATATTTCCACTTACGCTTGTATACAAATCTGTGATATTTTAATTTTTTCAAGAAACTCGACAATCGCTCGGAGAAAATTACCCCCCCCCCCCCCTCAAATTTTCTACAATAAAAGCAACCAAAAAGTAAACTTGGCAAATCATCTTTTTCGCCACGACGAGATCGGATCATTTCGTGCTAAGTAGTAAGAAGAATCTGTCTATCTCAACTGACTATAAAAGATAACCGACGTCTAAGGTTACCAGTCAGTTTCCGTTGCTTAGTGTTTCTCTCCAATAGCTTCAATCATCAGCAAGTTTGTAAGCGTTTTCTGAAAAACGATATTAAGGTAAAGTCCAGTGATCGGTGATCCTATCAAAAGTCTTTAATTTTCCTGTGTCTATCTCCATCAATGTTTAGAATCTTGCTATTATTGATATTCAAGAAAATGTCGATTCTCTTGCGACATTAAGAGGTGATCATCTGATCATCCCGAAATCGGACAAATATCAGCACCCCCCCCCCCCCCCCCCAATTTTTCCAGATTAAAAGCTACCAAAAAGTAAAGCATATTTTTGCCACGACGAGCGATTGTCGAGTTTCTTTTAAAAATAAAAATATCACAAATTTGTATACAAGCGTAAAGCTTGTATTACACTGTATGACCACGCTGTCAAATTGCAGTAATATGCAATGCGAAGTAAGCGAATACAAATAATTCTCACTGTGAGATTTTTTTGTATTCGTCTTCTTCGCATTGCATATTACTGCAATTTGACAGCGTGGTCTCACAGTGAGATTTATTTGTACTCGCCTGCTTCGCATTGCATATTACTGCAATTTGACAGCGTGGTCATACAGTGTAATACAAGCTTTAAGCTTGTATAACACTGTTTGACCAAGTGGTCAAATTGTAGTAATATGCAATGCGAAGTAGGCGAATACAAATAAATCTCACTGTGAGATTTATTTATATTCGACTACTTCGCATTGCATATTACTGCACTTTGACTGCGTGATCATACAGTGTAATACAAGCTTTAGTGGATATATTCAATCGAAAGAAAACCGACTCTGTGAATATCATCTCTTTTTGTTGAACCCGACACCTTTTTTTTACATTTTTTTAAATGTTTTTATATATATATATATCACTTCTTTTTGTTGCCTGTTGATAACATTATATCAGCAACAGAGCTAAACGGGGAATTATCTGACTTGAAAAAATGAACAAGGTTCATTTTGAGATGTCATTTAAATATCCGCTTGTTTTCTTGGCTTGTGTGTGTATTTGAGATTTGTGGGGATTTGTTTTGATTACCCAAGCATATCACGAGACATGTTAATTTATAATTATTGTTTTTGAAAGAACAATAAGTAAACATCTTTCGCATTTTTTGGCCATCTCACCTGGCGTACTTCGTAAATAAAAGAAGTTATTCCGTTTATTTTTCAGTGAAAAAAATGTCGCGCGTAATGTTTACGTCGACATCCTGGTGAGATATTGCCCTTAATAATACAGCCATTAATAATATTCAATAAAGTTTATAATAGTTTATATAAAATTTGTCGTTTTTATTTTAAATAATGCTCCATCTGCAATCCTTAATTCCAATCGCACTGGGTGTAATTCACTGGGAAGCTAAAGCTGCTTTTATGTCTCACTAAGTACCGGAATGCCTCTGGCGGGAATAGTTGTAAGGGCAGTCTGACTTGAAAGTGAAGTGAAGTGAAAGTCGCTACGTTTGTTTTTCACTATAAAGTAAGTGAGAGTAACTAGAGTTCATTAAAAATGATTGCCACTTAGTTTTCTAAAACTTGTACGCAATAAGATTTCGGTGGAAACAATTAAAAGCTGGTTAAACACTTAAAATCGTATTTCGAAATCGATCAAAACATAACCTCTAAGAAAGATGTCACTGAAGGAGCAAATTAAATTCGATATTGTAAGTTTAAAATTTAAGTTAATTACGGAAGTAAGTGGAAAAGAAATTAAGACTTTACATATTTCATAGGAATGGGGCAACGAGTGTCTGGTACGGACCCAATAAATAGTTGAGCTTCGGCCGTACGATGTCGAATCGCTCGCTACTGGAAAATTTACATCGACCAGGAAATTGAAGTGCGAAATTTCGAATGTGTAGATAAATTGTTTCAGCAATTCAGTGCCGAAGCAGCCTACGGAAAATCTATCAGAAGGCAGTCGTGACACCGATTATCGGCATCGAAATCTTTTTGATCCTCTGGAAGAAATACATAGCGTTTGAGCAAAATATAAACCCGATTATATCTGAAAAGATGAGTTGGAACGGTCGAGGTAAGAACGCGAATTGAAATTAATTTTATGTGTTTTTGAACTCACGGAGTATTTTCAGAGATTACATGAACGCACGGCGTGTCGCAAAGGAGTTGAAGATTGTGACCAAGGGCATGATTCGGAATTTGTTGGATCGGAAACACAGAGTTGGTTTTCTTTCTATAGAATATGTTCATCTCACAAAGCATCTAGAGTCTCCACGACAAATCCCGAATGTGGTACAAGACGCCGTCGATAGAGCCGTGCAACGAGCGATGAGACTTATTCTCGAATTAATGGTGATTCTGGAATTAATGGAGACTCAACAGCAACCTGCCAATGGAAGAGATGATGCTGTAAATCAACTAGCTGTTAGAAGTCACCGTTCAAAAAAAAATGTCGCGCGTAATGTTAAATAATAATACTGTCATTGATCATATTCAATAAAGTTTATATCCGTTTATATAAATAAATAAAAATTGATTTGTACTAATACAGCTTATATTCAATCATTTTAAAAAAAATACATTTATAATCTGTTCCTCAAAGGGTTTGTTTGCCTCGTTGGTGATGTCCAATGTCCAACAACGTGGCCTTGTTGTTGTTAATTATTACGTAGAATTGTCGCCAATTGGACGTCCATTTGAAGATCCAGTAATCGGTCAATGCCTTAATCACAGTCTCTTCGTATTTGCCCTGCAGGTTCTTTTTTTCGTCGTACAAATCCGCTATTATATACGTAACAAAGAGCGGCACAGTGGGTGTGTTGGCCCGATGCGGTTGCAAGTAAAATATACCGGTGTGTTGTAGATTCAGTTCGCTTATAAAAAGATAGCGGGGACCGGGGTGCTCTGGATCGATTTGCAATCGCGTTATTCGTCGTCGGCGGTTTCGTAAGAGATTCGCCGATTTTCGAGGCGATACTCTATAATTGCGGACCCATGAAGGAGTGCAGTTCGCCAGAAAATTCCTCTGTCAACTGGCTCTCAGCTACAGTAGAATCAAAATCAAATCCAGTAGGCTACAAAATTTCAATGAACTTACCGTTGACTAGCAAGCAGATGGGTGCAGTCGACGCCCTATAAGCTACTATCAAATAAGACCGCATCTCCATTCCGTTGTATATAAAAACCTTCGGAGCCTTGGTTGAATTTTCATGCAACTCCGGGCCAGTAATGAAACCGCCGTAATGCGGAACACCGTCCATGAAATAGCTTCGCGTAAAGGAACCGCCCTGCAGTTCAGTTTCTTAGGTCTTTTGTAACAGCGTACCGGTCAGATACTCGTAAATTGCGTGTAAGTCTGTAGAGTTTACTTCACTCCTGGAAAAGTCACCGAATTACCAGAATCAGTACAGACCTAACTGCTCCTCTACGTTCAATAAGCACTTACCAGACAAGCTGATCGTTATACAGGAAGGTGCAGTTTTCGACTTTCGGGAATGTTGCCTCTATCATGTTGATGAACGTGTGGATCCGAAGGAACAACTACTTTTCATGTGAAAGGTACTGAATGCTTCCAGCAAACAACCGAAACGTCGTCCCGCAGCCGGTCTGGCGCAGTGTGTTGGTGACGAACGTGTCTGTCCCTAAGAATATCCGCCGTGACCTTTTATGGGGTCCGCTGCCATTTGTGTCCGGGATGTAGGAGCCACTTCCGCAGGATGGAGGTCCACCATGCCCACGCGATAGTCCTCGAACCAGTGGCGTTGTCGATTGTGTTTTTGTTGTCGTTTGAGTTGATGTTGTCGTTGTTGCTGTCGACGGTTCCGTACTCGGAGCGGCCGGCGTCGAAGACTCAGCGGGCGGTGGAGGTTGTGATGGAGCTGAAACATATCCACCGTACGCTTTATTTTGGGGAAGGGAAGAAAGTGAATTAGTATTGAAGTAATTTAAGCGAACCCTTTAAACTTACGTTGTGAATGAACAGCAGGTTGGCAAAACTCGCATTGGCGGTCCACCACCACGTGGAGGTCCAAAGGCGGTGGCGGGCCCTGATGTGATGGTAGCGGAGCGCCTTCCATATCAACCTCCACGCTTTTGGTCAAACCTTAAACACACAAAAACGAGCGGAAAACTTTCAATTACAATTCGGACGCGTTATAAAGTATAAAGATTTGCATTTAGTAGAGCATTATATTGAGACCAGTGGCGGCTCGCCGCGAAAGCTAGGTGTGCAGTGCTTTAAGCTTGTGTTACACTGTTCGCATTTTCTCAGTTTTTTGCATATATTTTCGTGAAATGTATGGCGAGCTTGTAGAAAGCTCTCATTGATCATACAGTGTAACACAAGCTTAAAGCACTGCACACCTAGCTTTCGCGGCGAGTCGCCACTGATTGAGACTAATTGCTGTCCATTCTTTGCTAAACCTAGACGTATGTTTCCGGATAAATTAACAATCGCTAAAAATGAATTCAATGAAATGTTACAAAAAGGTATATGTAGACCTTCCAGCAGTCCTTGGGCTTCGCCTTTGCATATGGTTTTGAAGAAGGATGGAACTTGGAGACCGTGTGGGGATTATAGATTTTTAAACGCTAAAACCATTCCAGATAAATTTCCTGTTTCACATATAAAGGGTTTTCCAATAAGGACTTGACAACTTTTTTTCAAAATAAAATGCAAACCATTTGAGATATTTCAAAAACTTTATTATCGGGTTGAAGTACAATCAAAACATTTATGAATGGTACTCGACTTCGTTCATATGGCCACCGCGGGCACGTTTGCAGCGGTCGATTCGTTGGACCCAATTTTCGATGACTCGGCCACACATTTCGGCCGAAACGGCTGCTATTTCGTGTTCAATGTTGGCTCTGAGCTCTTCCAACGTCGTCGGCTTGTTGGCATAGACCAACGACTTGACGTGGCCCCAAAGAAAAAAGTCCAGAGGCGTTAAATCGCACGAACGAGGCGGCCAATCGACTGGTCCATTTCTTGAGATAACACGCTCATCAAACTTACTCTTCAATAAATCGATTGTAACGTGTGCTGTGTGGCTTGTGGCACCGTCCTGTTGAAACCACATGTTGTCCAAGTCCATAATTGTACTGTTTTCACAACTTTAGATCTGGAAAAAGCTTACCATCAAATCCCTGTGAATGAAGCCGATATTCCGAAAACAGCTATAACCAACCCTTTCGGTTCATTCGAATTTCTAAGAATGACATTTGGTTTGCGTAATGCAGCACAAACCTTTCAAAGGTTTATATCTTCCAGTTTTAATGATTTAATCTACTGTTTCGTTTACATACATAGATGATATTCTCATTGCTTCGCATAACGAAGATGAGCATCTAAAGCATTTGGATGAAGTTTTGAAAAGATTGGATAATAATGGATTAATTTTAAATATCAACAAATTTGTTTTTATGAAGAAAGAGATTGACTTCTTAGGACACAATTTAAGTTCCGAAGGACTTCAGCCAAAAATATCTAAAGTTGAAGGTATTATTAATTATCCTAAGCCATCAAATATTTTGGAACTTCTACGATTTTTAGGAATGCTAAATTTTTACAGAAGATTCATTCCGAATGCTGCATCAGAACAGGCAATTTTGGATGATTTAACTAGAGGCAGTAAGAAAAAACGTGATAAAATCCCTTTGAGTTGGAGTTTAAGTGCTTCCAATTCGTGTAAGGAAATGGAAGGAAATGTTAGCGAACGCTACATAATTATCTTTTTCTTCACAAACAGCATATTTATCGTAAGCTGTAGACGCCTTAAATACTGCTGTAGGTGCAGTACTACAACAACAATTTAAAACAGAATGGAGACCTTTAGGATTTTCTTCTAAAAACTAAATGAAACCCAAGTTAAATATAGTGCTTATGATAGGGAGTTATTAGCAATTTTCGCAGCTATTAAGCATTTCAGATTCTTGTTAGAAGGTCGAAATTTTACGATTTTTACTGATCACAAACCTCTTATTTCCGCTTTTCACCAAAATGCTGACAAAGCCTCTCCGAGGCAGCTTAGACAATTAGATTTTATCGGTCAGTTTTCAACTGATTTACGACACATTTCTGGTAAAGACAATTTAGTCGCAGATACCTTGTCTAGAATTTGCAAAATCGATTTACCTTCGTCGTATTCTGAAATTGCAAAAGCTCAATTATCTGATGAACATTTTGAAAAAATTAGATTGTTACCAAGTTTGAAAATGATTCAGGTTCCCATAGAGGGAACCAGCCTAATGTTATGGTGTGATTCTTCTCAAAAGGTTCTAAGACCTTATATACCAAATCAATTTCGTGAGCTATTATTTAAGACTGTTCATAATATTACCCATCCAGGAATTAAAGCTACTGTTAAATTATTATCATCAAAATTCATTCGGCCAGCAATCAATAAGGATGTACGTCTTTGGACTAAACACTGTCCTGATTGTCAGAAATCAAAAATTACTAGATTCGTTAAAAGTCCTTTTGGTAGTTTCCAACCAGTTTCGAGTAAATTTATAAACAATTCATTTAGATTTAGTAGGTCCGCTTCCTTTATGAAATAACTTTCGTTATTGTTTGACAGTTATTGATAGATTTTCAAGATGGCCGGAAGCATTTTCTTTAATTGATAGCACAGCAAAAACCATAGCTTCGACTTTAACTAAAGAGTACTTTTCGCGTTATGGTGTTCCACTTTCAATTATTACTGATCAGGGTGCTCAGTTTGAATCAAAATTATTTTCGGAACTAGGTTCATTTTTCGGATTTAAACGTTGTAGAACCACTGCTTATAACCCTAAAGCCAATGTCATGCTAGAGCGTTGGCATCGTGTATTGAAAAAGGCATTACTGTGTAAGGCCATTACTAATTGGTCAGAACAGTTACCTTTCATTTTACTCGGCTTGAGAACTATTTTGCGTGAGGATGCTGAAGCAACTCCAGTGGAGTTGTTATATGGACAAAATATTCAGTTGCCGTTCGAGTTCATTCACAACACAAGAGATAATAAATCAGTACAAGTTCATGAATACATACTTAGACTTAGGGAGTTTATGTCCTCAATTAAACCTAAGCCAGCGGTTCACCATTCAGTACAAAATATTTTTATGTTTAAAGAATTAGAAACTTGTTCTCATGTATTCGTAAGTAGAGAACCAACTAATTTATCACTAAAAACTCCTTACGAAGGACCTTATCAAGTTTTGATTCGTGAGGATAAGTTTTTCACTATTTTGGTAAATCAAAATCATCGAAAGGTTTCTGTGGATAGTCTTAAACCAAGTTACATTGAGTCAGATTTTTCACGTCCCAATACCCACAAATATGTTCATTACAAAATCTCCTAATTACAGAAACATTTCTATTGAAATTCATTTTGCCGAGAAGTCTGTGCCTTCTCTAGGAGGGGAGTGTGTGGAGGCAAGTTCCACTGTAAATTAAATTACTGACATTGCAATGAGAAGTTTTACTACTTTGATAAAATATATTTTTTATCTAAGTTATCGGGAGTTTCATTAAAAAAAATTAATTACTTTTTCTAGTTAACCCGGCGAGAATGTGGTGAGAAAAAGTTACATGGACTATGTGGCAGGGTATGACATACCCGCGTGTATAACCGCTTACTCTAAAGCTTAAATAACAGATTACAATAAATTAAATGTGTTTTTATTGTAAAATGAAATGTTATAGTTTAATTTAAATGAAACCCCTGTGGCAGTTGAACACATTTCTTTTATTATAATTGAAAATACAAAATAATTGAACTTTTTAAACAAAAATATTAAATTTTACAAAAAAGTTAAAAATTAATTAAAAAAAACAGTCTTCATGAAAAAAAGCTTCAAGATCCTTTAGAGTACAATATTTAGAATAAAATAAACGAGAAAAAACTTAAAATTATTTTTTTTATATATGAAATTTATATGGAAATGTATTTATAACGCCAGCTATGGGGCAGGGTATTACGTACCCAAGCGTTGCTACCAAGCGTGTAACTCGGGGGCAGGCGACTGGAATACTGCGATCACGCCATTATCGTGATCCATGACTCTTTAACTCCAGCTACTAAAAGCTAGAAACCATTTGAGTAGCTGAAGGGTATGTCATACCCTGCCACATTCTCGCCGGGTTGATCGTAGGAAATATTTCTCATCAATCACTTCTTAAACTAAAATAATTAATTAATAATATAAATATTTATTGATATAATATTAAAAGATATTAACTTATTTATTTTTTAATGATTGGAATTATTGTTTTATAACTATGGTTATAATCGAAATCTACGACCAGAATGGAGCTTCAACTCATGCTCGTGCCCTAGTCAATCCTTGCGCCGAGAGTAACTTCATTTCGGAAAAATTAGCGCAACGTCTTCATTTACCTTGTCGTTCCGCATCCTTACCGCTCTCTGGAATTCGTGCAACCCCAACAGGGGTCTCTCGTGGAGTTGTGAGCATCATCATTTCGCCACTGTTGTCATCACACTTTCGGTGCGAAACCTCAGCTCTAGTACTACCACGCCTAACAGATTATCTACCGCCTCAACGTAGTTATCAACAAAGCTGGTCCTTTATTAACGGACTTACACTAGCGGATCCGAACTTCGATTCTGCGGATACCATCGACATTCTTCTTGGTAGTGAAGTCTACGCATTACTTATACGACCAGGTTTGCGTACAGGTGAACCTGGTGGACTCATCGCACAGGAAACTGCACTGGGATGGATCCTTACGGGTCCAACAACTCCTTCCTCCAGCACCAAAATCATTACTGATCAACTTACGCCTAGACCCATCATCAGCTTGCCATGTACGCTCACTCAGGAATTATCTCACTTATTGGTACGCAGGAGGAAATCAACGCACCGGCTTCGTCGCTACTTACCGAGGAGGACTCATTCAAGGGACGAAACAGGACGTTATATAGGGCGTCTACCATTCAAATCTGACGTTCACGATTTTGGCGACTCTCACACTCCAGCCAAACTTATGCTGCAAAAAATGGAACGCAGATTTTCTCACAATATTCAACTTTCTCAAGCATACTCCAACTTTTTACGTGAGTATCTTACTTTGGGTCACATGGAGTTAACTAAAATCGCTAGAGAACCCAATACGTGATTCTACCAGGTATACAAGTATGAAACCGGAATTTTCTTATGAAAAATAGACGTTTATTCTACAAAAGTGTTACAACATATTGCATTCGAAGTATTGCCCATCGCTAGCTATACATTTTGCCCATCTCTCTGACAATTTATGTATGCCATGCCAAAGGAAAATTTGTTCTTTTGGGGCAAACCAGTCATCGAGCCATTTTTGGACATTTTCGTACGACGTGAAGCGCTGCTCACTAAGTGCGTGTCCTATCGATGCAAACAAGTGAAAATCAGAAGGAGCCAAGTCTGGTGAGTAAGCCGCATGCGGAAGTATTTCCCACTGACAAGCCTTAATCGTTTCCTTCACCGGTCTTGACGTGTGTGATGGTGCATTATCATGCAGCAAAATCACTTTGTGTTGCCTCTTTCCATATTCTGGCCGTTTTTCAAGCAAAGCTTGCCGCAGATCGATCATTTGTTGTCGGAATCGTTCTGTATTAACGGTTTCGCCAGGTTTCAGCAGCTCGTAATAGATCACGCCCTTGTTCGGCGGTTTTCCACGTTCCTTGTTTCCGATGTCGAAATCACCACTTTTAAATTTTTTGAACCACTCAAAGCCCAAGTGCATAATCTCCGTAAGCTTCAACAAGCACTCGATGCGATTCTGCAGCCGTTTTTTTTAAATGGTAACAGAACATCAATGCTGTCCGCATATCGTCGTTCCCAGGCACAAAAGTTGACATGTTCAACGCTCGTCAAAACTACACTGTTGTATGAAACCGGTATTGCTGGCTATTTTATATCTTTATCAGATATCCAAACAACAAAATGGCGTCCATGGCTCGTTTTGATAGTTACTACTTTGACAGCTAGAGCCATCTATGAGTGAATTCCGGTTTCATACTTGTATACCTGGTACTTATCACATCATGGCGTTTTCAAGGAGACCAGCACGACCACTAAGTTGAGAGTCGTGTTCAACGGTTCACAACGCACATCAATTGGGACTTCCCTAAACGACTATCTGCACATCGGACCGAAACTTCAACCAGACCTTTCGGATATCTTACTTCGATGGCGCATGTTTTCGGTAGTTTTCTCTACGAATATCGAATAGATGTTTCGACAAATCGCCGTCCATCAGGACGATCAGAGTTATCAGCGGATCCTTTGGCGTTCAACTGATATCGCATCTATCTCAGAGTTTCGCCTAAAAACGGTTACATATGGACTTGCATCAGCTCCATACCTTGCGTTGCATAGTTTGAAGTAGCTATCGCAAGACGAGAGTCATCGTTATCCTCGCGCAGCCTTGGCCTTGGACGAGAACACTTACGTTGACAATATTCTCTCAGGAGCTGACGACATCAACTTGGCTCTCGCTCTTCAACAAGAAATTATCGATCTGCTTACTGAAGGCGGATTTCCACTGAGAAAATGGGTGTCGAACGACGAACGACTTCTTTCATCTCTTCCGCAAGATTGGATCGCATCATCGCAATCAAGGACTTGGCACCAGGAGCCTGAATACCATATGCTCGGGCTAATCTGGTAACCTGATGCGGATTCTTTTACATTTCAAGCACGTCTATCACAACTTAGCGAACAAATGTCAAAGAGGACAGCAACAATATCAAAGTTCTTTGACCCGCTGGGTTGGCTAGTCCCAATAACCATCGAGCATAAAGTCTTTGGGATGATGCGTTACCCCAAAACGCGATCACATGGGGGCAAGAGCTCTATGCTAATCTACAAGAAATAGAGGAAATCCTGATACCACGTTGATTGGAATTTTCTCACGGCTTGCAGTTCGTGGAGATGCATGGATTTGCAGATGCATAAATTTCTGCTTATGCTGCAGTTCTCTACTTGAGCGCTTGCACCGCAGACGGAGACATACGCATTACGTTGATATCTTCAAAAACTAAAGTCGCTCCGTTGAAACAAGTTGCGATACCTCGCTTGGAACTTTATGCCGCATTTCTACTAGCAAAACTGGCAGCTCAAGGTCGTCAAACGCTCTCACTGCAGTCAACACCATTACATTTATAGTCAGACAGCACAACAACACTAGCTTGGATTAAATCAACACCATCAAGCTGGAAAACTTACGTAGCAAACCGAGTAGCTCGTATACAAGGTGCAGCACCTGAAGCTATCCGGCATCACATCGCTGGCGTTGATATTCCCGCCGATTGTGCCACTCGTGGATTAGCGACTCGTCAACTTAATAAATTCACATTATGGTGGAGAGGACCGGAGCGGTTATCAAATTCACCTCTATCATAGCCAACGTTTGAACCACCTTCCCAACATGAGGAATCTTTGGATAGACGTGTAGTTGTCCTTAAAACGACAATTCACAAACCTCCACTTTGGGAATTATTCGCTTCATCAGCCTCAAGTTTATCTAAACTATTGCGTGTAACTGCTTGGTGTCAAAGATTAGCTCGTCACTTTAGAATGAGGAGCGAACAACAATCTACGCAATACCTCGTTCACACACATATTCTCTCTCCTTTAGAGTTGGAAGCTGCCAGAATCTATTGGATAAAAACATTTCAACACGCTTTCTTCTTCTCTGAGATGGCACAGCTTACTTCATCCAAAACCTGCCAGCTCAAGATGAGCTCATTACTTTCTCTCAATCCGTTCATAGATGAGAGAGGTATAATTCGTGTCGGTGGTTGCTTAAAGCATGCTATTCTCGATCCAGATGAGATGAATCCCATAATTTTGCCACGAGATACACCAATCACGAAATTGATTATTGATTCCTGCCATCGAAGTGGTGGTACACAATTGACTCTTGGAACACTCAGGCGTCAATATTGGATTCCACGAGGACGACAGGCTGTCAAGGCTTGTATTTCTAAATGCGTTCCATGTATCCGACATAAAACCTTTACTTGCTCGCAGATGGGAAGCTTACCGCCTTCAAGGGTGCAGCGAAGTCGTCCCTTTCTGGATTATGCAGGACCTATTGATCTACGTACCAGTCCTGGACGTTTACACAAGTCTCAAAAGGGCTACATTGCAGTTTTTGCTTGTATGGCTACTCGCGCTGCATTTCGGAGACTTACGTCTCGTCGGGGAGTTCCTTGTACCATAACTAGCGACAATGGTACAAGCTTCGTTGGAGCAGATGTTAAGCTACGAAAACTCTTTACAATTGCATCGACACAATCAACAATCATCGCAGAAGCAGTTGCCAGAGATGGTACTACCTGGCGCTTTAATCCTCCTGGTGCGCCACACTTTGGCGGACTGTGGGAGGCCGCCGTTAAATCGACGGTACTGCTACACTTACATTTGAGGAGATGTCCATATTTTTGAGTCAAGTCGAAGCATGCTTGAACTCTCGGCCACTTCAACCCTTATCAGATGACCCATCCGATTTATCACCGCTTACACCCGCGCACTTTCTGATCGGAGCGCCTCTTACATCAGTGCCTGAACCTTCACTGTTGAATCTAAAAGTCTTCCTGTGCAGTAGGTGGTAACTGATTCAAAAAATGAGGGATGATTTCTGGCATCGGTGGGTAACAGAATACCTGCAATCATTACAAAGTTTTCCAAAGTGGCGTCATCCCCAACCATCAGTTAAAGTAGGAGACTTGGCGATTCTGAAGAATGCGAATCTACCTCCTGTGAAGTGGGCTTTTTGCAGAGTAACCGAAGTCCATCCAGATGATAATGGACAAATTCGGGTCGTTACAGTACGTACTGCTACATCAACTCTTAAGCGACGAATTGTCAAACTGTGTCTACTACCACGCACGGTTACTGACCCTCATGAGAATTCGTCACCATCAACATAATCTTCAGTTTCACATACGTCACGGCGGGCGGAAAGGTCCAACTACATTGCCATTATCGGTCCACAATGAACCGAAGCGGGCGGAAATGTTCGTGTTTGTACATACTCTGAAACGTGCTACCTGATCTCGAAGCTGGACCATACTCTCGTTGAAGGGCAATTGCTACTGAACCACCGCCGCGCCAGTATCGCTCTTGTTACAACACTCAAAACTATCAATAAAGTCAAATCAAATCAATCCTGTGTTTTTATTTCGCAAATCGCAACAGGAATAATCTTTTAACAAGTATCACAAATATTAAACATAATACTCAAGTGCTTGAACAAAATAATTGAACGTGCAATGTAATTAATTATATGTAAATGACATACCATATGTAAAAAAAAAAAAGAACAAAGAATAAAGTCTGTATGTATATATATTTGAAGCATACATTAGTGTTTTAGAATTAGCTTTACTTGATAACAGAAGTACCTAGTTGCTCCAACCTGGGGCCTTATTACTGAAAGCGATACGATCAAAATCAATCGTAAATTCTAAATTCGGCATTACTGAATACGATCATACGATAAATCGTGAATTTCAATCGTAAATTTGGCATTACTGAATACGATTTTTTGATGAATCGTTAAGTTTTGGTCGTGAAATATTACGTGCGCTGTTGACCGGTCGTAAGGCTTGTTTTTAGTAGGAATTGTATGTTATTCTATACCAAAAAAATGTATGATTATTATTTTAGTGATATATTTTGTGATATATACTTTAGTGATAGATATTACTTATTCGTTTATTTAAAATTACAGGAGAAAAGTTTTAATTGAATTTATGGAGAAGCACCCAGATTTCGCGAGGGGGCTGTGTACTTGCTGTGTACGGTGACGATACAACCTTATACTCAAGCTCAAACGATGCCATAATACAAAATACCAGTTAGATCTGTTACAAATTTTCTATTATAAATGGAAGATTAAAATTAATCCGGCTAAAACTAAAATTTTATTTTTTACCAAGAATCGCGCAAGACGTAATCTACCAAATCCCCCAATAAATATTTTTGGAGAACAGATTCAGCCCTCATGCACTAAACTAATATACCGACAAAAAATCAACGTTTTTATAAGCCTTTCCGCGTTATTTTTATGAATACCTTAAAAATTAAGTAAAAAGACTTGTGCATTTTTCTTTAAGTTTGTGTTTTATTCAAGCTTCTCTTGACACAGGAGAACTCGCTTCTTTAGGCTTCGACCAAACGAGCGCTACTGGGCTTGTGATTTTGCAATAGCGGCATTGTGATTTTGGAATAGCGGCAAAAGTAGCCTTGGCGAAATTACCCAAAATTCCTGTAGAAACACAGGCTGAGGAGTAACAATCCTCGATACCGGCCATCATCAAAAGCTTTTTGGGTACTGGAGCCGAAACGATACCGGTACCAAGGAGAGCACTTGACTGTAACCCGAAACGAATAAAACACGTTAAGCGTATCTGGATGGAAAGGAAAAATTAAAATTGGTGTGGGAGGACTCAGACTTTAACCATCATAAGCGAACTTCTGGTGGAAACCGCAAAAGAAACAATAAACAATCATCACAGAAAGGTGGCGAAGGAAAATACGAAAGAGAACAGAAGAAAAAGCTTACCTTCCATGGCACGGTATGCGGTTTACCGATCTTGTTAACCAAATATCCTCGTCGGACTGGAACAAACGACAACTTGGCGAGAATGATAGCGCCCCTGATAGCAGTTACTAGTTCCTTGCTGCACTTCATGGCCAAGCCAATATATCCGTTGCTATCGCCGATAGCATAGATACGTTAACAACACTACCGGAAGAATCGAATTCAAACTAACGACATAAACATAAACAACAATTTACGTCATTTATTGTTTCGTATAGTGTGAAGCTAGGTACGATACACTATTGAACGTAAAATTCAAAAAATTTCGATGGCAGCACTATTTGGCCCTTACGCTCGTATTCAGTAATACCAAAGTAAAATCGTATCGTAAATTTAAATCGTTGATATTTTTGATCGTACCGTATTCAGTAATAAGGCCCCTGTTCCCATATTGTCAAATACCTCCAGGTGCTTAGTACATAGCAATTAATAGAACCGCGAATTCAGTCACCCATTAAATGTACATTGGACTGCTTGGAATTCATTTTACAGCCGAGTTTTACTGCCAATATTCCATCTGCTTTCTTTAGACATATGTATGTAGATCAATTCATGAAAAATACAAAATATATTGCGAATTTATATTTATATATTTTTTAAATGCGTAAATTCGCTAGTAGTTTGATTTCGAAAAAAACGTTTGCGTCGTTGTCTGATAAAATTTACGCAGAAAGAACAAAAACATACACTCAACAACACTATCGCTAGAAATCAGTTGAAGTATTATCCATAATGCAATTGTAGAGTACGTGTAAGGCAATCATAATAAAAATGTAGGTCTATCAAAATAAAAACTATGCTCCCTACCAATTTAGGAAATAAGTAATCATACTTCTCTTCGACCTAACTAAATTCATGGTATGATTTTTCCTGGTTTTCACATGCATACACCTACTCATCATCGCTTGAAACGTTGAATAATTGTGTTTCCGGGGTTTTTTACGATTTATAATAATCCGGATGTCGATTCAATTATTCATTAAAACTCTTGTTTAATATCGCGATACACACACACATATATGATATTGTATTAGTTTTTTTTTGTGATGTAATATGTTTAATTTTTGAACTACTTAAGTTCACTTTACATTAATGCATTTACAAGAAAC
Source organism: Beris chalybata (assembly GCA_949128065.1). Lineage (NCBI taxonomy): Eukaryota > Metazoa > Arthropoda > Insecta > Diptera > Stratiomyidae > Beris > Beris chalybata. The sequence continues at coordinate 54,920,786 of OX421895.1, forward strand.
AAGTAACGTAGCAAAGTAACTTCTAGAGCCTTTCACATAAGATATCAAGCAATTAAGTAAATACATCATTCGATAAAAAATATATCATGTAAAAAAATATCATGTCATATCATCCTTTTCACTAAGTGGTGAGATGTTGATCAGAAAGGGATTCTATCTATTCTCGTCTTATTACTATAAAATAAGGAAACATTGTTTGTCTTGAAAAAAAAAGAGAATACACATCCCTTTTTAAATCAGTTGTCCGTTGTGTTTAGTTCCTCTTTATTTTTGGGGTGTTGCTATACAAGGTTTGGTGGCAAGTTTAGCGCGAGAGGTGGAGGACGGCAGAGCTGCTATTGTGATAGTTCTGTTCCAAATCCTTCTCTGTGTTGGTTGGGAATTGGAGCGTTGACCGATTTTGGAAGTCTGCTGTCGACGTTTTGGCTTTCCTTCCCTTATTCGTTGCGCTCGTGCATATGTAATACGCATAGTAGCCTCGGCTAAATGAAGTGAGATCAAATTCAAGCCTTAATTCGGAAGGGGCTTAGACTACACCTAAATGTAGTCGGTATATAAAAAGGTTACTGTTCCAGCTGAATTTATTTTGAGACCATAGAACGGGGAGACCCTTAAGGTGCGTTTCCATCTCCGCCGTTTTGCGGCGCCAACTAGATTCTCCATCCATAAAAAACTAGGTCTGTGACGCGCCGAGGCAATCGTCGAGAGTTGACTGAACTTCAACTTTCTTGGCGAGAACCGACACTAATGTGCCTTCGATAAAGGTTGGTATGTATCCAAACTACGTTCCTTTATTACTAAAAAATAATAAAGTCGATTACAAGTCAAAACTGGACGACAAGCGGCAAATCACCTAGGATACTGACTGAAAACTTTTCAGCGTCGAGTGGACCGTTTCGTCGCAGATGGAAACAACAGTATCAAAAGTGTGACGGGGCCCGCCGACAGATAGAATGGGATTTCTCAAACCCATTCGTCGGCCCGACCGAGCATAATACATCGGTTCACGGATCGAAACTTCAAATCCACCATATCCACCGAACTAGCACGTGCTTTAATGCTACATGCTCAGCCGTTTCATTGGCGATCCGTGGGACTAATGTGTCCAATGACACTTATTCAACGATAAACATATGAAAGTTATCCGTCATTTTGGTGAAGAAATGACGATTTCTTCCGATAGATGGAGGATGACATTCAGTTCGACAGGCTTGCGTTAAAAATTTCGGCAATGACGATTGCCAGCTGGACGTTCTACGGACCAAATCGTAACAAACTGTATAGGCATCTCGTTTTTTACTTTATTATTTTAATAATTAAGTATTGTGATCGATTTTCAAAAAAAAAAATGTCTGCCCTCAAAATTTTTATTTTCACGTCTCATAACTAGTAGACAAGAAAAAAGCAATAAAAATGTTCAGTCCGTCTGTCCGCCGTACGCCGCACGCCGTACGCCGTCCGCCGTACGCAAAATCGTTTGGAGGCTCGTAGCTCCCAAACGCATTGAGATATTAAATTGAAATTTTTTTTACGAATAGACGGGGTAGGCTCTTTGAAGTGACCAAATTTTTAGTGGTGGCGGTGTGGCGGTAGCGTGAATTTTGGTTTCTAGATCTCAGCAACCGCTTATGATAGGAAACTGAAACTGGAAATTTCTATAGAGCTCTGATAGTTAGCCCATTTGCATTATAATTGACAATATTGATCAAGGGGTGTGGGAGTGGAGGTATATAGGTATAATGGGTCCGAAACGCAAAAAAGCTGAGATAGACACATTCAAAAATCTATATCTCCTAAACCGTAAATGGCACACTATTCAAGCTTAAGAAATATTTGACGTTATACTAGGAGAACAGATTGAAAACAATTTTTTGAGTGGGGGCAGTTGCGGTAAAAAACTTTAGATTACGATATCTCACGAACCAATTGCTCTAGATAAATGAAATTCGGTTTGAATATAAAGGTTGACAAATAAAAATTGATCAAAGTAAAAAAAATTAAGTGGCAGGTGGACCATAGAAGTGGAGGGGATAAGAATTAATCAAAAACAGTACATTTCATATCTCAAGAACTGTGTAAGATAGATGCTTAGAATTTTTACCAAAAGTAGCGCTAATTGAACCCTAGTAGGGAAAAAAATTTGAGGATGAGGGTGTAGTGGGTGAGGGTGGGGAAGGGTGAAAAGGAAAAAGTTCCGATATTTATATCTTAAGAGCCTGAAATGATATAAAGCTTAAACTTGGTATTTAGGTAGAGCTATAGTAGCGGCTGAAGTATATTGGCAGCTCTTAACTATTGATATAAGTTCCACTATGGATATAAGTTCCACCATGTACATTTGTATCGCAGGCAGTCAGTCAGTAAAGACCCGGCCATGAATAAAGATCGAGCTAACACAACATGGCGCAGTCGGTGAAAAATCTAGAGAAAAAAAAGTTCCGTTCAGACTTTTCGTTATTAAATTTCACTCGTTTCGGGAATCAAAATCAAAATTAAAAGAAAAAGTTCCCTTCAGACATTTCGATATTAAATTTCACTCGTTTCGGGCATAAAAACCTAAAAGTGTGTGTTTCGACGCCATTGTCAAAATTCCTTCGAATTGTGCAAAAACCATGCTAGAGAGAAAATGGAGTTTACAAAACCGGAACCATTTCCGAAAATTCATAGGACTCTACGAAATATTCGCATTAGCTACAAAAACAACTAGCGAATTGGAAACAGTGCAAAATGCGAGGTTTTTAAGCAGTGCCCGGGAGGACGCTATCATGCTGTATAAAACATTACCGTTAAATGCACAACAACGAGAAAAGTTTAACGACGTGAAAACGGCATTTGAAAATTACTGCAATCCGCGTACCAATATGGTCTTTGAACGGTTAAATTTTTATTCCCGTTGCCAACGAGAAGGAGAGCCATTTGACCACTTCATGTCAGCTATAGTAAAACTAACTGAGAGTTGCGAATTCGGAGCACAGAAAGATGAAATGCTGCGGGATAGAGTAGTGATCGGGATAGCGGATAGCAACATGCAGATGCAACTAATCAAGATGGATCAGCTAACTCTGGACAAAGCCAAGGAATTCTGTCGGTAGAAGATGTCACAAGAAACAGGAGAGAAAACACAGCCAGGGAAGAAAGCACGCAAAACCAATATAATGAAAATTTAGATAAGAAACATTAACCAAATAAATTTAATAATTCAAACAAAAATAATTACAATAAATTTCAGAATAAACTTTGTACAAATTGTAATAGGCAACATGTGATGGGAAACTGTCCTGCTTATGGGAAGAGATGTCTGGTTTGCGATAAATATTATCACTTTGCAGTAGCAAAAAAATTTTAATATTGACAAATTTGAACTATAAATTGACTAGTAAGGTTCGATATTATCTACAAGTAGTTATTAGTAGTAGTAGTAGTAGTAGATATTATATACTACAATAAAAGAAAGAGTAATTTGTAAGTAATGGAGCTCTCTTTCGAGCTCTAATGAGCTCAATGATTCTCGAGATATGAAACTCAGAAGCCCTACATATTTATCCGGTATAAATTCTAAGCTTCTATCTTAAACAGCTCTTGAAATATGAGACGTGATTCTTTAGAAACATTTTCCACTTCCTTGCTTCAATTCCTGTTCACATTAACCTTTTACGAGAAAGACTCTAGAATATTTCGATCTCAGCGTTCGAGCAATTCGGAGGTATTGTTTTTTCTCACCAATATCTTCACCAATATCGGAAACTTTTTGCGAACTATTCAAGTTTTATATTGTATTAAATTCAAGTTTCAGCTTACTAGTATAAACGATTGAGAATATCTAAAATCTCCGCTTACAATTGACCACAGTCACATAAAGAGAATCCATCTGGTTACACACTGAAAAAATGTCAGCTTACAAGGAATACAAAACGATTCCACAACCAGTTTTCGAACTGAGTGTGACTTAAGGGGGATCATCTGAGTAGAAAGCAGAAAAAATAGATAAATTTTAGAAATTATTATCTCAAAAACTAAAAAATCTATCCAAAAATAATGTGTGAAATTTTTGAAGAAATCGGTTCAGCCGTTTTTCGAAGATTTTGGGAACGGTCTTTGAAAAGTAAGTTTCGAGATAACCGCATTTGAATGACGTGCTATATAGAGAATTCACGAAGGACCCATCCCGGTTAATTGCCCATAACTTCCACAATTATTGAAACTTCAATATGAAATTTACAGAAAACATTCTTAAGACTATAAACTTTAAGATAAACAAAAAAAAATGTTTCTAGTCATTCTTTAAAGCAAAGAGATGGTCTAGCACCCATGCTTTTCAACTTGGCACTAGAGAATGTCATCCGAAAAACCCTTGTCGACACTAATGGGACCCTACTATTCAAGTCCACCCAGCAGCTAGAACATTTCCTGTGCAACTGCCTAGCTCTCGCTAGGAGACGGCTGAAAGGCCTGGGTGCCTCGACCTTCGCAAACCTTAAAGAAGTCTCTTTTAACAGCATGCAGAGTCTAATCAACTTTGCTATGGTTACAGGGACCTTTGAATTAAACGAGGAACTCTCAACACAGATCGAAACGCAAGCGGACCTATCATAAGTACATTGGGTCTCCTATTTTTTATGTGGTATCACTATGGACCCTCGTTGGTCTATGTGAGGCCTTTGGCCGCCACTGAAACCGAAACCTTAACCTAACCACCCAATAGCATAGGCTGACGATATATGTAAGAATGTAAACATCCACGCAAGATCCTTCCCTAGTGCTGAGGAGGTATTTGTCAATCTTGACTCTGCCATATACCAACTTTGGAGTATAATTTAGAGAGTAGGGGAAGGTGCTGTACCTCGGTCCAGATTTTACATTAACCCTTAAATCTATTAAACCAATAACAAATGAAAATTAGTGAATAGTACATATGAAAGCTTATTTGTTTAACCACAAAATTAATTATAGCTGGAACTGCTGTTAGTAAATTTGATGGATCCAGAAACGGTTTTTGGAGTGAACCTCAAACGGACCAAGGTACAACTATAGGTTGTACCTCGGTCCGCTGCTAGTTGTTCTTTGGGCCTTATCAAAAATAATTCAATTTTAAAGTCGAAATCCTGAGTAATAATATAAGGTTCTTTTATTTAATTTAATTTATATTTTTATTGGAAAAGAAAAATCTAGTAAAGCTATAAATTTAAAAAAAAACAAGAAAAATTCATAATAAGAATAAGCAACTATAGAAAATGGTTTGTCTAGCTGAAATAAACACTAGTGTAAAAGAGGATTCACTGCTGTCTGCTTCAAAATTTCCCCACTACCTCTGCAGGTGTAATATCAGGATGAAAGTTCCATTTGTCTACAATTTTTTTTCTAATGTATGTAGTTTACATAGTCCAAGGTACAACCAAAAAAACTGCCCATGGTACATGCGATCACCCATTACTACAAACACATTTTTTTAAATTATTTCTAATAGTAAGGAAGGATTAAATTTAACGGTCAAGACCACGATGAATTAATTGTCTTACCAGGTAAAACTGCTATATAGTAGAAATAATTATACACGATTTAGAAGAAAACAATAACTGAACTAACAAATAAATACTTTTATGTCCAAAAATCACTTCTTTTGTTTTATCTTAATCAATTTATCTTCTAGGCTCGCTTTAATAAACTGAAACCAAAGCCTACACATTTGGCAATCTTTCATTGAAGAACCTTTTTTTTCCAGCAGCTAAAGTTTAGTTGCAATTGACATTGGACTGAGGTACATTCGGTCCAAGGTACAGCACCTATAGATAATTTCATATCATATATCTTGAGACTAATCTAGAAAAAAATGGCTACGAAACGGACAAAATCCATCGACGAAGATTCATCGATAGCAAATAAAACGTATTATACTCGGTTGAGGAAGATAGCAAAGCTATCTTACAACTTAGCTACTGCAGGACGAGAACTTTAAATCGAGACGGTTTGAGGTGAAGTATTTAGGAGACCAGGATTTAGGATCTCAAGGGGATCGGAGTCAAAAATTTTTTTTTATTATTATTAAGAACTATACTAACCTTAATTGAGAATCATAGATTTTCTTAAATTTTTTTTACCACGATCCCCTAGTTTAGATTGAGATATTCAAGGGAAAGACAAAGTCGTTATCCTTAAAAAAAACTTGCAAGAATAAGTTATATTCGTATTATTTTTATATTGCGACAACCTTGTACTTTAAAATAAGTCCTTCTTCATTATTCTACGATAAAGACTAAGTACCAGAGATATGCATTTTCGAAGAGCACTCGGATACCATTTTTGTGAAATCTTTAACATACTATAACTAACAAAAAAATGAGATAGAAAAAACATTGAAATCATATTTTTTTCTTCACTAACTCTTCGAGTACATAAATTTTCAAAAGAATCGGCGATGGTAAGTCACAAATTTTGTCATTTTTGGTGATTCTTGATGGAAGAACCTAAACGTTTGAATTCACAAACTTTGATAGTTAAAACCATAGAGATATACACATGTAGGTAACGGAGATGACGAGCAGCGACTGTTTTGAAGCTGGAGGATTTATCGCAAAGGACCGGCAATAAACAATATGCTACTATCAGCTTCTTACTCACATGTATGCTATGTTATATTCTGGTCTTGAAAACAAAAATAGCCAAACCTTTGAATATGTCCTAGACAACTATTTGCATTTCACTGCCACCTGGCATGAAACGCTTCATACAAAAACGTAGAATTTTGATTCAATTCATTTGTTTTGAATTGAAGCATTATTATTGTTCGTAGAGAGATTCAACGTTTTTTATCGATCACCGGTCCATAATTGATGGTGATCAGTAGATAATATCTGTTATTTTGAAGTCATATTCACAAACTCACTATATAGTACATCACATACTATACACACTGTAGTACATATATTGGAGACTAACAATAATCAAGCAGTATTAAAATGGCTTCACAAACATTCGCTCTACGCTACTACATTCTAGCTTTTTCGTGCTGATATGATTAAAAAAAAAATATAACTTACTAGGTGAGCTAATCATTTCGGGGGGGGGGGGGGGGAGAGGGGTTTTGTCCCCAACCCCCCCCCCCCCCCCCCCCCCCCCGTTCCTACGCCAGTGCATCGTGGGATTATAAGCAAAAAAGAAGGTCCATCTGAATGGTCGAATCATTTGGTAGTTGTAGAGAAACCAGATAGTACCCTGCGATTATGTTTAGATCCTTCCGAGTTAAACAGAAATATAAAACAGGAACATTTTTTAATTCCAAACATTGAAGATTTCAGTTTTTCAATGAGGGAAAACAAATATTTCACAGTCCTGGATCTAAAAGAAGGATTCTGGCAAGTAGAATTAGAGCCTAAATCAAAGGAGTTGACAGTGTTTAGTACTCCATTTGGATCATATCAATTTAATGTTCTTCCATTCGGAGTGAGCGTCGCTCCAGAAAAGTTTCAACAGTAAAATAGCAAATACTTCGGAAGTTTACCGGGTTGTTTCGTCTATATTGACGACATAATTGTTGGGGGTCGCACTAAAGGAGAGCATGACCAAAACTTAGGTGCAGTAATAAAGCAAGCAAGGGTTTTAAATATAAAGTTCAATCCCAAAAAATTACAATATTGTGAAAATCAGGTCAGGAATTTGGGACATATATTTTCAGGTGATACTATTTCAGTAGATCCAGAGCGTATTAAAGCAATTACAGGTATACAAGCACCCACTAACAGAAAGGATTTGGGGAAAATAATGGGCACCTTTAATTATTTGAGACCATTCATTCCAAATTTTGCAGAAATAAATGCCCCGCTTAGACAATTATTAAAGAAAAAAAATCTGCCAACAGTCTGGGCGCAACTGTATTATTTTTCCGGCAGAAGTTCAGAACGCGTTCAATTCGGGGATGCGGTGTATGTTACTATGTGACTGAAAACCTAACAAAAAGTTCGGGAAGCGGTTAGAAAAGGGTGTAACATATGAATTAAATAATTGGGTCATATTCCGGGATGCGGTCTAGGGGTTGGAAAAATAAAAAACTTGAGAATAGGTGATTACTAAACATGCCTGGGGAAGTGAAAAGATATTCGATATCTGATCAGACCTGAGAAACATGGTGGAATTCATGAAAAAGTATACAATCAGTTTACACCCTCTTAGGGGTCGAATTTCAAAAAATCTTGAAAACACATTCTAGGTATTCATATGAAGAATCCGTAGAATAAAAATGAATTCAATATTTCGAAAGACCTAGTAGATATGACGAAAATCGTGAAAACATATGCATTTTATATATACTGATAATTTTTTTTGTCCCCCCTTCTGAACGCCAATGAATATTCAAATTTTTTTTTATCAGAATTACTTTTCTAGTAAATTTACATATACGTACCGAGTTTCAACTTCCTAGCATAAGCCGTTCTGAAATTAGGAAAAACACCCCCACCACCGTACCATACTACCCTTAAAAAATTAAATTTTTCCACCATGCCACTACTATAGCTCTATCTAAATACCAAGTTTCAGCTTCCTATCATTATAGATTCTTAAGATATAAGCATCGGAACTTTTTCCTTCTCACCCTGCCCCACCCTCACCCTCTACACCCACACCCCCAAACTTTTTTTCCCTACTAGGGTTCTATTAGGCTTCTACTTCTGGTAAAAATTTGAAGCCTCCATCTTACACTGTTATTGAGATATGAAACGTGTTATTTTCGAAAAATTCTTATCCTTTCCACTTACGTACTCCCCCGCCCCCTTCAAAGATTTTACTTTGAGCAATCTTTATTTATCAAGCTTTATATCCAAACCGAATTTTGTTTTTCTGGTGCCACTGGTTTGGGAGATATCGTAATCTTAATTATTTCAACCCCCACTCTCGTACGCCACTACCCCCACCCAAAAATTTTGTTTCAACCTACTCTCCTAGTATAACTACAGATATTTGTTAAGTTTAAATTGCTTGCTATTAACGGTTTAGGAGATATGGATTTTAGAATGTGTAGATCTCTTTTTTTCGTTTCGGACGCATTGCTTCCCCCTCCACTCCCACACCCCTTCACCCATATCATAAATTTTTTTTGCAAATGGGTCCACTATCAAAGCTTTATAGAATTTAGAAGTTTCAGTCTCCTAACATAAGCGGTTGCTGAGATCTAGAAACCAAAATTTTTCGTCTAAAACGCTGCCCCCACCATCCAACTCACACCCCCACCCCTGAAAATAATGTCAATTCAAGGGGTCTACCCAGTCTATTCCTAGAAAGTTTTTTAATTTAATAGCTCCACTGGTTTGAGAGCTACGAGCCTTCAACGGATTTTGGCAGCAAATTTTTTTCTTTGAAAATCAATAACAATGCTGTATTATTACTAATAAAGTAATATAGAATTTCAGTGGAGTCACAAAGAGGCTGATGTCTTACAAAGAATCAAAATCATACTAAGTAAATTTGACTCTAGGAAGGAAATACTTATTCAAACAGATGCTGGTTTAGTTTGTTGTTTGATCCAAGATAGTAAGCCCGTAGCGTTTGTCTCAAAAAGTCTCTCGGAACGGAACAGAATTACGCACAGATAGAGAAAGAATTTTTAGCTATTGTGTATGCTTGTGAAAAATTTCATAATTTCATTTATAGTTTTCGTACGACAATAAATACAGACCATAAGCCTCTTGTGGCTATTATGAAAAAAGATTTAAACCAAATACATTCCAATAGATTGCAGCGAATGAAAATTAAATTATTAATATATAACCTGGAGGTTCTATACGTCCCCGGGGAATATTTGCACGTTTATCACGACATTCCATGGCAGATAACTATATCAAAACGGATAGTTCTTTAAAGGACGTAGTTCACTCTGTCAATGTAAGTACCACGAAAAAGCAAATACTACAAGAAATGACACAGAAAGATGTGTTGTTACAAACAGTAATAGATTATGTTCATAAGGGCAGGCCGGACCACAAGGATAAAGTACCAGATAATATTAAATTTTTTTGGAATATAAAGGATAAACTATATACTGAAGAGAATTTATTATTCTACGATGACCGTATTTGTATACCAAAATCATTAATCGGGGATATGCTTCAGACTCTTCATGAGTCTCATATGGGTATAACAAAAACTAAAAGTAGGGCTAAGTCATTACTGGCCCCACATGAATTCGGACATAGAAAATATGATTCAAAAGTGCCGAATATGTGAAAAATTTCGCCCTTCGAATGAAAAACACAACCTAATACCACACTCCATACCAGACTATCCGTTCCAAAATGTTTGTATCGACATTCTAGAGTATGGGGGCAATACTTCTTAGTGTTAATGGATTATTTTTCTAAATGGTTGGAATTACAACCAATAAAAAGCAAAACAGCCAAAAGTGTTTTATCAGCATTAAAATTAATATTTACTACTCATGGCATACCAGAAACTGTCATAGCCGATAACCAGCCCTTCAACTCATTCGAATTGAGAAACTTTGCAGTAGAATGGAACTTTGACTTCATTTATTCAAGTCCAAGATACCCACAATCAAACGGGTTAGCAGAAAAGGCTGTTCACATTGCAAAAAATATTCTAAAAAAATCTAAGGAGGAGGATAAAGATAGATATCTTTCTTTATTGGAATATCGAAGTACCCCTATACCAAGACTTGGTTATTCCCCTTCTGAAATGTTAGTAAGTAGGAAACTGAGAACTAAACTACCAATTTCTAAATAGCAACTTATGCCCAAAACTGTTAGAAATATAAGAGATAACCTGGAGTTAAACCAACAAAAGCAGATAGAAATATTTAATGCCTCTAGACGTAGACCGGACCTTTTCCTACAACCAGGGGATAGTGTAGTTTACAAAGATAATAATCGACCGTATTGTGACTGTCACGTCGCGTCACTTCGATGCCGATTCGATATCGACGCATGAAAAGGCGATTGTGAGTGTCGATTGTCATCGACCGTTGTCACTTTGATCATCATTTTTCGTCGATGACATTCCGAGTCCGTGACACCTGAATAAAATTAACGTTGATGCAAAAATGCAAGTATAGATTTGACCAAAAGATGTTTCTTTCCTTATTTTGATGGATTCGCAACACGTAATCGTCATTAAAAGTGGTGTAGATCGACACACATTAAAGAAATATGGCTCTAATTTTCTGAACTGTAAAATTCTTTGGGACTACCGTCACGAGATACAAGCAGAAGTGAGAGCCAAAAATGGGCCGAACAAGATGTATAGCTTTTCCTCTTTAGAAAAAAGCATTATCCGGAATCTTAAATTTGAATGTAGCATTTGATATTGCACAAAAATAATGTCATAGTTGTAAACGAAGGCATACAAGAACTTAAATTCACAATTTACAGCTGATACATACATATCAATATGGCAATGCCATTGAGTCACGTCGATGGAGTTACACAATCGCTTTTTTCGATCGACGTGACACTTCGCATCGGCATCGAAGTGACGTGACCGCGACATTCGCAATACGGGTGAATAAATGGGAACCTGCAATAGTAGTAGGTAAACATCAGGCTCCAAGATTGTACATTATTCGAAACGAAGGAAATACTTCGTTACGGCGTAGTTCATATCATTTGCGCCCTTCATTTCATGAACCTGTAATTAAACCACCTATTTTACTAGAGGAAACTGGCCACAATGAATTTAAGGACACAGTTCCCCGCATGAATCTTAACGAGGATATCTCATGTCCATTACCAGGTTTGAGTTCAAAATCGAATTTTAATGATGAAGCCTCGACTTCTAAAGAACTAGTTACTACGCTTTACGGACGACAAATAAAGAAACCAGATTTCTTCAAACCATAGCAGGTACAGGTAAAATTATTAACATAAATCATCTTTGCAAGATTAGTATTGTTAAATGAATCCTTATGAGATTGCTCTATAAATAGTACGTGCTATATACTAATATAATAATGTTAAGTTAGGATGAATTATTATGAGACTTTTTTTCTTTGAATAATATGTAACGTAACTTAGTTTAGTTAAAATGAATTATTATGAGATTGCTCTGTAAATAGTATGTACTATATACTAGTATAATAATGTTTAGTAAAGATGAATTATTATGAGATTTTTTTCTTTGAATAATATGTAACGTAACTTAGTTTAGTTAAAATGAATTATTATGAGATTGCTCTGCAAATATTATGTACTATATAAATACTAGTATAGTAATGTTAAGTTAAGATGAATTATTATGAGATTTTTTTTCTTTGAATAATATGTAACGTAACTCTTTAAAAAGAGGGAAGATGAAGTATATTGGCAGCCCTCAACTATTGACATAAGTTCCACTATTGATATAAGTTCCACCATGTATATTTGTATCTCAGGCAGTCAGTCAGTAAAGACCCGGCCATGAATAAAGATCGAGCTAACACATCAGCGGCATGTTGGAAAAATATAAATTTTTTTAAGGGTAGTATGGTACGGGGGTGGATGGTGTTTTTCCTAACTATAGAACGGCTTATGCTACAAAGTTGAAACTCGGTGTGTATATTTAAATCAACTAAAAAAGCTAATTTGATGAAAAAAAATTCGAATATTCATTGGCGCTCAGAAGGGGGGCAAAAATTATGATCAGTGAAAATAGAATGCATATTTTTCCATGATTTTCGTCATATCTACTAGATCTTCCAACATATTGAATTCATATTTGTTCTATGGATTCTCCATATGAATACCTGGAATGTGTTTTGAAGATTTTTTTAAAATTTACCCCTAAGGGAGTGTAAAGTTATTATATACTTTTTCATGAATTCTTTCATATCTCTCAGGTCTGATCAGATATCGAATATCCTTTAACTTCCACTGGCTTGTTTAATAAACACCTATTTACAAGTTTTTCTCCTTTTTCAACGTCTAGATTGCATCCCGGAATATGACCCAATAACATAATTCATATGTTACACCATATTCTAACCGCTTCCCGAACTTTTTGTTTTAATTAGACTTGCGTCTAAATATTGCAGTCAATCAACTTTATTATTCTTAAACGCAAAGCGCTTATTGACTTCATCACACAAGTTTGTGTAATAATTAACCAGCCTTCTCTTAATGCTATCAAAATTTATTTTATTGGCGAATTACAGGCTGTATGATAATTGTGGCAGATTTAAACCTAGCCGTGGTAGATCATTATTTTTAGACAACTCGTGGTAAATCTACCACAATTGTGGTAAAGTGATAACACTGTCTATCTCCTCAATCTTCCGTTCAAATTGGTAACCGACTGCCGAGCATTCTCCCAAACGATGGAGAAAAAAAATTTTTGCCCACAAATAGCAAGATGGGCGATAGAACTACAAGAGTACGATTTTGAAGTGGAACACCGATCAGGAGATCGAATGAAACATGCAGATGCATTTAGCAGATGTTCAACAGTTTTATTGTCGACTACATATCACCTCACAGCGAAAATCTGACAGTCACAGGACGGCGATCATAAGAAGCCTACAAAGTGAAACATGTTGCGAATTGTTTTCAGCACCATAGGCAGCCTCCAATTCGCTTCCAGAATTTGATGGGCCCCTTTGGACCTGGACAGGGTTCGAAAAAATCTGTCCAAGAGGGCACCATCCTTGTAGATGCTGTCAATGAAACTTTCATAAGAAAAATAGTGGGGATGAAATTCAGGGGAAGAAAAGGGACATAACCGCACCGCTACCATCACGATTCAATTACACCTTCGGAACCGCGACGCGAGAAAGAGAAAGCGAGAAGAGTTCCAAAAACTCAAGGCCATCCTAATCCGATGGAGCGCCAGAGCCTCTTTATGTGGAGATCTACTCCATTATGCCTCTATTAAGGCCAGCGAACATGAAAAAAAACAAAAACCTTTCGCCTTGTCGTCGTCTTCGTTTTGTCCACAAACCAGGATACCTAACAAAACTATTTGAAAAAAATAAGCATGCAAGAAAATAAAAAAATATTTGTTTTCATGTGATAGTGATTTGTAAGTATATGTATATAATTCAATTCAAATAAGAATAAAAATTTAAGTTTTAATGCAAATCTGTTAGTATGTATTTAATTATAATGCTGGATCATCCATTGCGAACGATGAATTGTTGGGGCCCTTCTCGGTCGTTATTGCTGCTGTTTTATATATGTGTGAATTGCAATTTACCTGCAGGTATTATAATCAAAACTGTCTTGTCGGTTTTTTTGTTGATTCGAAATTCAGCAAAGTTCGATTTCTTGTTCCGCGATCACTACTTGCTAGCTATTTGAATCTTGTAAAACATTGTCACTTCCAAAACTATGACTTCCAAAATTGTCACTTCCAAAATTGTTTTGGGTTTTTGTCTTTGGAGCACTATTATTGTTATTACGCACTTTGGGGGTGTACATTATCCTCAAATTCCCGAAACTATCTCATTTCTCAACCAAAAAACGTATGGAGATGGACTTTCGTCACTTGTAGCGACCTCCTTGGTAGAGCTCTAACACTTCACAAACTTTTCAAAAGAAATTCTTAATTTTTTCATCGCCGTGAAAAAAACTGTTCCTGTGACGGATTTTTCGTGGATTTTACGCGGGAAGCGATGTTCATATAGTTTTTCCCTCGTACATACAGATGCCGCCAAGATCCGAGTCTAAATTTCCGCCCGAATGGTTTTAAATAACGACGATTCTTATTATTGTTAAACTTATTGTTGTTGTTATTATTATTAATGTTACATGTATAACAAAAAAAAAATTAGGGTAACATGCCTTGTGGAGCGGTCGCGTCAAAGGGTGAAGGAAATATCACTAAAGAAGTGATTGCTGTATGACACCACAACACATTTCGGGGTTGAGATTATTCGCATGCCGAATAATAGAAGAAAAATAAAGTTTCTAATAAAAACATACTGCATAGTCACGATCGGCTGCAAACCAATCGTTTAATACTCTAGATCAGGGGTGGCCAACCCGCGGCCCGTGGGCCGCATGCGGCCCACCTTGATTATTTTTTCGGCCCGCGAGATTATACACACAAAAAACAAAAATTTCTTGCGATACCATATTTTGACGAAAAGTGTATTGTGTCCAGGGTTTTCACTTTACTACAATTGTAGTAGATCTACAACACTTTCATTACCTTTACTACGCCACTATACAGTTTCAAGTGAAAATTTGGATTTTGGTTTTGTTTTATCTGCTTTGAATTATTTTAATACACCTGCTACTTCAACAACATATTTGAAACAACCACAACCAGGTTCTTGAGCCAGGTGGGTCATTCTATCAAGAGTCGCAAAAAAAGGCCAATTTTGTGACCGTTCCATCACCCATTCTTTTGAAAATTCGTGTACTTGAAGACCTGGTGAAAAAAAAAACTTTAATTAAAATTTTTTTTTCTATCTCATTTTTTTTGTTAGTTACAGTATGTTAAAGTTTTCGCAAAAATGATGTCCACGTCCTGTTTGAAAATTCTTATCTTTAATTTTTATCATAGAATAATAAAATAGGACTTATTTTAAAGGAGAAGGCTGTCGCAAAATAAGAAAAATATAAATCAAATTTATCCTTGAATTTTTTTTTGTCAAAGATAACGATTTTGTCCTTTATCCTTGAATATCTCAAAACACAAACTGTTCATTTTCTTTATTTTTTTATATTTTGTGTATTTTAGTGTTTTTCAAAACATATCAAAAAATCAACTCTCAATGGGATCGGGATAAAAAAATCGAAGAACATCAGTGCTTCTCAATTAACTTTATAGAAAAGGGGTCATTCCATCAAGAATCGCCAAAAGTGTAACCTTACCATCGCCGATTCTTTCGAAAATTTATCTACACAAAGAATTAGTGAAATTTAAATTTTTTCTTTCTATCTCATTTTTTTTAGTAGTTATAGTATGTTAAAGATTTCGCATAAAACGTGGCCAATTCTTTTTTAAAATTTCATATTTCCGGTAATTTTAATTCTAAATTTATAAAGTACGGCTTATTTTAAAGAGTTTTGTTCAAAAATTGTAATAAAAAAAAAATACGAAGAAAGTTATCCTTCAAAGTTTTTTTTCAAGAATATCCCAAAATAATTTTTTTTTATTTTTTTATATTTTATAGGTTATACTATTTTACACAACATACCAAAAACTTAACTTGGGATCTCAAGGGGATCAGGGAAAAAAAATCGAAGAACATCAGTGCTTTTCAATTATGTTTGTTGTGTCGTCGAGCGCACCGCATAATTTCGGCTGGAGGACGGCGGTTGCGAAAACAACCCATTGTTTTCCCACTGGGCTGTGGTCGCAGCTGCAGTCCTCCGATCTAGCGAAATAGGCGCTGAAATGTCGCGACGGGAGTTGCGTTGGTTTGTGTGCAACACTGAGCGCACGGAGAGCGGCTGTGAGGCCAACAAACCGCTACGGCGACAGCAAACGGATGCTGCAACGACGCTGGGAAAAAATTGAATACCATAAATGGTAGTGCGTCAGCGAGTTGTGGCCCGAGCCTGTGTAGTGGTGTGTTCGGTGCACGGAGGGGAAAGGTCGCGATTTGTTTTGAGCGAGTGGATGTTTTCGGGAGGTGGATGATGGCTTGCTGGCTAAGTGAGGATTTTTTTTTTTGGGGGAGATGCACGATGCACTTGGTAGGGACTCTGGTGGAGTTTTGGTGTTTGAAAAGAAAGGAAAATGAACGAAATCGGGCTGCTGAGATTATTGTAGAGAAAAAAAGTAAAAACGCTGGGATCGTTTTTTTTGGAAGATGGATTTTCATGATTGAGAAATCGCGACGCGAAGTTTTTTTGGGGAAAAAAAAAGTGTTTTTGTGATGATCGAACGCGAGTTTCAAATGAAAATAGCCAGCTAAAGGCAGGAGGAAAAACCTGGAAGAAAGATTACCTTTTCCACAAAAAATGAATAAGTGATTGGTGAAGCCAATGAATAAGTTAAATTGAAGAAAGAAAGTGAAAAAGTGATTGGGGAAGCCAATGAATAAGTTAAATTGAAGAAAGAAAGGTGATAAAGTGGTTGGTGAAGCCAATGAATTAGTTAAATTGAAGAAAGAAAAATGAAAACGTGATTGGTGAAGCCAATGAATAAGTTAAATTGAAGAAAGAAAGGTGAAAAAGTGGTTGGTGAAGCCAATGAATAAGTTGTGATTGGTGAAGCCAATGAATAAGTTAAATTGAAGAAAGAAAGTGAAAAAGTGATTGGGGAAGCCAATGAATAAGTTAAATTGAAGAAAGAAAGGTGATAAAGTGGTTGGTGAAGCCAATGAATTAGTTAAATTGAAGAAAGAAAAATGAAAACGTGATTGGTGAAGCCAATGAATAAGTTAAATTGAAGAAAGAAAGGTGAAAAAGTGGTTGGTGAAGCCAATGAATAAGTTAAATTGAAGAAAGAAAGCCAATGAAAAAGTTAAATTGAAGAAGGAAAGTGAAAAAGTGATTGGGGAAGCCAATGAATAAGTTAAATTGAAGGAAGAAAGGTGAAAAAAGTGGTTGGTGAAGCCAATGAATAAGTTAAATTGAAGAAAGAAAGGTGAAAAAGTGGTTGGTGAAGCCAATGAATAAGTAGAAAGAAGAAACGAGGAGGAATGCATAAACAAAGAATTAATTAGGATAGGAAAAAGTACAGAAGAAACGAGGAGGAATGCATAAACAAAGAATTAATTAGGATAGGAAAAAGTACAGAAGAAACGAGGAGGAATGTATAAACAAATAATTAATTAGGATAGGAAAAAGTACAGAAGAAACGAGGAGGAATGCATAAACAAAGAATTAATTAGGATAGGGAAAAAGTACAGAAGAAACGAGGAGGAATGCATAAACAAAGAATGAATTAGGATAGGAAAAAGTACAGAAGAAACGAGGAGGAATACGTAGGAAATGAATTAGGGAAATAAACAAGACAGGAACTAGGAAAAGGGATATAAGGTATGAATCCAGTCGTAAAGTAGCTTCCACCATAACTACGCCGAACGGACCATCGCTAAGAAACGCTGTTTAATGGGGTGAGTCGTACATTTTTTATTTTTTTTTCTAGCTTTTGCACGTTATTTGCATAATTTTCTTTGCATGTTCTTTGGCTGAAGTCAATTTTTTTTTCTCTCCTTTTCTTCTCCCTTCGTGGATTTAATTGCGAGTTTATCTAAGATGATTAAAGGCTAAAGGCCAAATATAAAATGAACCCGATCGTCTAAGCCCCAATCCCCGAACCTCAATAAGGGGCCACGACACAAAATGCTTACAGGACAGTCGTGGCTGAGGTAGGGTGGGCAGAGCAGGGCGCTATTAACACCAGAGCGCCCTGACAAATCGCGGAGCCGCGCCATCCAACCGCTTCTTGGTCTTTCACGACCAATTGGGAAAATAATCCCAATTTTTACCTACCCTTGGATAAGTCGGCGCTTACAATTTTTGTTGTACAGGCCTAGGGTTTAATGGCCTGAGTTTAAGCAAGTACCCCCCCCCCCCCCACACTGCCGTAGCTAGTCCCGGCCGCCAGCAAGAGCGTCGCACCAGCTGAACTCAGCCACCAATTCGGACTTAGGTGGAATTGGCCCTTCTGTCCCGAACCTTCTTTCTCCTTTCAATTATTTTGACTTTTTCAAGTCAAAATAATTCTTCCAAGGCCTTAAACACAACATGTTATAGAAAAACTACAGTTAAGAGAAGCAATTGACTTGTTTAAGAATGAAAAGCAAAGACCTGTACCAGAATAAAAAAATGATGAGTGGTTTTTGGATGTATGGTTTTTAGTAGATATTGTCGAAAAACTTAGTCAATTAAATATATCATTGCAAGGAAAAGGTAACCTTATAATCGATACATTTAATCACATCAAATCATTTCAGAAGAAATTATTGTTGTTGCAGTTCAAAAGTAATAACGTTCACCACTTTCCAATGTTGAAAGAATTTCAGAAATCAAAATGTTACAATTACATCAAATATGCAAAAGAAATAAGAAAACTTGCAGCTGCTTTTGAAAGCCGATTTAGTAATTTAGAGCTAGACAAATACAACAAACTTTTTGAAATATATTCAACTCCCCTTCATCTTGAAATCGAGTCGGCCTCAGAATATCTCCAAATGAAACTGGTTGACTTACAGTGCAATATTGAATTAAAACACATTTTTGAAACATCAGAATCAAAAATAGATTTTTATAGCACTTACGTCACAAGAGACAAATTTTTCAACTTGAGAAATCTGGCACATCAAGTTGTTAGCGCTTTTGGTTCAACTTACACCTGCGAATCGTTTTTTTCGAAAATGACGTTGACCAAAAACAAAACACGCTAAAATATAACGGACGATAACCTGCAACACCAATTACGATGTGCAAATAGCCAAATTGAGATCGATTTGCAAAAACCAAGTGAAAGAGTGGAGAAACAAATATCGCACTAGGATAAAAAATATTTTTTGAAAATACAAGGTTTTCCGGTGAAAACTGTTAAGTTTATTTTGTGTAACGTTTCAGACACGAATGAGTCCTTTATCAAACAATCAATCAATCAATTCGAAATGTACTGTGAAAACATTCATCAAAAATATTTTTTAATGATATCATTTTTTTTACCTATTTATATATATTTTTTTTATATATAATTTTTAGTGTTACATATATATTATATTTCTTTACAATGTACGTTTCACTTCGAAAAACTGTTTATGGTGTTTCAAAATATTATATGGGGATATGTAGGTAATATGATATGTGGCCCGCGTAGTTATGATGCATTTCCAAAGTGGCCCGCAAGATCATTTGGGTTGGCCACCCCTGCTCTAGATGATACAGAACTCCGATGGATATTGAAGCTGGGGATGAGGCAGTATTACGTGTGTGCATGTTGTATGTCCTTCATTAAGGAGTCCCATAAGATTGCTACTCAAAACTAAGAGACAATATTCAGTGTTTAATTTCATACCTTGAGCTGGAAAAAAAAATCATTTTTGAAGGACTTTCATATGGGAATCGGAACAAGGACTCACTCGATTTCTTACATATTCATCCTTTTCCTTGGAACCATTACAAAATTAATGTGTACAAAATTTCAAATTAATGTTGTTGAACAAGTGTCTTAAGGATTTTTTGTATGGAAGGTACCAGAAGGAGTAAAAGCATTTCGCTGACTACAAATCTTTACTAATTACTCGAACTTTGTTTTCACTCAAAACTAATTTGTACAAAATTTCGAACTCGTAGCTAAAAGATTACTTGAGTTATAGTGAGTTTCGTAAATTAAGTGAAGTAATTTTTACAGGATATTTGTATGGCAGCCCCTCAAAGGACTATTACGATTTTCTTCATAATCATACAGTTAGCTCCAACTGTTGGAAAAATAATACATGCGAAATTTCAAAGACCTAGGTTAAACCCTTCTGAAGTTATCGACCAATATTCTTGAACACGTGTTTTGAGGACTCATTGTATGGCACCTACCCGAAGGAGTAGAACGATTTTGCCCCTTAACGAACTTAGCCTTACAAATTCAACCAAACACCCAGATTCAAAATTTCAAGAGCCTAGGTGAAGGCGTTCTTGAGTTATCGTGCTAACGGACAGACAGACGGACGGACAGACGGACGAACGTCAAGCGGATTTGAGGTTTTTGGCCACAAATAAACAAAAAATAATATATATCACTTTTTTTCGTCCGGGGCTTGGTTCTATGCGTTACATATTTTTCGGCTGGATCAAACTTATAATACTCTATATGATTTCATCTAGAGTATAAAAACACTGTGATCGATGCGGCATTCGTAACAATCGTGGGGACAACCCAGACCCAGGAGAACCGTCTCAAAATTTATGCCACGCTTTATCCTCAAGTTGATAGGAGACATTTCCTATCTTTTCTCTTACCTTAGCCTCAACAAATTTCGGAGCAAACTTTGTGAATTTGTCCAGCACGAGAAAAATGAACTTCTTTCCGCCAATCGACCGAGGGTAGGGACCTAAAAAATTAATAAACAGACGTTGCATGTGACGAAAGACTTCAACTCTTTCATCCATTGGGGGACGCATTGTATGGTTCGCGGGTTTGCTTTGTTTACAGACTACACAGGATGCAACATAATTAGCAACGTCCTGTCGTAGCTTCTGCCAATCATAATACCTCCGTAGAAGTTCTACCGTCTTTTGTACCCCGCAATGAGATGAAATCGGGTCATCATGCGCTTTTGAAATCAGTTCTTCAGTTGCTGGATACGGGACACACAGTTTATGCTTTGGGATGTCAGTGTTTGCCTCAATTTTGGTATTAGTGCAGATATAGATTTTACCATCAAGAACGCTAAGATTCGAGTGTCGGTCTGGAGATTCTGATATCTGAGAGATCAATTCCATGTACGACGCATCATCAAAAGCTGTCATTGGTATGGCTTCGTCGACATAAAGAGGAAAATCTTCCTCCAACTCTAATTCGCTATAGAACATACTTGATAGTGCATCAGGAACAACATTCAAAGTGCCTTTCTTATGCTCAATTTGAAACTTGAAGCCTTGCAGTTTCAGACTCCATCGCGCTAAACGCCCAGACAAATCCTGTTGCTGCATGAGCCACTTTAAACTTGCATGGTCCGTAATTATTGTGACACCACAACACTTTTTGGGGTTGAGATCATTCGAATGCCGAATAATAGAAGAGAAATAAGGTTTATAATAAAAAAACACTGTGATCGATGCGGCATTCGTAACAAGTACATAGTCTCAAACGGAGTTTCTTATCGAGAAACCGAAGGAAGACGACTCTTATTACTTCCGAAGTCATTGGCACCAAATCTCATAAGACATGTTCATGAACAAAATGGACATTTCGCGTCAGACAAATTAAGAGAACTCATCAGTCGCCAATATTTCGTCGAGAACCTCCAAACATTGATCATGGAGTGTGTAAAAAACCGGTTGTAGTCCAGTGGTAGGTCTTGGAAACATTGCTATAGTGCGGAATGTTTAATAGGATCACTAATAAAGGATTAAAACTTCAGTGAGCGAATGAGTTCTGTTTACATTCTGATCAGATTCATAAATACCATCAGAGCTGCTAGGCCATCTTTGCTAGCTGCGAAAACAGATACATATCAGCATGTACCTATTATTCATTAAAACGTTTAAAATGTTTTTATATCGTTCTAGGAATAATTCATTTTAATGCTTATAGTGGATGCATGAAACCGGAAAGTGGGTTAAAAACACAAGAGTTTCCTCGAACAAATAAAAGATTTTGAAACATGTCAGACTCCGATCATTACCAAATTATCAAAGGTTGTCCAGTAGCCACTCCGCTACTTGAGCTTGCTATGAATGTGGTTTAAGAATCGTTCGTTTTTTAAAATAAATTAGTATTTCGAAAATTGTAAGTAGTTTTGTTTTACTTTATTATTTATAATACAGTATTGTTATGGGCTTAAAAAAAAAAAAATTTGCTGCCCTCAAAATTTTTTTGTGTACATTTCATGACTAGTAGACACGAAAAAGCAATAAGAATTTTCACTCCGTCTGTCCGCTGTACGCCGTACGTCGACCGCCCAAAATCCGTTGAAGGCTCGTAGCTCTCAAACCAGTGGAGCTATTATATTAAATTTTTTTCTAGAAATAGACTGGGTAGACCCCTTGAATTGACATTATTTTCAGGGGTGGGGTGTGTGGGGGAAGGGGGGGGGAAGCGTTTTAGAAAAATTTTGGTTTCTAGATCTCAGCAACCGCTTATGTTGGGAGACTGAAACTTGAAATTTCTATAAAGCTTTGATAGTGGACCCATTTGCAAAAAAATTGAAGATATGGGTGAAGGGGTTTGGGAGTGGAGGGGGAAGCAATGCGTCCGAAACGCAAAAAAGTCGAGATTGACACATCCTATAATCCATATCTCCTAAACCGTTAATAGCAAGCAATTAAAACTTAACAAATATGCGCATACTACAGACTAAACTGTCGGGTAACTGCTTACTCACATCGAGCCGAGCACATTAAGTGTGTTTTTTCAACACAGATCACAATTGCAAAAAAAAAAACGATATGGATCATCCCAAAAGCTAATTTAGCAGGGCTACCAATCCTCTTGATAACTGACTCAGAAATTGTCAGCAGGAAAAGTTTCGTATACTTTACGACGAAACGGAACTATAGAAAGGTTTTTTAACACCCATGTAAAGTTTTTGGCTACGAGATATGGAAAATTACCACATCGAACGAACCTTTTCTGCCCGCTGGGTGCAAATACCTCCTATAAATAGTGCTGAGTTGCATGGCGCCTTCTCTAAAAATGCTGAAATAGTGACAATTTAAATAAAATTTAGAGGGGAAATCTGATGCAACTTTGATCTCATTTTGATGTTGGATCATCTCTTTGTTGATGTTTTCAATTTAAAACGGATGATCTTGATTGTTAAGCCCCCACTCCACCAAAAAAAGATGTCATTAAAAAGTCACAACCAGGGACCTGTCAATAGATATGGACTACCTATTTCTGTATCTCATGTTTTGCACTTCTCGAACTTTTTTTTGACAAATAATTTTGTGAGGAACTGTATATAAGCAAGAAATCGTTCTAAAATAGTATATGAACATTAAATAATTTCTGATAATAACTTTTATTGTAGTTTCATTCAAAAATACTATTTTCTTCTTGGTTTTAGCTCGTTTATGGAACTTCGAAAGCTGAGAGACATAATTTGAGAAATTAATTTCCCTTATTGAGTGGGACAGAGATAAATGAGTTCAGATCGTGGGAATTAGAAAAAGATAGAGTGTGCTGTTTTCGAACTTGGAAAGTGAGATTTTGGTGTCAGCTGTGATTTGACCGTTGCATTTCGCAAATTAAAACCGTTAAGAGTATTTATAATATTAAATACTAAAAATGTTCCATTTTATAATTAAAATTGGTAGATGGTAAAATTGTGTCTTGCTATATTATGTAAATAAATAAATTGCTATTCAGACATTTAAATAAAAAAAATTTGTGCCAGTATTTTTTTGTAAGATAGTTCCTGTAAAACACATATACGAATTTCCAAAAAGGGTATTGAGAGGTGTTGTTTTATTATCATGTTATCGTAATTACTGAATTCTATTATGAACTGAAACCGGTTTAACCGTACTACATAGTTTTCGCGGCAAATTTGTTTACACGCAAAGTACTGCCAGAATAAATTCTGAGAAACTTTTTGTTTGTGAGAATTTTCATTCAGACTTATCGTCGAATATGAAAGTGGTTAAAAGAGCGATTTGGCCAAAATTAAAAAAAAAATCTGCCAACAGTCCGTTTCCGGCAGAAGTTCGGAACGCGTTCAGTTCTGAGATGCGGCGTAGGTTACTATGTGACTGAAAACCTAACAAAAAGTTCGGGAAGTGGTTAGATTAGGGCGTAACATATGAATAACATAATTGTGTCATAATCCGGGTTGCAGTCTACGGGCTGGAAAAAGAGAAAAACTTTGTAAGTAGGTGTTTATTAAACAAGTCCGTGGAAGTTAAAAGATATTCGATATCTGATCAGACCTGAAAGATATGAAAGAATTCATGAAAAAGTTAATAACTTTACACCTTACACACTTTACACACTTACACATTTCTTAAGTTTAATAGTGTGCCATTAACGGTTTAGAGATATGGATTTTAGAATATCTCTATCTCGGTTTTTTGCGTTTCGGACGCATTATTCCCCCCCCCCCCCCTACTCCGACACCCCTTGATCAATATTGACCATTTTTATGCAAATGGCAAATAGAAATTCCGAGTTTGAGCTTCCTATCATAAGCGGTTGCTGAGATCTACAAATCAAAATTTTCCGTCTAAAACGCTTCCCCCTCCTTATTAAACAATTTTAATTTATTGTATATAAAAGTACTATAGTTCAAAAACATTCAGTGGAAATTTCAAAGGAAAATATTAAAAAATCAGCCTTTGAGAGTGACGTGAAGTTGACCATGCCAAAAAAAAGTCCTTACGACAGTCACCTTAAATCGAGTAATTTTTATCAGAAATCAAAAAACCAAAATTTTTCTGTTAGTATGCGAATATGGGTTGTGCTTGAATGAAGGATTTTTTAAAAATCAAATTTGAATTTTAAGTAGCGTTTTTTACGAAAAATGTCATTTCTTCCATAAATTTTGGCCGTATTTGGCTTATAAAATGAGTTGTAATTGAAGGTAAAAAAAATCCTTCGTTCAAGCACAAGTTCATCATGTCTCAAAGAAGTATGCAAAATTTCAAGCCGATCGGTATATTAGATATTGAGAAATTTTGACTACTAGCTTCAAAAAAGTAGTTTTGAGAAAAATCCGCTAAAAGTTTTAAAGAAATAAAACAGAGCAAATAGAATACATGGCGTCATCGATTCCAGGTCCATAATTTTTCCTTCTGGTAGCGAAACAGAAATTGAATTTCTACACTTTGACTTTTTCTCTTCTGTAACAGAATCAATTTCTTCCAAGTCAAGATAATTTTCCCCATACTATATTTTTGATAAGTCTTCACTCTTACATATAATATCTGTTGTCATCGAATATTTTAGACTGGTGAAACTAAGCCCGAGAGACACTGACTAAAAATGTCTTTCAAATATTTCCTACTATAATAATAAACATAAAGTTTTCAGATTTCCGCGGACCACGTCACCTTCTTTTTATAGCTGGTGCGAGGTCCTTCAAATAGAACCTGCAGTTATATTGCGACGAGAAGGACATAACGCACTCAGCATTAAAAACGACCCTTCGGAAGTCGAATATTTATCGGAAGTAAGTCCTTAAGTTGTTGCTTTTAATTAAAAAAAATTATTTCATTGTTGCCTTTTTATACTCTAGATGAAATCATATAAAGTATTATAAGTTTGATCCAGCCGAAAAATATGTAACTCATAGAACCACGCCTCGGACGAAAAAAAGATATATACTATTTTTGTTTATTTGTGGCCAAAAACCTCAAATCCGCTTGACGTCCGTCCGTCCGTCCGTCCGTCTGTCTGTCCGTGAACACGATAACTCAAGAATGCCTTCACTTAGGATCTTGAAATTTTGAATCTGAGTGTTTGGTTGAATTTGTAAGGCTAAGTTCGTTAACGGACAAAATCGTTCTACTCCTTCGGGTAGGTGCCATACAATGAGTCCTCAAAACACGTGTTCAAGAATATTGTCCGATAACTTCATAAGGGTTTAAGCTACGACTTGGAAATTTTGTATGTGTTAATTTTTGAATATTTGGAGCTAAATGTATGATTATAAAGAAAATCCTATTAGTCCTTCGAGTGGCTTCCATACAAAAATCCTATTAACATATCTACATTCAATTCACGAAACTCACTATAACTCAAGTAATCGTTTAGCTATCAATTCAGAATTTTGTACAAATTAGTTTTGAGTGAACTCAAAGTTCGAGTTTACTAATCAGAGAAATCATTTTACTCCGTCTGGTACCTTCCATGTAAAATGTCCTCAAAACATTTGTGTTTAAGAATATTGTCCAATAACTTCGGAATGCCTAAAGCAACGACCTTAAAATCTTGTATACGTTGGTTGGAGCTAAGTCTATGATTATGAAAAAATTCTTTTTAGGCTTTCGTGTAGCCGCCATACAAATATCCTACCAAAATGTCTTCACATAATTTACGAAACTCACCATAACTCTCTTAGATACGAATTCGAAATTGTGCACAAATTAGTTTGAGTGAAAACAAAGTTTGAGTGAAAACAAAGTTTGAGTTTACTAGGCAGATAAATCCTTTTGCTCCTTCTGGTACCTGCCATATAAAATGTCCTTAAAACATGTGTTCAGGAATATTGGCCGATAACTTTAGGCCGGGTTTAAGCTATGGTTTTAAAATTTTGTATGTGATAATCTTGCAATAGTTGAAGCTAGATGTATGATTATGAAGAAAATCCTATTAGTCCTTCGAGTGGCTGCCATGCAAATATCTTGTTAAAATATCTTCATTTAATTCACACAACTCATTTTAACTC
Organism: Beris chalybata; assembly: GCA_949128065.1. Classification (NCBI taxonomy): domain Eukaryota; kingdom Metazoa; phylum Arthropoda; class Insecta; order Diptera; family Stratiomyidae; genus Beris; species Beris chalybata. The sequence goes on from OX421895.1 coordinate 54,947,721, forward strand.
AAGAAATCGCTTAGCCACGAAGTTTAAATTTTGTACACATAAGATTTAAGCAAAAAGGAAGTTAGACTGCGTTTGTCAGTGAAATTTCTTGACTCCTTCGAGTAGCTTCCATACAAAAAAAAAATCCTTGAAAAGACGTGTTCTAGAAAATTTGTCGATGGCTTCACAGCCATTTTAGCTGTTTGTTTAAAATTTTGTATACGTTTGTTTTCCAATAGTTAAAGTTAAAGGTATCTATGAAAAAATCCTTTTAGTCCTTTGAGTAACAGCCATACAAATATCCTTTCAAAATGTCTTCTCTTAATTAATGAAACTCACTTTAACTCAAGTAATCGTTTAGCTGTAAATTTAGAATCTTGTTCAAATTAGTTTTGAGTGAAAGCAAAGTTCTAGTTTACTAGTCTGTGAAATCTTTTTACTCCTTCTGGTACCTTCCATACAAAAAATCCTTAAGTCACGTATTCAAAAACATTTTCCCATAACTTTTGAACGCGTCAAGCTACGAATTTGAAATTTTGTACACATTAATTTGTGGATGGTTCCAAGGAAAATGATATATATATGAGAAATCAAGTGAGTCCTTCCTGCACCTCCTGTGTGAAGTCCTTCAAAAATGACCTTACTTTCCCCGATGAAGAAATGATATTAAGCATTGATGGTATTGTCTTTAAGTTTCAAGTAGCAACCGAATGGAGGTCCTTAATAAAGGACATACAACATGCAGATACGTAGTTCTACTTTAGCCCAAACTACAATATAAATCGGAGTTCAGTAACATCTAGAGTATTATACGATTGGCTTGCAGCCGATCGTGATTGCAGTATGTTTTTATTTTCTTTCGTTTATTTTCACATTATTTAAATATTTAAAATTTTGTTTTATATTAAATATAATACGAAGGTACAAGAACAACCACTTGAAATGATAAGCGATTATGTCGATATGGACAGGATAAACGACGTAGTAGTAAGCTTTGAGGAATTAGTTGTTTCCAAATCTCCAGTAGTTCAAATTCCAAAATATCCTTGTTCCTCTATATCCAAATTGCCTCCGTATCAAAAAGAACACAAAATAAAAATTTAATTTCAAGAAAAATACTAAAATAATAAAGTAATTCAAAATTTAAAATTTAAGATTTAAAATTTAATATATCACCATTCAAGACGTTCTACTAGAGCTAAGCGGTAGAAGATTTAACAATTGTAGCCTAACTGTGTAGTGTAAAAGGTTATCAAAGTCTCTAGGGTCATACAAGTCCATAAGAACAAAACTAAGAAATTGCTTCTGGATTGACTTTATTCTGCTGCTATACAGGGTGTTTGGCACTACGTGTGCCACCTTGTAAGGGGCTATTCCTTGATATATTAGGAGAAAAAAATCTTTCTACAGGGTGGGCCTATTTTCAATATTAGTGGAAATACAGGGTGGTTAAGAAAAGTGTTTTTGACCGGTACCCTCATGCACTTAAATCGTTTAATCTTCTAAATGAATAATCATAACGCAAAGCGTTAAAGCAAGTTTTTTTAGGAAATTGTAACTGCACCCAATCTTGAAATATTTAGTCAAAAACACAGATTTTTGCTTCGTCAATAATAAAAATTCAGTGATCAATGTATTTTTTCTCAGAAAATCCCAAAAATGTAGTTTTAATTTTATTTTTTATTAACCCGATTGTTATCTACAAAAGCTGCATACATATGTATGAGCTACGAATAACATTTTAGAAGTAATAGGTAAAAATACATACATTAAATGTTTAAAAAATCAGTGTCATAAAGTGAACCACGTTTAAAAAACTGTTTAAATTGTCGGTAGTACCGAAGTATTTTTATGTCCATTTATTATTATATGAAGTATGGAAGAAATCAGGGAAATGTAAGTGAGTTTCAACATAATTGATGCCAGATGTGGTAGATAATACAGAGTTTTTAAAAAATCAAAAGCTGTAAAAGCAAAACTACCTTCACATTTCAGTTTTACTTACGTTTCCAAAAGAAGAAGGTATCAATAGAATTTCAAAAATAATTTAAAAATGCCTGAGTACTCTAATAAAGAATATGATGGTAAAGCGCTTGGCTCGTTCATTTTCGTGACACTCTCCATAAATGAACACCATCATCATCAATGGCGCGACAGCCCAAATCGGGCCAGGGCCTGCAGGACACATTGTCTGACGTCATCTCGGTTCAGCGCCCGCGTCCTCCAGTTTGTGCATCTAAGAAGCGATTTGCAATCTGCGTCAACTGAATCCTCGTATCTTTTTTGCGGTTTTCCCACCGGTCGCTTGCCATGGGCTGTACCTTTCAATGTGCGCTTGGGAATTCTTCCGTCCTCCATTCGCTCCACATGACCTGCCCATTGCAGCTTACGGAATTTTATAAGAGTCGATGCGGCTGGGTCGTCATAGATGTTATACAACTCGTTGTTGTACCGAATACGCCATTCAGTGCCTTCTCTTACTGGTCCCAAAATTCTTCAAAGAATTCGTCGTTCAAAAGCGTCTATTGATTTTTCAGACGCTTGGGTGAGAGTCCACGTTTCACTTGCATATAGTAGCACAGGTCTTATTATGGTCTTGTATATGCGAAGTTTGCTCAGCCTGTGCACTTTTTTCGATTTTAAGATCGGGAGAACCGTGAAATATGCCTTATTTGCTAGTGTGATCCGTTGATTTACTTCGTCCCGTTCGTTGCCGTCTCTTACAAGGTGTGATCCCAAGTATGAGAAATGATCCACATTCTCCAGGTTGTAGTCCCCCAAGGTCATATTTTGTCTAGTTGGCGCGTTTCTTCTTGTTTGGGTCATGAACTTGGTCTTACTCTCATTGACCCTTAGCCCGACCTCCTTTGCTGCTGAGTCTAGACAGTGGAAGATTTCCTTTGTGTCTGGAACACAATGTCCCCATATTCTTCATTGGAGTCCTCAGGCATTTTTAAACTATTTTTAAATTCTTCTGATACCTTCTTCTTTTGGAAACGTAAGTAAAACTAATAAAAATATTTAAATAGTTTTGCTTTTACAGCTTTTGATTTTTTAAGGTACCCCATTAAAAAAGGCAGAGTTCCGCACCTTGTATTACCTACCACATCTAGCATCAATCACGGTGAAACTTACTTACATTTCATTGATTTCTTCCATACTTCATATAATAATAAATGGACATAAAAATTATTCAGTACTACCGACAATCCAAACAGTTTTACTTTATTATTTTAATAATAAAGTATTGTTATAGATTTTTTTTAAAAAAAATTTGCTACCCTGAAATTTTTACACGTTTTATTACTAATAAACACCAAAAAAGCAATAAAAATGTTCAGTCCGTCTGTGCGCCGTACGCCATACGCCGTACGCAAACTCATTTGAGGAATTATAGTTCCCAAACCCTATGAGCTATTAAATTGATTTTTTTTTTAAAAATAGACATGGTAGACCCCTTGAAGTCAGATTTTTTTGAGGGGTGAGGGTGTGAGGGGGAAGGTGAGGGAAGCATTTTAGACGAAAAATTTTGGTTTCTAGATCTCAGCAACCGCTTATGGTAGGAGACTGAAACTTGGAATTTCTATAGAGCTTTGATAGTGGATCCATTTGCAAAAAAATTGCTGATATGGGTGAAGGGGTGTGGGAGTGGAGGGGGAAATAATGCTTCCGACACGCAAAAAAGTGGAAATCGCAACATTCTAAAATCCATATCTCCTAAACCGTTAATGGCAAGTAATTACAACTTAACAAATGCCAGTAGTTATACTAGGAGAGTAGATTGAAACAAATTTTTTTGGTGGGGTAAGGGCGTACGGGGGTGGGGGGGGGGGTGAAAAACTTAAGATTACGATATCTCACAAACCAATTGCACTACAAAAACAAAATTTGGTTTGAGTATAAACCTTAATAAGGAAAGGTTATCCAAAGTAAAATTTTTGAGGGGGGTAGGGGAGCATAGAAGTGGAAGGGATAAGAATTTTTCGAAAATTACACGTTTCATATCTCAATATCAGTGTAAGATAGATGCTTCAAATTTTTACCAGAAGTAGGCCTAATAGAACCCTAGTAGGGAAAAAAAATTTGGAGTGGGTGGGGCGAAGAGACTGAGGGTGGAGAAAGGTGAGAAGGAAAAAGTTCCAATGTTTATATCTTAAGAACCTATAATGATAGAAAGCTGAAACTTAGTGTTTAGATATAACTATTGTAGTGGCATGGTGGAAAACGAATTTTTTTTAGGGGTAATATGGTACGGAGGTGGGGGTGTTTTTCCTATCTTTTGAACGGCTTATGCTAGAAAGTTGAAACTACGTACGTATATGTAAATCAACTAGAAAAGTAAATCTAATAAAAAAAAATTTGAATGATCATTGGTGTTCGGAAGGGGGGGCAAAAAAATTATCAGTAAAAATGAAATGCATATATTTTCACGATTTTCGTCATATTTACTAGGCCTTTTCAAATATTGAATTCATTTTTATTCTACGGATTCTTCATATGAATTCCTAGAAAGTGTTTTCAAGATTTTTTGAAATTCGACCCCTAAGGGGGTGTAAAGCGGTTGTATACTTTTTCATAAATTCCACCATATCTCTCAGGTCTGATCAGATATCAAATATCTTTTCACTTCCACGGGCTTGTTTAATAATCACTTTTTTTAAGTATTTTCTTTTTCAACCTCTAGACCGCATCCCGGAATATGGCCCAATTAAACAATTCATATGTTACACTCTATTCTAACCGCTTCCCGAACTTTTTATTAGGTTTTCAGTCACATAGTAACATATACCGCATCCCCGAATAAAACACGTTCCGAACTTCTGCCGGAAAAATAATGAAGTTGCGCCCAGACTGTTGGCAGATTTTTTTTAACGTGGTTCACTTGATGACACTGATTTTTTAAACATTTAATGAATGTATTCTTACCTATTACTTCCAAAACGTTATTCGTAGCTCATACATATGTTTGCAGCTTTTGTAGGTAATAATAAGGTTAAAAAAAAAAATTAAATTATTATGACATTTTTATAATGGGTTTTTCTGAGAAAAACTATATTGATCACTGAATTTTTAGGATTGACGAAGCAAAAATCAGTGTTTTCGACTAAATATTTTAAGATTGGGTGCAGTTACAATTTATACTTTTACATCAAATGAAAGGTAATTCGATTGCCTAAAAAACTTGCTTTAACGCTTTGCCTTATGATTATTCGTTTTGAAGATATAACGTTTTAAGTGCATGAGGGTACCGGTCAAAAACACCTTTCTTAACCACCTTGTATTTCCACTAATATTGAAAATAGACCCACCCTGTAGAACTATTTTTTTCTCCAAAAATATCAAGAAATAACCCCTTTTAATGTGGCACACGGAGTGCCAAACACCCTGTATATCTGGAAAAAGAGATCCCAAATTGGACACGCATATTCCAGGAGAGGGCGAACAAGGGAACAGAATAATGATTTAGTGACCCATACATTTTACTTTATTATTTTAATAATATAGTATTGTTATCCATTTAAAAAAAAAAAATTTGCAACCCTGAACATTTTTTTTACACTTTTTATGACTAGGTAGGTAGGTAGGTACACGTGGCTGTCCGTGAGAACACGGACACACTTTGACCTAAAAGGTCCGTTGTGATACCACAGGATCATCGACTCCGGTCCTACATGTCGAACCATTTAGAGCTTATAATAAAGCGTTGGATTCTCGCGACCTCCATTGTGGCAAGTTCACCAAGACAGTTGAAGAAGTACGCTCCGAGATGAGCTTTCCTTCTGACGAACAGAGCTGGACAAGTACAGAGAAGGTGAAGGACTGTCTCCTCCTCCTCCTCGTCCTGGCAGCTTCTACAGAAGTCGTTTGAGAAAAGTCCAAGCCTTTCTGCATGCCGACCTATAAGACAGTGTCCGGTTAGGACACCGACTGTTTTGCTGATGTCCGCCCTTTTGAGCAGAGTCAGCCTTTTAGAACGATTCAGATCCAGCTTTGGCCAGATCTGTCTCGCAGTGTGACATGTTGTACCCTCCACCCATCTTGAGTTGGTTTTCTCAATTGAGTCTAGTCTCAGTAGCAGTTTACATGTGGAGAGAGGCACACCCAGGTTCTGATATACCGGCGAAGTATGAAGGGTGGTACCGCGCCGAGCGAGTTCGTCAGCCATACAGTTCCCTGGAATATCCATGTGTCCTGGCACCCAGCACAGAAGAATATTGAACTGTTCGGCCATCTCCTTAAGAGATGATCTACATTCTACGGCGACCTTTGATGTTGTCGAGGTCGATTCCAGGGATTTTATCGCCACTTGGCTGTCTGTGAAAATGCTAATATCCCTAGTAGATATTACATTACACCTCAGCCAGGACAGGGCCTCCTTGATCGCCATAAGCTCCACCTGATAGACACTACAGTGGCCCGGAAGGCGGAAAGAGCTGCTAATATTAAGAATTTCAGAGAAAACACCACCACCTACCCCGTCTTCAGTTTTGGAGCCGTCCGTATATATGTGGGCGGACTCTTCCTTCGTTTGTACCAAGTCCCTTTCCCACTCTATGCGGGCTGGGATGGCTGTTGAGAAATTTTTATCGAAGTCATAACTGGGAGGGGTGTAGTCGGTGTTTTCAGGAATGTTGAAGTGACTCAAAATTGTTGAGTGGCCTGCACATATGTCAGTCCACAGTGTGGAAGCCTTTAGCCGAATGGCTGCACTGGCTGCCATTTGCTTGCCAAATATGTCTAAGGCTGGCAGACTGAACAGCATGTCCAGTGCTACAGAGGGAGTTGTTCTCAGAGCTCCACTGATGCATATGCATGCTGTTCTTTGTACCTTTCCCAGTGTGGTGCGGTTAGCCGCTTTGTCTAAGGCCTTCCAACAGACAACAACACCGTACATGAGTATCGGTCTGATGACGGACACGTAGAGCCAATGAACTATCCGGGGTTGCATACCCCATTTATTGCCAATGGCCTTTTTGCATGAGTAGAGCGCAACTGTTTTTTTCTTTACTCGTTCCTGAATGTTAGGTTTCCAGTGAAGTTTACTATCCAAAATAAGACCCAAGTATTTTGCACTATCGGTGAAAACTAGACTGGTACCATTCAGAGAAGGAGGGTCTACGTGAGGAATTTTGTATTTCCTGGTAAAGAGGACTAATTCTGTTTTGCATGGGTTCACGCCCAGTCCGCATTCAGAAGCCCAATTAGAAAGAATAGAGAGAGCATTCTGCAATATCTCACTCAGTGTGTTTGGGTGCTTCCCCGAGACGGCAATTGTAACATCGTCGGCATAAGCAATCACTTTGCAGCCAGCCCCTTCCACTTTCAATAGTAGTTTGTTGACCACTAAATTCCACAGAAGAGGGGAGAGTACGCCACCTTGTGATGTACCTCTGCTGACAAACCTTCGAGAGGAGGACTCGCCCAGCTTTGTGTTCACAATCCTGGATGTTAACATCAGATTAATCAGCGCGCCAAGCGAGGACTCCACTTTCAGGATAGAAAGTGCGTCAGTGATTGCCTCTGGTCTGACGTTGTTGAAAGACCACTCGATATCAAGAAAGGCAACCATGATGTATTCTTTAATTCTAAGAGATTTCTCAATGGAGCGCACGAGCGAGTGTAAGGCCGTTTCAACAGACCTCCCCTTCCAGTACGCGTGTTGTGATGTTGAAAGCAATCGCTTGTCCAGATTGTCGCGGATGTATACATCCATTAGTCTTTCCAATGTTTTCAGAAGAAAGGATGATAGACTGATAGGTCGGAGATCCTTAGGACGTACATGAGAGCTTTTTCCTGCTTAAGGTATGAAAACCACCCTAACTTCCATCCATGTTGTAGGGATGTAGGTTAGATCCAGACAGCCTTTCAGTATAACCTTCAGCCAAGGCAGAATTATATCCGAGGTCCGCTGTATTTCAGCGGGAATAATTCCATCCGGTCCCGCAGACTTGAATGGTTTGAAGCCCTCTATCGCCCAGAGGAGCTTGGTCTCTGTTATAAGAGCATCCGAGTTGAACGGTGCATGGTTTCTTGTAATGCCTACCCGCTCCGGTTCAACGTGCGAGCTACCAGGGAAGTGGGTGTCTAGGAGAAGATCAGTGGTTTCCCTGCTTGAGGTAGTCCAAGATTCGTCCGGTCTCTTCAGGTAGCATGGTGTGGTTGGATTCTTGGAGAGAATTTTACGGAGCCTCGATGCCTCGGAGGAACCTTCTATCTCACTACGGAAGACTCTCCAGTAATTACGTTGCGACTTTCTCAGTTCGTATTTGTATTTGCGAAGTGATCCTTTGTAGGAGTCCCAGTCGCAAACGTCTTTGGTGCTCTTGGCTTTGTTGAACCATTGCCTGCAGCACTTCCTAAGAGCCCCGAGTTCTGCGTTCCACCATGGCGGCTTATATCTCCCTCTTGGCCTGCTCTCAGGACAAGAGTTCGACATTGCCTCGTTTAGGGTGCGCGTTAAGGTGGTAACCAGACCGTCGAGATCAGTTGAGCTACTCGGTTCGAGTGGCGGTGTGTGTGGGAGTAAGCTGCTAAGAGTTTCCCTGTATTTGACCCAGTCGGTCCTCCTGTAGTTTCTAAAGGCCGATGGGATAGGTTTGTAATCTTTCAGATTAAATTGGAGGTAGCAATGATCCGAGAAGGAGTTTTCTTCAGAGACCTTCCAGTTGCTAACCATGTGTGAAATGTTATCGGAAACCATCGTAATGTCAAGAACTTCTTGTCTATTCCTGGTTATAAAGGTGGGCTCTTGCCCTGTGTTACATAGAAGAAGGTTAGTGCTTAAAAAGTAGTCAAAAAGCGATTCCCCTCTATCGTTTGTGTCGGTGCTACCCCAGACTGTATGATGCGCATTTGCATCACACACCAGGATGACACCGGTATTGAGCTTACTAGCTTCAGCGATAAGATCGCTCATGATACTCGGTGGTAGCGGGCCCTGATGGTCGTGAGCCAGATAGGCCGAGATCAGTCAGTGAATCTTATTATTCAGTTCAAGGCTTACTGCGACGATATCAGAGCCACTGAAGCTGTGTAGCAGAAATATATTTAAACTGTTTTTCGCAAGAATGCATGCTCTTGGCTTGCCGTAATTCCTTGCATAGAACAGAGTATAGTTTGGGGTCTTGAGGCCAGTAACCACGTCATTTACAATCCATGGTTCCTGGATCAAGACAAGGTCTTCTCCATCCCTGCCTAGACGAAGAAGTAGGGAGGCTGATGCCGTTTTCGAGTGATGGAGGTTAATCTGCAGTATTCTCAGCATTGACCTCGATCACAGTCAGGTTCGCATCTCCCGGGTCTTCCGGGTCAGATGCCAGCAGATCTTCCTCACTGCCCTCGGGAGGACCCGTCGAACATTCTTCCGTTCCCGCTTCCGAGCCGAGATCACTTTCGTCCGTTAAGGACGGGTGATCCCGATACGCCAGTGCTGAATTGGAGTCGTTTGGTGTTGGGTCCAGATCTATCGCCAATACAGACTCGGCGAGTCTTGAGTCGTCACTGTGGACGACATGGGGGGGGGGGGCGGAATTGGTTTCCCTTTCCGAGGCTTCGATGTTCGTCGCACTCGTTCTGGGATTTCCAGCATCCGCCTTGTATACCCTGAGTGTGATTTGGCCGAAGCCGAACCTCACCACACCCTTCAGGCTAGCTAGGGGGGCCAGGGACTCCTTGTTAATCACGATTATCGCGACCCTCTCGTCCCCTTCTGGCTCCTCCATCATAGCGATCTTCCAGTTCTGCGTTGGAAGATCTGGATTGCAGACCTTTAAGATCTCCAGGACAGTCACCGCATCAGAAGGCAAGCTTGGGATCCTGGCTCTTGTTCGGGGTCGGCTTGGGAAGTCCTCCCTTGCCACAACCTCCAACTTAGCTCCAGGCCAAACCTCACCCAGACCAGCAATTCCTTCCTTGTAGAGATCTGCCGATCTCTGATCGGAGCAGAAGACTAGTTTGACGTGGCCCTGCCGGAGTCTTCGCGGGTGGTGTTGAGTCGTTTGGACCAGGTTTGGTTGCCGGAGTCCTTGCGGGTGAGTTGCTCAGACCAGGTTCTGTGACCGCAGTCCTCGCAGGTGAGTCGCTTGAACCAGGTTTATTTGCCGGAGTCCTTGCGGGTAACCCCATTGGGGTGGAGGAGAGGGGACTTCCGTCCACCTCTCCGGCCGGTTTTTTGAGAGATCCGGACTCTGGTTTTTTGTTTGTTTCTCTTTGTTTTTTTCGAATACATAGTGTTCCCACGAGTTTCGGAGAACACAAAGTCCGTCTGCACAGAGATCCGTTTGTACAGATAAGGCTGCTTAATCCGGAGGTCACCAAGTATCCGGATACTCCGTTCGCGACTGGGCTATGAGGGCCCCCAGTCTGGTTGATCATCGGCACGGGTCGTGTGACACCTTGATCCGGCCCGTGAAGGTGGAGTGAAAGGATGTTAAGAGATGAATGGAGAGGGGAAGGATGTTAGGAGAGGGGGGGTATGGTGGGAAGGGGGATGGAGGGGAAGGTTGACTCTCTCTTAGTTTCGGGCGAACCCTAGTCTGCCCCAACACCACGGCAAGGTGGACAGTCGTCGTCTATAGAGCTTTAATAGTGGACCCATCTGCAAAAAAATTTATGAAATGGGTGAAGGGGTGTGGGAGTGGAGTGGGAAATAATGTGTCCGAAACGCAAAATTGCCGAGATCGACACAGCAATTAAAACTAAACAGATATCTGTAGTTATACTAGGAGAGTAGGTTGAAACAAAATTTTTTGGTACGGGTGGTGGCGTACGGGGGTGGGGGTTGAAATACTTGAGGTTACGATATCTCATAAGCCAATGTCACCAGAAGAACAAAATTCGGTTTGGGTATAAAGCTATAAATAAAGATTGCTTAAAGTAAAATCTTTGAAGGGTTCTGGGGAGCAAAAAAGTGGGGGGGGGGGATAAGAATTTTTCAAAAATATCACTTTTCATATCTCAGTGTAAGATAGATGCTTCAAATTTTTACCAAAAGTAGGCCCAATATAGCCCTAGTAGGGAAAAAAAATTTGGTGGTGGGGTTGTAGAGGGTAAGGGTGGGGAAGGGTGAGAAGGAAAAAGTTCCGATGTTTATATCTTAAGAACCTGTAATGATTTAAGGCTGAAACTTGGTATTTAGATAGACCAATAGTGGTGGCGTGGTGGAAAAATATTTTTTTTTTTAAAGGTAGCATGGTACGAGGGTGGGGGGGGGGGTGTTTTTCCTAACTTTAGAACGGCTTAGGCTAGAAAGTTGAAACTCGGTACGTCTATGTTAATCAACTAGAAAAGTAATTCTGATAAAAAAAACTCGAATATTCATTGGCGTTCAGAAAGGGTGGCAAAAAAATTTTCAGTACATATAAAATGCACATATTTTTACGATTTTCGTCATATCTACTAGGTCTTTCTAGATATTGTATTCATTTTAATTTTACGGATTCTTCATATAAGAGGGTGTTAAGTGGTTGTATACTTTTTCATAAATTTCACCATATCTCTCAGGTCTGATGAGGTATTGAATATCTTTTCACTACCACAGGCTTGTTTAATAATCACCTATTTTTAAGTTTTGTCTTTATCAACCTCTAGACCGCATCCCGAAATACGACCCTATTATATAATTCATATGTTACACCATATTCTAAAAGCTTCCCGTTAGGTTTTCAGTCACATGGTAACATACACCGCATCCCCGAATTGAACACGTTCCCAACTTCTGCCGGAAAAATAATAAAGTTACGCCCAGACTGCCGGCAGATTTTTTGAACTCTTTAGCCCTTCTTTTAATGAAACCTAGAAGATTGTTGGCCTTTGAGATTATTCTGTTGTAGTCAGATTTAAAGCATAGTTTGTTGTCAAGTAGCACGCCGAGGTTTTCAATATGATCCGCTCGATTTAAATCACTTCCACTTAGGGTATAGTTATAGCGATAAGTGCATTCTTTACGTGAGAAGCTTATCAAGTGACATTTACCGACATTAAGCTTTAATTTATTTTGACTGCACCATCCATATATTGCCAAGAGCTTGGATTGCAGGATTACGGCATCAGCGGGGGAGGTAATGGAATGATATATTTTCAGATCATCGGCGTATAAAAGATGTGAAACACTTTCTAATACTTTTGAGAGATCAGTAGCTCAGTTCTGTAACTTATAAGTGAGAAATTTCTCACCAAAAAGTCCAAATGAGGACGAATTAATGCAGTTTTCTCTCTGTATTCTCACCAAATGAGAAAGCACCGTACTTGGCTACGCATTTGGCAATCTTTCATTTTTCATTTGGTGAGAATACAGAGAGAAAACTGCATTAATTCGTCCTCATTTTGACTTTTTGGTGAGAAATTTCTCACTCACAAGTTACAGAACTGAGCTACTGAAATGAAGATATTGAACAAAAGAGGTCCCAAGTGACTTCCTTGGGATACACCAGAGGACACTGATATTTTTTGGAAATGAAGCCTTGCGAATTAACACATTGAGTTCTATTACTAAGATATGACTTAAGCCAATCAAGTAAGGGTCCTGGTTATACCGATCTTTTTTAACTTAAAAATTAGAGTATTGTGATCTACTTGGTCGAAGGCTTTGCTAAAGTCAGTGTATATTGCGTCAATTTAGCGCCCATTCTCCAGTGCGCATAGTGTGTCAGATACAAGAATCATTAGGTTAGTCGTGGTTGAGCGCCATTTTCTAAAGCCGTGCTGCTGGTCATTAAGAATGGGGTGAAACATTAGTGAGTTTATCGCATATCATTTTTATACTCTAGATCAGGGGTGGCCAACCCAAATGATCTTGCGCGCCACTTTGGAAATGCATCATAACTCCGCGGGCCACATATCATATTATAGGTATATCCCCATATTAGATTTTGATACACCATAAACAGTTTTTTGAAGTGAAACGTACATTGCAAAGAAATACATTAACACTAAAAATTGAATATAAAAATATATACATAAGTAGGTATAAATGAAATTAAAAAAACATAACGCAGTCACGATCGGCTGCAAGCCAATCGTATGATACTCTGGATGAAATACTGAACTCCGATTTATATTTTAGTTGGAAAAATATCAAAAGAATGAGGAGAGCACAAGAAATTATTACATGACCTTTTACTTACAGGTAGAAACTATTGTATAGTGGCTACTCGATTTTTTGATTTATAGTGAGTTCCATAAAGTAAGTTAGGACATTTTACAAAATTCTTGTATGGCAACTACATGAAAAACTAATGGGATATTCTTCATATTAATAGTTTCAGCTGCGACTATTATAAAATTAATGTGTATAAAATTTCAAAGTCGTAAGTTAAAGCGTTCTAAAGTTATCGTTCAATATTGGTGAACATGTTTATTAAGGACTTTTGTATGGCAGCTACCCGAAGGAATCAACGGATGGCGCTAATTAATGAACTCCGTCTTGGTTTTGGTATAAAACTAATTCCTGTAAAATTTTAAATTCCTGCTTTAATTCGTTCTGCAGTTATAGTGGATTCAGTAACAAGCATACATTTTTGAAGGACTTTTCTAGGCCTGCTACACGAAGGACTCTTTCGATTTGCATCATATTCGGAACTTTCGATTCAAACATTGTAAACCTTAAGTATGCAAAATGTCAAGTTCCTAACTTGAAGCATTCGAGCAATAATTGTGAAAACGTATTTCAAGGACTCTTGTATGGGAGGTACCCGAAGGAGTGGAAGGATATCGCCCATTAACGAACTTAGCCTTACTTTTTTTATTTTACAAGTTGTGACAAAATTTCAACTTCCTAGGTCAACGCGTTCTTGAGTTATCGTGCTAACGGACGGACGGACGGACGGACGGACGGACAGCAAACGGATTTGGGGGTCTTGGCCAAAAATAAACACAAAATAATATATAACTTTTTTTCGTCCGAGGCTTGGTTCTATGCGTTACAAACTTTTCGGGCTGGATTAAACTTATAATACTCTATATGTTCATCTAGAGTATAAAAATTAAATCATTAAAAAATATTTTTGATGAATGTTTTCACAGTACATTTCGAACTGATTGATTGATTGTTTGATAAAAAACTCAGTCGAGTCCGAAACGTCACACAAAATAAGTTTAACAGTATTCACTAAAAAACCTTGTATTATCAAAAAATATTTATTTTACTAGTGCGATATTTGTTTCTCCACTCTTTCACTTAGTTTTTGCAAATCGATCTCATCCATTTGCACATCGTAATTGGTGTTGCAGGTTATCGTCCGTTATATTTGAGCGTGTTTAGTTTTTGGTCAACTTCATTTTCGAAAAAACGATTCGCAAGTGTAAGTTGAACCAAAAGTGCTAACAACTTTTTGTGCCAGATTTCTCAAGTTGGACAATTTGTCTTTTGTGACGTTAGTGCTATAAAAATCTATTTTTGATTCTGATGTTTCAAAAATAGGTTTTTTAGTTCAATATTGCACTGTAAATCAACCAGTTTCATTTGGAGATATTCTGGGTCCGACTCGATTTCAACATGAAAATGAGATGAATATATTTCAAAAAGTTTGTTGTATTTATCTAGCTCTAAATTACTAAATCAGCTTTCAAAAGCAGCTGTAAGTTTTCTTATTTCTTTTGCATATTTGATGTAATTGTAACATTTTAATTTCTGAAATTCTTGCAACATTGAAAAGTGGTGAGCGTTATTACTTTTCAACTGCAACAACAATTTCTTCTGAAATGCTTTGATGTGATTAAATGTATCGATTATAAGGTTATCTTTTCCTTACAATGATATATTTAATTGATTAAGTTTTTCGACAATATCTACTAAAAAGCATAAATCCATAAACCACTCATCATTTCTTAATTCTGGTACAGGTCTTTGCTTTTCATTCTTAAACAAGTCAATTGCTTCTCTTAACTGTAGTTTTTCTATAACATAATTGAAAAGCACTGATGCTCTTCGATTTTTTTTTCTCGATCCCTTGAGATCCCAAGTTAAGTTTTTTGTATGTTGTGTAAAATAGTATAACCTATAAAATATAAAAAAATAAAAAAAAACCATTTGAGATATTCAAGGATAAAGGACAAAATCCTTTTTCTTGGAAAAAACTTTGAAGGATAACTTTTTTCGTATTTTACTTTATTATTTTAATAATAAAGTATTGTTATTGGTTTTTTCTTAAAACAAAATTTGATACCCTGAAATTTTGTTTTACACGTTTTATTATTAAAAAAATTTTTCAGTCCGTCTGTGCGCCGTACGCCGTACGCAAACTCATTTGAGGAACTATAGTTCTTAAACCCTATGAGCTATTAAATTGATTTTTTTTTAATGGACAAACATGGTAGACCCCTTGAAGTAAGAGTTTTTGAGGATGAGGGGGAAGCTGGGGGAAGCGTCTTAGACGAACAATTTTGGTTTCTAGATTTTAGCAACCGCTTATGGTAGGAGGCTGAAACATGGAATTTCTATAAAATTTTGATAGTGGACCCATTTCCAAAAAAATTGATGATATGGGTGTAGAGGTGTGGGAGTTGAGGGGGAGATAATGCGTCCGAAACGCAAAAAAGGTGAGATTGACACTTTCTAAAATCCATATCTCCTAAACCGTTAAAGACAAGTAATTAAAACTAAACAAATATCTGTAGTTATACTAGGAGAGTAGATTGTAATAAAAGTAAGTACTACTAAAGCTCTATCTAAATACCAAGTTTCAGCTTCCTATCATTATAGATTCTTAAGATATAAGCATCGGAACTTTTTCTGTCTCACCCTTCCTCACCCTCACCCTCTACACCCACACCCCCAATTTTTTTCCCTACTAGGGTTCTATAAGGCCTACTTCTGGTAAAAATTTGAAGCATCCATCTTACACTGGTATTGAGATATGAAACGTGTTACTTTTGAAAAATTGTTATCCTCTCCATTTACGTACTCCCCCGCCCCCTTCAAAGATTTTACTTTGAGCAATCTTTATTTATCAAGCTTTATACCCGAACCGAATTTTGTTTTTCTGGTGCCTCTGGTTTGGGAGATATCGTAATGTTAAGTATTTCACCCCCCACCCGCGTACGCCACTACCCCCACCCAAAAATTTTGTTTCAATCTACTCTCCTAGTATAAGTACAGATATTTGTTAAGTTTTAATTGCTTGCTATTAACGGTTTAGACTTCTTCCTTCCATTATCCCAAAAATGTAGTATGTACTTATCCTCATAGGCTGTATACTTTTTCAGAACTACAGGAAAACTACACGACAAAGCAATGAATGCGAGGGAAAAAATTAAAGTTTTGAATCAAGACATATTACAAAAACAACCTCTAATTGCCCTCTCGCCATTAAAGGAGGTAATGCAAGTAAGAACTAATGAGGAAAATAATATTATTCTCTGGTTGCGACACAATAGTGAACTGTCGGTCGAAATTAAGACAAAATGGTAAGATATCTGCAATGTAAGGAGGGAAGAAATTAAGAAAGGCGTAAATATCTTTAATAATTGGCCTTTATTCAATCATAGTTTGGGATACTCTCTTGTAATTATATTTTTAGACTTAATTTTTTAATGTGATTATTATTAGTAATATTATTATTATTAATGTATAAATGAGAGCAATTGATAATATAATAATTATACAATATATTATTTTATATATTTTATAGATTGACGCAGACTATACAAGCTTATATGCTGAGAAAGGGCAATTCTTATTTTCAAAATGGAATAAATTTGTAGCCCAAATTATTACATTTTTTAAGAATAACATTAAAGACAGTGCATCTAAAGGGTTATTAAAAAAATTGAACAATGAAATCGATTTGAGTGAGTATTTTATTTCATACATAAAAAATTATTATAGATGATATAGATATTTTATTTTATAGATGCTAAAGACTGCATTGTGTTTTTATTACTTCATGCCACCTTAACCTTCCGTCTGCGCACGGTTTTGAGCAACACCATCTGTCTATAGGGGTAGAAAACTACCCCACGTTTCGATCGGCGTAATATATATGAAAAGTCATATAAATGAAAAAAAATTTTTTTGTTGATTTATGTTTGATACTTATTTATATAAATGAACATTTCGGAAATAGCAACTTGTAAGGATGGAAATCTTGTAGCAAATTTCCACCTACAACAACGACAACGCTACGGACCAAAATACCGGAAAAGAGAGCGGTAATATGGAAACTTCATATATATTAAATATCCGATATAATTCGCAGTCAGTGCATGTTCTGGCCAATATATAGCCCAAAACGATCGACCAAAAAGGAGAGCAGTCGGCAACGAGGAGGGGAACTCCAAACTCCCTGAAGCGAAAGCTAATCAAGATGCTCATTCGACTCGACCTATGCATTCGGGTCTGCGGCTTTGTAAGTCCGCCGAATCATAGACTCGAGGAAAACGCACCGACTAGGTACGGCTCTACTGATGATGCCCTTTCTTTCTTAAGGTCTGCGGCTTTGTAAGTCCGCTTAAGAAGAAGGCCAATCAGTTCACGTGGATATACTCACGGTGCCAAAACCTAAGCGACTGGAAGAGGCTTCCACTAACGATGCCACTTACGTTAAGGTCTGAGGCTTTGTAAGTCCGCTTAAAGTAGGAGGCTAATTAGTGTACGTGTGCTGAACCCAGAAGAGTCTGAGGGAGGCGACGGAGGCAGGACGAAGACGCATCAAGCAGTGCAACCACGACGCAGCAGCAAGGCAATGCTACAACGCAGCCACGACGGACCGATGCAGCGCAGCACCGATACAGAGATGCAGCATGAGAAAGAAGCACAACCAACACGGCGACAGCGGAACCCGAACCTGCCCGCAACGAAGAACCGAGAGCTAAAACGTACAGGCATGACAACGACGAGACAACGCAAACGAAGCCGAGCTCAAAACGCAGACAACAAGAACGACCCGCGACGAAGGAGACCCGGCTTGGTAGCATAGGATGCGACGACGTCTAACGCAAGAGAGATGTAGCACCAGGACAGGGCCAAGGAGGCAGAGGCGTTGGTGCCATAGATCGAGCTACAACAGCCCCGATAAGCACAACGGACGACGCCAGGAACTGACCACTGAGCTGCGATGACCACCGCGAAGCGACACGTGCAGGCGAGTGAAAGCAACAGGTACCAAATCGCCCAGAGGGGTGAACTCAGGAAACGCCAGGCGACACGACGAGACGCGGACAAGGGATGTCGAGGCCATACAGCGTGACGGACGAGCAAGAGCAGAGCGCAGGAGGTCAAGCAAGCACGCACATCAGAGTATGACGATCGGACGACAGCACCCACCAGCAAGGACACACAACGAGGCGGAACGGCAGCCAAAAACCTAACCAAAGGAAAGTTACCGGAACCGGAATCGACCCACGCGAACACACCGGACACCACCCGAACATGAACGGAACAAGTGTACCACAAGGAGTGCATAAAGACAGAACAACCGAGTTAAAAATCTCTAATATAATATAACCAACCTCATAGGGTCTAAGTCTAGTAATAATAATACCAAGAACAAACCTAATAACCAAACGACGAATTGAGGTTACGATGAATTAAATGTGAATTATGAAAACAATGAAGTACGAATATATTGAAGTCCAAAGAAATAAATTGTTTGTAACGAACCCTTGGCGCCCGATGAGCCTACCCCGGAAATCGAGTCGTTACAAACTTAAAATTATAATTATAAACTTTATTACGACGAAACATCCTCCTCTCTTGGAATTTCGATTTCTGTTTCATTCATTCCTTCAATTTCTAGTCTACAGCATTCGTTACAGACGATTTTATAATGGTTTTTTGCATGCCGGTTCATCGCAAATGTCACAGGTGATGCTGGTCTTTACATCTTTGCTCCTATCGCAAAAAGTGCATCGTCTTACTTTATTTTTTCTGATAACAGTTTTGGGAATTAGCTGTGGTCTAAGCGCATCCACGTCATAACCCAGCATCTTCATGGCAATTTTTACGCTTTTCTTTAGCGGCGATGGTTTCGATAAGCGTTTCCGAATTTGAGGATCGACCAGTTCCTTTACCAGTAACTCGAGAAATAATTTCCGCGTATTGGATTTGTTTCCTGTATAGTCATTAGGACGTGCCATCTTATGTATATTATATGCTGCGATACATGCTATATCCAGCATATTATAAAATAGCACCATTATCCAACGGCGAGTTATGCGTTTGCACGTGTAGGTCTTAGCCAATTTATCCACTGTATCAATACCTCCCTTATTTGCATTATAATCTAAAATTATATTTGGCTTCCAAGTTGATTGGTCGACTTCGCTGTTGTTATGCAGTGTTGAAAGAAGTAAAACATTTCTGTTTTCCTTCGGAATATAACTAACAAAAGTTAGGAACTCGTTAAAACAGAACCGCGATGAACCAATTGGTCGTTCCTGTAGGTGTTTTTTTTTATCCGCCGGCTTTCGAGCTGCAAGCTCGACTGGTAAGTCGGGTTTATTGCTCCTTATTGTCCCAATTATCGACGTTTTCTTCGTTACCAAATCTTCCGCTAGAGAACAGCTTGAAAAAAAGTTGTCCATTGTAATCGTCCATCCCTTTTTCATGTATGGTCTTGCTAAACGTTGAACATAGTTCTTGGCAGTCGCGTCTCCAGGTTGACGGCCAATATATACCTCTGCATTCAATGGATAGAAATTTTTAGCATCAACTATCCAGAAGATTTTGATGCCATATTTCCCTGGTTTGGAAGGAATATATTGCCTAAAATTACAACGCCCTCTTGTCGCAACTAGTTGTTCATCGATGGTCAGATTAGTTGATGTATATAACCATTATTGAGGTTTGTTAGAAACATCTGCCACACATCTCTGAAAGGAGCTAATTTGTCACTTTTCAGCCTGATTCCTCTAGTGCGATAGTTGTCAAATCGCATAAATCGCAGTATTTGCTGAAATTTGCTTAGTGACATCGTTGCCCTGTAAAATGGTCTGCTCTCCGTGTTCCATAAGTCGGTAATCCGTCCGTCCCAATTTTTCCGCATGCCGGCGTATATGAGGGTACCACACACAGCATACAGTTCATTCCTCTACTGGATTCCATAGTCGCGGCTTCTTGTGTTGGCTTGGATTTTGTTTCCTGTCGTAGTAATCTCTTGCTTTCCGATTTGTTTCAGCCAAAATAACACGCATCACTTCCGGGGACAGTAATGACTTCAAGCACTGTTCCCTCGAATTCAGATTAGCTGCTAAGCCAACTAAGCGTTGATTTTCACGATTCAGTTGAAAATCCGGAATCCTGAACATTCTTGGTGGTTGGCTTCTCCATGTACGGGAGAATTTCTTATTCTGCGATTGGTATATATCTTCACCTAAAACAGAAAAAGGTTAGAAGAAGAGCATATATAAATCTATAGTTATGTACCTTCTTCGGTATCATCATTCTCTCCCAATAATTCGTCAGCAACTTCACTTTCCAAGTCTTCATAATCCATTTCTTCAGCAAGATCAGGAATACATTCGTAATCACTATCGTCATTAGCAGAAAAGTCACCGTCGTTGTTATCCCTCGCAACTTCATCATCCGAAACATCTTCATGATCTGGTGCAATTGATGACGCCTCCGAAGATGCATCATCACACAGAATATCCTGGCTTGTTTGTCATTTGCGGTTTATAGTAGGCATAATCAAAAATGAGAAAATAACTCTTACTTATACTCATTTATAATAAAACACCGTGTAAAATCACTTACCTTCAATGTTAAAACACTTTAAAAAAAATATTTAAATATTCACTTAGTAACTTTTGAGGAAGTATCACAGTCTTGTCCAATGGTTAAACTGGAAATAATCCTGGTCTAAATAAAATACGCATATATATACTATACGCAGAGATTGGGGTAGTTTTCTACCCCGATAGACAGACGGTGCTAGGTTTTACAACATGGTCTAAAAACTATATTTAATTACATCTATTTTAAACTTCTTTTATAAACCAGGTATGCTAAAACTACCTGGCCAGGCATTCCTGGAAAAACAAAACTATAGTCTATTCCGTTAAAGTTTTATTATAGTTAGAGAGAAGGTTAAAACCAACAATTATAGCAGCAAAACTTACATCATAAAAACGCTTTAAATGTGTAAGGACTCGAATTTCTGTGGTATGCTCATCGGGCGCCAGGGGTTCGTTACAAACATTTCTTTCATATGACTTCATCTTCTTTATTTAGTTAAGGTTATAATTCTATTTGTAATTTGGTTAATTTAAGTTAATATTACTGGAGCTAGTATGATTTCGTCTACTATGCCTTGGCTCTCTAAGTCCTATAGCGCATCTGGCCTCGCTTTTCTCTCCTTCGCTGCTTGGCTCGGTACTTCTCGGGCCACCTCTTGGATCTTCGTCGTGCTCACTGTACTCTCCCTTGATCGACGTTCTCTCGCGATAAGCCTCTGTTCGCTCTGTGCTTCTTGCGTCGCCTTGTGAAACACCTTCTCCTCCGTTGCTGCTGGCGTCTT
This sequence comes from Beris chalybata, assembly GCA_949128065.1. Classification (NCBI taxonomy): domain Eukaryota; kingdom Metazoa; phylum Arthropoda; class Insecta; order Diptera; family Stratiomyidae; genus Beris; species Beris chalybata. The sequence goes on from OX421895.1 coordinate 54,969,155, forward strand.
CTATAACGCTGTGTTGCTTGCATCTTCTGCATCGGGGTTGTGTCCTCTGCTCCGCTGCTTGTGCTTTCTGTGTCACTGTGTGGATCCTCTGTATAGCTGCTTGCGTCTTCTACAACCCTGTGTTGCTTGCATCTTCTGCATCGCGGTTATGTCCTCTGCTCCGCTGCTTGTTCCTTCTGTGTCGCTGTGCAGATCTTCTGTATAGCTGCTTGCGTCTTCTGTGCTACGGTTTGTATCTCCTGCGTCGTCGCTTCGTCTTGGTCGTTGCTTCGTGCGTCGTCTGCATCGTTGCTTCATCTGGACCTCGGCTACGTGCGCCTTCTGCGTAGCTGCTCCGTCTGAGTCTTGCTGCGTGCGTCGTCTGCGTCGCTCTCTGCGCCACTAGTTTACGTTTTCTGCGTCGTCGTGTAGCTGTCTGCGGCTACTGCGTCGCTGTTTGCTTCGTCTTGACCTCCGTCGCATGCGTCTGCTGCCTTGGTTTAGTTTGGCTCCGTGTGTGTATTCACAGTAACCGGTTGGCAGTTCTATGTTTAGCGGACTCTCAGGAGCCACAGACCCTAAAATAGACAGGCAAGGCCGGGCAAGCCGCACTCTAACTTCGAGCATTTCGAGACTATGTTTGACAGACTCTCAAGAGCCACAGGACATAGGTCGACTTCTCGAGCATCGCGTCAGTTTCCGCTTTGGGAGGAGTTTTAGGCTCGACCCGCGGCTACTGACTGACGCCGCCGACTGACTCACTTTTGCTCGGCCGTTTTGTCCTATACACTGACCAGAACATGCGCTGACTGCGAATTATATCAAGAAATAAAACGAATGTATGATATTTATTTTATAGTTTTATTCCGGTGCTCTAGCACTGCAGTTGGTGTAGACGTAAATTTAACATAAGTTTTCCGTCATTACAAATGAAAGCCAACCATATCGGACGCTCAAGATTCAACGATCTTACATGTACATTCTATAAGCGATTACACTAGAAAAATTAAAATTTTGAAAGAAAAATATCGTCAATGTGGAGTTAGTTTTCAGCCAATAATAATTGTAGCTGGTGAAAGCATAACGTCATTGACAGAATTTTATATGTCTTACGATGGTATCTTTTATAAGTTTTCATCTTTTTTAAAATGTCTTGATATTACATATAAAGGTTTTCATGTTCTTGATCTTGAATACCCCGTAGATGGAAGAAATGTATATCATTTCGTAGAAAACTATTTTTATGATTTCGAAAGTAAAAACAAAAACCCGAACATAACAAATTTAATCAAATATTTAGACTTTTAATATAGAGATGGGAAACTCTGATCTTTTCAGTGAACCGGCTCACCGGATCTCGCTCTTTTCAAAGATCCGGCTCTCTTAGCCTGTTCAAAAGATCCATCGGTGCAATGACAAAAAAAAAACCACTGAATCTCAAAAAACTTCGTTAGTGTGAGTAGCTCTTCACAAGGCCGACTGAGAAATTCCCTTCGTCGTACGAAAAACTGGTTTATACCATAGTGCCATTTAAATTTGTCACCTATTTTTAATAAAAAATCTGCCAACAGTCTGGGCGCAACTTTATTATTTTTCCGGCAGAAGTTCGGAACGCGTTCAATTCGGTGATCCGGTGTATGTACTCATGTGACTGAAAACCTAACAAAAAGTTCGGGCAGCGGTTACAATAGAGTGTAACATATGAATTATATAATTGGGTCATATTTCGGGATGCGGTCTAGAGGTTGAAATAGACAAAACTTAAAAATATTTGATTATTAAACAAGCCCGTGTAAGTGAAAAGATATTCGATCTCTGATTAGCCCTGAGAGATATGGTGGAATTTATGAAAAAGTATACAACCACTTTACACCCTCTTTGGTTTCAAATTTCAAAAAATCTTGAAAACACTTTCTAGGTATTCATTTGAAGAATCCGTAGAGTTAAAATGAATTCTATGTTTGGAAAGACCTAGTAGATATGACCAAAATCGTGAAAATATATGCATTTGAATGAACACCAATGAATATTCGATTTTTTTTTATCAGAATTACTTTTCTAGTTGATTTACATACCATATACGTACCGAGTTTCAACTTCCTAGCACAAGCCGTTCTAAGGTTAAGAAAAACACCTCCCACCCCCCGTACCATACTACCCCTAAAAAAAATTTATTTTTCCAACATGCCACTACTATAGGTCTATCTAATTTCCAAGTTTCAGCTCTCTATCATTATAGGTTCCTTAGTTATAAACATCGGAACTTTTTCCTTCTCAGTCTCCCCCACCCTCACCCTCTACACCCATACCCCCAAACTTTTATTCCCTACTAGGGTTCTATTAGGTCTACTTCTGGTAAAAATTTGAAGCATCTACCTTACACTGTTATTGAGATATGAAACGTGTTATTTTTAAAAAATTCTAGTCCCCTCCACTTCCGTGCTCCTCCACCCCTTTCAAAGGTTTTACTTTGAGCAATCTTTATTTATTAACCTTTATACTCAAACCGAATTTTGTTTTTCTGGTTCAATTGGTTTTCGAGATATTGTAATCTAAAAACTTAAAAATTTTATTTCAATCTACTCTCCTAGTATAACTACAGATATTTGTTAAGTTTAAATTGCTTGCCATTAACGGTTTAGGAGATATGGATCTTATAATGTGTCGATCTCGGCATTTTTGTGTTTCGGACGCATTATTTCCCCCTCCACTCCCACACCCCTTCACCCATATCATCAATTTTTTTGCAAATGGGTCCACTATCAAAGCTCTATAGAAATTCTAAGTTTCAGCCTCCTAACATAAGCGGTTGCTGAGATCTAGAAACCAAAATTTTTCGTCTTAAACGCTTCCCCCACCTTCCCACTCACACCTCCCCCCTGAAAATAATGTCAACTCAAGGGGTCTACCAAGTCTACTCTTAGAAAAAATTTGAAGCTACGAGCCTTTAAAGGATTTTGGGGCGGTCGCGGTACGGCGTACGGCGGACAGACGAAGTGAAAATTCTTATCGTTCATGGAACGTGGACAACAAAAATTTTGAGCGCAGCAAATTTTTTTTTTTTTAAAATCAATAACTATACTGTTTTATAAATAATAAAGTAAAATGGTCCAAAAGTTTAAAAAACTGGGACAAACTCTAATTTTTTACACCTTACGCTTATTATCTATCTATCTATTTATATAATAAAAATAAGTGGTGTGCGTATGTACACTTATTGCTTAGCAACCGTTCGTCCGATTTGGCTCAAATTTATATGATGTGTTCGTTAGGGTCCAACTTAGATACTAACGGAGCCAAAAATTGCAAATTTTCCCCGAAAAATGGAAAATTTGTAAAATTTCATTTTCAGTACATTTTGTATGGAGAAATTGTTTCGTTTGTTGTTCGCAACCATTCAACCGGTTTCCATGGATTATTTTTTCTTCGGAATAGTCTCTGCTATTCACATAAAAAACAAATTCCGGACGAACACAAATCAAAACACACGGCCAAATGGTCATACATAAACATAAATGTATACAAAAATAAGTAAATGTATATGTATGCCATGTGTCCATGTGTCCAAGTGTTTTGATTTCCGTTCGTCCGGAATTTTTACTGTATTATTTATAATACAGTATTGTTATCGATTTTTAAAAAAAAAAATTTGCTGCCCTCAAAATTTTTTTTTTCACGTTTCATGACTAGTAGACGCGAAAAAAGCAATAAAAATTTTCACTCCGTCTGTACGCCGTACTCCGTACGCCGTACGCCGTACGCCGTACGCCGTACGCCGTACGCCGTACGCCGTACCCCGTACGCCGTATCTTAAGAATCTATAATGATAGGAAGCTGAAACTTGGTATTTAGATAAAGCTATAGTAGTGGCATGGTGGAAAAATAATTTTTTTTTAGGGGTAGTATGGTACGGTGGTGGGGGGTGTTTTCCCTAACTTCAGAACGGCTTATGCTAGCAAGTTGAAATTTGGTACGTATATGTAAATTATCTAGAAAAGTAATACTGATAAAAAAAAGTTCGAATATTCATTGGCGTTCAGAAGGGGGGGGGGGCAAAAAACATATAACGGTTAATATAAAATGCATATATATTCACGATTTTCGTCATATCTACTAGGTCTTTCGAAATATTGAATTCATTTTTATTCTACGGATTCTTCATGTGAATACCTAGAATGCGTTTTCAATATTTTTTGAAATTCGACCCCTAAGAGGGTGTAAACTGGTTGTATACTTTTTTATGAATTCCACCATGTTTCTCAGGTTTGATCAGATATCGAATATCTTTTCACTTCCCCAGGTTTGTTTAATAATCACCTATTTTTAAGTTTTGTTTTTTTCAACCTCTAGACCGCATCCCGGAATATGACACAATTATTTAATTCATATGTCACACCTTTTCTAACCGCTTCCCGAACTTTTTGTTAGGTTTTCAGTCACATTGTAATATACACCGCATCCCCGAATTGAACGCGTTCTGAACTTCTGCCGGAAAAATAATACAGTTGCGCCCAGACTGTTGGCAGTTTTTTTTTATGTATAAAGATATGGATGTATATGGATATGTATGACCATGTGGCCATGTGTTTTCCTACGGGCGAGGTACAATTGTCCGTGCGAGAAGCACGCCATTGTTGAGTTGATCGAGTTCGTTTGTAATTAAATTTTTCGGTGATTTGTGAAACAGTGAAAACAACAACAGTGAAACAGTGAATCCAAGTGGATTTTTAGAATTCTCCGCAATTTTTTCCAGCAAGCGGTCTTAGGATTGATTGATTGGCAATATGCCGCCAATCAGGAGATCAAACATTGCATAACGGAGTCCTAATGCAAAAAGAGTTGCGAATATTCGTGCGAGTCAAACTGTTGAAGAGTGCGCACGAGATGCTCAGCACAGACGCATTCATATTTCACAAGTTCGAGCAGAACGAATGTGGATGGGGAATGGAGAATTTTAGATGGAGGATGTTGGATTGAGATAAATGATGGAGGATGGTGGATGTTGGATATGGGATGGTGAATGGTGGATAGAGGGTGGAAGATGGAGGATGGAGAATGAGGAATGGTGGATGGAGGATGGTTGATAGAGAATGGTGGAAATATAGGATGGTAGATGATGGATAGATGATAATGGATGACGTAGGGTTGGAGGGTGTGTGATAGAAGATTGTTGATAAAGGATGGAGTAACAGAAGCAACGGGAGAAATGGGAGCAACGGGAGTAACAGGAGCATTGAGAGAAACAGGAGCAACGGGAGAATCAGGACCAACGGATCAACGAGAGAAACGGGAGGAACAGGACCAATGGATCAACCGGAGAAACGGGATCAACGGGAAAGACGGGAGTAACAGGGACGATAGAACAACGTGAGAGTAGCGAGCGAAGCCGCGGTACGCGGCTAGTATATATATAAAAGAGGATGTCTGTATGTATGTATGTATGTTCCCTATAGACTCCTAATCCGCTGAACCGATTATGATAAAATTTTTAGGGAACGTGTAGAGTAGTCCCGGGATGGTTCCTGTGAAGTTTGGTCCAGATCGAATGAAAAACAAAATTTTTTTTTAAACATTTTTCAAACTTTTTCACGATTTTAGTACCCTGGTGCTCTAATGGTTTGTTTGCGCTTTCCTATACTATTCATCCGATTACGATGAAACTTTGTTGATATATTGAGCACACGCCCGCAAAGGTTTCCGCATTAACAAAATCATTTTACAAATGGTGGTACGAGAGTTATTTCAACATTTAAGAGTATTTCAAATGATTTAGCAGAAGTCGTTCGTTTTCGGTGCATTAGTTTCATTCCTATTACTAAATGGTAAAGTTGGAGATGGATGGTAGATAGAGGATAGGGGCTGGAAGATGAAGGATGCTGGATAGAGGATGGAGGTTGGTGGATGGTGGGTAAAGGACGGTGGGTAAAGGATGGTGGATAGAGCGCCATGGTGGATGAAGTATGGGGGATGGTGGGTGGAGGATGGTAAATAGAGGATGGAGAATAGAAGATTGAAGATGGTGGATGGAGAATGGTGGATGGTGGATAGAGGATGGTGGATAGAGGATAAGGGATGGTAGATATAGGATGGTATATGATGGATGGAGGATGGATGGATGGAGGATGGGGGGTGGTGGGTAGAGGATGGAATATGGAGGATGGTGGATGGTTGATAGAGGATAGTGGATAGGGGAAAGGGGATAGCGATGGTAGATATAGGATGGTAGAAGATGAATAAAGGATTTTAAATGGAGGATGGTGGATGTTGGATAGGGGATGGTGAATGGTGGATGGATGATGGATTGATGGAGGATGGTGGATAGCGGATGGAGGATTTTAGATGGAGGATGGTGGATGGATGATGGGGGACGGTGGATGTTGGATAGGGGATGGTGAATGGTGGATGGAGAATGAGGAATGGAAGATGGAGGATGGAGAATGATGAATGGTGGATGGAGGATGGTTGACAGAGGATGGTGGATGGTGGAAAGGGGACGGTGGATGGTAGATATAGGACGGTAGATGATAGATAGATGATAATGGATGGAGTTTGGATGGATGAAGGATGGAAGATGGTGGAAAGAGAATGGCGGATGGTACATAGAGGATGATGGATGGTGGATTGGGAATGGATTAAGGATGGTGGATAGAGGATGGAGGATGGAAGATGGAGGATGAAGGATGGTGTATAATGGATGGAGGATGGCAGATAGAGGATGGAAGATGAAGGATGAAGGATGGAGAGTGGTAGATGGAGGATGGCGGATATAGAATGGGAGATGGAGGATGAAGGATTGAGGGTGGTGGATAGAGAATAGAGTAACGGAAGTAACGGAAGAAATGAGAGCATCGTGAGTAACAGGAGCATCGGGAGAAATAGGAGCTGTGGGCTATTTATACGGACTCCACTGTGTCCGGGTAAATTACCCACAATATCAAAACAATAAAATTGTACGATGCACTATGCATCACAAAATTAAAATGTACCGTTAGGTCACCTTTTGTTTTAGCTTCAAAATATCCGAAATAAATTTAGAGTGGGACCTAACCAGAATTGAATGTTGTAACTATTTATAGGCTAGTTAGGAAAATAAATTATTGAGTATTGAATTATAACCCAAGGCGACCAGGCATTTTTTATTAGTCCAGCAGTAGCAGATCAAAGTTTCAGTTCTTATCAGAACTGAAACGAATTTATCTGAGTAGAAGAATTAGCAGCAAGCATTAACATCAGTTTTTCTCAGGACTAAAGCGCATATGCGCAAGTAGAAAAACACAACGGCTCTTCTCAGAGCCGCCGCAGACATATCGCCCCCGGACGCAGGCGACCTCAGACCCTTTGCCCCCGGACGCAGGCATTCTTAAGACCGTCGCAAGCTCCCGCCGCCCCCGGACGCAGGCGACCTCAGACATATCGCCCCCGTACGTAGGCGACCTCGGACATTTTGTGTCCCATTGTGTTGCACGACGCTCGCCCCTGGACGCTGGCGACCGTCTTGCCGCGACTTTCACCGTTGCAGCTAACCGTGTGGCGCACCAAAGAGTGTTGCCGCTACATAATTGGTGACCCCGACGTGATGTCACATACGGTCGACCCCGACACACCTCCTCAAGAGGAGTCAGCAGCAACACATCAAAAAATCAACATAATTATCAACACCAAATCATCTTCATCACTTTCGACATAAGCTGTATTATCAACAAATGCACCATCAAGTCAACATCATGGAACCTTCATCAGCATCATCATAGAAAGCAGCTCATCATCATCAACAATCATCTCGTCATCTCCAACATCTTCAAGGCGTAAAAATCACGTATGTTTAAAAAACATTTTTTATTCTTTTCTTTTACAAAAACAAAATTTTTATCAATCACATAAAAGTGGATATACAAAACCTTGATGTTATTACATCGGAATTCGATTTGGTGCGCGAAGTTTGTTTTTTTATTCAGTGACGTATCAGTGGTTATCCGCGAACAAAGTTTCATTTTTGCTCGTTTCGCAAAGTTTTAAAAAAGTGTACAATCGATCCTAATCGACATTACAGTGATATATATATCACTTGTATGTTTTTCTGTTTCCTCAAACCTTAGTTTGAAACACATTCAATTTACGTGCACTCTTCAAGCCTTTCTGTCTTTTCGATCGAAGATGAAGGAGGAAGAAGTAGAAGTCGCATATTTGAAACTCCCAACATTTTGGGACAAGGCTCCCTCTGCATGGCTTATCGCAGCAGAGGCTCAATTTGCCGCAAAGAAGATTAGGAGAGATGAAAGCAAATACGCGTACGTTTTAGCTTCATTGCCGGTCGAAGCAATTAATTTAGTGATTGATTTGTTAAACACTCCTCCCGCGTCGGAAAAGTATGAGAGTTTAAAACTGACATTAATTAAGCGCCATAGCGCATCGGAAGAAAAAAGGTTAGAGCAGTTATTAAGCTCGGAGGACCTAGGCGATCGCAAACCTTCGGAATTGTTCCGACACATGACAAATTTGGCCGGAAATATTACCGCCATCGGGGATACGCTTATCCGAACTCTTTGGGAACGCAAATTACCGGCCACAGTGTCTATTCCCTAAGCAGTAGCTAAAGATCAAAAATTCGAGCAACAACTTGATCTCGCAGATAAAATGTGGGAAGTGACGCAAAAACCAAATATAAGTGCGATCGTTTCGACCCGTGATAGCGAATTGGAATCCTTGAAAAAGGAAATTAGCGAATTGCGAAAAGAAATTCGCGGCTTTAATCGCAATCAGGGTTCGAACCGCAGTCGCAGCCGCACGCGAAATGATAAGAAAAACAACAAAAATCAACGAAACACGTCTGCGCAGTCGGGTGACACTAGTTGCTGGTATCATGCGCGTTTCGCCGAAAAAGCAACCAAATGCGTAAGCCCATGTAACTTTAAACCAAAGCTCACTACCGATAAAAAAAAATAATCAACCCGACTGTCGCTACAACAGACAGTCGGATTAAACCTGCACACCGTTTGTTTGCACGCTGTTCTGAGAACAAGTGCAATTTTCTAATCGACACGGGCGCGGAGGTGTCGGTTATTCCAAAAAACCTATTTCTCAAAGAAAAATTTAATAAAACAGAAACGAATCTCACTGCCGCCAACGGATCCGCAATCAAAACTTTCGGTATGAAATTATTGAAGCTCGACATTGGTTTACGGCGACCTTTCACTTTTCCTTGCGTGGTTGCCGACGTTCAAAAACCAATCATTGGCGTAGATTTGTTAAACAAATTCGGTATAACTATTGACATGAAAAAAAGAAAACTGATCGATTCAGCAACAAAGCTATCAGTTGACGGGATTAGGTGCAAAGGGTTTTCGGACCCACCGAAATTAAGCAAAAACAATGGAGATTATGGAGCAATCGTTGAAGAGTTTCCTACTCTCACTACAGCACCCGATTATTCTCTACCAGCAAACCACAAGGTCGTACATCACATTGTTACGAATGGGCACATTCCTTTTTCAAAACTCCGTCGATTGAAACCTGAAAAACTAAGGCCAGCTAAGACAGAATTCGATCACATGCTACAATTGGGTATATGTCGTCCATCGTCTTCACCTGTCTCTTCACCACTGCATCTTGTGCCCAAAAGGGACCCCAACGATTGGCGCCCATGTGGCGACTATCGGCGTTTAAACGCAATCACTACACCCGATCGGTATCCGATTCCACACATCCATAATTTTTCACTTCAACTCCAAGGGTGCACCGTTTTTTCAAAAGTGGATTTAGTGCGGGCGTATCATCATATTCCAGTAGCTGAAGAGGACATATGCAAGACAGCAATCACAACGCCTTTCGGACTTTTTGAGTTCACCCGAATGCCGTTTGGTTTGCGCAACGCAGCCCAGACTTTTCAAAGGTTTATGAACGAAGTAACTCGAGAGCTACCTTTCGTTTTCGTCTATATTGACGACATACTCGTAGCAAGCAGATCCCATGCAGAGCATGCAGATCACCTACGAAAATTATTCGCGCAACTTGCATCTTACGATCTTAAAATCAACAATACCAAGTGCTTATTTGGAGTTGAAGAAATCGATTTCCTAAGTCATAAGATTAACAAAAACGGAATTCTTCCTTCAGACGTGCGCATCCAAGCTATTCAAAATTTTGCCAGTCCAAACTCTCTTCGGCTCACTCAACGCTTTGTGGGAATGGTAAATTATTACCACAGATTCATCCCCAAACTCGCAGAATTTTTGGCACCAATTCACACTCTTGTCGCACAACTCTCCAACAAAAAGCAGAAAACTAAAACTTTTAATTGGCCGGAAGAGTGTGAGGATGCAGTGAATAAAATTAAAGAAGCGATAGTTAATGCAACACTTCTCGTTCACCCTTTGAACGACGCAAAACTACGACTCACTGTAGATGCTTCAAGCATCGCAGTCGGCGCGGTTCTAGACCAACTAAGCGAAGACAACCTCTGGGAGCCTTTGGGGTTTTTCTCAAAAAAACTTAGTACCGCCGAATGCAAGTATTCCGCTTTCGATCGCGAACTTCTATCCATTTATCTAGCGATTAAACATTTTTCGCATTTTTTGGAAGGTCGTTATTTCACCGTGTATACGGATCACAAACCTTTAACAACGGCATTACATACCAAAGCAGATCGAAGCCCTAGACAAACACGACACTTGGATTTTATCGCCCAACACACAAGCAATATACGGCATATCAAAGGTCGCGACAACGTAGTGGCTGACTTACTGTCTCGCACAGAAAATATTTCACTTTGTTCTGTAGATAGTGAAAAACTAACCCTGGAAAACCTTATCAAATTCCAAGAAATCGATCAGGAATTAAAGGAACTTCAGTCGGCACCTAAATCAAAAACTTCCACTTTCAAACTGGAAAAACGAGTGTTTCCTTTAGTCAACTTTTCAGTGTGGTGTGAAGTTTCAACCGCTCAAATACGCCCTTTTGTACCTCAGAAACTTCGTTCAGCAGTTTTCAGGTCACTTCATGACATGACTCACCCCGGAATCCGTAGCTCAAGAAAGCTAATAAGTTAACGATATTTTTGGCCCAAAATGAACGCAGATATCAATCGCTGGGCGAAGAACTGCATTAGTTGTCAACGCTCCAAAGTAACTCGGCACACCAGGGCGCCTCTTGGCAAGTTTACGCTACCAAATAGTCGTTTCGAGCACATTCATATGGATCTAGTCGGTCCCTTGAAGCCTTCGAACGGTTTTAGTTACCTTTTAACCATATTTGACAGTTTCACCCGTTGGCCAGAGGCATACCCACTTCGAGATATTACAGCAAACACGGTCGCAAAAACCTTTTTCCGGGAATATATCTCTCGTTTCGGCGTTCCCTCCAGAATCACAACTGACCAAGGCACACAATTCGAGTCAAAATTATTTTTCGAATTAAGCAAATGCCTAGGAAGCCATAGAGTTCACACGACGGCTTACCATCCACAAGCAAACGGGATGGTCGAACGTTTTCACCGCCAGTTAAAAACAGCCCTGAAATGTCGCGAGAACCAAATAAATAGGACAGAAGAACTCCCGATAATCCTTCTAGGACTACGAGCGGCTTTCAAATCGGATTTGAACTGTTCGTCGGCAGAATTAGTTTTCGGTCAAACACTGAAACTCCCAGCCGAATATTTTATTGACAACTCCTCAGGCGATTTTGAGCCTGCAACCTTTGTCACCCAACTGCGCAGCAACATGTCGAAGTTGAAACCAACAAACGCGAAAAATACCAACACCCCAGTCTACATCCCAAAGGATTTAGAGAATTGTGAGCAAGTTTTTGTTCGAGCCGAGGGAATTAAACCAGGTTTGCAACCGCCATATGAAGGTCCATACGCGGTAGTACGTAGATTTCGAAAACATTACGTAATAAATATAAACGAGAAAAATACGTCCGTAAGCATCGACCGTTTAAAACCAGCGTTTGTCTTAGAATCGAATTCCGAAAGTAAAAAGAAGGTTAAATTTAAAGTAAAGTAATTTTCTTCCACAATCATAAAAACTCATTACGCCTTCGTCTGGTAGGGGGGTGATGTGGGCTATTTATACGGACTCCACTGTGTCCGGGTAAATTACCCACAATATCAAAAAAATAAAATTGTACGATGCACTTAGCATCACAAAATTAAAATGTACCGTTGGGTCACCTTTTGTTTAGCTTCGAAATATCCGAAATAAATTTAGAGTGGGACCTAACCAGAATTGAATGTTGTAACTATTTATAGGCTAGTTAGGAAAATAAATGATTGAGTATTGAATTATAACCCAAGGCGACCAGGCGTTTTTTATTAGTCTAGCAGTAGCAGACGAAAGTTTCAGTTCTTATCAGAACTGAAACGCATTTATCTGAGTAGAAGAATTAGCAGCAAGCATTAACATCAGTTCTTCTCAGGACTAAAGCGCATATGCGGAAGTAGAAAAACACAACGGCTCTTCTCAGAGCCGCCGCAGACATATCGCCCCCGGACGCAGGCGACCTCAGACCCTTTGCCCCCGAACGCAGGCATTCTTAAGACCGTCGCAAGCTCCCGCCGCCCCCGGACGCAGGCGACCTCAGACATATCGCCCCCGTACGTAGGCGACCTCGGACATTTTGCCCCCGGACGCAGGCATATTCAGGACCACCGCCGCTGCCGACACTCGCCCCTGGACGCAGGCAATTTAGTATCGTGACGCAGCACTCATCCCGGCACACGGACAAATTGTGTCCCATTGTGTTGCACGACGCTCGCCCCTGGACGCTGGCGACCGTCTTGCCGCGACTTTCACCGTCGCAGCTAACCGTGTGGCGCACCAAAGAGTGGTGCCGCTACAGGAGCAATGGGAGAATCAGGACCAATGTATCAACGAGAGGAACGGGAGAAACAGGACCAATGGATTAACCGGAAAAACGGGATCAACGGGACGGACGAGAATAACAGGGGCGATAGAACAACGAGAGCGTAGTGAGCGTAGCCGCGGTACGCGGCTAGCTTGCAATAAATAATTATTTGGCAAAAAAGTTGTTCAGTTAAATAAGATAGACAATTTAATTCTCCATAAATTGGTTCTTTCAATTTATAGCGAGATATGCAAACTATGGCTACGGATGGGAAATGGAGGATGGACAATGGAGGATGGACAATGGAGGATGGACTATGGAGGATGGAAGATGGGCGATAGAGGATGGACAATGGAGGATAGAGGATGGATGATGGACAATGGAGGATAGAGGATGGAGGATGGACGATGGATGATGGAGAATGTTTGAAGGTGGATGGACGATGGAGGATGGAGGAAGGATTATAGATGATGTGCGATGGAGGATAGGGGATTGTGAATGGATGGTGGAGGATGGTGGATGAAGGATGGATGATGGAGGAAGAAGGATGGCAGATTTAGGATTGAGGGATAGAGGAACTATAGTTAATCATAGATCGCGAACTATAGTTGAGGATTGAGGATTGAGAACTGATTATTGAGGATTGAGAATTGAGGATTGAGGATTCAGAATTGAGAATTGCGGATTGAAGAATAGAGGAAAAAATTATAAAAAATGGTAGGAAATGGTAAAAATTATAAAATATGGTAAAAAATAATAAAAATTTTAAAAAAATGATAAAAAATTATAAAAAATGATAAAGCATGATAGAAAATGATACATAATGGTACAAAATGATGAGAAAGGGTGAAAAATGGTAAAAAATGGTACGCACGGTGTCCGAGCGCCTTACACAAATCTAACTCACCTTGAAGTATTCAATAATTTATTGTCAAATGATATGCAACAAATTATTTTGGAGCAGACAAATCGGAAGGCGTCCAGTGCCATAACAAATTAGAATACTACTAACCAACAGTCTGATCCAAAGTCGTCTGATTTTCTAATCTAACAATGGTGGAGCTAGATACTTTTTTTTTGGCATTCCATTCATTTATCAAACTATGAACACGTTACAGAGCTTTGGAAATCGGAGTTTTTCAAGCTGCGAAAATTGAGCGAAACCTATTTGCGAAAAATTAAACATATTTGCGATCATAAGAAAGACTCCTGTGACGTGTCGGCATTGCGTAGACTGAAGTACACATTTTCCGAAACTACACTCAGAAAAATTTCTACTAAAACTTAACAGATTTCAATGGTTTTTCATATTATTTTTGGTCAATGGGAATAGTACTGTAATTTTCATAGTTTCAGAACTAAAACATTAACAGTATTTATTTCACATTTTAATAATAATTTTTACTATTAAAAACTATAGGGACGTCTTATAGTACCTTATAGTCCCACACCCTTGCGATGCGGCCCGCCTCTAGTGGACGCCAACCTATAAAATGAAATACTACTCCTATCTCTTCCCCCTCTTCACCTATCCCTTTTTAAACAACTGATTTCCCTCACCCCTCTCTCACCCCTTACTTTTCGTCTTACACCCCTTTCTCCTAACTTAAAACCTTCATCCCCCTCCCCCCACTGTATACCCCCACACTGTATACCCCCCCCCCCACTGTATACCCCCCCCCCCCCTCTGTGTACCCATATCATTCTACTTCTCACCTTACATATTGTTCCAATAATCTACTTTCACTATTCCCCTCTCTACCTCCTACCCCCTCCTACAACACATTGAAAGAAATGTGATTTGGAATACTACTCCTATCTCTTCCGGTCAAAACAAAGGATAGAATTTGTTATGGAAGAAAAAAGCTGCAAATATATTGTCTTACTTTGACAATTGATGTTTAGGAACACAAGGCAATATATAATATACGCCACAAATTGACTGGTCTTTGCTATGTGATCCAAGTGGATTATCAATACAGAAATCATCAAGATACAAAATGAATGGTAACATATTATTAATTTGTCTTTCATGTTTGCAGTTTTCCTCTTCCACACAGAACCATTTATAATATTACAGAGTTCGGTATCTTTATTTTTTTTTCTATCTCTATTAGCTAAAGTTGATTTTAATATATTTCCACTTTAAAAACATTTCGTTATTTGAAATAAAATGGGCATAATTGTTCTCCAGTGATTTTATGAGATGCAAGAGATGTATAATCCATAATTATTTCAGAGATTTCATCATTTATAACATAAACTTTTGGACGTTTATAAAGTTCACAAAATTCCATTAAACTATCTACTATTTTCAAAATTAGTTATGTTACCATAAGAAATTTTCTGAATTTCGTGACCAGATACATGTTTCTTTTCTTTTATTGCTACAAAGTCTTTAGAGTTTTTATGGTGTACTCTATCTAAGTGGCGTTTAAACGAATATAAATTTTGAAATTTTTGCAAACATTTTTTTTTTTAAATAAATATAATAACGAATTCACATTTCATAGTATAGATGAATTTCAAATTCCGCCACTACATCTATATTTTATAAATAACGGACTAAAAGTTTTTCGTTTGGAAAAAATTTAATATTGTTGAATTTATTTATTTTTCATTTATGTTATTTGTAAACTAAATATAATAAATTATTTTTATTAATAATCAAAATTACCCATTTTCAACTTAGAAAAATTATCTACCATGGACTTAAATTTTTCTTTTTCACCCGAAAATACGTATTTCGTACTGTTAATTTAATCGGATTTACCGAATTGAAAACAATATGTAAGTAAATATTTATATATATTTCAAAAATATTTATGATGTTAACACATAAATATTTTTGAAATGTATATAAATATTTATTTATATATTGTTTTCAATTCAGTAAATCCGATTCCAATTTCAATTCGGTAAATCCGATTTAACTTACAGTACGAAATTGTTAAAGTAATATTATTATTCCTATAACTGTAATAGTATTGAGAACTGATTCGATAAGTTGATATCCTTTTGAATGAATCAATGATTTTTTTTAATAATTCACATTGAAAATGTATGGGACATCTTATAGTAATAGCCTTCCGATTAGTCTACTCCAAAATAATTTGTTTTATATCATTTGACAATATATTATTGAATACTTTAAGGCGAGTTAGATTTGTGTAAGGCGCTCGGACACCTCCTCGTGCGCGAAGAGCATTGTATGCTCTTTTTCGAAGTTCTGCAAGCATTGGGGTTTTTCTCCAAACCGTTGAATCTTTAGCAGTAAACATGTTCTAACTTGACTGATCTAGTCGCGGAAGCTGATCGAGTTCATCTTGTTCACTATCGTCTACTAAATTTTCGATATCAGAATCTTCAGCTTGAAGAGGGCGGCGCCAATTGACATCGTCATCATCATCACAATATGGATCTTCTTTCGATTCAGAGAAGCATATGAATTCATTGATTTCTTCATCCGTCAATCGGGTGTTCCATGAAATGAGTTAAGAACCAAATCAATGATAAAGTAACTAAACCAAATATATCATCATCATCAATGACGCGGCAGCCCAAATCGGACCAAGCCTTGCAAACCAAATGTATAACTTAATCCAATGTAACCGCGGCTCGGTTGCTCAAATCGGGAGGTACACAAAGTTTTTAAAATTACCATCTGCCATTTTCACCTAAATATTTTCATATAATTTGTCTGGTAAAGTATACAAAACTATAATATTATAACCTACTATGATTTTAACGCGGGGAGAAGACGCGAAGCGGCGAAAAATGTAAGGAAACTAATTAATTTCGAGAAAAGGGTCTCGCCTGAAACATAGACAAGTGAAGGTGGTTTTAAAATTGTTTGGCCACTACCTGTCGACACAACAAAGAAAGCCTGTGTTTCAAATTTCGCTCTTACAACACGGAAAAACCGAATTTACACATTGGGCAATAAACTTTATTCGAACGGCGGCCACATAAGGATCAACATGCATTACACAAATCAACATCTGGCAGGTATATCAAATTCACCGAGCCTTCTGAGTAGCAATATTATACAATAAATTCAAATAGAGTGCAAATGCTTATTAAACAGAAGTATCTAACAACTGAAAGAAAATCAGTCTTTGTAATAGGTACCCGGTACCGCTGTTGGTAGATTTAAGGTGACAAATCTTCTGGTAACATAAGGGTTAAGGAGTCACAACAATTTTCTGCAAATATTTGGATATTTAGATTTTATAACAGTTTAAGAAATATTGGTATTTTGAATACTCCTTTAGCAAGGATAAAGGACTCAATCCTTGGTAAAGGCCTTAAGCAGGTGTCACTCGAGTCCGTAACGATACAAAAAAATTAAAACAAATGTTGTCCTACCCGGAAAACTATTATACAAGGTGGCGCAAAATTAATCTTCAAATTTGGTTTTTGAATAACTTCTTTACTAAATAAAAAAAAATTATTTTGAGTAATAGAAATCTTTATTTGGACCTTTATAATTTTTTCTGTTAAGTGGAAAATATGATATCCTTCAAGTGGCTGCCGCCAGAAATGTCATGGAAAATGCGATAAAACAAGCACTAATTTGTATCAACACTGGCGGTAGCCAGTAATTGAGGTGCTTTCAAGCAAATGAGAGGCGTGCTTGTCGGTGGCGTGCAGTCTATTTTGGACCCATTGCAGGCTGTCTTGGCACGAAATTGACTTTACTCAACCGTCTTCTCACTGTCCACTTGCTGACAGCCACTCTGCGAACACGCCTCAGTTCCTGCTGCAGTTGAACAGCCGTGCGTTACCGATTTTGCAACGCGGTTGAAACATTTGTCTCTCTCTGAAGTGATCCAATGTCTCGGATTAAAGGTTTCTCGAATTCTCATGTACACTCAGTGCTACCGCGATGCGATTTTTTGGGGTAGCAGAATCTGCTACCTTTTCCAAAAAAGAGGTAGTAGAAACCTAATTTTAATAATAATACAATAAATAAGTTTGACATTAAGCATGTAGTAATGTAAAATGATAATGGATTACATTTTAATGCTGTTTTCAATTTGACTTTCGAAAATAATTGCAAAAACGTATTGTTTCAGGACTTGAAATAGTAGGGCAGTAAATTTTGAAATTGAAAAAAGGTAGTACATCTGCTACATATGTAGTTAAACGGTAACGCTGTGTACACTCCTGAAACAGCAGACTCGCTCATTTGAAGCTGACGAGCGACGGCTCGCTGACTACACCCTTCTGGCGACAAAAGGGTTACAACTTGAGCCGTTTGATGAGGTTTAGATCCATGAATGACAAAACAGTGGTTGCAACTGCCCTTTCTTTTTGAATACACAGGATTATATGATGATGCCGACTTCACCTGCGACTGCCGCAAGTTAGGCAAATCGAGGTCGAAGTCGAAGTCCGTGTTCTGTTTAGTACTACAGTAGGTACCGCTTATGCTACTGATAGACGGTCACTCAAAACCGTCAATGCATTGACACTCTGACGTCAAAATTACGTAGAATGTGGTCACAAAGCCATTTTATACACTGTATAATCAAAAACCGATTACGAGTGCATTTATATGGGTGGTTTACTTGACACAATTGTCATAAATTCCCATTTTCCCTACGATTTCTTCCAGTAGCATTCAGTTAAAAAGTACTCAGCAAAATAATGATAAAAATGGAACCAATATAAAGCTGAGGTCTCAAGCCTTAAAATCACATACGACTTCTATGGATAAATAATGTATTTTTCAAAAATTACGTACATACCATACGTGCTTATGGGTTGAGTCGATATTTTTGATAAATGAGACCACACATTTTCTTTTAGAAATTGTGTGGATTCGATCTCTAACTAATTTTTTTACAGTAAAATCATTTGACTATTTAGGTGAACGTAGACTTTTATGCCGAATAAGTTTAAATGAGACCGTATCAAAATCATTGCTTCTATGTTAAATTCTTGAGAATGATGTGTGAGTGCAAAATGTGCGTTGCATAATATGTCTAATGTCTAATTCAATGTTGTTTTCAACGAACTGTATTCGTACATTGAACGAATAATTCGTACTATAAACTAGAGATGGGTCGTTCAGTCAAGACCTGTTCAAAATGAACGGGTCACTAAACTGAACGGATCAACCCGGGTCACAATTTTACCGAACGATCATTCAATCTTAAAATTTGATCGTATGAGCGAAGAATACGACACAACCTGCGATAACGAAACGTCAAACGTCAGAACGTCGACAAAATGCAAAATATCTGAGTAAATACTAAAGTCCAAGCTTGAATGAGACACAGGTTTGCAGTGTATGCCTCCTAGTTATCCTTTAAGTTATCAGTTGCAATTTTATTTTTCTGGGATGTCTCTATAGTTTTATATTGTCGATTTTAGCTTTCTATGCTTCGCGGTTTCCCAGAATTAAAATCAGAACCTTTATGTTCCACCCGCTTTCACCTGCACCCTATCACTAGCATCCCCAAAATGTTATTTCCAGCTACATGTCTACTAGGCCTAACTGAAGAATTCTTAGCTCATATCTGGTACAATTCTTAAAATATAACACCTGATCTCGCTCTCGCTAACACCGGATCTCGCTCTATTTTAAAGATCTGGCTCTTTGAGCCGGTTCAAAAGATCCAGGTGGATCTTTATGTGATGACAAAAAAAAAAAACAGCGACTGAAATTCAAAGAACTCCGTTAGTGTGAGCTCTTCACAAGGCCAACTGAGAAATTCCTTTCGACGTACGAGAAACTGGTTTATACCAAACTGCCATTTAAATTTATCACCTGTTTTTAATAAAAATAGTTCTAAACTTTAAAACACTGGAACAAACTCTAATTTTTTACACTTTACGCTTATTATTTGCAATAAATAATTATTTGGCAAAAAAAGTTGTTAAGATAAAAAAATCTGCCGACAATCTGGGCGTAACTTTATTATTTTTCCGGCAAAAGTTAGGAACGCGTTCAATTCTGAGATGCGGTGTAGGTTACTATGTGACTGAAAACCTATCAAGAAGAACAAGCCCGTGGAAGTGAAAATCTGATCGGATCCGAGAGATATTGAATAATTTATGAAAAAGTACACAATCTTTACACCCCCTTAGGGGTCAATTTTCAAAAAATCTTGAAAACGCTTTTTAGGTATTCATATGAAGAATCCGTAGAATAAAAGTGAATTCAATATTTTGGAAGACCTAGTAGAAATGACGGAAAACCGTGAAAATAAATGCATTATATATTAACTGAACACTGTTTTGCCCCCACTTCCAAATTTCAATAGATATTTGAACTTTTTTTTAGTCCAAATTATTTTCCTAGTTAATTTACATATACACACCGAGTTTCAATTTTCTAGCATAAGCCATACTACCCCTATACAAAATTATATTTTTCCAACATGCTACTACTATAGCCCTATCAAGTTTCAGTTTTATCATTATAGGTTCTTAATATATAAACATCGGAACCTTTTCCTTTTCACCTTCTTCCACCCTCACTCTTTGCACCCACATCCCCGAACATTTTTCTCCCTCCTAGGTTTCTATTGGGCCTACGTTTGGTAAGAAATTTGATCATCTATCTTATACTGTTCTTGAGATATAAAACGGGATTTTTTTTGAATATTTCTTATCCTGTCTACTTCCATGTTCCACCTCCCACTTAAGAAATTTAACTTTGAGCAATCTCTATTTGTCGACCTTTCTACTCAAACCGAATTTCATTTTACTTTACTATTTTAATAATTAAGTATTTATACTGTAGATGAACATATAGAGTATTATAAGTTTAATCCAGCCCGAAAAGTTTGTAACGCATAGAACCGAGCCTCGGACGAAAAAAAGTTGTATATTATTTTGTGTTTATTTTTGGCCAAAACCCCCAAATACGTTTGCTGTCCGTCCGTCCGTCCGTCCGTTAGCACGATAACTCAAGAACACGTTGACCTAGGAAGTTGAAATTTTGTCACAACTTGTAAAATGAAAAAAGTAAGGAAAAGTTCGTTAATGGGCGATATCCTTCCACTCCTTCGGGTACCTCCCATACAAGAGTCCTTAAAACACGTTTTCACAATTATTGCTCGAATGCTTCATGTTAGGAACTTGAAATTTTGCGCACTTAAAGTTTACAATGTTTGAAACGAAATTTTTGAATATGGGTCAAATCGAATTAGTCCTTCGTGTAGCAGCCTCGAAAAATCCTTCAAAAATGTAAGCTTGGAACTGAATCCACTGTAACTCCAGAACGAATTAAAGCAGGGCTTTAAAATTTTACAGGAATTAGTTTTATACCAAAACCAAGGCGGATTTCAATAATTAGTGCCATCCGTTGACTCCTTCGGGTAGCTGTCATACAAAAGTCCTTAAAACACGTGTTCACCAATATTGAACGATAACTTTAAAACGCTTTAAGTTACGACTTTGAAATTTTGCACACTTCAATTTTATAATAGTCGCAGCTGAAACTATTAATATGAAAAATATCCCATAAGTCCTTCATGTAGTTGCCTTACAAAAATTCTGTAAAATGTCCTAACTTAATTTATGGAACTCACTATAAATCAAAAAATCGGGTAGCCACTATACAATACCTGCAAGTAAAAGTTCATGTAATAATTGCTTGTGCACTCCTCATTCTTTTGATATATTTCCAACTAAAATATAAATCGGAGTTCAGTATTTCATCTAGAGTATCATACGATTGGCTTGCAGCCGATCGTGACTGCGTTATGTTTCTATAGCAATTGGTTCATGAGATATCGTAATCTTAAGTTTTTAACCCCCACCTTCGTACACCACTACCCCCACTCAAAATTTTCAATCCTTTGTCCTAGTATAGGTACAGATATTTGTTAAGTTTGAATTTCGTGCCATCAACGGTTTAGGAGATATGGACTTAGAATGTGTCGATCTCGGCATTTTGATGTTTCATACGAATTATTTTCCCCCCCACTCCCACACCCCTACACCCATATCAACTATTTTTTTTTTGCAAATGGGTCCACTATCGAAGTTCTTTGGAAATTCCAAGTTTCAGCCTCCTAGCGTAAGCGGTTGCTGAGATCTAGAAACCAAAATTTTTCGTCTAAGACCCTCCCTATTCCTCCCCCTCACACCCACACCCCCTTAAAGATACCAGCCGTTGAGGTTCACCCCACCTACCCACCATAAATATTTCATGAAAATACCTCAACGCGCTACGCGCCTTCAAACGTACGTACGGCGTCCATCATCCATCGTCCATAGCCGATCCTCCATCGAACATCCTCCAATGTCTATCCTCCATCATCCATCGTCCATCCTTCATCGTCCATTGTCCATTCGCAACCACAAAGATCTGCTGAGCCGTCAAGATCCTCGAACCGCAAAGATCCGTAAATATCCGTTGAGCCGTGAAGATCCGCGAACCACAAAGATCCATAAAGATCCGTTGAGCCGTCGTGATCTGCGAACAAAGAGCGAACGATCAAGCATCGTTCTTTGTGACCGAACGATCAAGCATCGTTCGATCGTTCTTTCAGACCGAACGATCTCACATCGTTCGTGGACACCTGCGAACGATGGAAACATGCGAACGATGGAAAATTGGAAACATTCCAACGATGGAGTCGGTGCTACCGTAAGGCGAGTTTTTTGGGGTACCAAAATCTGCTACCTTTTTCAAAAAAGAGGTAGTAAAAATCGATTTGACTTTCAAGAATTATGTATGGATATGGATTGGTTTTGCTTTGTATGTTACTTTATTATTTTTTAATAATAAAGTACTGTGATCGACCTGAAATTTCAAAAAAAGTTGCTACCCTGTAATTTTGTATTTTCACGTTTAAGGACTAGTAGACCCCAAAAAAGAAAAAAAAAAATGTCCGTCTGTACGGCGTACGCAAAATAGTTTGAAGGTGCGTAGCTCCCAAGCCCGTTGAGGTATTATCATGAAATTTTTATGGTGGGTAGGTTGGGTGAACCTCTACGGCTGGTATCTTTAAGAGGGGTGTGGGTATGAGAGGGGGGGAGTGGGGAGGGTGTTAGACGAAAAATTTTCTTTTCTAGATCTCAGCAACCGCTTACGCTAGGAGGCTGAAACTTGGAATTTCTAAAGAACTTCAATAGCGGACCCATTTGCAAAAAAAAATGTTGGAATAGGTGAAGGGGTGTGGGAGTGGGGGGGAAATAATTCGTCCGAAACGCAAAAATGCTGAAATCGACACATTCTTAATCCATATTTCCTAAACCGTTGATGGCACGAAATTCAAACTTAACAAATATCTGAACCTATGCTAGGAGAAAGGATTGAAAAGAAATTTTTCAGTAGGGGTAGTTATGTACGGGGGTGAGATTGGAAAACTTTAGATAACGATATCTCATGAACCAATTACTCTATAAAACATAATGCAGTCACGATCGGCTGCAAGCCAATCGTATAATACTCTAGATGATACTGAATTTCGATTTATGTTGTAGTTGGGGCTAAAGTAGAATTAAGTATATGCATGTTGTATGTCCTTTATTAAGGACCTTTATTCAGTTGCTGCTTGAAATTTAAAAACAATATCATCAATGCTTAAAATCATTTCTTGAACTGGGTGTGCCATCGGGAATAAAATGTCATTTTTGAAGGACATTTACATGTGAGGTGGAGGACGGACTCACTTGATTTCTTATATATTTATCCCTTTTTTTGGAACCATCCAAATTAATGTGTATAATATTTCAAATTCGAAGTTTGACGCGTTCAAAAGTTATGGGAAAATATTAATGAAAACGTATCTTAAGGAACTATTGTATGAAAGGTACCAAAAGGAGTGAAAGGGTTTCGCTGAGTAAACTCAGCAACTCGAAATTCGATTTCACTCAAAACTTATTTGAACAAAATTCTAAATTTACAGCTAAACGATTACTTAAGTTATAGTGAGTTTCATAAATTAAGTGAAGACATTTTGAAAGGATATTTGTATGGCGGCTACACGAAAGGCTAAAAGGAATTTTTTCATAATCATAGACTTAGCTCCAACTATTGAAAAACCAACGTATACAAGATTTCAAAGTCGTTGCTTTAGGCATTCCGAAGTTATTGGTCAATATTCTTAAACACGTGTTTTGAGGACATTTTACATGGAAGGTACCAGACGGAGTCAAATGATTTCGCTGATTAGTAAACTCGAACTTTGTTTTCACTCAGAACTAATTTGTACAAAATTCTGAATTGATAGCTAAACTATTACTTGAGTTATAGTGAGTTTCGTGAATTGAATGAAGATATTTTAATAGGATTTTTGTATGGCAGCCACTCGAAGGACTAATAGGATTTTCTTTATAATCATACATTTAGCTCCAAATATTCAAAAATTAACACATACAAAATTTCCAAGTCGTAGCTTAAGCCCTTATGAAGTTATCAGCCAATATTCTTAAACACGTTTTTTAAGGACATTTTGTATGGCAGCTACCCGAAGGAGTAAAACGATTTTGCCCGTTAACAAACCTAGTCTTACAAATTCAACCGAACACTCAGATTCGAAATTTCAAGATCCTAAGTGAAGGCGTTCTTGAGTTATCGTGTTCACGGACAGACAGACGGACGGACGGACGGACAGACGGACAGACGGACGGATAGACGGACGGACGGACGGACGGACGTCAAGCGGATTTGAGGTTCTTGGACACAAATAAATAAAAAATACTATATACATTTTTTTCGTCCGAGGCTTGGTTCCATGCTTTACATAATTTTCGGCTGGATCAAGCTAATACTCTATATGATTTCATCTAGAGTATAAAAATCTGCCAACAGTCTGGGCGCAACTATATTATTTTTCCGGCAGAAGTTCAGAACGCGTTTAATCCGGGAATGCGGCGTAGGCTACTATGTGACTGAAAACCTAAAAAAAAGTTCGGGAAGTGGTTAGAATAGGGTGTAACATATGAATTATAATTTCGTCATATTCCGGGATGCGGTCTAGAGGTTGAAAACGAAAAAAACTTAAGATAAGGTGATTATTAAAGAAGCCTGTGGAAGTGAAAATATATTCGATATCTGATCAGAACTGAGAGATATGGTGGAATTCATGAAAAAGTATACAACCGCTTCACACCCTCTTAGGAATCGAATTTCAAAAAATCTTAAAAATGCTTTCTAGGTGTTTATATTAAGAGTGCGTAGAATAAAAATGAATTCAATATTTTGAAAGACCTAGTAGATATGATGAAAATCGTGCAAATATAGGCATTTTATATTCACATATCATTTTCTTAACCCCCCCCCCCCTTCCGAACGCCAATGGATATTTGCATTTTATTTTATCGGAGTAACTTTTCCAATTGACTTACATATAAGTACCGAGTTTCAACTTTTTAGCATAAGCCGTTCTAAAGTTAGGAAAAACACCTCCCACTCCCGTTCCATGCTACCCCTTAAAAAAAATATTTTTCCACTATGCCAATACTATAGCTCTATCTAAATATCAAGTTTCAGCTATTTATCATTATAGGTTCTTAAGATATAAGCTTCGAAGCTTTTTCCTTCTCACCCTTCCCCACCCTCACCCTCTATACCCACAACCCCCTACTAGGGTTCTATTGAGCCTACTTCTGGTAGAAATTTGAAGCATTTACCTTACACCGTTATTGAGATATGAAATGTGTTATTTTTGAAAAATTCTTAACCTTTCCACTTCCGTGCTCCCCCGCCCCCTTCAAATATTTTACTTTGAGCAATCTTCATTTATCAAGCTTTATACTCAAACCGAATTTTGTTTTTCTGGTGCCATTAGTTTGTGAGATTTCAAAATCTAAATTTTTTCACCAACCACCCCCGTACGCCACTACCCCCACCCAAAAATTTTATTTCAAGTTTCAGCCTCCTAACATAAGCGGTTGCTGAGATTTAGAAACCAAAATTTTTCGTCTTAAACGCTTTCCCCACCTTCCCTTTCACACCCCTTCCCCTGAAAATAATGTCAATTCAAGGAGTCCACCAAGTCTATTCATAGAAAAAACTTTAATTTAATAGCTCCACTAATTTGAGAGCTACGAGCCTTCAAAGGATTTTGCGTGGGGCGGTCGACGTACGGCGTCCGGCGGACAGACGGAGTGTCTACTAGTCATGAAACGTAGAAAAAAACATAACGCAGTCACGATCGGCTGCAAGCCAATCGTATGATACTCTAGATGAAATACTGAACTCTGATTTATATTTTAGTTGGAAATATAACAAAAGAATGAGGAGAGCACAAGCAATTATTACATGACGTTTTACTTACAGGTAGAAACTTTTGTATAGTGGTAGATTTTTTGATTAATAGTGAGTTCCATAAAGTAAGTTAGGACATTTTACAGAATTTTTGTATGGCAACTACATGAAGGACTCATGGGATATTTTTCATATTGATAGTTTCAGCTGCGACTACTATAAAATTAATGTTTGTAAAATTTCAAAGTCGTAAATTAAAGCTTTCTAAACTTATCGTGCAATATTGGTGAATATGTTTATTAAGGACTTTTGTATGACAGCTACCCGATGGAGTCAACGGATGGCGCTAATTAATGAACTCCGTCTTGGTTTTGGTATAAAACTAATTCCTGTAAAATTTTAAATTCCTGCTCTAACTCGTTCTGGAGTTATATTGAATTCAGTAAAAAGCATACATTTTTGAAGGACTTTTCTAGGCTGCTACACGAAGGACTCATTCGACTTGCATCATATTCGGAACATTCAATTCAAACATTTTAAACCATACGTATGCAAAATTTCAAGTTCCTAACTTGAAGCATTCGAGCAATAACTGGGAAAACGTGTTTCAAGGACTCTTGTATGGGAGGTACCCGAAGGATTGGAAGAATATCGCCCATTAACGAACTTAGCCTTACTTTTTCCATTTTACAAGTTGTGACAAAATTTCAACTTCCTAGGTCAACGCGTTCTTGAGTTATCGTGCTAACGGACGGACGGACGGACGGACGGACGGACAGCAAACGGATTTGGGGGTTTTGGCCAAAAATAATCACAAAATAATATACAACTTTTTTTCGTCCGAGGCTTGGTTCTATGCGTTACAAACTTTTCGGGCTGGATTAAACTTATAATACTCTATATGTTCATCTAGAGTATAAAAATTTTGAGGGTAGCAAATTTTTTTTTTTAAAAAATCGATAACAATACTGTATTATTAAAGAAAAAAGGTCGACAAATAAAGAGTGCTCAAAGTAAAATTTTTTAAGGTTGTGGTGGGACGTGGAACATG
Source organism: Beris chalybata (assembly GCA_949128065.1). Taxonomy (NCBI): domain Eukaryota; kingdom Metazoa; phylum Arthropoda; class Insecta; order Diptera; family Stratiomyidae; genus Beris; species Beris chalybata. Next base: position 54,996,202 of record OX421895.1, read on the forward strand.
GAACGGAGATAAGAAATTTTAAAAAAATCATGTTTCATATTTCAAGAACAGTACAAGATAGATGATCAAATGAGTCCTGGCAGAAAAAATATTTTTCAGGGATGTCGGTGTAAAGGGTGAGGGTGGGGAAGGGCGAAAAGGAAAAGGTTCCGTTGCTTATATCTTAAAAACCTATAATGATAAAAAGCTGAAACTTGGTATTTAAATAGAGCTATAGTAGTGGCATGTTGGAAAAATATAATTTTGTATAGGGGTAGTATAGTACGGGGGTGGGGGGTGTTTTTCTTAACAATGGAATGGCTTATGCTAGAAAATTGAAACTCGGTGTGTATATGTAAATCAACTAGAAAAGTAATTTGGATTAAAAAAAAATTTGAATATCTATTGGCGTTCGGAAGTGGGGGCAAAAAAAAGGTTCAGTCAAAATAGAATGCTTAAATTTTCACGATTTTCGTCATATCTACTAGGTCTTCGAAAGTATTGAATTCACTATTATTCTACGGATTCTTCATATGAATACCTAGAAAGCGTTTTCCAGATTTTTTGAAAATTGACTCCTAAGGGTAAAAGAAATCGTATACTTTTTCATAATTTCTTCCACATCTCTCAGGCCTAATCAGATATCGAATATCATTTCTCTTCCATGGACTGGTTTAATAATCACTTATTTTTTAGTTTTTTTTTCAACCCCTAGACCGCATTTCGTAGTATGACCCAATCATGGTATTCATACATTACACCCTATTCTAACCGCTTCCGAGCTTTTCGTTAGTTTTTCAGTCACATAGTAACCTACACCGCATCTTACGTTAGGTTGAGAAGGGTGGACTGAAGCACATTGCCACAGTCCATCACGAGAGATCACTGCGGATCCATTGTGGTCCCCTCGTATTAAAAACCGGAATCTAGACTACTGATTCCATATATTACTCTTCCTTATGAAGAGAGAAGTTCTCCATAGGGGAATCATCGCAAGTTCTGATAGATCGGTAAGGAGAATTTCCCCAAGTACCGATATCTGGTACGTGCCCGACTTTCGCATTCACACACCAGATGCTCCAGGGTCGGTTCAATGTTCTCATCACCACAGCGACATAGGTCCGCCATTGGTATTCCTATTCTTTCTCCGTGTACCCCAAAGGGACAGTGTCCCGTCAGGACCCCCACAAGTTGTCTGCACATGTCCCTGCCCAGAGACAAAATGAAGCTAGAGTTCCTCCTATCGAGTTTCGGCCAGCAGATTCTTGCTTGCCGGCATCCCGAGAGATTCACCCATGTAGCCTCCATCTGTCTGAGCGCTTCAGTATCAATCATTCTCTTTACACACTCAATCGGACAAAGAACCGATTCATCGGTGAGCTCCATGCTCATCTCCGACCCCCTTCTGGCAAGCTCGTCTGCCTTTTCGTTTCCAGGGAAATCACTGTGACCAGGAATCCAGGAGATCCTCAGGTTGTTATTCAAACCCACTATCTGTAATATTCTTTTGCATTCCTCCACAAGCCTAGACTTAGTAATATGCGCCTCAACAGCCTTGATGGCAGCTTGGCTGTCAACTTAAATGGTTATTGTACCATTCGCGCACTGTTTTCGCACAATTATTTCCGCTGCTTTTGTCAGCGCATAAATCTCGGCCTGATACACGCTCGAGCTATCTGGTAGCCTAAACGATTCCATAATGTCGAGATCACAAGAGTACACTCCCGCACCTATGCCGCTTTCTGTCTTTGAGCCATCAGTATATATAGCCACCGTGTCTGAGGCGGTGCTCCCAGATCGCCACTCCAGCCTGGTGGGAATATTCACCACATAGGAATGTTCAAAACTACAAGACGGAGTCCTGTAGTTGGTGTGCACCGGCATGGCGGAGCACAGCGAAATTGTCAAGATCCTGGAGTGACCCACACTGCCGCCCAACCAATAGCCTGCCTCGCGGAGACGCAAAGCCCCCTTTACCGCTATCGATTTTACCGCTATTTCCAACGGGATCACGTGCGGCATTACTTCCAGAGCCTGCGTGGCCGTGGTACGTATGAATTCTATTCATGGCGCCCCTGTTGGTTCCAACTTCCAATGAGTGCCACCACACCAAAGACCCGTAAGTAAGAACAGGTCGAACTACCGTGATGTACAGCCAGTGTACTATCCTCGGATTAAGGCCCCAGGTTTTCCCAACCATTTTCTGGCAAGCATAGTAAGCATTCGATGCCTTCTTGATCCTGTCGTTAATCGTAAGTTTCCAGTACAGCCTAGGATGAAGATAGATACCTAAGTACTTCCCACAATGTGAGAGCGGAGGATTAGGTCGGTTTTCTCCGGATTGATGTTGAGACCGCAGTTACCAGCCCACCTGCTCAATGATTTGAGCCCAACTTCTAGTAAATCGCTCAATGTGTCCAGGAACTTTCCTCTCACCATCAGAACGATATCATCTGCGTATGCAACCACCTTGACTCCGGTCAAAGATAGATCATGCAAGATTTCGTCAACCACTAGGACCCACAGCAGTGGAGAGAGCACCCCACCCTGTAAGGTTCCCCGTGTTGCTTTCATTCTACCAAAACCATCCCCCTGAGAGGAGTTTATAATTCTATCCCCCAGCATCAAAACAATCCAGCCCGAAACAAATTAGTCAACACCCAATCTTTTCAATGCCCTCACGATCGCGCTTGTCTCCACGTTATTGAAGGCACCCTCAATATCCAGAAACGCTGCTAGAGTATACTCTTTAACATTCAGAGATTCTTCTACCGTGGAGACGACCTCATGCAAGGCCGTTTCGACAGATTTTACCTTCATAAAGGCGTGCTGAGAAGCGGAGAAGCCTTTCGCGTCCAGAACACATCTGAGATAATAATTCATCAATCTCTCCATTGTTTTCAGCAAAAACGATGATAGACTAATGGGTCTAAAGTCCTTAGCCAGGGTGTGGCTTGGCTTACCAGCCTTGGGAATAAAGATCATCTTGACTTCACGCCACATCTTCGCGACATACCCGAGAGTTGGGCAACTTCTAAAGATCCTCACCAAGGAAGGACCAATAAAAGGCATGGTCTTCTGCAGCATAATGGGCACCAGACCGTCCACTCCCGGAGACTTAAAGGGAGAGAAGGACATTACCGCACACCTTACTTTTTCAAGAGAGATTGTCCGATTCACAATGGCAGCGTCCGCCACAGGGAGATCTATCCGAGAGGTGTTCTCAACCTCCGAGATACACCCTGGGAAGTGTGCCTCCATAAGCAGATCTAGACTTTCCTGACTCGATTCCGTCCAGGTTCCGTCGCTCCTCCTCAAGTACCCAGGAACACTAGGGCCCTTGGCGAGGATCCTGCGCAATCTAGATGCTTCATTAACACATTCTATTTCCTCGCAGAGTTTCCTCCATGAACTTCGCTAGGCAAAGTTCAGTGACGATTTAAATTCTTTTTGACTAAGTCTGTATGCATTCCAGTCCGAATCATTCTGAGTTCTTTAAGCTTTCTTGAAAAGCCTCCTCGCCTTTCCACTCAGAATTTCAAGTTCCTTAGACCACCACTTCGGACCACCCTTCCCACCTCCATATGAAAGTGGACAAGTTTATCTAAACGCAGTCATTAAGGTTTCCGAAATCATCTCCACCTCCCTGTCAATTAATTCCGCACTGCTTAAGCTGCCGGTTTCCTGCCTAATGTTGCCTCTAGCTATCCCTACAAAATCCTCCCAGTTCGTTCTTTTGATGTTACGGAAGGAGTTCCCCCGCACCATATCGCAAGATACTGAGAATATAATTATTCTGTGATCAGAGAAGGATTCCATTCCTGAGACTGACCAGTTCACGACTTCAAACTTCATGCCGTAGTTTGATCTTAAAGTTATGTCCAAGACCTCTCTCCTATTTCTAACAACAAACGTGGGATCATCCCCTCTGTTGCATAATATAAGTCTGGAAGAGCAGATATATTCAAAAAGTGACTCACCCCTGCTGTTGATATCACTGCTTCCCCATTGAGTGTGGTGAGCATTAGCGTCGCATCTCACCACGATGTTAATCTTCTTCCTTTCCACCATTCTGAACAAGTGTCTGAACCTATCAGAGGGTGGGGCTTCTTCACTGCCATACGGTAAGTAGAGGGAGGTGACAATGAAGCCGCTACCATCTGGTCCCTCTATCTTCACCGTCGTCTGGTCACCGCTGCTGTAATTGTTCAGGAGAAAGGAATTACTCTCTCTCCTAATCAGAATACAAGTTCTCTGCTTACTTGAGTCCTTCGAGAAGAACAGATCAAATTCTTTACATTTCAGACCCTGTATCCGATTGTTTACCAACGAGGGTTCTTGCAGGAGAGCCACATCGATTTTACACAAATCGAGCAGTCTCAAGAGATTGCCGGATGCGGCTTTGCTATGATGAAGGTTAAGTTTTAGTACCTTCATCATTGGCTTCCTGAGTTATCGTTTCGCTCTGTGGGAACCTGACAAACGTCCTGCTGCATACGTAGTGCAGTTCCCACTTCTTCTTCTCAAGGGCAGGGATTGCCTCCTTATCCCACACCAGTAGAAGACGCTGTCCCCCATTGGCTGGTGGGTCCCTCTTGGCGATACTTAGTCCCACCGTCGGAACGTCCGAGTTCTGTGCTCTCAGAAGACCGAGAGTCTTCGCATCCTCATAGGGTGGTCCCGGAAGCCAAACCTACGTCTGTGGCCTTACGAGCAATGACTTCGGCACCACATCGAAAGTGGCCCCATCCCACAGATTTCCGATCTTCGAGACGTAGCGTGAGAGTCTTTTCAGCGTCTGTTCATCCCTGCAGATCATGGTCCGCACTCCCCTATACCATGCTATCTCATCGATGGCAAAGGTTACTGCTCCCTCCACACTTTCAGCCAGCACCTGGTCCGTGATTGCGGACTCTACCAGAGCCCATCGTTCCCTGGAGATTCTGTAGTCAGAGACGCTCACATCCCTTATCGCCACATGAAACTCCTCCGGTATGTCTGAGTTGGACGCAAACTCGGCCGTGAGATAGTAGGCTGCCACACTGTGGTAGGTTTTGACTTCTTCGCCTGGCTTTGCTGACCTTCACACGACCTTATTCGCTATTTCTGCCCACCAGCCTTAACCGATGAGGGGACCGTTTTCTCCACCTCGGACGACTCTACCAATGGAGGGTGTGTCCGAAGAAACTCCCTTGCCCAGATCAGTCTATTGGACTGGGTAAGCAATAAATCGCTCGGTTCGATGCTCCCAAACGCTTTAATTGCTCTCCGAGCCAGTTTTCTATTGTTACGGATGCGAGCCGCTAGGCCCCGAACCTTACCAGCGGATGATGATGATTGAGTAGCGGAGGATGCTCCCGCTGACTCATTCGTCGCCGTGGGTGGTGCAGAAGATGCGTTTGTTGGACTTTTGGTTGGTTTTCCTCATTTGGATCCCACGAAAAGAAAAATGAAAGAAGTCAACACAAGTCAACACAAGAAATCAGAAACGTCACCACTGCGGCGAAGGTAAGAGGCCTGAAATCCCAGCACTGCCTATTTCAAACAAACAAATGGCAAGAAACCTCTTAATTCCACCACTTCAGTGAAGAAACCGACTCGATTGCGACTTTATTGCAAAGTACCGAAACGCCTCAACCCAATGCACGGCACAAAATCGAGATTGAAAACAAAACCAACACAAGAAGTCACAAAAACGACACCACCGCGGCGAAGGTTAGAGGCCTGAAATCCCACCACTGCCTATTTCAAACAATGGCAAGAAACCTCGTAATTCCACCACTTCAGCAAACCGACGCGATTGCGACTTTATTGCAATGTGCTGAAACGCCTCAACCCAATGCACGGCACAAAATCGAAATTAAAAAGAAAACCAACACGAGAAGTCACTACAACCAGTCGGAGACGTCACTACTGCGGCGAAGTAAGAAGCCCTTTAATCCCACCACTGCCTGTTTCGAACAGACAAATGGCAAGAAGCCTCTTAATCACACCACTTACCCGCACAGCAGTGAGAGTGAAATTCACAGCTCTGGAATTTTTCTTTGTGATTCGGCACCAATTTTCGTAGCCTCCCACACGAATTGCAGCGTACTTTCCGAATTCCGATTAAGCGACACAAGATCGAAATTAAAAATCTAAACACAAGAAGACACTACAACCTGTCGGAAACGTCACTTCTGCGGCGAAGTAAGAGGCCCTTTGAATCCCACCACTGCCTGTTATGACAGACAAATGGCAAGAAGCCCCTTCATCACACCACTTACACCCACAGTAGTGTGACTGAAATTTCAGCTCTGGATATTTTTTTTTTTTTCCTTGTAATTCTGCACCAATTTTCGTAGCTTCCCACACGAATAGCAGCGTAATTTCTGAATTCCGATCAAGCGGAGGACCGGACCATTACGGGAGCACTTCACATCCGAATTAATTTTGCCTAATTTTTGATGAATGTTTTCACAGTACATTTTGAATTGAAAATACAAGGTTTTCCGGTAAATACTGTTAAATTTATTTTGTGTGACCTTGTATTTTTAATTTTGCCTAGTTTAACGGTAATTCAATCACGAACTTAGACACTAATCGGAGCGCACGTTTACTATCGCTACTCGTAACGGAAGGTAACGGAAGGTGTACACCGCATATTAGAATTGAACGCGTTCCGAACATCTGCCGGAAAAATAATAAAGTTGAGCCCAGACCATTGCCAGATTTTTTATAAAGGATTCAACTTGTATTATAATTGTATAGATTCGATCATTCGATGCGTCGTAACTCGTAGGAAATAATTTTAGTTGGATGAGTTTGCGCTTGCAAACATCGCGTTACGTCGCTGTGATGTTTATCTATTTTTAACGGATTCTATTGTGTTCAATTACGGTTCAATATCTATTGTGTTCAATTACGGGTGTAAGAAACAACGAAATATTTATTTCCTTGTCATCCTTTGAAACATCAACCATTTACATATTTTAATGGCTGGTTTGATCAAGATCCAAGTATTGTAGTAAAAAAAGAGACACCGTTCAATTTGAACGGGTGTTTATGAACGGGTCAAATTCACACATCAGTGACCCGCTTTTCCCATCTCTACTATAAACATTTTTCGTAATCGATGAAAAAATTTCGTGCAATGTATGAAATAAATTTCGTAGTTTCTAGTAATATTATTCGTACATTCTACGAAAAGAAATGTTCGATTACAAATGTTTTAATAATATGTACGAAATTATTATCTTACAATGTACGAATATAATTCGTTAAAAGTGATAAATAATTCGTATAATATACGAACATGATTCGTTATCATCGACATTTTATTCGAGCAACTACTTTTTTCGTACAATATACAAAAGTGTAGCTGTACAATGTACACATACCTTTCGTAAGCGGAAACATAGAAATTATTTTTTAAGACATCCGAGGCTTTTTTTTTAAATGGAGTACCAGATGGAAAAATATATTAAAGATACACACATCATGTACTTTTTATGATATTATTTCACCTCACTCCGAATAACCTAAAAATACAAACCCTTAAAACTATAGTAAAAGGTGAAGATATTATTTCCTGCAATGAAAATTAGAAATAGGGTAAGGTACCCAGTTCCGAGCCCCCTTAAGAGAAATGTTGACTTTGAGAAATCGTTAAAAATCAGAATATACAGTTACCAATCTGATATTTTCCTATTCTGATTTAATATTTTATTCTTGTTTGCTATAACACCTACACTCAACAAAAAATTGTTATTATAGTTTAAAGAAAATCAATATAAAGTGTAAAATGGCCTTTGTCCCAGTTCCGAGCCTCCCTGTTCCCTATTCCGAGCCATCTAACGCCAGTTTCGAGCCCCCATGCTTTTATAGGGTCATTCCATCAAAAACCGCAAAAGTTGTGACCTTACCATCGCCGATTCTTTGAAAAATTTTTTGCTTGAAGAACTAGTGAAAATATATATGGTTTCAATTTTTTTTTTCATCTCATTTTTTTTGTTAGTTATAGTATGTTAAAGATTTGGCAAAAATGGTGTCCAACTCCTCTTTGAAAATTCATATCTCTGTAATTTCTATTATAGAATAACAAAATATGACTTATTTTAGAGGGAAAGGTTGTCGCAAAATATTAAAAATATCAAATTTATATTTACATTGTTTTTCTAAGGATAACGATTTTGTCCTTTATCCTTAAATATCTCAAAATGCCATTTTATTTTATTTTTTATTTTTTTTTATACTTCGTGTACTATACTGTTTTTCAAAATATATCAAAAAATCAACTTGGGATCTCAATGGGATCAAGGTAAAAAAAATCGAAGAACATCAGTGCTTACCAATTTACTTTACAGAAAAAGTACAATGACCTTTGAATATCTCAGAAAACCAATTTTTTTTATTTTTTTTATATTTTGTGTATTATACTGTTTTTCAAAACATATACAAAAATTAGCTTAGGATCTCCAGGGAATCGGGGTTAAAAAAATCGAAGAACATCAGGGCTTTTTTGATTAAAAAATTACAATTATAACATAATTGAAAAGTACCTAAGTTCTTCGATTTTTTCGACCCCGATCCCATTGAGATCCCAAGTTGATTTTTTGATACGTTTTGAAAAACAGTATAATACACAAAGATTAAAAAATAAAAAAAATAAACAAAATTGGCATTTTGAGATATTCAAGGATAAAGGACAAAACCGTTATTCTTGGAAAAAAATTTAAGGATAAGTTTACTTGTATTTTTATTATTTTGCGAGAACCTTTCCCTTTAATATAACTCCTATTTTATTATTCTATGATAAAAACTAATAGAGATATGAATTTTCAAAGAGGACTTGGACACCATTTTTGTCAAATCTTTAACATAAAGTAAAATGAGATGGAAAAAAAAATTTAAAGTAGTAAGGGGCCCACTTTCATATAAGATCTACCTTGCGGGAGAGGGACACCCGCCCCCGCTTTTGCTGAAGCTTTTAGTCCAAATCCGCACATTTTCGATCTATGTTTCTGCAAGGCTGGAGCTTTTGGTTGAAAAACGTAAGTTTTCGGTGTATTTTTCTGCAAAGTATTTAGCTTTTCTGTTAAAAAGGGAGTTAGTAGATAGTGTTTGGTATAGTGTTGACGCATTCACACCTGTGGTTTGTTTGATTGAGAGGTTTTGTGCAGCCGCACTCTTGTTAGAGGGGTTAGATGGTGGGGTCTAAAGTTAGTTGAAAGCTTTTCTATGGTCCGTGGGTGTGATATTTCGAGTAAGTATATTGTTAGCGGGGTTATATGTTGGTGTCTAACGTTAGTTGAAAGCTTTTTTGTGGGAAGTGGGTGTTATATTTCAAGTAAGTATATTGTTAGAGGGGTCTGGTTGAGAATTTTCATGTAGATGCCGTGGTCTAATGTTAGTTGAAAGCTTTTCTGTGGGCAGTGGGTGTTGTAGTTGGCGTTTTTTTTGGAGTGGTTTCTCCTCAAGTGGCTATAGAGATGGATTGGGGGCGTTTTTAGTTGGCTAGTTATGCTAGCTGAAAGCTTTTCGTGTGAGGGGGCGGTGTCTTCTTCATATCTTCTGAGGTTGGATAGTTGGAGCCATGGTTCCGATTGGTTGATAACATGATTTTTGGAGCCACGGCTCCTAATGGATGGTTACATGACTTTTAACTTATAGATTGAGGGATTGGGTTGGTTAAGTAAAACGCAATAAATTTTTGATGCAAATCTACACGATTTATTTTAAATCTTAGGATATGAAATCTATGGATATGAAAGCAAAGACCGGCTACGACTATACAAACTGTAAGAACCGTTAATAGATCATAAATGCTAAATTTATTTGTTGACGATGTTTGTTGGCTAATTGGCCTATCATAAGGAGCGCAGACATCCTGCCCTCCAACATAAATACAATCTGGTGATAGCCTCAGGTGTTCACCGTCTACATCATCAGGTGTATTGATTGCGTTCATTTCTAGTGAACAGAAGTAACACCTGACGTTATCCTTTATATTAGTGTAGAAAAAAACACTTCTTGAAAGTTTCTGAGCCTTTCGATCGTCAACAGTCGAGTTGTTGAACGTCTTCAAACGATCATATTCACACTTCAGAGCCAACATCCTCACTGACGCTTTCGCACTTTTACAAGACATCTTTTATATCAATCCAGGAGTTGTGTTGCGAAGAGAAACCAAGCCATTTTACATAAGCATGATTACGTCTCCTCTTTAGAACCTTTTCTACAAGATATACGTCAGGATGTTTGACGGGTATTAGCTCCAACTCATAGAATCCACCTTGTATTAAATTCCCCTGATAGTCTTGAAGTATGTAAGTTCGTGGTTCCGTCTTCTTAACACTCTCTATCTGGAATATTTCAGTCGACCAGTTGGGTGTATATCCTTTCTCAAACACGTGTTTGTACTTACTCACGCGTACATGATCGCCTTTCTTGAATTTCGGGCTCGACGTAACCTTAACCTTACGATAGACATCAGCGAGAATTTGAACCTCATTTGATGGCCCAACATCTATAGGTCGCATGTTTATGGTACGATGCTTTGTCCAATTGTACCTCTTTACTAATTTACTCACTACAGTAATCCACTTGTAGTTACCATGCATACTAAACTCGCGCCACATCATATTCTTTAATGTTCTGTTAAAACGCTCTACGATCGAGGCTTTGAGTGCACTAAAGGTGGAGTAATGGTTGATTTCAAATTTCTTCATCAAATCACCAAATTTTTTATTTAAAAACTCTTTTCCGTCATCTGTCTGTAGGTTTTTAGGGTAACGTTGTTCGTCAAAAATTGACTCCATAGCCTTGGTGATTTTGGCAGCACTTTTATTTTTAACAGTTAGAGCTCAGGCGTATTTGGAAAATGTGTCTATGACCGTTAAAAGAAAGTAAAAACCCTTATTCTTAGACGAATATGAGCTCATATCCACTAAATCCGCCTGCCATAAATCGTCTATCCCCCGTATAGTAACGCGACTTCGTCTAAAATTTCTACGAGTTGACCTATGTACAGTTGCTCACAAAATTATTTGGTCATCCGAGAATCCGAGCTAAATTCGTCATTTTAAGACACTTAAATAAAATTTATGAAAAAAGTAAATCTAGGATTTGATGTCGGGATCTTGTTAATAAACATACAATATGTTTTATAATTTTAAGTAGTTGAAATAAATTTATTAAGTTAAAAAGAAAATAAAAGGTCAAAAATTCATCTCACAAAATTATTTGGTCACCTGTTTATATTACTTTTAATACATTTCATTCTTCTTAGCTAAACCTATTTAATACTTGGTGGGGTATCCTTTGGCTTTAATAACAGCTTTTAGTCTATTCTGCATATTTTTTACTAAATTAGCAGTGCTTGAAACAGCTATTTCGTCCCACTTCTTTTTTAAAATAGTTTTCAGCTGATTTTTACTTGTTATGTTATGATCCTGAACCTTTTTTTCAAAATTGCCCACAGATGCTCAATAGGATTTAGGTCCGGAGACTGTGGTGGCGTTTTGAGTTGCTGAGGTACGTTGTACAGCAGCCAACTTTTGACTACAAAAGCCATATGCTTTGGGTCATTATATTGCTGAAATTTTCAGACACGTGTCATCCCCAATTTAATAGCACTATTTTTAATATTTTGTTTTAATATGTCTAAACACACCCATTTATTCATTATTGCATCAATAAAGTGCAGGTGTCCCACGCCGTTTGCCGCCATACAGCCCCATACCATGACCGAACCTCCACCATGTTCCATTGTTGGGAATAAGTTTTCTTTATTCAGAGAAGTATTTGGTTTTCTCCACACTTTTTGATTTCCATCTGCGCCGAAAACATTGAATTGGGATTCGTCACTCCAAATTCAATATTTTCGGCCCAGATGAAAATCAAAAAGTGTGGGGAAAACCAAATACTTCGCTGAATAAAGAAAACTTATTCCCAACAATGAAACATGGTGGAGGTTCGGTCATGGTATGGGACCGTATGGCGGCAAACGGCGTGGGACACCTGCACTGTATTGATGGAATAATGAATAAATGGGTGTGTTTAGACATATTAAAAAAAAATATTAAAAATAGTGCTATTAAATTGGGGATGACACGTGTCTGGAAATTTCAGCAATATAATGACCCAAAGCATATGGCTTCTGTAGTCAAAAGATGGCTGCTGTACAACGTACTTCAGCAACTCAAAACCCCACCACAGTTTCCGGACCTAAATCCTATTGAGCACCTGTGGGCAATTTTGAAAAAAAAGGCTTAGGATCATAACATAACAAGTAAAAATCAGCTGAAAACTATTTTAAAAAAGGAGTGGGACGAAATAGCTGTTTCAAGCACTGCTAATTTAGTAAAAAATATGCAGAATAGACTAAAAGCTGTTATTAAAGCCAAAGGATACCCCACCAAGTATTAAATAGGTTTAGCTAAGAAGAATGAAATGTATTAAAAGTAATATAAACAGGTGACCAAATAATTTTGTGAGATGAATTTTTGACCTTTTATTTTCTTTTTAACTTAATAAATTTATTTCAACTACTTAAAATTATAAAACATATTGTCTGTTTATTAACAAGATCCCGACATCGAATTCCCGGGTGACCAAATAATTTTGTGAGCAACTGTATCTCGTTAATAACCTGTCTTCTACTCATTTCACCATATGTATAAATACCATGCTTGTTTTGTGCATATTTTATATAGAATCCGATATAGAGAATGATGCAGTTTGAGCATCCGTTTACGATGATGGTTGCGGGACCCTCTGGAAGTGGTAAGACGACTTTTATTGAAAAATTTTTGAAAACTACAACACTAATTAACGCCGATATAAAGAAGATTATCTGGTGTAATGCGGAGCAACGTGCAATACCATCACAAATGCCATTTAAAAATATAGAATATTTAGATTCTATACCTGAGGTATTTATAAACGAGACCAATGAGCCTACATTAATTGTGCTTGATGATATGATGCTACATGCATTTTCAAAACAGATTTGTGAGCTTTTTACAAAAGGATCACATCATAGGAATTTTTCGGTAATACTTGTAACACAGAACGTCTTCCATCAAGGTAAGTTTTGTCGAGATATTTCACTAAATTGTAAAAATATGGTGGTTTTTAAAAACCCCCGCGATAAGAGCCAGTTTCTACATTTAGCTAAACAGGTTTACCCTGAAAATAGTGTAGAGCTAGTGAGAATATATAAAGATATTACTCAGGCTCCTCACGGCTATTTGTTAATAGATCTGACTCAGTCTATTAGCGATTTATTTAGATTCCGAACAGATATCTTTAATAAAAGGTTTGTGACGTGTTACTGCTCGGCGTCAGATTTAAACACTAAAAATGGTGTCACGAATGAAACGATTGAAGGACAACAAACATATGTTATATGTTCTTAAAAATGCTAGTCCGTGTTTAAGAAAAGCTATCATGAAAAAGGCAGATCCTGAAGTGGTTAAAACTATTTGTGAAATTGCATTGAATACCTTGAACGGAAACCATATGCCGTGTCGTAAAATATATAACAGTCTATGCAGGTATAAAAAGAGCATGAGAAGGTTAGTTGATGCAAGACGATCTGTCCCTAAACAACGTAAAATCTTAGTGCAAGAAGGTGGATTTCTACCAATTCTGATCGGAAGTGTACTTTGAAGCATTATCGGTTCGCTAATTGAAAAATATGCATAGAAAGAGTGCTCTTAATAAAATGCTTCTTCTTTCACCAGAAGTGTATGAACAGTTAAAAGGTCAGATAGAAGATACAACCGGTCAGTCTGTGTTCGATAAGACAATACGTGCCACTCTGGTTAATAAGAAGCTGTCTGACAGTGATAAATGGTATAATTACAGGAATACGTTAATAAAGTTTTTTAATGCAAAGCGCAAAGGAAGACAGTCTGATGTGAAAAAATCTCCTGGACTTACATCGGATGTAAAGTTAGATAAACGGAAAAGTTTGCGAGACAATGCCACACAGACAAGATTTGCTTTCAAAGAGGAAATGTCAACTCAAACTAGTCCGATCAAGGATCCCAATCCTTTTCATAGTATGTATGAAGACGTCTTTGAAACAGCTAGTATGACTCCACCAAAGTACCACAGTTCTGGTGAAGAGGAGATAACACCTCCAAGACGATCAATATCGCCTCGGTTCAAAAAACGATTATCTGCAAGCGGTATAGCAAAAAGTTTAAAACCGGCTTCAAAGTTTCGTAAGACTACTCCCGAAGTCAAGAGCGTGGACAAAGAATATAGAGTTATAACAGCTGATGACGGTATAACGCAGTATACAGTATAGTATAACTATACCGAGTGAAATGGAGGTTGATGAAGCCGCCCGACTTATAGACAAACTGGAGCGGAAAGAGGGAGCAGAAAAACCAGAGCAGAGAACGCCTGCCAAACAGCTTATATTAAGGCCTTCACGACTAGAAAATGTTTCATTAAGTACAGCCTAACAGTACCCTGTAGCTGGGCGTTTAAAAAGAAGAACTGAACGAGCCGGAAGTGCACCAAATATTTTCTGGGAAAGAGTTTAAAAATGCCTATCAGCATAAGAGAAAACGAATTTTACATAGGTCTTCTAAGTAATAATTCTATGGGCATATACAATGAAAATACTTTGTCGGCCTTCACAAATTTACTTCCTAATGCTTGTAAGCTGGACGGTGGATGGACTGTTGGAATTACAGAAATTGCATTAGCTAATCGTAAATCGAGATCTGTTGAAAAGCGAGATGGAAAACGGTTCATAGATGATAAAAAAGCAAAAAGTACTAGTAAAAAGGTGAAGAGAGCTGCTACAGATGCACTAAAGATTAATGCTTTTGTAAAAACAGTGTATGGTTTGCCTATTTATCTTAAATGGAGTTACCAACAGTTATTAAATTTATGTTACAATAAACAAGATATGAACTTTTCTACTTTCTTATCTTCGTTTAACGACGCAGTTGAACCCTATTGGGCTGCTGATACCTTTGCAGATTTTAAAGAGGGTTTGTATGACAGCTTGGTAGGTGATATAACTATTGGAGATATCCCTGATACTAGCAAAGATGCGCGACATCCGATACCAGAAGATTTCTCTTTGCACATTTATCAGGATAGTGAAGTTGCGGATATTGTAACTTTAGGAGCTTCCGGATATAAGTCTATACATCATCTTTTCAATAGTATAATTGAACAGATTCCTAGAGAGAAGCGAAAATATAAAGCACTATTACACATGATAGACTATTACATACCTCCAGTGCTCAGTATAAGTGAAAAGCTCGGGGAAAGTGTCCCAAAGAAGCTTGACTCTTTAGAGATAAAAGACTTGAAACTTAACTTAAACTTAACTCTACCAACGCCCATTAATGTTAATGATTTAGTCGGGCTTTTTGTCGCGAATATACAGTATGATGACGAAACTATAGCTGTTGCGCCTCGGAGGAGAAAATCAGATCAAATTAGGAAAAAAATTATTCAAACTCTAACTGACCTGGGGGGGAAAGGCATCTACCTTTGAGATACCGCACAAGCGCACAATTACGGATAAAAGTATAATATTAAAAGTCCCCTATAAAAAACTATCCAGTGGTATCCTGTTAACGACAGGTGTGCCTATAGATTTGAAAAAGAAAGACTTATCAGGATTCATTACCGATATATTCTTTCAAACGCCTGTGAAGGAGCGTAATGCTAGTGTCCTTGCCAAGGAGGTGGGCAAGGCGTTTGAAAAAGTCTCAGTAGAAGAGGAGAAGGAGAAAGGCACTTTAGACAGAATCGCCGTATTAGAAGATTCCATTATCGAGATAAAGAGCAGACTTCCCCGAGAACTAGCAACTGTAGCTGGAGTAGAATGCAGGGAAGTAGGGATAATCCACGTTTACACTGATACCATTCGCCGCCAAATAGTAAGAAACAAATTAGTGAGAAATCTGCGTAACTCATAGAATCCACCTTGTATTAAATTCCCCTGATAGTCTTGAAGTATGTAAGTTCGTGGTTCCGTCTTCTTAACACTCTCTATCTGGAATATTTCAGTCGACCAGTTGGGTGTATATCCTTTCTCAAACACGTGTTTGTACTTACTCACGCGTACATGATCGCCTTTCTTGAATTTCGGGCTCGACGTAACCTTAACCTTACGATAGACATCAGCGAGAATTTGAACCTCATTTGATGGCCCAACATCTATAGGTCGCATGTTTATGGTACGATGCTTTGTCCAATTGTACCTCTTTACTAATTTACTCACTACAGTAATCCACTTGTAGTTACCATGCATACTAAACTCGCGCCACATCATATTCTTTAATGTTCTGTTAAAACGCTCTACGATCGAGGCTTTGAGTGCACTAAAGGTGGAGTAATGGTTGATTTCAAATTTCTTCATCAAATCACCAAATTTTTTATTGAAAAACTCTTTTCCGTCATCTGTCTGTAGGTTTTTAGGGTAACGTTGTTCGTCAAAAATTGACTCCATAGCCTTGGTGATTTTGGCAGCACTTTTATTTTTAACAGTTAGAGCTCAGGCGTATTTGGAAAATGTGTCTATGACCGTTAAAAGAAAGTAAAAACCCTTATTCTTAGACGAATATGAGCTCATATCCACTAAATCCGCCTGCCATAAATCGTCTATCCCCCGTATAGTAACGCGACTTCGTCTAAAATTTCTACGAGTTGACCTATGTACAGTTGCTCACAAAATTATTTGGTCATCCGAGAATCCGAGCTAAATTCGTCATTTTAAGACACTTAAATAAAATTTATGAAAAAAGTAAATCTAGGATTTGATGTCGGGATCTTGTTAATAAACAGACAATATGTTTTATAATTTTAAGTAGTTGAAATAAATTTATTAAGTTAAAAAGAAAATAAAAGGTCAAAAATTCATCTCACAAAATTATTTGGTCACCTGTTTATATTACTTTTAATACATTTCATTCTTCTTAGCTAAACCTATTTAATACTTGGTGGGGTATCCTTTGGCTTTAATAACAGCTTTTAGTCTATTCTGCATATTTTTTACTAAATTAGCAGTGCTTGAAACAGCTATTTCGTCCCACTTCTTTTTTAAAATAGTTTTCAGCTGATTTTTACTTGTTATGTTATGATCCTGAACCTTTTTTTTCAAAATTGCCCACAGATGCTCAATAGGATTTAGGTCCGGAGACTGTGGTGGCGTTTTGAGTTGCTGAGGTACGTTGTACAGCAGCCAACTTTTGACTACAAAAGCCATATGCTTTGGGTCATTATATTGCTGAAATTTTCAGACACGTGTCATCCCCAATTTAATAGCACTATTTTTAATATTTTGTTTTAATATGTCTAAACACACCCATTTATTCATTATTGCATCAATAAAGTGCAGGTGTCCCACGCCGTTTGCCGCCATACAGCCCCATACCATGACCGAACCTCCACCATGTTCCATTGTTGGGAATAAGTTTTCTTTATTCAGAGAAGTATTTGGTTTTCTCCACACTTTTTGATTTCCATCTGCGCCGAAAACATTGAATTGGGATTCGTCACTCCAAATTCAATATTTTCGGCCCAGATGAAAATCAAAAAGTGTGGGGAAAACCAAATACTTCGCTGAATAAAGAAAACTTATTCCCAACAATGGAACATGGTGGAGGTTCGGTCATGGTATGGGGCTGTATGGCGGCAAACGGCGTGGGACACCTGCACTTTATTGATGCAATAATGAATAAATGGGTGTGTTTAGACATATTAAAACAAAATATTAAAAATAGTGCTATTAAATTGGGGATGACACGTGTCTGAAAATTTCAGCAATATAATGACCCAAAGCATATGGCTTTTGTAGTCAAAAGTTGGCTGCTGTACAACGTACCTCAGCAACTCAAAACGCCACCACAGTCTCCGGACCTAAATCCTATTGAGCATCTGTGGGCAATTTTGAAAAAAAAAGGTTCAGGATCATAACATAACAAGTAAAAATCAGCTGAAAACTATTTTAAAAAAGAAGTGGGACGAAATAGCTGTTTCAAGCACTGCTAATTTAGTAAAAAATATGCAGAATAGACTAAAAGCTGTTATTAAAGCCAAAGGATACCCCACCAAGTATTAAATAGGTTTAGCTAAGAAGAATGAAATGTATTAAAAGTAATATAAACAGGTGACCAAATAATTTTGTGAGATGAATTTTTGACCTTTTATTTTCTTTTTAACTTAATAAATTTATTTCAACTACTTAAAATTATAAAACATATTGTCTGTTTATTAACAAGATTCCGACATCGAATTCCCGGGTGACCAAATAATTTTGTGAGCAACTGTATCTCGTTAATAACCTGTCTTCTACTCATTTCACCATATGTATAAATACCATGCTTGTTTTGTGCATATTTTATATAGAATCCGATATAGAGAATGATGCAGTTTGAGCATCCGTTTACGATGATGGTTGCGGGACCCTCTGGAAGTGGTAAGACGACTTTTATTGAAAAATTTTTGAAAACTACAACACTAATTAACGCCGATATAAAGAAGATTATCTGGTGTAATGCGGAGCAACGTGCAATACCATCACAAATGCCATTTAAAAATATAGAATATTTAGATTCTATACCTGAGGTATTTATAAACGAGACCAATGAGCCTACATTAATTGTGCTTGATGATATGATGCTACATGCATTTTCAAAACAGATTTGTGAGCTTTTTACAAAAGGATCACATCATAGGAATTTTTCGGTAATACTTGTAACACAGAACGTCTTCCATCAAGGTAAGTTTTGTCGAGATATTTCACTAAATTGTAAAAATATGGTGGTTTTTAAAAACCCCCGCGATAAGAGCCAGTTTCTACATTTAGCTAAACAGGTTTACCCTGAAAATAGTGTAGAGCTAGTGAGAATATATAAAGATATTACTCAGGCTCCTCACGGCTATTTGTTAATAGATCTGACTCAGTCTATTAGCGATTTATTTAGATTCCGAACAGATATCTTTAATAAAAGGTTTGTGACGTGTTACTGCTCGGCGTCAGATTTAAACACTAAAAATGGTGTCACGAATGAAACGATTGAAGGACAACAAACATATGTTATATGTTCTTAAAAATGCTAGTCCGTGTTTAAGAAAAGCTATCATGAAAAAGGCAGATCCTGAAGTGGTTAAAACTATTTGTGAAATTGCATTGAATACCTTGAACGGAAACCATATGCCGTGTCGTAAAATATATAACAGTCTATGCAGGTATAAAAAGAGCATGAGAAGGTTAGTTGATGCAAGACGATCTGTCCCTAAACAACGTAAAATCTTAGTGCAAGAAGGTGGATTTCTACCAATTCTGATCGGAAGTGTACTTTGAAGCATTATCGGTTCGCTAATTGAAAAATATGCATAGAAAGAGTGCTCTTAATAAAATGCTTCTTCTTTCACCAGAAGTGTATGAACAGTTAAAAGGTCAGATAGAAGATACAACCGGTCAGTCTGTGTTCGATAAGACAATACGTGCCACTCTGGTTAATAAGAAGCTGTCTGACAGTGATAAATGGTATAATTACAGGAATACGTTAATAAAGTTTTTTAATGCAAAGCGCAAAGGAAGACAGTCTGATGTGAAAAAATCTCCTGGACTTACATCGGATGTAAAGTTAGATAAACGGAAAAGTTTGCGAGACAATGCCACACAGACAAGATTTGCTTTCAAAGAGGAAATGTCAACTCAAACTAGTCCGATCAAGGATCCCAATCCTTTTCATAGTATGTATGAAGACGTCTTTGAAACAGCTAGTATGACTCCACCAAAGTACCACAGTTCTGGTGAAGAGGAGATAACACCTCCAAGACGATCAATATCGCCTCGGTTCAAAAAACGATTATCTGCAAGCGGTATAGCAAAAAGTTTAAAACCGGCTTCAAAGTTTCGTAAGATTACTCCCGAAGTCAAGAGCGTGGACAAAGAATATAGAGTTATAACAGCTGATGACGGTATAACGCAGTATACAGTATAGTATAACTATACCGAGTGAAATGGAGGTTGATGAAGCCGCCCGACTTATAGACAAACTGGAGCGGAAAGAGGGAGCAGAAAAACCAGAGCAGAGAACGCCTGCCAAACAGCTTATATTAAGGCCTTCACGACTAGAAAATGTTTCATTAAGTACAGCCTAACAGTACCCTGTAGCTGGGCGTTTAAAAAGAAGAACTGAACGAGCCGGAAGTGCACCAAATATTTTCTGGGAAAGAGTTTAAAAATGCCTATCAGCATAAGAGAAAACGAATTTTACATAGGTCTTCTAAGTAATAATTCTATGGGCATATACAATGAAAATACTTTGTCGGCCTTCACAAATTTACTTCCTAATGCTTGTAAGCTGGACGGTGGATGGACTGTTGGAATTACAGAAATTGCATTAGCTAATCGTAAATCGAGATCTGTTGAAAAGCGAGATGGAAAACGGTTCATAGATGATAAAAAAGCAAAAAGTACTAGTAAAAAGGTGAAGAGAGCTGCTACAGATGCACTAAAGATTAATGCTTTTGTAAAAACAGTGTATGGTTTGCCTATTTATCTTAAATGGAGTTACCAACAGTTATTAAATTTATGTTACAATAAACAAGATATGAACTTTTCTACTTTCTTATCTTCGTTTAACGACGCAGTTGAACCCTATTGGGCTGCTGATACCTTTGCAGATTTTAAAGAGGGTTTGTATGACAGCTTGGTAGGTGATATAACTATTGGAGATATCCCTGATACTAGCAAAGATGCGCGACATCCGATACCAGAAGATTTCTCTTTGCACATTTATCAGGATAGTGAAGTTGCGGATATTGTAACTTTAGGAGCTTCCGGATATAAGTCTATACATCATCTTTTCAATAGTATAATTGAACAGATTCCTAGAGAGAAGCGAAAATATAAAGCACTATTACACATGATAGACTATTACATACCTCCAGTGCTCAGTATAAGTGAAAAGCTCGGGGAAAGTGTCCCAAAGAAGCTTGACTCTTTAGAGATAAAAGACTTGAAACTTAACTTAAACTTAACTCTACCAACGCCCATTAATGTTAATGATTTAGTCGGGCTTTTTGTCGCGAATATACAGTATGATGACGAAACTATAGCTGTTGCGCCTCGGAGGAGAAAATCAGATCAAATTAGGAAAAAAATTATTCAAATTCTAACTGACCTGGGGGGGAAAGGCATCTACCTTTGAGATACCGCACAAGCGCACAATTACGGATAAAAGTATAATATTAAAAGTCCCCTATAAAAAACTATCCAGTGGTATCCTGTTAACGACAGGTGTGCCTATAGATTTGAAAAAGAAAGACTTATCAGGATTCATTACCGATATATTCTTTCAAACGCCTGTGAAGGAGCGTAATGCTAGTGTCCTTGCCAAGGAGGTGGGCAAGGCGTTTGAAAAAGTCTCAGTAGAAGAGGAGAAGGAGAAAGGCACTTTAGACAGAATCGCCGTATTAGAAGATTCCATTATCGAGATAAAGAGCAGACTTCCCCGAGAACTAGCAACTGTAGCTGGAGTAGAATGCAGGGAAGTAGGGATAATCCACGTTTACACTGATACCATTCGCCGCCAAATAGTAAGAAACAAATTAGTGAGAAATCTGCGTATGATTCCATTGAAAGAATGTGATAATATCTTCAGGTTTGAGCATGTAGAATACTACCCTCTGGAAAAAACCTACATAGAAAGTATCTCCATAAAGATAACCGATGATCAAGGTGAATTAATCGACTTCATCCCCAGCTATACCCCGACATATGTGATGCTTCACTTCAAAAGACAATAAAGTATAAATAT
The DNA here is from genome assembly GCA_949128065.1 of Beris chalybata. Classification (NCBI taxonomy): domain Eukaryota; kingdom Metazoa; phylum Arthropoda; class Insecta; order Diptera; family Stratiomyidae; genus Beris; species Beris chalybata. The sequence goes on from OX421895.1 coordinate 55,017,975, forward strand.
TCAGGCGCGTATAAGGGATCTTCATAGTGCACATTCAAATCAGAATGAATTCATCTTATACAAGGTATTATTTAATTCAAAGCGGCGCTCGTTTGTCGGACATAGGTGATGTTTATCGATCTCCACTGATATTCCAGCGTGGAAGAGGCATCGGTAGCTTCTTCAGCGGATTACTACGTTATTTACGACCTTTAGTTTCCTCAGGTGTAAAAACTATAAAGGAGCAAGCTGTTAAGACTGGAAAAACAATATTATCAGAAGTAAGCCTCTCAAGAACATTTTGAAAGAACAAGGACAAGCCGCTACTCAAGAACTGATGCAAAAGGGTGTGAAAAAACTCTTTGACAGTATGGGTGGAGAGGGAATGAAAAGGCGTACGGCTATAAAAAGGGCTAATCCGTTTTCGAAAGCACAGTTAAATACAGCTCTTAAACGTAGAAAACCTACCAAGTCCAAGAGAAAATCAATTAAGAAAAGACCGGCAACCAGTAAAAATAAAAAAGTTAAAAATAGAAAACGTAAGCGCGTATTGGATATATTCGATAAATAAGGAGAATGACCTCGTACAGAGAATGTATGAAATCTGAATTAGATTTATTCAAGGCGCCACCGATACAAGCTAATATTTTAAAAACCGAAGAAGTTTCATACAAGCCAATAGCATCTCTTGATAACTCCTCAGTTCTGGAATTCGTCTCGCTAGGACATGGGGATACGTACCGTGATTTATCCAGTATCTACCTTCGCTTAAAAGTTCAGCTTATTAAGGCAAAAGGCGGGAAAGAAGAGTTGTACACTGGAAAAGAAAAAACAAAAGTTAAGGATTCAAAGGGTGCTGAGCATGAAGAGTCAAGTGACCCAATCGGTGTAGTTAACAACCTAATGCATTCGCTTTTTAGGCAATGCACAATACAATTAAATGGTAGACCTATTGCGCAAACTGACAACAATTACCATTACAGAGCATACATCGAGAACTTATTGAATTATGGTAGAGATGCATCAACAACACATTTAGAATCTGTAGGATGGTACCTCGATCAAGATGGTATGGAAATGATTGAAGATGGAAGCAAAAGCGGTGCTCCTAGTGAATTTAATGAAGGATATCTCAAACGATCTGATTTGCTTTCGAAAAGTAATGTGGTGGAGCTTATGGGAAAGATTCACGGCGATTTACTCAATCAAGATAAGTTACTTTTGAATGGGGTGGATTTCAGACTTTCACTTTCTATGGAAAAACCCGAATTTTACCTCTACTCAAAAGATGACGGACACTCTCCGCAAATTAAAATTATTGATGCCACAATGTATATGAACCATGTAACTGTCAACCCCAATATTTTAATGGCACATGAAACTATTCTTCAACGCTCAAACGTGATATACCCGTATAAGCGCGTCGAGGTAAAGAGTTATACGCTACCAGCTAACAGTTCAACACTATCTTTAGATAATGTTATAATCGGACAGCTACCGAACTTGTTAATTTTCGGTATGATAGATAATGATGCCTACAGCGGTAAACAGACGAAGAACCCATTCAACTTTAAACACAATAATATCACACGATTCAGTTTATCCGTCAATGGAGCCCAAGTTCCGAACCAGGCTTTAGATTTTGATTATTCTCAGGAGAAACCTATAAGTACACGAGGGTACCTCTCGCTATTTAAGGGTACAGGTATTTATTATTTCGACAAAGGTAATCAAATCTCGAAGAAATTCTTCGATAACGGGTGCTTTCTAATGGCGTTCGATTTAACTGCAGACAATTCATACGGGTCATCTTGTGGCGGCTTATTAAATAAAGGAACAGTGAGGATCGAGGGAAGGGTTAAGAAAGCGTTGGAGAAAAGTGTAACTTGTATAGTTTATGCTGAGTATGACGGAAGTCTTGAAATAGACAAACTTCGCGGGATTCATACTGATTTTTGAAAAGTATAAATATAACCTCTTAATCTCGTGCTCTTCATTTTACTCGGCAGACGGAGGAGAATAACAGAGATGGCCTATTGTGTTGTAAATGTCGAATATTTTAATGCAGGTAATCTAACCTTCTTTAAAAAGGTTTCATTTGCCGGTTTCTCATCGCAAAATAAATTATTCTCGAAGGAAATAACGTATAAATATCCCACATCATCGGCTAGCACAGCAGATCAGACAGGTGTATCTGGAAATTTGGAACTTAAACGTCTGGATGAAAATCTTATTATGACATTAGCGAAATTTGCAACCGTTTTTGTCTATAGCGCAACAACAAAGGAATTCCTAGAAAGGTACGCCACCAGTCACACTAAGATCATTGACATTGAAGCTGTCGTATCCAAAGAGCAAGTATGAACACGATCGAACTTGTTAATGCCTTAAGGAAAAACGCAACCACAAGAAGACTATTCAAAGGTGTATTCCCCTGCGATCGTCTACCTTATAAAATTAAAAAGCCAGCATGTGTTATTGCAAATACCGATCCCGCAGACAAAAAAGGTACTCATTGGGTAGCTTTTTATTTTCCGAGGACAGGTCCTGCTGAATTTTTTGACTCTTTCGGCAGATAGCCCAACAATAAAAATTTTAAAAGGTTTCTGCATACCAACTCCAAGATTTTTATAAATAACAAAAAACGATTACAAAGTGTATACTCCTCGACTTGCGGAAATTACTGCTGTGTATACATATATTCGCGTTGCAGGGGAAAGGAGCTAAAGTTTTTCCTGAAGCAGTTTTCATCAAAAGATTTTACAGACAATGACATCAAGGTGGTTAACTTAACCATCATATATTTTCATCGGGTGCCAACCAGAATGGTGGGGTTTCTCGTAACCAGTATTGCAAACCGGAGACTGAGAGTATAAAAGCATCAGCTTAAGCCGCTCGACTTTCAGTTTTTCAGACATTATAGATTCACCTATTACAAAAGTGGAGAATGACAAGAAGAGACGTGTCGCTAACAAAAGAAAAAAGTTAGTCCCGGCGGATGAATCAGCTGTTAAGAAACCATGCAAGCAGAGAAGGTCCGAGGTGCCTGGTGAAGGTGCTCTACTGAACTACACCTATTATTTGGACGACTGTCAGAACCGAAAGGTTGTATTAGGATTTGACCCATTCACATTTGAGGCCAAAATTATCTTCAGCTATCCTGGGCGCTTTTCTGTGTCAACGAACTACTCCGGATGGGCATCGCTGTACAATCATCTGATCATGATGAAACATGAAAATAACGAAGCTACTCAAGCGGTTCAAGCGTGGGTAAAAAAGGAATTCGTGATTCCGGTCGAGAAAAGCAGTATCCGATTATCATCGCAGAATCTTTTAAATTTGTTCGAAAAAATGGATTTCTTCAATATAGTCATGTTTCACAACAACAACGTTTCTGAAAGTGTTGGGGATTATTTCAACCAATACGCAACTAAATGCAAGGAAAAAGATGTATTATAATTATCGAGTGAAGACTGTTTTATTCCATCACGCACTTCATATGTACACATTAACTATTCTCGACTTTTTTATGAAATTCCGTGGTTTTGTAGCGCCAGAATTATTTTTAATATAACGATTTGTTAATAAAAACATTAAATTAAAAAGCTTTTGTTTTCTTTTGTATATAAACTTTATTCATTAACATAATAGATTTACACAGTTCTGTACAGCACAACGTGTAGGTCGGGCTTGGCTGTGATTTTTACAGATTGTCTGAAAATGCTGTAGATCAGTTAATTTTGGAATATCAAGTTGTATTATTTCAGCGTCTGGCAAGTATCTTCTGATGAAACTCTCTTTCACAAGACCTTTTACGTATATATTAGAGTTGTGATAGTCCTTCAAAATATCGGGTAGACTGTGATAATATATGTCACCATCATTCCAGTGCAAGCCATTAATTTTTTCTCGTTCATACTTCTGCTGTTGATCCGCCTTTATGTTCAACTCTTGGTATGGATAAGGTGGTATGAAGAAATGGAACGTTGGGTATATTGAGTCGAAAGGTAGTATTGCAAGCTCTTTAGCAAAATACTGGCGATAATTTCCTGTAACAAACTGGATATCAATAATGAATCTATTCATGTTACCGATGTGAAATATAACCATAAAGTGAAAAAACAAAGTGTGTTTGCGCATTTTATATATTTTTTCAAAAATACAATAGGACAAAACATCGTACCATAAAAATGCGTCCTATAGATGTTGGGCCATCAAATGAAATTCAGCTTCTTAGAGATGTCTACCGTAAGCTAAAGGTCACGTCAAGACCTAAATTCAAGAAAGGAGATCATGTACGTGTAAGCAAGTACAAGCACGTATTCAAGAAAGGTTATACCCCCAACTGGTCCACCGAAATATTTCAGATAAACGAAGTAAAGACTACAGAACCGCGTACTTACATAATCAAAGACTATCAAGGAAATATAATAAAGGGTTTTCCAATAAGGACTTGACAACTTTTTTTCAAAATAATATAACTTAATTTGCAGACGTTGTTCGTGTACTTTACCATGATAAAAATGTTAAATTTACTGAATAAATTGACAGTGACAGTTCGATGATTAGTGAAAAGGTGCGTTCACAAATTGAATTCAAAGTTGTCAAGTCCCTATTGGAATACAAGGAGGGTTCTACGAACTAGAGTTAATAAGAGTAAAACATCCTGATGTATATGTATTATATGTATTGTTAAGAGTTTGTTGTTCTTTCCGGTGTCAGTGCAGTGAAGCTCCAATACGAAATCCCCGACTGTTGATTGACCGTAGTACTTGACAAATTTTGGAAAGAGCTTTCACTGGAGAGGCCAGTTTATCATAAGATTTTTGTGTTGGACCAGGTCCGAAGGAGCTGTTTCGTCATCGGAATGCAGAAGACTCTTCAGAGGGTGTATTCTAGCCAACTTCCGAAACACCCTGACAGCTGGTGGAATTGCTGAGGCAAATTCTATATAGCCACATCGTAATCCAAATTCATTTCCACGAATAATGTAATCGGGAACTTGCCGGACATCTACCTTATACTAAAGGTGGGACGTATATGGCTATGAAATGGTTGTAACCTTGGATAACCATATGGCTATGAATCTTGAAAATCTGTTGTTAAGTCCGGGGCCCAGTGGGTCCAACGCAAAACTTATTTTTATCAATACTTTTATGTTACTAGTTTTTCATGGTCATGCTACCATTGAAGCTATTAAATGTTAGGAGTTTGTTGTTCTTTCCGGTGTCAGTGCAGTGAAGCTCCAATACGAAATCCCCGACTGTTGATTGACCGTAGTACTTGACAAATTTTGGAAAGAACTTTCACTGGAGAGGCCAGTTTATCATAAGATTTTTGTGTTGGACCAGGTCCGAAGGAGCTGTTTCGTCATCGGAATGCAGAAGACTCTTCAGAGGGTGTATTCTAGCCAACTTCCGAAACACCCTGACAGCTGGTGGAATTGCTGAGGCAAATTCTATATAGCCACATCGTAATCCAAATTCATTTCCACGAATAATGTAATCGGGAACTTGCCGGACATCTACCTTATACTAAAGGTGGGACGTATATGGCTATGAAATGGTTGTAACCTTGGATAACCATATGGCTATGAATCTTGAAAATCTGTTGTTAAGTCCGGGGCCCAGTGAGTCCAACGCAAAACTTATTTTTACCAATACTTTTATGTTACTAGTTTTTCATGGTCATGCTACCATTGAAGCTATTAAATGTTAAGAGTTTGTTGTTCTTTCCGGTGTCAGTGCAGTGAAGCTCCAATACGAAATCCCCGACTGTTGATTGACCGTAGTACTTGACAAATTTTGGAAAGAACTTTCACTGGAGAGGCCAGTTTATCATAAGATTTTTGTGTTGGACCAGGTCCGAAGGAGCTGTTTCGTCATCGGAATGCAGAAGACTCTTCAGAGGGTGTATTCTAGCCAACTTCCGAAACACCCTGACAGCTGGTGGAATTGCTGAGGCAAATTCTATATAGCCACATCGTAATCCAAATTCATTTCCACGAATAATGTAATCGGGAACTTGCCGGACATCTACCTTATACTAAAGGTGGGACGTATATGGCTATGAAATGGTTGTAACCTTGGATAACCATATGGCTATGAATCTTGAAAATCTGTTGTTAAGTCCGGGGCCCAGTGAGTCCAACGCAAAACTTATTTTTACCAATACTTTTATGTTACTAGTTTTTCATGGTCATGCTACCATTGAAGCTATTAAATGTTAAGAGTTTGTTGTTCTTTCCGGTGTCAGTGCAGTGAAGCTCCAATACGAAATCCCCGACTGTTGATTGACCGTAGTACTTGACAAATTTTGGAAAGAACTTTCACTGGAGAGGCCAGTTTATCATAAGATTTTTGTGTTGGACCAGGTCCGAAGGAGCTGTTTCGTCATCGGAATGCAGAAGACTCTTCAGAGGGTGTATTCTAGCCAACTTCCGAAACACCCTGACAGCTGGTGGAATTGCTGAGGCAAATTCTATATAGCCACATCGTAATCCAAATTCATTTCCACGAATAATGTAATCGGGAACTTGCCGGACATCTACCTTATACTAAAGGTGGGACGTATATGGCTATGAAATGGTTGTAACCTTGGATAGCCATATGGCTATGAATCTTGAAAATCTGTTGTTAAGTCCGGGGCCCAGTGGGTCCAACGCAAAACTTATTTTTACCAATACTTTTTTTACCAATACTTTTGCCTCAGCAATTCCACCAGCTGTCAGGGTGTTTCGGAAGTTGGCTAGAATACACCCTCTGAAGAGTCTTCTGCATTCCGATGACGAAACAGCTCCTTCGGACCTGGTCCAACACAAAAATCTTATGATAAACTGGCCTCTCCAGTGAAAGTTCTTTCCAAAATTTGTCAAGTACTACGGTCAATCAACAGTCGGGGATTTCGTATTGGAGCTTCACTGCACTGACACCGGAAAGAACAACAAACTCTTAACATTTAATAGCTTCAATGGTAGCATGACCATGAAAAACTAGTAACATAAAAGTATTGGTAAAAATAAGTTTTGCGTTGGACCCACTGGGCCCCGGACTTAACAACAGATTTTCAAGATTCATAGCCATATGGTTATCCAAGGTTACAACCATTTCATAGCCATATACGTCCCACCTTTAGTATAAGGTAGATGTCCGGCAAGTTCCCGATTACATTATTCGTGGAAATGAATTTGGATTACGATGTGGCTATATAGAATTTGCCTCAGCAATTCCACCAGCTGTCAGGGTGTTTCGGAAGTTGGCTAGAATACACCCTCTGAAGAGTCTTCTGCATTCCGATGACGAAACAGCTCCTTCGGACCTGGTCCAACACAAAAATCTTATGATAAACTGGCCTCTCCAGTGAAAGTTCTTTCCAAAATTTGTCAAGTACTACGGTCAATCAACAGTCGGGGATTTCGTATTGGAGCTTCACTGCACTGACACCGGAAAGAACAACAAACTCTTAACATTTAATAGCTTCAATGGTAGCATGACCATGAAAAACTAGTAACGTATTATATGTATTGTAGAAGAGATTCTAAAAAGGAGGGGGAGCCAAGTTTACGTAAAATGGCTTGGTTTTCCATCAGCTCATAATTCTTAGATTGCTATAAAAGACGTGCTATAACATTCGGACTTTAGTCAATATGCTAAACTTAAGACATGAATACGACCGTTTAAAGACATTTAAAAATTTGGATCTAGAGGAGAGGAAAGTTCTTGAGCTTGTAAAAAGCGGCTTCTTTTACACCAACTTGAAAGATTACGTCAGGTGCTTCTTCTGCTCACTGATAATGAGTGCATTTTCTACGTCTTCTGATGTGGAAGCTGCACATCGACGCTTGTCTCCTGATTGTGTGTTCGCTAACGGCAAAGACGTTTGTGGACCGTATAACAAGCCGGTTAAAAAATCACATTGGCCACCATCATTGCCTACAGTGTTGAAATTACTTCTGCTGATAATTGTGATATTTTTCTTGATCGTCGAGCTACTCAATCTATTCAATGTCATCTCTAGATTATAAACATGTTCGATTTTGTGATCAGGTTTCGGTTAAATACATGAATGCCTGGGAGTATGCATATAGAGCCAGTAGAAAAGGTACTTGGCAAACATATGCATTAGACCGATTAAGATTTCAGCGTAGGATTTTACAAATGGACGAATTACTAAAAAATATTTTACTTAAGAAACATGAATTATATATTAAAAATAAAGATATACTCTTATAAAAATTAACTACATCATATTTTTATGATGTATAAGTTCAGTTGCCGGCTGACAACTATCTCCGGTATCGGTGGCATAAAGCAAAAGTGAATTACCCCGCCGCCATAGTCCGGTGGATGTAACAAGCATCAAAGACCTTCGTTAAAAGAGATTTGCAAATAAAAGCTTTTTCTTTGCAAATTATCTGGTAGTGGAGGAAGCCGCAGAGATCAGCTATCACCTTCATTCGCATACCAAACAACACCTTTTCGCGAGTTTTGGTAATGCGGTAGGGATCGGTTGCTCTTGCGATCAGCTGAAAGCAAAAGTGAATTACCCCGTAGATGCAACAAGCTACCGTCTCCAAAGACGATCGGTAAAGAGAATTGCAAATAAAAGCTTTTTCTTTGCAAATTATCTGGTAGTGGAGGAAGCCGCAGAGATCAGCTATCACCTTCATCCGCATACCAAACAAGACCTTTTCGCGTGTTTTGGTTATGCGGTAGGGAAGCAATAAGCACCATTGGCCATACTCACATTTTTTCCCCCGGAAAGTGGGGTGTGGCCACACGGGTAAATGTAAAAGCTCTTGCACAAAAACGCATCATTGCGTCATAAATGCAAAAGCTAACGCCAAGTGGGAACCCTATAGACCGGAGTTTTCAGGTGGAATGTCAAAAGCTTACACCCAAAAGCTCATCTGGTGGGAACCCTAAGAATTTATTGGTCTGCATTGAAAAGATTACATCAATATGCATAGAAAAATCGCATGATTATCTTTGTTTTGCGAGTTAATCAACCTACCAACCTACAAGATTTTTCCATAGATGATATTACATTGATAGTAATAAAGACACCTGCAATGTTAACCACCCCGAAGTGGTTCGACTAATTTCACAATCGAAAAAACACTATATAAAATCAGAACGGCCTGACTGAAAATCAATATCTTAGAGTTATCTAACGAAGCTGGATCAAGATGGTGAGTGTGAAGAGCGCGTAAGTTTTAAAATCATTGAATAATTATGGTTTCCTCTTTTCAGCAGTCAATTACCATGTTGAACGATATCGCCTAGGGTAACACCGACACCCTCATTACAACCGAAAATCTTACAATTGGCAAGGAGTACAGGATACGTCAATTCAAGCTGTTGAAGACAAAATACGGCATGAGACTTGTTGTGTATTTAGATGAAGGGTTCTTTTATTTCCTTCCTCAGCGTTTTGCAACATCAATCAGGACTCAAAAACAGGTTTCCGAACTAAATCAAAATCCTAACAACTATTTCGTTTTCAACGGTAAAGATGAAAGCAGGGGGGGTTTCCTCATGATAAATTTTGTGGAGAAAAGTGAGCAATAAAATGGACATAATATAAAATGGACAACATATAAATTTAGCATTTTATGATCTATTAACGGTTATATATATTCTCACTAGTTCTTACAGTTTGTATAGTCGTAGCCGGACTTTGCTTTCATATCTAAGATTTAAAATAAATCGTGTAGATTTGCATCAAAAATTTATTGCGTTTTACTTAACCAACCCAATCCCTCAATCTATAAGTTAAGAGTCATGTAAATATCCATTAGGAGCCGTGGCTCCAAAAATCATGTTATCAACCAATCGGAACCATGGCTCCAACTATCCAACCTCAGAAGATATGAAGAAGACACCGCCCCTCACACGAAAAGCTTTCAGCTAGCATAACTAGCCAACTAAAAACGCCCCCAATCCATCTCTATAGCCACTTGAGGAGAAACCACTCCAAAAAAACGCCAACTACAACACCCACTGCCCACAGAAAAGCTTTCAACTAACATTATACCCCGGCATCTACATGAAAATTCTCAACCAGACCCCTCTAACAATATACTTACTTGAAATATAACACCCACTTCCCACAAAAAAGCTTTCAATTAACGTTAGACACCAACATATAACCCCGCTAACAATATACTTACTCGAAATATCACACCCACGGACCATAGAAAAGCTTTCAACTAACTTTAGACCCCACCATCTAACCCCTCTAACAAGAGTGCGGCTGCACAAAACCTCTCAATCAAACAAACCACAGGTGTGAATGCGTCAACACTATACCAAACACTATCTACTAACTCCCTTTTTAACAGAAAAGCTAAATAGTTTGCAGAAAAATACACCGAAAACTTACGTTTTTCAACCGAAAGCTCCAGCCTTGCAGAAACATAGATCGAAAATGTGCGGATTTGGACTAAAAGCTTCAGCAAAAGCGGGGGCGGGTGTCCCTCTCTCGCAAGGTAGATCTTATATGAAAGTGGGCCCCTTACTACTATTGAAACCATATTTTTTTTTTCACTAGTTCTTCAAGCAAGAAACTTTTTAAAAGAATCGGTGATGGTAAGGTCACAAAAAGGTAAGGTCAAAAAATAGGTGGAGGGTCACTGATTGGTTTATTCGTTCGATTATGCAAACGGTTTTGAATTGTACCACGTGGAATCCCATATTTCTTAGCTACAGAACGAATTGTTGAACCTCTCCTTATGTTCTCTAAACCAACCTACAATTGCTTCTGTGTATAATTCGGCATATTCAATTACCTTATTTTCTAAAACAAGTGAGTATTTTTTAACTTTAGCTTAGTAAACACACACTTTGCAAAGAAAAAAATATAGAATAACGCAATCTAACAATATTATATTAAAATATTCTCGTAATAATTATATTTTTAATTAAAATTGCATTTTTAAGTAAATTGTCTTATAATTCGAAGGAGACTCAAAACTTGGAGCTCGTAACTGGGTCGATTAAAAACATACATAAGTGCCAGTTGCGAGCCCCCCGGCTCGGAAATGGCAATTATCAGAAATACAGCGCCAGTTTCGAGCCTCCTTATTATTCTAGTTAAATATAAAATTTTCAGTGTTTAATAAATTACATAATAATCTTTGTGAAATACGCTCTCCATATTGTCTTAATACTTTCATCAATTATATAAAACTAATGTTTTAAGCACTATTTTGGGACTGAACTTTCTTAGCGAAAACTGTAAGGAACTTGCCGTTTTGTGGAACACGTCTGTTCTTTACAAATTCTGACCACAATTAAAAATATTTCACACGATGCCTACGGCTGAACCACTAAAAACAGTTGAAAGTAATTGCTGAAAATTATAGTGAAGGATAAAATGTTATGAATCCTTAGCTATTCGTGAAATAACCATGGGGGGCTCGGAACTGGCGTAGGGCTCGTAACCTACCTTACCCTACTTTCCTGGAAAAAGATGCCTACGGCTGAACCACTAAAAACAGTTGAAAGTAATTGCTGAAAATTATAGTGAAGGATAAAATGTTATGAATCCTTAGCTATTCGTGAAATAACCATGGGGGGCTCGGAACTGGCGTAGGGCTCGTAACCTACCTTACCCTACTTTCCTGGAAAAAGAATTAAGCGATATGGTTTTTGAAAAAAGTTTTATACGAATAATTGGAAAAGTATCAAATTTCGACTTAACCCTATCAACAACTAAAGGCAGATGAAAATAAAACTTCTGAATATATTTATTTTTAATTAATATAATATTTAGTTATTAAATCTTTTATTTTATATAATGCATAAGTTATTTATAGAGGGAAATCTGAAAATAAAATAAAAAAATATCTATAAATATTTATGCTTATGAAAATAATAAAGTATTGCTCTTTACATACCGTTAATTCATTTCGGCAACCATTACATGGCAGCCACTGCCTCTACATCCACCAGCGTTTCTTGTGGATCTGAAAAGCATAACGGACATGTACATTTTTTATAAACATATTTTCGTCGAGAACGTAATTATTTCAACATGATTCCTATCTCGACTCATTGTTTATTATTGTTGATCCAGAAAAAAGACGTGACTTGTTTGATGCTTACAAAATGAGTGAGAGCGTTTATTCGTATGGAATCCAATTTATAGTGACAGTAAAACAGCAAGTACAGGTACTCTAAAAATTTCAGCGAAACTACTAACTTTTACTAAACTACACATTATTCAATACTCCCACTTTTAGTTAAAAGTTCAGCAATAAAAAATTCAAAAAATTAATAATCACAAACCCGAACAAATTCAAAACGTAATTCAAAGTTAATGATATTTGTAAACAATTGTGATTCATGAACAATATAATCAAGCTATACAAACCAACTAGAAATATAATTTGATTAAACAACAAATCTTAATTCAAACTTATTTCTCACAAATTACTGTTACAGCTCCTATTTTTAACCGTAGATGTTGAAATTTCTCTATTGGTAGTGCCTTTGTTAATATGTCAGCTAACTGGTCTTCACTTGGTACGTACTTCAATTCGAAAAACCCTTCTTCATATTTTTCGCGGATGAAATGATAGCGTACGTCAATATGTTTCGTGCGCTTGTGATACACGGGATTTTGGATAAGCTTTATTGCAGATTGGTTATCCATATAGAAAGTAGGAATTTCATCACAGCTTGGTGCTAATTCCGATATAAGAAAATTCCTTGATTGCCTGAGATGCTGCTATATACTCCGACTCCGTAGTAGATAAAGACACAGACTTCTGTCTTTCTGAGCTCCAGCTTACAGCTCCAGAAGCCAGCATAAAAACGAAACCTGAAGTTGAACGTCTTGATTCAATATCGCCAGCATAGTCAGCGTCGCTGTAACCAAATAAATTAAATTTACAATTCGCTTTGAAGAGTATACCGTGTTGAAGACTGCCTCGGATGTACTTCAATATTGGTTTCACAGCATTTACATGTATCTGCAACGGATTCTCTAAATATCTGCTTACGTTTCCAATAGAAAAACTGATGTCTGGCCGTGTAGCTACCGCCAAATACATCAAGCTACCTATTGCCTCACGATACGGAAAGGCAGAAATCTTAGAGTTTTCCACAATACTCAGATCTAAAGCACGATCTGAAGGCATTTATACGGGGCAACAATCCAGCATCCGAAATCTATTTAACACCTTTTTTGCGTACGTCCCTTGGTAAACGAAAATATTCCCACTGGGCTGATGCTCAATTTGCAAAACTTAGAAACAATTTGCACTGGAGAACTTCACCTCAAATTCCATTTCTAAGAAAATTAACAAGTGCTCAACGGAGCTAAAATCACTAGCCGCGATTAATCCATCGTCCACGTAAATCGCGAGAATTATTTTAGTGTTCTGTTTATAGTCACCATATACAAAAACACATGGGTCCGAATCACACACTTTAAAATTAAATTTTTTAATGAAATTAGTAAACCGTTTGTTCCAGCACCGTGATGATTGTTTCAAGCCGTAGAGACTTTTAATAAGTATACACACTTTACCGGTCTTATCATCAAAGCCAATCGGTTGTTTCATGTAAACGTCTTCACTTAGATCGCCATATAAAAAAGCGGTTTTTATATCAAACTGATATAGTTTCAATTGTCTAGCTGTTGCCACTGAGAGAATTAACCGAATTAAAGCGAATTTCACGACCGGGCTAAAAGTTTCAAGGTGTTCAATTCCGTACTCTTGCATGAAGCCCCGAACTACGAGTTGCGCTTTATACCGATCCACTGTAGCATCCGATTTCTGCTTCAGCTTGTAAACCCAACGGTTATCAAGGACTTTTTGATTTGCAGGTGCATCAACTAAACGCCACGTGTTATTTTCATTGAGCGATGCAAATTCTTCATTCCTTGCTTTAGTCCAATTTCTACAATCCTTTGAATTTATCGCCCCAAAATATGATGCTGGTTCGTCACATAGAGATATAAACGCCACTTCACCAGAATCATTCGCTGATACTTTGTCGCTTCCAGATCTCAAACGCGATTGAACAATGTTCCCAATATTCACGTTACATAAATCTTCTTTTGTTTGTACTGCAGGTAGCTCCGATTCCTCCTTAACTTTGGTTGATTCTCTGTTCATATCATCTGGTTCTTCAAAAGTTACATCAACATTTTGCACTTCCAGAATAGATGAATTCCCTTCTTTAAAAATCGCATCAGGCGTAACTTCTATTTTATTCGTAGTTGGATTCCAGATTCGAAAACCTTTAACATTCTCATCATATCGAACAAAAATTCATTTAGCTGCTTTTGGATCCCATTTTTGCTTTCGCTGCTTCGGAACATGTGTGTAGAGAACTGAACCAAAAATCTTCAGATGATCAAATTCGGCGATTTTTTGATACCATAACTCGTATGGAGTTTTACAATTAATTGTACTTTTGCCAGTCCTATTTAAAACATATACAGCTGAATTCACAGCTTCTGCCCAAAATTGTAAATCCATTTTCTTTGGCAAAACCAAGGTTCTGGCTGCTTCCACAATGGTCCGCATTTCGCGCTCAGCATAACCATTCTGCTCCGGACAATAAGGAACAGTGCCCTGATGAGTGATGCCTTGATCTTCCAATAGAGATTTCATTAAACGATTCACGAACTCCGTTCCATTGTCTGTGCGAAGAACACGAATAGTACGGCTTGTTTCGGTCCGCAGTCACTTTAAGAAAATCTTGAAGTTTCGTAAGACCTCAGATTTGTGTTTCATGTAATAAACACAACGAAAGTTTGAGAAATCGTCTTTAAACAAAAGGAAATACCTTGATCCGTTAATCGATGCCTTCTGCATAGGTCCACACACATCTGCATGAATTATTTCTCCACACGGTTTTGCGCTTTCTTCCCGTCGTACAAAACTCGAACGACGATGTTTTCCATAAGTGCATGCTTGACAGGTAAATTCTTCATCTTTAAAGGTTATGTAATTTCTACGCAAAAAAGCTCTGACGTATGCAACATTTTGGTGGCTGAGGCGTTCGTGCCACGTTCCAATAGTTTTTGCCACATTTGCCGAGGACGACTCTTGAGATACCGGAGGCACTCCCACAGCAACAACATGTCCATTCCGCATCAATTGGCATCGCCTTTGCACTGACGTAAGTGTAAGACCTTTATCAAGGGCTCAACCAGAAGAAAATAGGTTTAAATGAATTTTAGGCACGTATAATACATTTGAAAGATGTTTATTAACCCATTTCTTACCATTAAATGACAAGATATTGATGTCACCTCTTTCGTAAGCCATGATCTGCTCACCATTCCCAATTGTGACTGTAACCGGTGGACTTATTTCACTTATTGAACCATTCTCGTTTATAACACATGTGATCACTTGCCCCTGAATCGAGGAACCATTCATCACGATCACTGACGCGTTTTGTTTCGATTGCCTCACAAATGAAAGCTTCAATTTCTTCCACATGCTTCTGTCGCGGTTGCGTACAATCTTTCTTCCAGTGGCCAATCTTGCCACAGGAAAAACATTTTCCAGGTTTAACGTGAACTTTGCCCTCGCCGGGGCCTCCATGAAATTTACCCTTTGATTTACGTGATTTTTGAGTTTCGGTCTTCCTTGCCACAAGAGCTTCGCAAGGCTCTTCTTGTTGGGCAATAATACGATTAATAATAATAATAATAATTCTTTATTTAGATATTTTCCATAATACAGCAGTTTCTTAAAATATTTGTTTGACATAGACTTTCAGTACGCTAATGAATTTTAATATAGACTCTTGATTTTTGATCTCACCCGGCAATGAGTTATACAATTTTATACCTCTATAAAATAAGGAATTTTGACTGCACGCCTTTATTAAATTGGGTAAACTAATTTCATTGGCGTTTCTAAGCGTTCTAATTTGATTTTCATTATTTAATTTAATTCGTTCGGTCAAATATGGGGGTGCCTGCCCAATTATTATTTTATGTATAAAGATCAAAGTTCTAAAATTAATTAATTGCACAATACTCATTAACTCTAACGTATTTAGCATCACATGACTTTCAGTATAGTTATTAACTCTTAAAATCTGTCTAAGACATTTGTTTTGAATGACTTGGAGTCTACTTAGAGCGGTTGAGTTTGACAAAAACAATATAGTTGCACAATAGTTAAAATGTGGTTCGATTATTGATTTATATAACGTCAATTTTTGTTTGAGATTTAATTCATTTCTTAATCTATTAAGGACATTCACTTTTTGGACAACCTTTCGGCATACATGATTCACATTTTGGTTAAAGCTAAGTTTGTCGTCAATAATTACACCTAAATATTTAATTTCATATTCAATTTCTAATTTTTCACCATTAATATTTAACTCTACAGTATTTTTGTCAATATTCCTATTTGTAATTATCATTGCTTTGGTTTTGCGTTCGAGGATTGTCCAAAGTACGGATTGTCCAAAGTATGTTGTCGACTCCCACGCGCTGTGGAAATGGTTCAATTGCGTCGGCAGTGTCATTAACACTTTGGTTATAGCCATTGAGTCCGGAATAAATTCTCCTAAGTGACTTAGTTGCTGCACTATTTTTTCTAATTTCGAAATATGCGTTGCCATGTCGTCTGCCGAATCTTTCGAAAAACTGTAAAACTGCTGCTGCAAATAGTGAACACCGCTTTCAGACTTTTGTTCGAAAACGCTGTGGAGCTTGTTCCACATTACACAGCTATTCTTACAGTTTATAATATGCAACAACGGTTTTTGTCCGACGGACGTTCCAATTACTTGTTGCGCTTTAGCGTCGGCCTTTTTCCAATTTTTTAATTTTTGCTCGTAATCGCTTGCACCATTTTCAGGCCTGCTCAACTCACCCGTAACCACCTCGAAAAGATCACTAGCAATCAGGACCATTTTCACTTGAAATTTCCATGCTAGCCACTGTGATGCGTCTTGCAGTTTCCAAAATACTTTCGCCAAAAAAAAACAAGTTCCGAACTTTTTTTTTCTTAAAAGCAATGTTCACAGAGTGTTGCATAGTTATCAGGAAGAAAACACAATGTGCCAGATAATTTTAATTGAAATAAATACCGTATACTCTAACTGCTGCGATCTGGGCCCATAACCTGTTGATCCAGAAAAAGACGTGACTTGTTTGATGGTTACAAAATGAGTGAGAGCGTTTATTCGTATGGAATCCAATTTATAGTGACAGTAAAGCAGCAAAATTTAAAATTTCAGCTAAACTACTAACTTTTACTAAACTACACATTATTCAATAATTATTCGGGTTAAAAAGGGGAATACAATAGTTACCTGTAATGGCTTTTAGAAGCATGTGGTATCCGGGTTTACGTGCATGCCATGCTTTCATCATCAATGGCGCGACAGCCCAAATCATGCCATGGTCTGCTGGATACATTGCTTGAAGTCATCTCGGTTCAGCGCCGGCGTTCTCCAATTTGTGCGTCTAAGATCCGATTTGAAATCTGCGTCAATTGAGTCCTCGTATCTTTTTCGCGGTTTTCCCACCGGTCGCTTCTTATGGGCTCTACCTTTCAGTGCGTGTTTGGAATTCTTTCGTTGTCCATTCGCTTCACGTGACCTGCCCATTGTAGCTTACGGAATTTTATAAGAGTCGATGCGGCTGGATTGTCATAGATGTTATACAGCTCGTTGTTGTACCGGATACGCTATTCAGTACCTTCTCTTAAGGTGCAATCTGGCTGGTATTGCCAACCGTCGCGGACAGCAGTACCTTTGCACTAACAACCGTCAACTGCCGAGCAGTCCCAAACTTACAACACTGCTTGTTTTGGCCTGAAGCAGTAGTCTACTGCCGGCAGTTTCTGCTAACCGCAACGGTCGGCAGTACCAGCCAGACTGTACCTTAACTGGTCCCAAAATTCGTCGAAGAATTCATCGTTCAAAAGTATTCAAAAGTATTGCTAAAAAAAAGTACGTTTTACAACGCGATGGACCTCTTTTGATCCCCCGCTAACTTTCACTGCACTTTCGTTAGATACAATATCTACCGAACTTGATTTCCTGTAAAAACTTGCCTTGGTACAAAAACCAATGCAACTACAAAATCCAAAAGATTACTTGAAAACTTGCCTTGGTACAAAAACCAATGCAACTCCAAAATTCAGAAGATTACTTGTTAGTTTAATGAAGTCTTTATTTCGTCTGAAACTATTTACAATATTTAGAAACCTTTATGGCTCGCCATAATTACAATTGTGCTGATTTAATGTCTGCGACATAGAAAATTTAGACAAACAAAAAAATATTAACTGTAAGATGATTCCAAAAATTTAATGTAATGAGATTCCATGCATGCACATAAATTCTTCGCAAGCATGGGAATTGACTTTACGTGAAATGTGAGACCTATGTCTGATAACGAATTGAAGGTAAAATTTTATTTTAATGTGGCAAATTAATATTTATCTCAGCACTTTGAATTCTAACAACGATAAATAAAAAAGGTAAAGAAAGAAGAGTAGCAAAAACTAAGAAACAAATTCAGGAACGAATTTGTACATGCTCCCCGCGTTAAAGGTTAGCTTAACTCTTCCTCTGATGATGTGTTTAGGCGGAAAGCTTCAGCTGGTAGTTGTCTGGGTAACGGGATCGGACCTCCTTGTGACCTGGTTTGACATCGCTGCTTCATATGAGTCCATATGAGATATGTCATGGTCAGTAAGATCAGCAATAGTCCACCATAACTTAGTAGAAATTGGTGAGTGTCATGGCTCTGAAACGATGAGACAGGAAGGTCCATCTTAGTTTTTAAATCCTGAATGGAAAGCTGGAGCTCCTGAAAAATCTTCTTAAAAGACTTTTGGGAACGGCTGAAACCGGAAAGTTCTGTTGAGTGGGCGGGAAACTTCAATTATGTGAAATTTCTTGTAGATAGTACGGCAGTTCTTATGGAAGAATGATGCAGCTTATGAGCCTGAATCGTGATGGATGCTTCGTTTAGAGCACAATCTTCCTGTAGCTCGAGGATGCCGGTTCCGTTTAAACTAATTTCAGATCTATCATTTTCACAGACGATGTTTATGATGGTGCTGTTCTCAATGAAATATATCCATTGGTTGGAGTTGAGTAATTGAATATAGCGAGGAGGTTGTTTCCATTCTCTTAACAGACATTCATTGGGTTCAACCAACTGGTTCAGGAAGCTGAATTCGCAGGCTGCAATGGTAGATCCTTTCTGTACAATGGATGCAATTGCTTACACAGATAGCTAGAATCTCCGATAACTAAAGAACGCGTTGACCTAGGAAGTTGAAATTTTGTCACAACTTGTAAAATGGAAAAATTAAGGCTAACTTCGTTCATGGGCGATATCCTTCCACTCCTTCGGGTACCTCCCATACAAGAGTCCTTGAAACACGTTTACACAATTATTGCTCGAATGCTTCAAGTTAGGAACTTGAAATTTTGCATACTTAAGGTTTACAATGTTTGAACCGAAAGTTGAGAGAATGATGCAAATCGAATAAGTACTTCGTGTAGCAGCCTAGAAAAGTCCTTCAAAAATGTATGAATGTTACTGAATCCACTATAACTCCAGAACGAATTAAAGCAGGAATTTAAAATTTTACAGGAATTAGTTTTATACCAAAACGGAGTTCATTAATTAGCGCCATCTGTTGACTCCTTCGAGTAGCTGTCATACAAAAGTCCTTAATAAACATGTTCACCAATATTGAACGATAACTTTAGAACACTTTAAGTTACGACTTTGAAATTTTATACACATTAATTTTATAATAGTCGCAGCTGAAACTATTAATACGAAAAATATCCCATAAGTCTTTCATGTAGTTGCCATACAAAAATTCTGTAAAATGTCCTAACTTACTTTATGGAACTCACTAGAAATCAAAAAATCGAGTAGCCACCATAAAACAATTTCTACCTGTAAGTAAAAGGTCATGAAATAATTGCTTGTGCTCTCCTCATTCTTTCGATATATTTCCAACTAAAATATAAATCAGAATTCAGTATTTCATCTAGAGTATCATACGATTGGCTTGCAGCCGATCGTGACTGCGTTATGTTTTTTTATTCAAAATTATTTTTCTAGTTGATTTAGATATACACACCGAGTTTCAACATTGTAGCTTAAGCCGTTCTATATATAGGAAAAACACCTCCCACTTGTACCACACTACCCTTAAGGGTCGAATTTCAAAAAACCTTGAAAACACTTTCTAGGTATTCATACGTAGAATCCGTAGAATAGAAATGAACTCAATTTTTGGAAAGACCTAGTAGATATGACGAAAATCGTGAAAATATTTGCATTTTATATTTATTATATTTACAAATATTTTTTGTTGCCCCCCCCCCTTCTGAACGCCAATGAATATTCAAATTTTTTTTTATCACAATAACTTTTCTAGTTGATTTACATATACACACCGAGTTTCAACATTGTAGCTTAAGCCGTTCCATATATAGGAAAAACACCCCCACTTGTACCACACTACCCTTAGGGGTCGAGTTTCAAAAAATCTTGAAAACGCATTCTAGGTATTCATACGAAGAATTCGTAGAATAAAAATGAATTCAATATTTGGAAAGACCTAGTAGATATGACGAAAATCGTGAAAATATATGCATTTCATATTTATTATATATACAAATAATTTTTTTTGCCCCCCTTTCTGAACGCCACTGAATATTAAATTTTTTTTTATTACAATTACTTTTCTAGTTGATTTACATATACACACCGAGTTTCAACTTTCTAGCATGAACCGCTTAATAGTTAGGAAAAACACCCCCTACCCCCGTAGCATACTACCCCAAAAAAAAAAAAATATATTTTTCCAACATTCCGCTAATATAGCTCTATCTAAATACCAAGTTTAAGGCTTATATCATTACAGGTTCTCAAGATATAAGCATCGGAACTTTTTCCTTTTCACCCTCCCCCACCCTCCCCCTCTACACCCACAACCCCAAAACTTTTTTCCCTACTAGGGCTTAATTAGCGCTACTTCTGGTAAAAATTCTAAGCATCTATCTTAAACTGTTCTTGAGATATGAAATGTGTTTGATTTGAAAAATTCTCATCCCCTCCACTTCTATGCTCCACCTCCCACTTAAAAAATTTTACTTTGATCAATCTTTATTTGTCAACCTTTATACCCAAACCAAATTTTATTTTTCTAGAGCAATTGGTTCATGAGATATCGTAATCTTAAGTTTTTCACCCCCACCCCCATACACAACTTCCCCCACCCAAAATTTTTCTTGATTCTGTTCTCCTAGTATAACTACAAATATTTTTCAAGTTTGAATAGTGTGCCATTAACGGTTTAGGAGATATGGATTTAAGAATGTGTTTATCTCGCCTTTTTTGGGTTTCGGACGCATTACATTTCCCCCCACTCCCACACCCCTTGATTAATATTGACAATTTTTCTGCAAATGGGTCTACTATCAGAGCTCTATAGAAATTTCAAGTTTCAGCTTCCTAACATTAGGGGTTACTGAGATCTGGAAATCAAAATTTTCGGTCTAAAACACTTCCCCCACCTTCCCCCTCCTTCCCCCTCACACCCCCACCCCTAAAAATTTGGTCACTTCAAGGCGCCTACCTCGTCTATTCGATAAAATAATTTCAATATAATATCTCAAAGCGTTTGGCAGCTTCGAGCCTCCAAACGATCTTGCGTACGGCGGACGCCGTACGGCGTACGGCGGACGCCGTACGGCGTACGGCGGACAGACGGACTGAAAATTTGTATTGCTTTTTTCGCGTCTACTAGTTATGAAACGTGAAAATAAAAATTTTGAGGGTAGCAAATTTTTTTTTTTAAAAAATCAATCACAATATTTAATTATTAAAATAATAAAGTAAAATCAGACTTTCGTAAAGTTACAAATTTTTTTGTGTAAAATATCGCAGATTTTTCTCTCAGTGTATATACCTAGCATTAACATTGTTGTTCATGGGAGAAAACATTGGTTCAGTTGAGATATAGCCGCTGGTTTGAACCTTGATGCTTTGATGCTCTAGAATTTCTTGGTCTAAATTTACAATATGTCACTAAAGCAACGCTCAAAACTAATAAAACCGCTTAAGATGGACTTGGAATTGGACATTAATTTCAGATCGCTCGTGAAGGTAGGGAGGTAATCGACTTAATGAGGGGATAACGCGATCAACTCCTTTCCCCTGGTACGAACGCGAGCGGGAGGGTTTCAACCCCCTTTCTCGAAATGATGCAAAGAAAAATTCACAACTGTATGTAACTAATACGCGACGTGTAAACTTGTAAATAATTCATCCTTCATCCGAATCCTATCGCTAGGACACGAGCTTGAGCGATAAACTTAAGAAGAGTGCAGTCCCGTCGGTCTTACATGAATGCTAGCCACCACTTTTACTTTATTAGTAATAATACAGTATTGTTATTGATTTTAAAAAAAAAAAAATTTGCTGCCGTCAAAATTTTTTTGTCCACGTTTCATGACTAGTAGACACGAAAAAAGCAATAAAAATTTTCACTCCGTCTGTCCGCCGTACGCCGTACGTCGACCGCCCCAAAACCCTTTGAAGGCTCGTAGCTCTCAAACCAGTGAAGCTATTAAATTAAAATTAATATTTCTAGGAATAGACTGGGTGGACCCCTTGAATTGACATTATTTTCAAGGGTGGGGTGTGAGGGGGAAGGTGGGGGAAGCGTTTTAGACGAAAAATTTTGGTATCTAGATCTCAGCAACCACTCATGTTAGGAGACTGAAACTTAGAATTTCTATAAAACTTTGATAGTGGACCCATTTGCAAAAAAATTGATGATATGGGTGAAGGGGTGTGGGAGTGGAGAGGGAAGCAATGCGTCCGAAACGCAAAAAAGTCGAGATCGACCCATTCTAAAATCTATATCTCCTAAACCGTTAATAGCAAGCAAGGTTAGACTAGGAGAGTAGATTGAAACAAAATTTTTGGGTGGGGGTAGTGACGTACAAGAGTGGGGGTAGTGACGTACGGGGGTGGGGGTTGAAATACTTAACATTACGATATCTCCCAAACCAGTGGCACCAGAAAAACAAAATTCGTTTTGAATATAAAGCTTGATAAATTAAGATTGCTCAAAGTAAAATCTTTAAAGGGGGCGGGGGAGTACGTAAGGGGAGGGGATAAGAATTTTTCAAAAATAACACGTTACATATCTCAATAACAGTGTAAGATGGATGCTTCATTTTTACCAGAAGTAGGCCTAATAGAACCCTAGTAGGGAAAAAAAGTTTGGGGGTGTGGGTGTAGAGGGTGAGGGTGGGGAAGGGTGAAGAAGAAAAAATTCCAATGCTCATATCTTAAGAATCTATAGTGATAGGAAGCTGAAACTTGGTATTTAGATAGAGTGGCATAATGGAAAAATATAATTTTTTTTAGGAGTAGTATAGTACGGTGGTGGGGGGTGTTTTTTCTAACTTTAGAACGGGTTATGCTAGGAAGTTGAAACTCGGTACGAATATGTAAATTAACTAGAAAAGTAATTCTGATGAAAAAAAAATCTTATATTCATTGGCGTTCAGAAAGGGGGGGGGGGCAAAAAAAATATCAGTTAATATAAAATGCATATATTTTCACGATTTTCGTCATATCTACTAGGTCTTTCGAAATATTGAACTCATTTTTATTTTACGGATTCTTCATATAAATACCTAGAAAGCGTTTTCAAGATTTTTTGAAATTCAACCCCTAAGAGGGTGTAAACTGGGTGTTTACTTTTTCATGAATTGCACCATGTTTCTCAGGTCTGATCAGATATCAAATAATTTTTCACTTTTGTTTGTTTAATAATCACCTATTTTTAATTTTGGTTTTTTTCAACCTCTAGACCGCATCCCGGAATATGACCCAATTATTTAATTCATATTTTACACCCTTTTCTAACCGCTTCCCGAACTTTTTGTTAGGTTTTCAGTCACATAGTAACATACACCGCATCCCCGAATTGAACGCGTTCTGAACTTCTGCCGGAAAAATAATAAAGTTGCGCCCAGACTGTTGGCAGATTTTTTATTATCTGTTAATATTTCTAAACGTTCACTTCTATCTTCGAGCCTAAGTCTGTATATCTTAGCCCCTCCTCCCACAGTAAAATGTGAAGAGTAAGGTACGAAGGTAGTACAGAAAAAAACGATATAGATATAACAATTTTTGTACTCGATTTAAAAGTCCCTACCTGATGGTTTTCGTTTTACGATAGCCTGGTATCTGTAAAACACATTTAACGATATTTGTATGTATAATGTCCCTAACTGCCAAAAGCGGAGTCATAACCAATTTGTCTATTTATTAAATACCCGGCGCGAATGAAGATAATTTTTTCGGGAGGGGTTTATTCAAAAAAATTATATCGTTAGTAGAATACTTATAATAAATATCAATTTGCATTTGACCTACTTTTAGCAAGAGTATGCTAGTAGGTACTTCTGGAGTACTCACCCAACTATTAAAAGTCCCTTGATTAACCCTAGAGTACTCTCCAGGGAGATGCGAAGAACTCGTTTTCTCCTCCATTTGACTTAATTTTTCAAGAGCGTGCCCTTTGAAATCTGATCTCCACTGTAGCTCATAAGAAATAATTTAAGGGCTCACATTCACCTGAAATTAAAAAAAAAATTGTTTCCCACAGATTTTCATTTGTTATACTTTTAAGAAAAAAAAATGTTTTTTCACCATATAACATTTATAATAAACTACGTTGTTCCATCGCCCCTGTTACTCCCGTTTATATATTGGTCCTGTTTCTCCCGTTGATACATTACTCCCGTTTCGAATACACTTTTTCAGCTCAAGAAACTTTAGACATTAAAGCCATTTTTCATTTTTCACTTTTTACTTTATTATTTTAATAATAAAGTATTGTAAGGACGGAAATCTTCGGGTAAATTTCCGCTTACAACAACGACCATGCTAAGAAACTGAAATACCGAGAAGCAGAACGTAAATGGACCGCATGTAACTTTTTCGTCATATACGATATAATTCGCAGCCAGTGCATGTTCTGGCCCGTATATAACCCAAAACGATCGACCAGAAAAGGGTCGACAACGCTCAGCATAGTCGCGGGCTTAACTAACCTTTTTCCCAAAGCAAATCTGACGTTGACCTTTTTTTGAACGAAATGACCTATGTTTGAGTCTGTGGGTTATAGAAGTCCGTCAAATTCTTAGGCTCAAAGTACTTCAAGAAACGGCTAAAAACCGGCCATGCCAAGCGGGTTTTAGGGCTGTGGCTTATAGAAGTCCGCCTAAAACTTAGAACGGCCAACCGGGTAACGTGTTCGCACGGAGCCAAACTGACCACGACGGAACGAGGAGAGCTACGACGCAACGGTTACTCCTGGCCATGCTGAGGAAATCTAAGGTCTGTGGCTTATAGAAGTCCGCTTAGATCAGCCAACCAGTCCCGTGCACATAACCACGGAACCGTGCTCCACCAGGACCAAGACGCGGAGAGAGAAACGCAAGACGAGGAAGCAGCGCGACCCGGGACCCCAGGCGGAACGCAAACGGCCATCCGAGGACGATGACCTAGGAACCCGAACGACATAGAAGACGCCAGCGGTGACACCGAGCAACGCACGGAGAAATAGGACGCACTAAGCAACGCAACGCAGCGCCACGCCACGAAGCAACGCAGCGCCACGAGACGCACAGAGCTACGCCCCGCACGAAGCGACGCAACGCAGCGCCACGCGACTAAGCAACGAAACGCTACGTCACGCACGAGCAACGCAACGCACGGAGATACACAACAACGCCCAGCACGAAGCCACGCAACGCACCGAGCACCGCAACGCAGAACCACGCAGCACACAAGGCAACGCCACGCACGAAGCGACGCAGCGCACAGAGCAACGCAACGTATCCAGCAACGTAACGCGACGGGCAACGCAACCGAACAGAGACGCGGATGAGTACCAAAGTGATAATAATAAGTAAATAATATTATAACCGCTAATTAAGTGAATCAAGTGAATTAACTAGAACTAAGTAGCACGATAGAATAATACGCAATCTAACCTAAGTGAATTAACTAGAACTAAGTCAAACAACAGAATAACATAACCTCTAACTCATAGGAAATAGGAAATGTAATAATAAGTATAAATATTAGTAAGAACCTGAATAAATAAGTTGAAGTCCAACCAAATAAATTTTTGTAACGAACCCTTGGCGCCCGATGAGCCTACCCCGGAAATCGAGTCGTTACAGTATTGTTATCGACTTTTAAAAAAAAAAAATTTGCTACCCTGAAAATTTTTTTTTATACGTTTCATGACTAATAAACGCCAAAAAAGCAATAAAAATTTTCAGTCCGTCTGTGCTCTGTACGCCGTACGTCGTATGCCGTACGCAAAGTCGTTTGAGGAATTATAGTTCCCAAACCCTATGAGCTATTAAATTGATTTTTTTTTTCTGAATACACATGGTAGACCTCTTGAAGTGAGAATTTTTTCAGGGGTGAGGGTGCGAGGGGGAAGGTGGGGGAAGCGTTTTAGACGAAAAATTTTGGTTTCTAGATCTCAGCAACCGCTAATGGTAGGAGGCTGAAACTTAGAATTTCTATAGAGCTTTGATAGTGGACCCATTTGCAAAAAAATTGTTGATATGGGGGAAGGGGTGTGGGAGTGGAGGGGGAAATAATGCGTCCGAAACGCAAAAATGCCGATATCGACACATTCTAAAATCCATATCTCTTAAACCGTTAACGGCATGCAATTAAAACTTAACAAATATCTGTAGTTATACTAGGAGAGTAGATTGAAACAAAGTTTTTTGGTGGGGGTGGTGGTGTGCGGGGGTGGGGGTGTAAATAGTAAAGATTACGATATCTCACATACCAGAGGCACCAGAAAAACAAAATTCGGTTTGGTTATAAAGATTGATAAATAAGGATTGCTCAAGTAAAATTTTTTAAGGGAGTGGGGGAGCATAGAAGTGGGGGGGATAAGAATTTTTCATATATATCACTTTTCATATCTCAATAACAGTTTAAGATAGATGATTCAAATTTTAACTAGAACTAGGCCCAATAGAACCCTCGTAGGGAAAAATTTATTTAAAGGTATGGGTGTAGAGGGTGAGGGTGGGGAAGGGTGAGAAGGAAAAAGTTCCTATGCTTATATCTTAAGAACTTGTAATGGTATAAACCTTAAACTTCGTATTTAGATAGAACTATATTAGTGGCATAGTGGAAAAATTAATTTTTTTTTTAGGGGGAGCATGGTGCGAGGGTGGGGGGTGTTTTTCCTAACTTTTGAACGGCTTATGCTAGAAAGTTGAAACTCGGTACGTATATGCAAATGAATTAGAAAAGTAATTCTGATAAAAAAAATTTCAATATTCATTGGGGTTCAGAAGAGGGGGCAGAAAAAAATTTCACTATATATAAAATGCATATATTTTCACGATTTTCGTCATATCTACTAGGTCTTTCGAAATATTGAATTCATTTCTATACTACGGATTCTTTATATGAATACCTAGAATGTGTTTTCAAGATTTTTTGAAATTCGACCCCTTAGGGGGTGTAAAGAGGTTGTATACTTTTTCATAAATTCCACCATATCTCTCAGGTCTGATTAGATATCGAATATCTTTTCACATCCCCGGGCTTGTTTAATAATCACCTATTTTTAAGTTTTTTATTTGTCAACCTCTAGACCGCATCCCGGAATATGACCCAATTATATAATTCATATGTTACACTCCGCTTTCCGAACTTTTTGTTAGGTTTTCAGTCACATGATAACGTACACCGCATCCCCGAATTGAACGCGTTCCGAACTTCTGCCGGCAAAATAATAAAGTTGCGCCCAGACTGTTGGCAGATTTTTACTATTCATTTTTAATTTTTAAGTTTTAATATATTATTTTTCATTTTTTATTTTTCATTTTTCGATTTCCACTTTTCATTTTTCATTTTTCATTTTGAATTTTTCATTTTTTAGCTTTTATTTTTCATTTTTCAGTTTTCATTTTTAATTTTTCACTTTTTATTTTTCTCCATCCCCCATCCACCATCCCCCATTCATCCTCCAATCTCTATCCACCATACTTCATACTTCGTCCACTCAAATGTCGAAATAGCTCGCGAACCACCAATTTCTGTAATACATAATTATGTTTCCCTTTTACTCACGTCACGTGTTCGCAACCGGTAGTAAAATCGAAACACATAATTTAAAAAAAAAATCAGACATGTTCGGGGTCGGCTGGATTCGAACCTACGTTCCCATATTTCTAGTGAGACGCCTTACCCGCTCGGCTACGACTGCAGTTGGAAATTCTCATTTTTGTGTCTACTTCGTCTGATTAAACTTACTTAAAAGCTCAAATGTTGAAATAACTCGGGAGCCACCAATTTCGGGAACATAAAATTATGTCCACTACCTGCCCGGTAGTCTCGAGAATGTCCATGCAAAATTTGGGAAGGAACGGTTCACAGGTGTAGATTTTCATCGTAATTTCCATAAAAACTGAGTTTATTTTATATATTAGATTTTTGTCAATTTGCTTGGTTTTCAGCGCGGACAGGGGTACATGAGCTCTTAAAAATTGTTGCTCGTTAGAAATGCTAGATCACCTTCCTCTTCTTTGCTCCTCCTTTTCTTCGTGGCTAAGTGCAGTGGAATTGTTTAAAAATCATACTCACGATCGTTGCAAGCCAATTGTAAGATACTCTAGACGAAATACTGAACTGATATGTTCTGGGAGCAAAGTAGAATCAGAAGTACATTATCCTTTATTAAGGAAACTCATTTAGTTGCAACTAGGAACTGAGAGACAATATTAACAGTGTTCAATTTCATATTTATTTTAATTTTGAAGGATTTTCACATGGAATATGCAGTAAGGACTCACTCGATCACTAGCATACTTGTCCTTTTACCTGCAACCATTTAATTAATTAGTACAAAGCTACCGATTCCTAGTTTGAACATCGTGTTTTAAGGACTTGAGCACGTGTTTTAAGGAACACGCGTTTTAAGAAACACGTGTTTTAAGGACTTTTTGTGTGGAGGTACCGAAAGGAGTAGAATAATTTCACTGACTAGTGAAATTTCACTCAAAACTAATTTGTAAGACATTTTTACTGGATATTGGTATGGCAGCTATACAAATAACTACACTGAGAGAAAAATCTGCGACATTTTACGAAAAAAACACTCGTAACTTTACGAAAGTCTGATTTTCGAAGTATTTACGAATATTTTGTAGATACTACTAAACATTCGTAATTTTTATATTCACTGAATTATGTGTTTTACGAATGATTCGTACATTTTACGATCACTGATTCGTAAAAATAGTAGCACCCTAAAATCGACGGTTCCTGCTGATATTTTGTGCAAGGAACGAAAGCTATTCGTACATATTACGAAACATATTCGTACAAATACGAATGATGAAATACATTAGTAGAATGAACGAAAGATTTCGTACTTGCAAGGAAAAAGGAAATTTAGATGATAAAACTATGATAGATTCGTATATGTTAAGAATTATTTCGTAAATATGAAGTAAAACACAAGACGATCGTTTTGATTTGGTCTTTCGGTTTGAGCAAATATTTTCTACAATGAACGAAAGCATTCGTATATATTACGAAAAATATTCGTACATATATTAACTGTATATTTTTAAATTCAAATTCTTTATTTGACACGTTTTAATAATGGCTACACAAACTGGAATTTTAATAATAACGGCTAAATTCACGTTCCTCTTTAGTTTCTTAGTCCTTTGGTTCGGTTCACTTGTCAGCGTCTGTAAAATAAACAAATGGTGAGTCAAAGACTCAGGAGCGGTTACCACACACACACACATACACGCGATCATGACCAACACGATCCAAATTAACTCGATCGGGGGCGACACGAGACAAACTCGTGACGCACACACTCACACTTGAACTTATCGCGACAAACGCGCACAAAACTATACTCGTGCCGTGACAAACACAACACTTCTCCTTGTGACAAACACAACAGGCACACACTCGACCAACAAAACACAGCAGCCACTTACCTCCTTAAGAACGTCCGGCTCTACTCCCAGATAAAACCAATCTGAAGTTGAAACGGACATGAGTACAATCTGCTATCAATAATTTAAAAGTACTGTCAGACATGCAGAAATCCTATTTAATTTAGTGTTACCAGACTTACCTAATAAACCAACGGTAACACATATAGGAATAACGAAATGCATGCGTAGAATGTACGAAAGATTTCGTAGTTGTAAGGAAATATGAAATTTGAATGATAAAATTACGAAAGATTCGTAAATATTAAGAATTATTTCGTAAAAATGAAGTAAAACACAAGACGATCGTATTGATTTGGTTTTATGTTTCGCATTTTCGAGCGGCGTGTTGTACAATGGAGATCAGTAATTGTTGAATTGCAGTTTGTGATTAGTTAATTAGTAGCTTTTGTGGCTTAATTTACTTGGTAAGTAATTATACTCTAGATGAAATCATATAGAGTATTATAAGTTTGATCCAGTCGATAATTATGTAACGCATGGAACCAAGCCTCGGACGAAAAAATGTTGTATAATAGTTTTTGTTTATTTGTGGCCAAAAACCTCAAATCCACTTGACGTCCGTCCGTCCGTCCGTCTGTCTGTCCGTGAACACGATAACTAAAGAGCGCCTTGACCTAGGATCTTGAAAATTTGAATCTGAGTGTTTGGTTGAATTTGTAAGGCTAAGTTCGTTAACGGGCAAAATCGTCCCACTGAATATTTGGAGCTAAATGTATGATTATGAAGAAAATCCTATTAGTCCTTCCAGTGGCTGCCATACGAAAATCCTGTTAAAATATCTTCATTCAATTCACGAAAGTCACTATAACTCAAGTAATCGTTTAGCTATGAATTCAGAATACAAATTAGTTTTGAGTGAAAACAAAGTTCTAGTTTACTAGGCAGATAAATCCTTTCCATACAAAAAATCCTTGAAAAGACGTGTTCTAGAAAATTTGTCGATGGCTTCACAACCACTTCAGCTGTTTGTTTAAAATTTTGTATACGTTTGTTTTTCAATAGTTGAAGTTAAATGTATGTTTGAAAAAAATCCTATAAGTCCTTCGCGTAACAGCCATACAAATATCCTTTCAAAATGTCTTCACTTAATTTATGGAACACACTATAACTCAAGTAATCGTTTAGCTGTAAATTTAGAATTTTGTTCAAATTAGTTTTGAGTGAAAACAAAGTTCGAGTTCGCTAGTCAGCGAAATCCTTTTACTCCTTCTGGTACCTTCCATACACAAAATCCTTAAGACACGTATTTAAAAATATTTTCCCATAACTTTTGAAAGCGTCAAGCTACAATTTGTAATTTTGTACACACTAATTTGTGGATGGAGTAGTCTAGGTGGCTTAGTGGCTAGAGCACTTGCCTTCGGTGCACCTGGTACCAGGTTCGAATCTGCTTGGCGACAAGTAATTTTCGAAAATGGGATTGGGTGCCGGACTACCAGTTCACTCAGCTGTAAATGAGTACCTGAGTTAAAATAGGGGTAACAATCACGGACGAGCGTGTAGCTCACCCACTTCACCTCCTTGTGTTCCGTTTGTCTCGCAATGAAGTAGGTTAGGTTGAGAAGGGTGGACTGAAGCACATTGCCACAGTCCATCACGAGAGATCACTGCGGATCCATTGTGGTCCCCTCGT
This sequence comes from Beris chalybata, assembly GCA_949128065.1. NCBI lineage: Eukaryota > Metazoa > Arthropoda > Insecta > Diptera > Stratiomyidae > Beris > Beris chalybata. Next base: position 55,049,673 of record OX421895.1, read on the forward strand.
ATTAAAAACCGGAATCTAGACTACTGATTCCATATATTACTCTTCCTTATGAAGAGAGAAGTTCTCCATAGGGGAATCATCGCAAGTTCTGATAGATCGGTTAAGGAGAATTTCCCCAAGTACCGATATCTGGTACGTGCCAGACTATCGCATTCACACACCAGATGCTCCAGGGTCGGTTCAATGTTCTCATCACCACAGCGACATAGGTCCGCCATTGGTATTCCTATTCTTTCTCCGTGTACCCCAAAGGGACAGTGTCCCGTCAGGACCCCCACAAGTTGTCTGCACATGTCCCTGCCCAGAGACAAAATGAAGCTAGGGTTCCTCCTATCGAGTTTCGGCCAGCAGATTCTTGCTTGCCGGCATCCCGAGAGATTCACCCATGTAGCCTCCATCTGTCTGAGCGCTTCAGTATCAATCATTCCCTTTACACACTCAATCGGACAAAGAACCGATTCATCGGTGAGCTCCATGCTCATCTCCGACCCCCTTCTGGCAAGCTCGTCTGCCTTTTCGTTTCCAGGGAAATCACTGTGACCAGGAATCCGCAATGAAGTAACTCTAGCATTACTTCAGGCCCGATTTGGGCTGTTGGACCATTGATTATTAATTTGTGGATGGTTCCAAGGAAAAGGATAAATATATAAGAACTCGAGTGAGTCCTTCCTGCACCTCCTGTGTAAAGTCCTTAAAAAATTACATTTTTTTTCCGATGGCACACCCAGCTCAAGAAATGATTTTAAACATTGGTGATATTGTCTTTAAGTTTCAAGTGGCAGCCGAATAGAGGTCCTTAATAAAGGACATACAACATGCACATACGTAATTCTGCTTTAGCCCCAAGTGCAATATAAATCGGAGCTCAGTATCAACTAGAGTATTATACGATTGGCTTGCAGCCGATCGTGACTGCAGTATGTTTATACTCTAGATGAACATATAGAGTATTACAAGTTTAATCCAGCCCGAAAAGTTTGTAACGCATAGAACCGAGCCTCGGACGAAAAACAATTCTATATTATTTTGTGTTTATTTTTGGCCAAAACCCCCAAATCCGTTTGCTGTCCGTCCGTCCGTCCGTCCGTCCGTCCGTCCGTTAGCACGATAACTCAAGAACGCGTTGACCTAGGAAGTTGAAATTTTGTCACAACTTGTAAAATGGAAAAAGTAAGGCTAAGTTCGTTAATGGGCGATATCCTTCCACTCCTTCGGGTACCTTTCATACAAGAGTCCTTAAAACACGTTTTCACAATTATTGCTCGAATGCTTCAAGTTAGGAACTTCAAATTTTGCATACTTAAGGTTTACAATGTTTAAATGAAAAGTTCCGAATATGATGCAAATCGAATGAGTCTTTCGTGTAGCAGCCTAGAAAAGTCCTTCAAAAATGTATGCTTGTTACTGAATCCACTAAAACTCCAGAACGAGTTAAAGCAGGAATTTAAAATCTTACAGGAATTAGTTTTATACCAAAACCAAGACGGAGTTCATTAATTAGCGCCATCCATTGACTCCTTCGGGTAGCTGTCATACAAAAGTCCTTAATAAACATGTTCACCAATATTGAACGATAACTTTAGAACACTTTAAGTTACGACTTTGAAATTTTATACACATTAATTTTATAATAGTCGCAGCTGAAACTATTAATATGAAAAATATCCCATAAGTCCTTCATGTAGTTGCCATACAAAAATTCTGTAAACTGTCCTAACTTACTTTATGGAACTCACTATAAATCAAAAAATCGAGTAGCCACTATACAATAATTTCTACCTGTAAGTAAAAGGTCATGTAATAATTGCTTGTGTATATTTATATGCCTTTTATAAAAATATAATAATAATAATAATTTTTTATTTTCAGATTTTCCTATATAAATAATCTATGCATTATATAAAATAAAAGATTTAATAACTAAATATTATATTAATTAATATTAAAAATATTCAGAAGTTTTATTTTTATCTGCCTTTAGTTCTTGATAGGGTTAAGTCGAAATGTGATACTTATCCAATTATTAGTATAAAGAATTTTTCAAAAACCATATCGTTTAACTCTTTTTCCAGGAAAGTGTTTCTAATTTTTATTGAAGGAAATGATATCTTCACCTTTTACTATAGTATTAAGAGTTTGTAATACTTTATTATTTTAATAATAAAGTATTGTTATCGATTTTTTAAAAAAAAAAAATTGCTACCTTGAAATTTTTTTTTACACGTTTTATGACTAATAAACGCCAAAAAAGCAAAAAAAAATATCACTCCGTCTGTGCGCCGTCCACCGTACGCAAACTCGTCTGAGAAGTTAAAGTTGCCAAACCCTATGAGCTATTAAATTGAATTTTTTTTTTCTGAATAGACATGGTGGACCCCTAGAAGTGATATTTTTTTGAGGGGTGAGGGCGTGAGGAAGCGTTTCAGACAAAAAATTTTGGTTTCTAGATCTCAGCAACCGCTTATGGTAGGAGACTGAAACTTGGAATTTCTATGGAACTTTGATAGTTGACCCATCTGCAAAAAAACTGCTGATATGGGTGAAGGGGTGTGGGAGTGGAGGGGGAAATAATCCGTCCGAAACGCAAAAATGTCGAGATCGACACATTCTATAATTTATATCTCTTAAACCGTTAATGGCGAGCAATTCAAACTTAATAAATATCTGTAGTTATACTAGGAGAGTAGATTGAAACAAAATTTTTTGGTGGGGGTGGTGGCGTACGGGGGTGGGGGTTGAAATACTTAACATTACGATATCTCAGAAGCCAATTGCACCACAAAAACAAAATTCGGTTTGGGTATAAAACTTGATAAATAAAGATTGCTCAAAGTAAAATCTTTGAAGGGGGCGGGGGAGTACGTAAGTGGAGGGGATAAGAACTTTTCAAAAATAAACGCTTCATATCTCAATAACAGTGTAAGACGGATGCTCCGAATTTTTACCAGAAGCAGGCCTTATAGAACCCTAGTAGGGAAATAAAGTTTGGGGGTGTGGGTGTAGAGGGTGAGGGTGAGGGTGGGGAAGGGTAAGAAAGAAAAATTTCCGATGCTTATATCTTAAGAATCTATAATGATAGGAAGCTGAAACTTGATATTTAGATAGAGCTATAGTAGTTTCAAAATAGGGGTAGTATATTACGGTGGTGTTGGGTGTTTTTCCTAACCTTAGAACGGCTTATGCTAGGAAGTTGAAACTCGGTACGAATATGTAAATTAACAAGAAAAGTAATTCTGATAAAAAAAAATTTGAATATTAATTGGCGTTCAGAAGGGGGAAAAAAAATATCAGTTAATATAAAATGCACATATTTTCACGATTTTCGTCATATCTACTAGGTCTTTCGAAATATTGAATTCATTTTTATTCTACGGATTCTTCATATGAATACCTAGAATGTGTTTCAAAGATTTTTTGAAATTTGACCCCTAAGAGGGTGTAAACTGGTGTTGTATACTTTTTCATGAACTCCACCATGTTCCTCAAATCTGATCAGATATCGAATATCATTTCACTTCCCCAGGTTTGTTTAATAATCACCTATTTTAAAGTTTTGTTTTTTTCAACCTCTAGACCGCATCCCAGAATATGAACCAATTATTTAATTCGTATGTTACACCCTTTTCTTACCGCTTCCCGAACTTTTTGTTAGGTTTTCAGTCACATAGTAATATACACAGCATCCCCGAGTTGAACGCGTTCTGAACTTCTGCCGGAAAAATAATAAAGTTCCGCCAAGACTGTTGGCAGATTTTTTTTCCATCTGGTACCCCATTTAAGAAAAACCGCGAATGTCTTAAAAAAATAATTTCTATGTTTCCGCTTACGAAAGGTTAGCTGCTCACGAATAATATTCGTACATTGTACGAATAAAATGTCGATGATAACGAATCATATTCGTATCTATTTTATACGAATTATTTATCACTTTTAACGAATTATACTCGTACATTGTAAGAAAATAATTTCCTATATATTACGAAAACATTTGTAGTCGAACATTTCTTTTCGTAGAATGTACGAATAATATTACTAGAAACTACGAAATTTATTTCGTACAACGAATTTTACTTTGTTATTTTAATAATAAAGTACTGTTATAGACTTTTAAAAAAAAAAAAATTTGCTACCCTGAAAATTTTTCTTAACCGTTTTATGACTAATAAACGCCAAAAAAGCAATAAAAATTTTCAGTCCGTCTGTGCTCCGTACGCCCTACGCCGTACGCCGTGCGCAAACTCGTTTGAGGAATTATAGTTCCCAAACCCTATGAGCTATTAAATTGATTTCTTTTTTCTGAATAGACATGGTAGACCTCTTGAAGTGAGAATTTTTTCAGGGGTGAGGGTGCGAGGGGGAAGGTGGGGGAAGCGTTTTAGACGAAAAATTTTGGTTTCTAGATCTCAGCAACCGCTTATGATAGGAAGCTGAAACTTAGAATTTCTATAAAGCTTTGATAGTGGACCCATTTGCAAAAAAATTGATGATATGGGTGAAGGGGTGTGGGAGTGGAGGGGGAAATAATGCATCCGAAACGCAGAAATGCCGATATCGACACATTCTAAAATCCATATCTCTTAAACCGTTAACGGCAAGCAATTCAAACTTGACAAATATCTGTAGTTATACTAGGTGAGTAGATTGAAACAAAATTTTTTGGTGGGGGTGGTGGCGTGCGGGGGTGGAGGTTGAAATAGTAAAGATTACGATATCTCACAAACCAATTGCGCCAGAAAAACAAAATTCGGTTTGGGTATAAAGCTTGATAAATAAAGATTGCTCAAAGTAAAATCTTTGAAGGGGGCGGGGGAGCATAGAACTGGGGGGGGGGATAAGAATTTTTCAAAAATATCACTTTTCATATCTCAATAACAGTGTAAGATAGATGGTTCAAATTTGAACTAGAACTAGGCCCAATAGAACCCTAGTAGTGAAAAATAAATTTAAAGGTGAAGGTGTAGAGGGTGAGGGTGGGGAAGGGTGAGAAGGAAAAAGTTCCGATGCTTATATCTTAAGAACTTGAAATGATATAAGCCTTTAATATCGTATTTAGATAGAACTATATTAGTGGCATAGTGAAAAAATATATTTTTTTTAGTGGTAGCATGGTGCGAGGGTGGGGGTGTTTTTCCTAACTTTTGAACGGCTTATGCTAGAAAAATGAAACTCGGTATATATGTAAATCAACTAGAAAAGTAGTTCCGATAAAAAAAAATTTCAATATTCATTGGCGTTAAGAAGGGGGGGGGGGGCAGAAAAAATTTCAGTAAATATAAAATGCATATATTTTCAATATTTTCGTCATATCTACTAGGTCTTTCGAAATATTGAATTCATTTTTATTCTACGGATTCTTCATATGAATACCTAGAATGTGTTTTTAAGATTTTTTGAAATTCGACCCCTAAGGGGGTGTAAAGTGGTTGTATACTTTTTCATAAATTCCACCATATCTCTCAGGTCTGATCAGATATCGAATATCTTTTCACTTTCACGGGCTTGTTCAATAATCACCTATTCTTAAGTTTTTTTCTTTTCCAACATCTAGACCGCAATATCAATAGAATGTAAGAACCACTTCGTAGATATTACGCAGTTTTTATTTTGAGTGTAGGTAGTGGGATTTCTTTATGATCATTTTTTGACAGGATTTTTGTATAGCAGCCACTCGAAGCTCTTGTGGGATCTTGAATATTCATTCATTTAAAAACAACGTTTGAAAATCCAAAGTATACAAAACTAAGAATTCATAGCTTAGTGACTTGGATAAGAAAAATTTATCGAATTTTTGGTTATATTCTACTATCATTTTGCTGCATTCAATTCTAAACAAAATAAAACAAACACCAGATTTTACCGATCGGTAAAAGTGGTCAAAAAGATAGTTCAAAGTAGGAAAGTTCGATAATATTTTGGTATTATGTATACATTTTCATATGTGTTTTTTATTATATTTCAAATGAAAAACAACACATAATCTGATAAAGAACAGAAAAAGGTTTGAATGCCATCTGTGTGATTTGTACTCGTATTAACAATATAAACAAAAAAAAAATTCAATTTAGAAAGAAAACCATTGAAAAAGATAAAAACTAAGCGATTTTAGTTTTTTCGCTCTCATGAACTTTTTTTCGTATTTTTTCCAAAAATGTTCCTTTTTCTCGAAACCGTTAACAGATACCCATCAAGGTATTTTTTTTTGCTTAAAGATAGAAACATGGTATTTATACTGAATGAAGGAATTTTTAAAAAGTTGATTCTAAATATTTAATATTAGTCTTAAAAATATGAAAAAGTTTTAAAGTCTTAAAGCTTATAAGTCGTTTATTAATATTTTTGAAATTCTTTCCTTCAGTAGATAGTATTAGATTTACTAAAAAGTTTGATTAAAATCGGTCGACCGGTTCCTGAGAAAAGGGTGAATGAATTTGTATGAAAACTCGTCAAGTCACTAACCTTCTTAAGGTGTTCCAAAGTTATTGGCCAATATGTTTGAACACGCCATGATCTTTTGTATGGCAGCTACTCGAAATAGTAATACGATTTCCCCTTACAAATTCGGCCAAACAAACTTTTTATTGCCGTGGAGTTTAGGTCGCTAAACTGGAAAAATCTCGCTAACCACTTTCAGAATATTTCCGAAACTAACTATGTATATAGTCAAAATATTTATTTGAAAATATTTTATTTTAACTTCCAGGAAGCACTCTGTTGCACAGGGTGTTATGGACTATAGACTTTCTCAATGTGAAATTTGACACAATTTCTTACATTCAAGTGAAAAAAAGCCTTCATCGTGCTTCTGCCGTAAAGTGACTACCATATATGTATATCAATAACCAGGACGATAATGCTAAAACACGCTTACACCATTAACAATATCCTTATAGAACTTTTCAAAACACTGAAAAACCATAAATTTATTAGTTCAAATCAGATATTTTTAAAGTACGACTGCGTGATAGAATCGACTCTTTCGATGGAAATTCTAAAACTGAATGGCGACTTAAAACATAATATTATATCATTGAATTTCTTGGAAAAAATTAAACTCAAAAATATTCTTCGTAATCCCATTTTCATCCATCAGGAGCGAAAAAAAGGAAGTGGCGTTTTTCTCCATAAATTTGTTAAAAATATCCGTTTTTGCTCCATTGATAGTGTTATACTATTGTATATACCTCATTATTTGCCCTTTTATTGAGTTTTCCTGGAACTTACTACTTGGTAACTATCATATCATTGATTGTTTTCATAGAATTGAGTTGAAATTTGTATGAAAACTACAACTTAACTCAGCTCAAGTAATTAGTATGTAAAAAAATTAGAGTTAAATTTAGATGTTTTTTTTTTAATTACATCATTTCGGGAAGTGTGTGCGTTTGCGCCTGTTAAGCCTTGTATCCACTGAGATTGTCCGCGAGCATAGCACGCGTGCTATGTATCCACCGAAAATTGTATTTAAAGTTCAGCTCGTCACTAGCACGCCAGCTTCTTCGTGCACCTCGCATGCAGCTCGCGCGCTGTGAATGTCAACTGTACCCACTGAGCGTTTTATTACGAGCTCGTGAAAAAAACGGCAAAAAGCTGCTAACGCGCAGCCATGCTTGATGGATACGGTTTAAAAGCAAGATTAAATGTTAGTTGTTTTTCCGGTGTCAGTGGAGTAAAACTCCAATACGTTTTTCCGGACTGTTGACTAATCGCTGTCCGTGAGGACAAACCAATAGATCTTATCATGTTTAAACGGTCCCAAATAATTAAGTACTTATATGTATATTATACTTTTATTTTTTTATGTTAGATTTTAAGAATAAAATTAGTCTTGATTGTCATCTGAACAGAAATAAAGTGGTCGAACGAGGAAGTAAAGGATTTGATTTCCGGAATTGAGTTGAACCCAGTTACATGGGATGACTCGAGCTCGGAATTAAAAAACGAATAAAAAAGAGACAATTTCGGTAAAATAGGATATCGAACTTCAATTTTTTCGGATCATTTATTATATGTAGCATAACAGCTTGCTACCACCCCCCTCCCCCTAGCAAAAACTGAAATGACGTCCCTGGATGACATCTTAATTATTCCAAACTTGCTGTACCACTATTTCAATTTTGAACTGCTTGAATAAAATCGGCGAGCTGTCGAGCGTCCCACGTTCAGAACGCGAGCATACCAAAAAATGAATCCTTCAAAATTTTAAGCGTGCCGCAGCTCGTCGGTTATAAAAAGCAACGTGCACAATGGATACGCTCCAGAAACAGATGATGCAACAGCACGCGTGCTGCGCGTCAAATGCTTATATATGGAACGCCATGTAGTAGGCATTGACCGAAAATGCTGCTCGCGAACTGCTTGCGAGCTGCAGTGGATACGAGGCTTTAACCCTTGAGAGCCCGCGCAGCGGAATATTACGCCAGTACACGCGCGCGGCACTCAGTGCCGCAACTATATTTCTGCTATAAATCGACTGATTTCCGGGTCCTGGCCCTTCAGTTGGTTATTATACTGATTATTAATATGTTAATTAGTTAATGCATTAATTAATTAATTAATTAATTACTGAAATTCTTGTTGGATAATTTAATTATCCAACAAGAATTTCAACACTATTATGGAAAATATGTAAGACCAGTTCAGTTTGACTCCCTGATGTAGACTGATAAGATGTTAGATAAATCTGAAATCTTTTGTGGTGGTTCCTAGACATGTCCTTGAAAGATACTAGAGCGCTCAGTCATTGATTATTAATATGTAACAGATAAAAAAATTCATGTTTATTAAATTTGCGGCACGGAGTGCCGCTGCGCGGGCACTCAAGGGTTAAATACCATTATAATATCTAATACGTTTGTTAGATCTCTTATGATCTACACCGAGAGAAATGATCAGTTGGCATTAGGTTCCTTTAACAAAATATTATTTGTCGCAAATGTGGTTTAATTATTGTAATCGCAATTTGTTGACAACAAACGGTGTTCGGTCAAAATGACAAATATTCGTTCCTTCGCACAAACATTCGGTTCTAGCAACATTATATTCGATAACGATAACCTTCTCATTTTTGTTTTCAAATTTTGTGAGAAATTTAACGGTTACTTTGACATAACAGAATGACTTTAATGTCCAGGAACCAAATTTCGATCGCTACTAATGTTTGTTCGTAACTGGAACAGCACGTTGATCATCACAAACGGACCCTGTCATTATTCAGTTGCAGTTACTAAAGTTCCGTTGTCTCATACAAAACTGTGCTATCTCAACCGAAATTCATTTACAATGCGGGAACTTGAACGTTTGCTGTGATTTTTGTTTTCAAGTTCGTACAGAATAGTTCTGGCTGTTGAAGTGTGCAGTGTTAAGTGCGAAGTGTTAAGTAGAAGTGGAAGGAAGGTGGCTGCTGATGGCGTGACAACTCGGTTAAGTGCGAAAAACAGTGTGTAACTGCATTACAGTGAAGCTATAAAAATGTAAGTTTATATCAGGCGCGTAGTGAGAAACTTCGTTGAGGTAGCTCAATAGCACGATCATCAAATTCTATGATTTCTATAACCATAAACACGTGATTTTCATTCGAAAATAAAATTTCGATTGCTAAATTCCAAGAAGTGATTAAAAATTCTACGAAAATCAGCGATCGTATCGTTGCGCTAGCCCTACGAAGATTCACGCTATACGCGCCAGGACTTTATATTTATATTAAGAGTTTTTTATTAGACATGTGCACATATATATTTGTCTCTTTTTAATAGCATGGCCCTTTTTATTAATATTTTTTACGAAAATATTAGTGGTATTGTTCCTATTCTGCCGGTGAATGGAGAAAATTTGACATCAAATGATTACATTCAAGCTGGTATACATAAAAAGTTGATAAAAAGAAATTCATTTTATTCTATCATACATATTTTTTTTTTTATTTTTCATTTCAATATACATAATTCAGTAAAAAGTTATTTTAATATAAATGGAAAGATAAAATTCTACGACTACAAAACAACGTGTTCTATTTCGGATGACATATTGGTGCAATATGTTCACCAATATCGCATTTTACCTGGCTGGTCTTTAGGAGTCGGCGTTGAAGAATTTCCAGGTTATTCATTTGTTTCAATTTTATTATTATTTCGATCCAGACACTAGAGGCGTGACTTTCTCATAAGTTACCTGCATGTGTTTTCATGTTTTTTATAATATATTGTTATGCTTTATTTTATAAGTAGAAGAAATTGAAACTGTGAAACACAGTGCTACTATTGATATTGAAAATGTAGACTTCTGTCTTTTGGAAAATGTAACAGTTGGGGAAACGAATTCAATTTTAAATACTTCGATTGATACTGAAAGTCCTGATATTCCTGTATTCCATACAATGGAGAGTCTTTCGCAAGAACAACCATTTTCCGCGCCATTTCGCAGTCTTTCCTGCCATGCAGAGGACGATTTCGTCAAAAATTCGTTGCATACATTTGTTAGCAGTAACCTTACAGCAGAAGTAAATCAACGGTTTTATTTCTTATATTAAGATCTTTTGACACTGTTTTCTATTCTTTTTATGCATTTCTTTAGAAACTTATTACAAGACCTTGACTTTCAAATCATTTACGGAAAATATCAAATCAATAAAGAGTTACAAAATCATGAGCAAGTTAAGATATCTAAATCGATCATAAAATATTTTTTGGAGAAAAAGCTTAATTTTGAGTAAGTAGTCTGGGTATTTATTTTGATATATACATATATTTTACCAAAATGTTAACTTTTCTTACAACAGATTTAATAGACAAGATTTTATATATATATCGGAAAGTATATGCCAACTTTTCCCAAATGAGTGTAAGGATGTGTATTACAGCACAGCATTGAATGGACAAAAACCTTCGGGAAAACTTTATGATGCGTTTTCGAACTTTAGGGCATCATTAAGTCATGCGGGTCTAATTCAAAGGAGAGAATATACTACTATATCTGGCTCTACTTCAGCCACCGCTTTATCACATGGTTAGACAATTTTCATGCACTTATATTATTTTACAAAATGGTTTGCTTTCGCTACTCCATAAGGGCCATTCCAAGAAAAATCACAAAAGTTGTGACCTTACCATCGTCGATCCTTTTGAAAATTTTTTTACTTGAAGAACTAGTGAAAAAAAATATATGATTTCAATTTTTTTTTCTATCTCATTTTTTTTGTTAGTTATAGTTTGTTAAAGATTTAGCAAAAATGGTGTCCAAGTCCTCTTTGGAAATTCATATCTCTGTTAGTTTTTATCATAGAATAATAAAATAGAACTTATTTTAAAGGGGAAGGTATTTTTTTTTCACTACTTCTTCAAGCAAAAAAATTTTCAAGAGAATCGGCGATGGTAAGGTTTCAAAATTGGCCTTTTTTTGCGATTTTTCATAGAATGACCCATAAACTTAATTTAAATTTGTAGAAAAAAATGCTCCTTTTATTTCAGTATTATCAATCTATTTAATATTTTATTTGTATGATAAATAATTTGCAGATTGTGACTCTATAAGAGATTTTGAGTTTGTTAAGACCCACACCACTGACCGAACGTTTATTGATAAATGAAAGAATTGTTTTTCTCATAGATGGGCAATTTTACAAAACAATAAATTTGCGACTGTGGACTACATTAGTTTGTATCCAGTTTTTGTTGGAAATGATACAGCTGTCTTAGATTTAGTATGAGATTGGTTTTCACGGCAAAAGCATAAATTATATTAAAATCAATTCCAGATGCATGCGGACGCAAAATTGCTACATCCAAATGTGAAAGGCCTCGAGACTTGGGATAGAATCTACAAAAATGTAATAAAAAAGGGCTCAGCGTTAAACGATGCTGCAGTCAGAAAGTGGCTTACCACATGCGAAAATCACAAAGATAGTGCGTTGCGTTATACTACTATGCCATTAATCGTTATTTAAATTATGTCTTTATATTACAGATGTTCAAAAAGCTGTAGCTTTTTTGCTGCTTCCGTACTTTTTTCTCTCTACGCAAACAAAACATAGGCAACATAAGAAGTCGTATAAAGCTTCCAAAATTGAAGTCCAGGAAAAATTCGTAGTTCATTTCGGGGTAAGTTTTATACAGTTGTTGTGATATAATTTCTGTATAATTTATTTGACTACGAATTTTATAATTATTATTCCAGACATTGCATCAAGCAGAGGAATACGAACAACACATCGCAAAAACTGAAAGTGGTTCACAGTCGCGGGTTGTATTTGTTGGTACTTTTAAGAATATGAAAGCGTATGTAACGTTAGTTGATAAGAAATACCATTTTGAGGATCCACTAAAAACTGTAGAAAGCTGCTTTTTCATGTACTTGGCATTGAATATCAAATATCCTGATGAGAGTATTGTCATTTGGAACTTCTTACAAAAATTTATTTTTGGAGTTTCAACTAAATACGATGTCAATAAGTCATCACTAAAGTTAGTTTTCAATAAGTTAATGAAAAATTAAAAGCAAAATCTGAGTTGCTAATATTTCCAAAATTTCTTACAATATGAATTTCACTTGTTTCCTTTGCAAGAAAAATTTTCCTTGTGTGAACACTTATGGTGATCATTTACGAAATAGTCATTCACAAATCGATCGTTTTTCTTGTGACAAATTTAATTGTCAGCGAGTTTATTCAAATGTTAACAAACATTTATATCACATCAAACGAGACCATACATTGTTAAGCCATAGCATTGACCAAAATATTTCCCAGCTTTCTACCAATTCCTTCAATAATGCAGATCTGAGTGATGTAATCCCTCTACCAAGTTTATCGAAAATATCCAATATTTCTAAAGATTTTCTTAAAGTCATTATAAAAACATTTAGCGATGACAGAATTCCAAGATCAACAGCTAAAGAAATTTATAAAAACTTATTTCATTTTTATGAAAAACATATAAATACTGCTATAGAGTTGTTAAATGAAGTAAATGGTAATCATCTAGGAAAAGTAATATCACTTTTAAAATCATTAGTTGCTTCATCACATTTACAATCAGAATATTTAATACTCCAACAATTGAGAGCCTCAAATATTTTAGTCGAATTTGAAAATATTGTTCTTGGGTCTGAAAATTTTCAAACTTATTCTCCATCAAATCAAATAACTAATGTTCAGTGTAACTACTGTTTGCAACTTGTTAATCTTAAGCAGCTTTTCACCATACTCTTTTCCGAAACTTCGATATTGAAACATATTCTGAACTTCATAAATGATGTGGCCAAATTAGATTCGGTTATTTATAATATAATTCAAACTGCGTTTTGGAAAAAAAAATTGATTGAAATAAATCCAAATAATGACACAAATATATTATTTTTGCCATTACTGATATATTTTGATGACTTTGAATGCCTAAATGCATTGGGATCACACTCTGGTATTCAAAAAATTGGAGCAATTTATGTTAAAATATTAGCTGTCCCGGAATATATTAGTTCAACATTATCAAATATATTTTTAGCAATGCTATAATTTGTAAACCACTTATTGAAAAACTGAAAATTTAGCAAGACGAAGGTATTCAAATAAATTGCAATTACAGTAATTACACTATTGTAAAATTCATTCCATGCGGAATTAAAGGAGACAATTCGGGAGTTCACTCAATATTAGGTTTTACTGAATGTTTTAGTTCTACATATTACTGCAGATTTTGTAAATGTGAGATACATGAAATGAAATATTTAATTTTTGAAAAATCAGAAAGTTTGAGAAATAAAGATAATTATCATGAAGATATAAACTTAAATAATTCAAAGCTTACTGGAATAAAAGAATATTCAGTGTGGAACGAACTACATAATTTTCACGTGGTTGAAAATTTTAGTGTCGATTGCATGCATGATTTGTTAGAAGGTATTTGTCATTATGACTTAATTTTAATTTTAAAAACATTTGTTATATGTGAAGCATATTTTAGTCTCGAACAATTGAATCAAAGGATTGAATATTTTAACTTTGGCCCTGTCGTAAAAAACCACCTCCTTTCAATACTGATTGCCTTCTTAAAAACAAAATAAAACTATCAGCATCAGAAATGAAAGTCATAATTACATACTTTCCTCTTTTGGTTGGCGATTTAGTTCCACCTGACAATAAACATTGGGATTTGCTTATATTTTTACGAGAAATATTATTTTTAGTTTTTAGAAAAAAACATTATTTCGGCGCTCATATTTATCTAAAATTTTTAATCTCTCAACATAATTCTTTATACATAAAATTATCTGAAACCCATTTGAAACCTAAATTTCATTTTTTATTACACTACGCGAAAATAATGGAAAACGTAGGTCCGATAGTCGCCCTAAATTCAATGCGTTTTGAAGCAAAACACCAAACCTTTAAAAAAACTGCTTATATTTCGAATAACAGAATTAATCTTCTTAAGACACTTAATATTAAAAATCAATTAAAAATTGCAAACATTATTCTAAATCATGATGAGATTTTCAATTCTCCAATTACTCATGGTACATTAAAACCTTTTCTCAGCTTCGATTATAACAAATACCATTTTAAGATCAATGAAAGGGAAAATATAATGGAAATACCTTGGGTAAATTATTATAACATTTCATTTAAAAAAAACATGGTCATCTGCATTAGATTATATGAAAATGATGAGCCGATGTTTGCTTTGATACATTTTTTAGCTAAGAAAAACGGACATGTTTATTTATGTGTACAATATCTGAAAACATTATATTTTGATAATCACTTTTTCGCATATAGAATTGAATTAAGCTCAGTATTCATGGCACATAACTTCATTGATATTCAGTGTGAGCATACGTCCCATATAAGTATATGTTCGAAAGGAAAGCACTTTGTAATTTGGGACTATTAAATATATAATAATATAATATTTGTAGTAATAATAATATAATATTTGTAATACATAATATTTGTAAATGAATTTTTTTTTTTAATAAAATAATGATTGGACATCTTTAAATAAACTACTGTATTTTATGATTGGTAAAGGTTTTGCATTTTTACAGTCTTTTGGAACTTTAATTTAAGCCGGGTTGACACGCTACGAGTGGAATTGGAACGGGTGAACTCCGATAGTCACTCGAACGTTACTCGTACAAGTTCAGCACTGTCCGACTTTACTCGTATCGGATCATAACGTCCGATCATGCTCGATTTAGGATACGAGTAACGTCTGAGTGACTATCGCAGTTCACTCGTTCCGATTCCACTCGTAGCGTGTCAACCCGGCTTTAGGAACAAAATTTACGATTACGGCAATCGAAAATATCGTCACATTCGTTCGGAGTAATGGAACGTCTAGATGCGATAGGGTTGTAACAACAAACCGATGCAGTTGTAACAAGTGAAATTTTATTCCAGATGAACATCATTCGGTTTCTTTGACAAATATTTCGATTGTACATATTAATCCGGCAATTGTAATAATAAATATTTGTTTCGTATAAATGCATATTGGTTCCAGTGACCGGAACTATCGGTCAACATAAATAAATTCGTGCGTTTGCTGCAACCGGAAAAATTCAGTAGGCATATAACGGGGTTGCAGCAACCGGATTGTTCTCTCGGTGTACTGTCTTCTCTTATGGTTTAGACTTACCTTGAATGTCTTATTTGGAGGAGAAGAGAAAAAAAGATTGATGGATTTTCTATGCAAATTTACTTTGTTCAATTTAATTTCCTTCCTAAAGAAGAATAATATGTTGTTATTAGATTTTTCGTGGTAAGCTACCAAAGAAGCTATTATGATTAAGAGTTAGTTATTCTTTCCGGTGTCAGTGGAGTGAAACATAAAATAAATAATATGCTCAACGCTTTACTTTTTTCAAACTACCTTGTCAAATGCCGACAACGACAATTCAACACAGTATTCTGAAGTCGGTTAAATTACTTGGTGTCTGATTTTTTCTAGGCTTCTACGATCAAGCCGATAAGTATTTTGCCCTTTATTTCTCTGTCTTCAAAATACCCTTTTCTGTGCAGAAGCGACAACTCAGCAGGATGTTCTGAAGTGGGATTTTAATTTTATATTAACCTTTAAATATTTAGTCGAACCGACCGTGATTGCGCCAAACAGACAGCAATTCGTTCTGAAAAGGAAAAGAGGTAGAAGCCGTCGGTTGTCGCAACCTTTATAGTGGATGCGAGCTTTTAATTCACCACTTATCCGAGCGATTACGTGCGGCGCAATCAAAAAAAATCTGCCAACAGTCTGGGCGCAACTGTATTATTTTTCCGTCAGAAGTTCAGAACGCGTTCAATTCGGGGATGCGGTGTATGTTACTGTGTGACTGAAAACCTAACAAAAAGTTCGGGAAGCGGTTAGAAAAGGGTGAAACATATAAATTAAATAATTGAGTCATATTCCGGGATGCGGTCTAGAGGTTGAAAAAAACAAAACTTAAAAATAGGTGATTATTAAACAAACCTGGGAAAGTGAAAAGATATTCGATATCTGATCAGACCTGAGAAACATGGTGGAATTCATGAAAAAGTATACAACCAGTTTACACCCTCTTAGGGGTCGAATTTCAAAAAATCTTGAAAACGCATTCTAGGTATTCACATGAAGAATCCGTAGAATAAAAATGAATTCAATATTTCGAAAGACCTAGTAGATATGACGAAAATCGTGAAAATATATGCATTTTATATTAACCGATATTTTTTTTTGCCCCCCTTCTGAACGCCAATGAATATTTGAATTTTTTTTTATCAAAATTACTTGTCTAGTTTATTTACATATACGTACCGAGTTTCAACTTCCTAGCATAAGCCATTCTGAAGTTAGGGAAAACACTCCACACCACCGTCCCATACTACCCCTAAAAAAAATGTATTTTTCACCATGCCACTACTATAGCTTTATCTAAATACAAAGTTTCAGCTTCCTATCATTATAGATTCTTAAGATATAAGCATCGGAACTTTTTCTTTCTCACCCTTCCCCACCCTCACCCTCTACACCCACACCTCCAAACTTTTTTTCTCTACTAGGGTTCTATTGGGCCTACTTCTGGTAAAAGTTTGAAACATCCATCTTACACTGTTATTGAGATATGAATCGTGTTATTCAAATATTTTACTTTGAGCAATCTTTTTTTTATCAATCTTTATAATAAAACCGAATTTTGTTTTTTTGGTCCAATTAGTTTGTGAGATATCGTAATCTAAAGTTTTTCACCCCCCACCACCGTACGCCACTACCCCCACCCAAAAATTTTGTTTCAATCTACTCTCCAAGCTTAACTACAGATATTTGTTAAGTTTTAATTGCTTGCTATTAATGGTTTAGGAAATATGGATTTTAGAATTTGTCGATCTCGGCATTTTTGCGTTTCGGACGCATTATTTCCCCCTCCACTCCCACACCCCTTCACCCATATCTGTTTTTTTTGCAAATGGGTCCATTATCAAAGCTCTATAGAAATTCTTAGTTTCAGCCTCCTAACACAAGAGGTTCCTGAGATCTAGAAACCTTAATTTTTCATCTAAAACGCTTACCCCGCCTTCCCCCTTACACCTCCTCCCCTGAGAATAATGACAATTCAAGGGGTCCACCAAGTCTATTCTTAGAAAAAATTTTAATTTAATAGCTCCACTGGTTTAAGAGCTACGAGCCTTCAAAGATTTTGGAGCGGTCGACGTACGGCGTACGGCGTACGGGGTACGGCTTACAGACGGAGTGAAAATTGATATTGCTTTTTTCGCGTCTACTAGTCATGAAACGTGGAAAAAAAAATTTTGAGGGCAGCAAATTTTTTTTTTTAAAAATCGATAACAATACTGTATTATAAATAATGCAGTAATTGGACAGGTGCCGGCACAGTTACCGCCACAAATAGTGAACAATGTGAATGTTATGTTCGAACCTCAAGCATGTTTGACTAGTTACATGATTGAGATTCGAACAATATTATTGCAAAGCAGAAATTATTTATTGGGAAAAATAAAGCAACCAAAATGCCATCAAAAGTTTTCCCGCGAAGCTCTTATTTACAGATGTCACTGCCAGTCTTACTGTTAAGATAGCAGTGTACCGGTTACCAGGAAAAGGAGTTAATCAACAAAATATTTTCTTTGAGAAATGTAGAGCAACAAAATATGTCATCAAAAGTTTTTCCGTGAAGCTCTTATTTACAGATGTTACTGCAAGCTTGTTGTGAACGGGGGCTTTGGAGTGGTTATTTTGACTTAAAAAAGTCAAAATAATCGAAGGGAAGGTTGAGGATCGGGAAAGAGGGGTCCAATTCCGCCTACGTCCGAATTGGTGGCTGAAACGCAAACTGGAGCGACGTGCTTGCTGGCTTCCGGGCTAGCTGTGGCTGTGGGGGGGTAAGTTGTTCGCGTTCCAGGCCATAAAACCCTTGGCCTGTACAACAAAAATTTCACGCCGACTTACCCGGGTGATAAAAGTGGGATAAGATTCCCAATCGGTCATGAGAGACCGAGAAAACTCCTAACAACTCGACAGGCGCTGGTATTGTGCGCCGTCTAGCCCACCCTACCATAGCCATATCTGTCCCGAAATAAAATTACTGATATGGCCCCTAGAGAGAGGTATGAGGAGGGGCGGAAGGTCTTCAAACGAGAAGATCCATCGTTCAGGCTCTCTACTTAGCCATGTTTATCGAAACCAAATTTCAAACAACAAAAAAAAAACAACAAAAATACAATAAATTACCTTGTGTATTTTGACTGCTTCTTACTGCATTTTCCTTTTTTTATATATGTATATTTACTTTAGTTATTTTTAATTGATTTTAGTCCGTGTCAGTGGCAGTTTCTGTCTCGTTGCAGTCCTGTCATATTTCATATATATTTATATTTTAATTGTAATTTATTTTTATTTTTAATTTAGTGTATTATCTTTTTGGTTTTTTGTAGATAATTATTTAATTTTATTTTTAATTTAATTTTACTTTATTATTTTAATAATTAAGTATTGTGATTGATTTTTTAAAAAAAAAAATTTGGTACCCTCAAAATTTTTATTTTCACGTTTCATAACTAGTAGACGCGAAAAAAGCAATAAAAATTTTCAGTCCGTCTGTCCGCCGTACGCCGTACGCCGTACGCAAGATCGTTTGGAGGCTCGTAGCTGCCAAACGCTTTGAGATATTAAATTGAAATTTTTTTAACGAATAGACGGGTTAGGCGCCTTGAAGTGACCAAATTTTTAGGGGTGGGGGTGTGAGGGGGAAGTGTTTTAGACCGAAAATTTTGGTTTCCAGATCTCAGTAACCCCTAATGTTAGGAAGCTGAAACTTGGAATTTCTATAGAGCTCTGATAGTAGACCCATTTGCAGAAAAATTGTCAATATTGATAAAGGGGTGTGGGAGTGGGGGGAAATGTAATGCGTCCGAAACCCAAAAAAGGCGAGATAGACACATTCTAAAATCCATATCTCCTAAACCGTTAATGGCACACTATTCAAACTTCAAAATATTTGTAGTTATACTAGGAGAACAGAATCAAGAAAAATTTTGGGTGGGGGAAGTTGTGTATGGGGGTGGGGGGTGAAAAACTTAAGATTACGATATCTCATGAACCAATTGCTCTAGCAAAATAAAATTTGGTTTGGGTATAATGGTCGACAAATAAAGATTGATCAAAGTAAAATTTCTTAAGTGGGAGGTGGAGCATAGAAGTGGAGGGGATAAGAGTTTTTCAAATCAAACACATTTCATATCTCAAGAACAGTGTAAGATAGATGCTTAGAATTTTTACCAGAAGTAGCGCTAATTAAACCCTAGTAGGGAAAAAAGTTTTGGGGTTGTGGGTGTAGAGGGGAAGGGTGGGAGAGGATGAAAAGGCAAAAATTCCGTTGCTTATATCTTGAGAACCTGTAATGATATAAGCCTTAAACTTCGTATTTAGATGGAGCTATAGTAGCGGAATGTTGGAAAAATAAAATTTTTTTTAGGGGTAGTATGCTACGGGGGTAGGGGGTGTTTTTCTTAACTAATAAACGGTTCATGCTAGAAAGTTGAAACTCGGTGTGTATATGTAAATCAACTAGAAAAGTAATTGTAATAAAAAAAAATTTGAGTATTCATTGGCGTTTAAAAAGGGGGGCAAAAAAAATTATTTGTATTTACCTATAATAAATATAAAATGTATATATTTTCACGATTTTCGTCATATCTACTAGGTCTTTCCAAATTTTGAATTTATTTTTTTTCTACGGTTTCTTCGTAAGAATACCTAGAATGTGTTTTCAAGGTTTTTTGAAATTCGACCCCTGAGGGTAGTGTGGTACAAGTGAAGGTGTTTTTCCTATATATGGGACGGCTTAAGCTACAAGGTTGAAACTCGGTGTGAATATGTAAATACACTAGAAAAGTAATTGTGTTAAAAAAAATTTGAATATTCATTGGCGTTTAGAGGGGGGGGGCAAAAAAAAATATTTGTAAATATAATAAATATAAAATGCAAATATTTTCACGATTTTCGTCATATCTACTAGGTCTTTCCAAATATTGAATTCATTTTTATTCTACGGATTCTTCGTATGAATACCTAGAAAGTATTTTCAAGGTTTTTTGAAATTCGACCTCTTAGGGTAGTGTGGTACAAGTGGGGGTGTTTTTCCTATATATGGAACGGCTTAAGCTACAATGTTGAAACTCGGTGTGTATATGTAAATCACCTAGAAAAGTAATAGTTATAAAAAAAAATTTGAATATTCATTGGCGTTCAGAAGGGGGGGGGGGCAAAAAAAAATATTTGAAAATATAATAAATATAAAATGCATATATTTTCACGATTTTTCGCACGATTTTCGACATATCTACTACCTCGTCCCAAATAATGAATTTAATTTTATTCTATGTATTCTCCATATGAATACCAAGACAGTGTTTTCAAGATTTTCTGAAAATTGACCCATAAGGGGGTGTAAAGTGATTGTGTACTTTTTCATAAACTATTCCATATCTCTCAGATCTAATCAGATTTTCACTTCCATGATCTTGTTCTTTTTGATAGGTTTTCAGTCACATAGTAGCCTACACCGCATTTCAGAGTTGAACGCGTTCCTTACTTCTGCCGGAAAAATAATAAAGTTACGCCCAGATTGTTGGCAGATTTTTTGTTATGTTTTGTTTTTGAATTGATTTATTTTAATTTTATTTTTGGTTTTGCATTTATTTACTTTCTATTTCAATTGTATGATGAACTAAAACTTTCGCGAGCCACTGTATTTCATACAGAGTCGGTACAATGACTGTGCACGATCTTCCGCTTCTTCGACGCAGGGACTGCGTCAACTTTTCGCACTTGTCACAAACTCGTTACCGCAAATTTTCGTTCCGTGGTCATTAATATTATATTGACACTAGTAATATTAGCAAAATTACCAAACGCAAGAAATTTCCACGCAATAAATTCAATAAATCGCTAGTTTGCGGTTCCACGACTGAGAAAATGACAAAACACGACACGGGGAACACCTTATTTCTATTCCACATTCTTTTCTTTTTTCTAAATTAGCTCTTAAATTTATTTAAACTCACTAAAACTTCATTCTTCTTATTGCTATTTAACTCCATCAAACTTAACTTTCATTTTTTTCTATTTTTACATTCAATTTTAAACTTATCTCTACCAAAAAACTAGCCCTCCATCTTTTCCACTAGCTGTCAGACTCCCCTCCACTGAACAAAAATTTTTGTGTGGATCCCATCCATGCCAACTGCCTAAATTTGCCGATCCACAGAAATCACCTCGTTCAACCAAATCCCCACAGATGACACTAGCAAGCTCCACTGTTAAGATAGCAGTGAACCGGTTTCCAGGAAAAGGAGTTGAAAACCAAAATATTTTTTTGAGAAATGCAGAGCAACAAAATAGCAATAAAATATGCCGTCAAAAATTTTCCCGAAAAGCTCTTATTTACATAGTATGTCACTGCTATCTTCACTGTTAAGATAGAAGTGTACCGGTTTCCAGGAAAAGGAGTTAAGCAACAAAATATATTTTTTTTGAGAAATGCAGGGCAACACAATAGCAACCGAATATGTTATCAAAAGTTTTTCCGCGAAGCTCTTATTTACTGTTGGCACTGCTAGCCCCACTGTTACGATAGCAGAGTACCGATTTCCAGGAAAAAGAGTTGAGCAACAAAATATTTATTTTTGAGAAATGTAGAGTAACAAAATAGCTACAAAATATGCCATCAAAAGTTTTTCCGCGAAGCTCTTACTTACAGATGGCACTGCTAGCTTAGCTGTTAAGCTAGCAATGTTCCGTTTCTAGGGAAAGGGGTTGAGCGATAAAAATAATTTTTTGCAGCAAAATAGCAACAAATTAAGGTAATTTTATTTTAATTTTGAGGGTTTGATACTGCTAACTTAACAGAGGTGATTTTAACACTTGGGGTGTCATTCTTTTGTGCTCAAAATTTCAAATTCCTAACATTAAGCGTTCAAAAGTTATCATCACTTGTTGATACCTGTTTTAAGGACTTGTGTGGAAGCTATTCGAAGAAGTAGGGGATTTCGTACAACATCAAAAATGATCCTAATTTCAGCTCAAAACGGATTCCTATTAGATATATTTTAATTTCCAAGCTAAAAGATTTTTCGAATTAAAGTGGGTTTAAAAACTCGAATGAACTTATTTTTCCAGGACCAGGACTGTTTGACCGCTACAAGGGGAACTTAAACGATTTCTTTTGTACCAGCAATTTGTAAAACACCATTGAAATAAAAAATTTAAAAAAGAGTCTAGCTAGTAGCATTCTGAATTTATCGAAAAACGTGTTTTAAGGATCTTTTGTATGTTAGCCATCGGAAAGAGTTAAGGGATTTCGCTAACTAATAAACTTGAAATTAATTTTAACTTAAAACTTCGTGGATAAATGATATCATTTTCACAAATTGAGTGAAGTCGGTATCTTATAAAACGGGACCCGATCCCACTTTACTTCACTACGATTTTACGCCGAAGTGTAACAATCACAGCAAATTTTTCTCATTGAATCAGTCGAATTATTACTTTATTCTTTATTCTTTCCATAGAACAACAAATAATATCATTGCAAAAACAACTATTTTCCAGGATTGAAAAACCGAATTTGCAAGTCGAACAAATTGCTAGTCGGATAAATTTTTTTTTGGGAAAACAATAGTCTGGTAAAAAATTCTACAACGATGGAAAAAAATCTGCCAGCAATCTGGGCGTAACTTTATTATTTTTCCGGCAGAAGCCAGGAACGCGTTCAATTCTGAGCTGCGGTGTAGGCTACTATGTGACTGAAAACCTATCAAAAAGAACAAGATCGTGGAAGTGAAAATCTGATTGCATCTGAGAGATATGCAATAATTTATGAAAGAGTACACAATCACCTTACACCCTACTAGGGGTCAATTTTTAGAAAACCTGGAAAACACATTCTAGGTGTTCATACGAAGAATTCGTGGAGTAAAATTAAATTCAATATTTGGGACGAGCTAGTAGATATGTCGAAAATAGTGCAAAAATATGCATTCTATTTTAACAGATAATTTTTTTGCCCCCCTTCTGACCGCCAATACATATTTGATTATTTTTTAATCAAAATTGTTTTCTAGTTGATTTACATATATACACCGAGTTTCAACATTGTAGCTTAAGCCGTTCTATATATAGAAAAAACACCATCCACTTGTACCACACTACCCTTAGGGGTCGAATTTCAAAAAACCTTGAAAACACTTTCTAGGTATTCATACGAAGAATCCGTAGAATAAAAATGAATTCAATATTTGGAAAGACCTAGTAGATATGACGAAAATCGTGAAAATATATGCACTTTATATTTACTGATAATTTTTTTTTGCCCCACTTTCTGAACGCCAAAGAATATTCAAATTTTTTTTTAATCAGAATTACTTTTCTAGTTGATTTACATATACACACCGAGTTTCAACTTTCTAGCATGAACCGTTTAATAGTTAGGAAAAACACCCCCTACCCCCGTACCATACTACCCCTAAAGAAAATTATATTTTTCCAACATGCCGCTACTATAGCTCTATCTAAATACCAAGTTTAAGGTTTATATAATTACAGGTTCTTAAGATATAAGCATCGGAACTTTTTCCTTTTCAACCTCCCCCACCCTCAACCCCAAAAATTTTTTCCCTACTAGGGTTCAATTAGAGCTACTTCTGGTAAAAATTCTACGCATCTATCTTTCACTGTTCTTAAGATATGAAATGTGTTTTATTTGAAAAATTCTTATCCCCTCCACTCCTATGCTCCACCTCCCACTTAAAAAATTTTGCTTTGATCAATCTTGATTTGTCGACCCTTATACCGAAACCGAATTTTATTTTTCTTGAGCAATTGGTGCATGAGATATTGTAATCTAAAGTTTTTCACCTCCCACTCCCATACGCAATTGCCCTAACCCAAAAAATTTTTTTCAATCTGTTCTCCTAGTATAACTGCAAATATTTTTCAAGTTTGAATGGTGTTTCATTAACGGTTTTGGAGATATAGATTTTAGAATGTATCTATCTCGGCTTTTTGGGTTTCGGACGCATTATATTTCCCCCCACTCCAACACCCCTTCATGAATATTGACAATTTTTATGCAAATGGGTTTACTATCAGAGCTCTATAGAAATTCCAAGTTTCAGCTTCCTATCATAAGCGGTTACTGAGATATAAAAACCAAAATTTTCCGTCTAAAACGCTTACCCCTCCTTCCCTCTCCTTCCCCTCCTTACCCCTCCTTCCCCTCCTTCCCCTCCTTCCCCCCCACCCCAAAAAATTTGGTCACTTCGAGGAGCCTAACCCGTCTATTCGTAAGAAAAATTTCAATTTAATGTCTCAAAGCGTTTGGGAGCTACGAGCCTCCAAACGATTTTGCGTAAGGCGTACGGCGGACAGACGGACTGAAAATTTTTATTGCTTTTTTCGCGTCTACTAGTTATGAAACGTGAAAATAAAAATTTTGAGGGTAGCAAATTTTTTTTTTAAAAAATCGGGCACAAAACTTAATTATTAAAATAATAAAGTAAAATATAACAGCGTGACATGACCCATTCTTAATTCTTACAAAATTTTTAATGTTTATTGTTGCAATTTGATTTTGACCGTGTTTCGAACTAAACCGAAAATCATTATTGGTGTTTTAAGGGCCGGTATTTCAATGTAGAGTTAACTTGTAAGTTGTCAGTTAATGAAAACCACTCGCGTAAACTTTGTATTGGAATAACGGACCAACAAGTTAACTCTACATTGAAATACCGGGCCAAAGGGATGTAATAGCCTCGGTACTCTAGTCAACCGAGAGCCTCGACTATAATTGCTTTTTCGCGGTAAATAATTAAGTTGCACTTGGACTGTTCTCAGTTTATTCTTGTTTTTAATTCTACCGTCTAACTTTAAATAATTTGACAACACTTTAAATGATTTGTATCTCATTAGCATGCAATAATGAGCATGAAATGTCATTAATCATGCGGAACACAAAGCAACTCTAGCTGCCTATATAAGCTGTAGAGCTTCATTTTGATATAATGGAAATGCCAGCACATGTCGCATACTTTATGTTCCTTTTCATGTCCCTAGTCGTTACAGGTTCACCAATGCTAAATGGATTTTAATTTGCTCGAAATTAATGGTTTACAATTCAAAAATTATTGTTTACGGACTCAATGAAAATTGTTGCCTACCATAATCATATTGTGTAATACGTGTATCATTACTTTACTTTGTCGTTCCAAGTATGTACGTTTTGTAATCGATTAGCGTGTAAGGATAATTGATAGCTTCAATTGAATTCAAATATATTCATGAATATTTGAACTTATAAATTACTAGTTATACCGTGACTGTAATTATATTAATAGATGTTTTAAAAGGAAAATCCAATTTAAATTTTGTTAATAAAATAAATACATATATTCTTGTGTTTTACAATTTTGTCAATTGATGTTTCCGTATATTCAAATGGTTTTTGATATGTAAAACAAAATTTCAGGCACTCCAAGAATACCTAGTCTAGTCATAAATATTGGTACACAGAAAATTTGACGCCAAATGAAAATCAATTAATATTTTTCAAAATTTTTTTTTTCTTTTTATTGGGCTATTCAATGGCTTAAAATCTTAGAACAACTTATTCCATTTGCCTTCTAGCACGACTTGAGATGATTTGGCCGCGCATTGGTCGCGAGACACACTTCATGCATGTGGAAGTTGTCCACTGCACGGACAAGGGCTCGCTAAAATCCCAGTCTTATACCAAAATTTTATATGGTGTGTGCCCGAAATATTGAATTTTCTGTTTTACTTTATTATTTTAATAATTAAGTATTGTGATTGATTTTAAAAAAAAAAAAATTTGCTACCCTCAAAATTTTTATTTTCACGTTTCATAACTAGTAGACGCGAAAAAATCAATAAAAATTTTTAGTCCGTCTGTCCGGCGTACGCCGTACGCGGGGGAGAGGGAAGTGTTTTAGACCGAAAATTTTGGTTTCTAGGTCTCAGTAACCCCTAATGATAGGAAGCTGAAACTTGGAATATCTATAGAGCTCTGACAGTAGACCCATTTGCAGAAAAATTGTCAATATTGATCAAGGGGTGTGGGAGTGGGGGGAAATGTAATGAGTCCGAAACCCAATAAAGCCGAGATAGACACATTCTAAAATCCATATCTCCTACACCGTTAATGGCACACTATTCAAACTTAAAAAATATTTGTAGTTATACTAGGAAAACAGAATCAAGAAAAATTTTGGGTGGGGGAAGTTGTGTATGGGGGTGGGGGGGACAAAACTTTAGATTACGATATCTCATGAACCAATTGCTCTAGAAAAATAAAATTCGGTTTGGGTATAAAAGTTAACAAATAAAGATTGATCAAAGCAAACATTTTTAAGTGGGAGGTGGAGCATAGAAGTGGAAGGGATGAGAATTTTTCAAATCAAACACATTTCATATCTCAAGTGTAAGATAGATGCTTAGAATTTTTACCAGAAGTAGCGCTAATTAAACTCTAGTATGGAAAAAAGTTTTGGGGTTGAGGGTGTAGAGGGGGTGGGTGGGAGAGGATGAGGGAGGGTGAAAAGGAAAAAGTTCCGATGCTTATATCTTGAGAACCTTTATTGATATCAGCCTTAAACTTGATATTTAGATAGAGCTATAGTAGCGAAATGGTGAAAAAATATAATTTTTTTTAGGGGTAGTATGCTACGGGGGTAGGGGGTGTTTTTCCTAACTATTAAATGATTTTAATTTTTGATGAATGTTTTCACAGTACATTTTGAATTGAAAATACAAGGTTTTCCGGTAAATACTGCTAAATATATTTTGTGTGACGTTTCGGACTCGACTGAGTCCTTTATCAAACTGATCGACAACCCCCTTTTTTACCTGTTTTTCTATTTGACCCTTCTGTTAGTTAATTTAGTAACCCTTTCTTACCTACTTTCATTTGTATATATAACAGTTGTAGAGATTTTGTCGATCAGTTTGATAAAGGACTCAGTCGAGTCCGAAACGTCACACAAAATAAATTTAACAGTATTTACCGGAAAACCTTGTATTTTCTATTAAATGATTAATGCTAAAAACTTGAAACTCGGTGTGAATATATATGTAAATCAACTAGAAAAGTAATTGTGATAAGAAAAAATTTGAGTATTCATTGGCGTTCAGAAAGGGGGGCAAAAAAATTATTTGTAAATATAATATATATAAAATGCATATATTTTCTAGGTCTTTCCAAATATTGAATTCATTTTTATTCTACGGATTCTTCGTATGAATACCTAGAAAGCGTTTTCAAGGTTTTTTGAAATTCGACCCCTAAGGGTAGTGTGGTACAAGTGGGGGTGTTTTTCCTACATATGAACCGGCTTAAGCTACAATGTTGAAACTCGGTGTGTTTATGTAAATCAACTAGAAAAGTAGTTTTGATAAAAAAAAATTTGAATATTCATTGGCGTTCAGAAAGGGGGGCAAAAAAAATTATTTGTAAAAATAATAAATATAAAATGCATATATTTTCACGATTTTCGTCATATCTGCTAGGTCTTTCCAAATATTGAATTCATTTTTATTCTACGGATTCTTCGTATGAATACCTAGAAAGTGTTTTCAAGGTTTTTGAAATTCGACCCCTGAGGTAGTGTGGTACAAGTGGGGGGTGTTTTTCCTATATATAGAGCGGCTTAAGCTACAATGTTGAAACTCGGTGTGTATATGTAAATCAACTAGAAAAACAATTTTGATTAAAAAAAAATTCAAACATGTATTGGCGTTCAGAATGGGGGCGAAAAAAATTGTCGGTGAAAATAGAATGCATATTTTTCCACGATTTTCGTCATATATACTAGCTCGTATCTAATATTGAATTTAATTTTATTCTACGGTTTCTTCGTATGAATAGCTAGAAAGTGTTTTAAAGGTTTTTTTAAATTTGGGGGTGTTTTTCTTATATATAGAATGGCTTAAGGTACTATGGTGTGTATATCTAAGTTACTAGAAATTTAATTTTGAATAAAAAAAAAACGGATATCTATTGGCGTTCAGAAGGGGGGCAAAAAAAATATCTGTGAAAATAGAATGCATATTTTCCCACGATTTTCGACATATCTACTACCTCGTCCCAAATATTGAATTTAATTTTATTCTGAACGCCAATAGATATTCGTTTTTTTTATTCAAAATTATTTTTCTAGTTGATTTAGATATACACACCGAGTTTCAAATTTTAGCTTAAGCCGTTCTATATATATAGGAAAAACACCTCCCACTTGTACCACACTACCCTTAGGGGTCGAATTTCAAAAAACCTTGAAAATACTTTCTAGGTATTCATACGAAGAATCCGTAGAATAAAAATGAATTCAATATTTGGAAAGACCTAGTAGATATGACGAAAATCGTGAAAATATATGCATTTTATATATATTATATTTACAAATATTTTTTTTTGCCCCCCCCTCCTTCTGAACGCCAATGAATATTCAAATTTATTTTTATCACAATTACTTTTCTAGTTGATTTACATATACACACCGAGTTTCAACGTTGTAGCTTAAGCCGTTCTATATACAGGAAAAACACCCCCACTGG
Organism: Beris chalybata; assembly: GCA_949128065.1. Lineage (NCBI taxonomy): Eukaryota > Metazoa > Arthropoda > Insecta > Diptera > Stratiomyidae > Beris > Beris chalybata. The sequence continues at coordinate 55,078,784 of OX421895.1, forward strand.
TACCTCACTACTCTTAGGGGTCGAATTTCAAAAAACCTTGAAAACGCTTTCTAGGTATTCATACGAAGAATCCGTACAATAAAAATGAATTCAATATTTGAAAAGACCTAGTAGATATGACGAAAATCGTGAAAATATATGCATTTTATATTTATTATATTTACAAATAATTTTTTTTGCCCCTTTTCTGATCGCCAATGAATATTCAAACTTTTTTTATCACAATTACTTTTCTAGTTGATTTACATATACACACCGAATCTCAACTTTCTAGCATGAACCGTTTAATAGTTAGGAAAAACACCACCTACCCGCGTAGCATACTACCATAAAAAAAAATCTGCCCACAGTCTGGGCGCAACTTTATTAATTTTTCCGTCAGAAGTTCGGAACGTGGTTTATTCGGGGAAGCGGCATATGTTACTATGTGACTGAAAACCTAACAAAAAGTGGTTAGAATAGGGTGTTCATATGAATTAAATAATTGGGTAATATTTCGGAATGCGGTCTAGAGGTTGAAAAATAAAAACTTAAAAATAGGTGATTATTAAACAAGCCTGGGGAAGTAAAAAGATATTCGATATCTGATCAGACCTGAGAAACATGGTGGAATTCATGAAAAAGTATACAACCAGTTTACACCCTCTTAGGGGTCGAATTTCAAAAAATCTTGAAAACACATTCTAGGTATTCATATGAAGAATCCGTAGAATAAAAATGAACTCAATATTTGGAAAGACCTAGTAGATATGACGAAAATCGTGAAAATATATGCATTTTATATATACTGATAATTTTTTTTGCCCCCCTTTCTGAACGCCAATGAATATTCGATTTTTTTTTTAACAGAATTACTTTTCTGGTTAATTTACATATACGTACCGAATTTCAACTTCGTAGCATAAGCCGTTCTAAAGTTAGGAAAAACACCCCCCACCACCGTACCATACTACCCCTAAAAAAAATCTTATTTTTCCACTATGCCACTAATATAGTTCTAAAAAAATTTATTTTTCCACCATGCCACTACTATAGCTCTATGTAAATACCAAGTTTCAGCTTCCTATCATTATAGATTCTTAAGATATAAGCATCGGAACTTTTTCTTTCTCACCCTTCCCCTCCCTCACCCTCTTCACCCACACCCCCAATTTTTTTCTCCCTACTAGGGTTCTATTAGGCCTACTTTTGGTAAAAGTTTGAAACATCCATCTTACACTGTTATTGAGATATGAAACGTGTTATTTTTGAAAAATTGTTGTCCCCTCCACTTACGTACTCCCCCGCCTCCTTCAAAGATTTTACTTTGAGCAATCTTTATTTATCAAGCTTTATATCCAAACCGAATTTTGTTTTTCTGGTTCCTCTGGTTCATCTGGTTTGGGAGATATCGTAATGTTAAGTATTTCAACCCCCACCCCCGTACGCCACTACCCTCACCCAAAAATTATGTTTCAATCTACTCTCCTAGTATAACTACAGATATTTGTTAAGTTTTAATTGCTTGCTATTAACGGTTTAGGAGATATAGATTTTAGAATGTGTAGATCTCCACTTTTTTGCGTTTCTGACGCATTGCTTCCCCCTCCACTCCCACACCCCTTCACCCATATCATAAATTTTTTTGCAAATGGGTCCACTATCAAAGCTTTATAGAAATTCCAAGTCTCAGTCTCCTAACATAAGCGGTTGCTGAGATCTAGAAACCAAAATTTTTCGTCTAAAACGCTTCCCTTACCTTCCCCCTCACACCCAAACCCCTGAAAATAATTTCCATTTAAGGGGTCTACCCAGTCTATTCCCAGAAAAAATTTAAATTTCATAGCTCCACTGGTTTGAGAGCTACGAGCCTTCAAAGGATTTTGGCGGTCGACGTACGGCGGACGGCGTACGGCGGATGGCGTACGGCGGACGGCGTACGGCGGACAGACGGAGTGAAAATTTTTATTGCTTTTTTCGTGTCTACTAGTCATGAAATGTACACAAAAAAATTTTGAGGGCATCAAATTTTTTTTTTTTTAAAATCAATAAAAAAACTGTATTATTACTAATAAAGTAAAATCTGCCAACAGTCTGGGCGCAACTTTATTATTTTTCCAGCAGAAGTTCGGAACGTGTTTAATTCGGGTATGCGGTGTATGTTACTATGTGACTGAAAACCTAACAAAAAGTTCGGGAAACGGTTAGAATATCCGTAGAATAAACATGAATTCAATATTTGGAAAGACCTAGTAGATATGACGAAAATCGTGCAAATATATGCATTTTATATTTACTGAAATTTTTTTCTGCCCCCCCCCCCCCTTCTGAACCCCAATGAATATTGAAATTTTTTTATATCGGAATTGCTTTTCTAGGTGATTTACATATATGTACCGAGTTTCAACTTTCTAGCATAAGCCGTTCTAAAGTTAGGAAAAACACCCCCCACCCTCGCACCATGCTACCCCTAAAAAAAAATCTTATTTTTCCACTATGCCACTAATATAGTTCTATCTAAATACGAAGTTTAAGGTTTATATCATTACAAGTTCTTAAGATATAAGCATCGGAGTTTTTTTTTCTCACCCTTCCCCACCCTCACCCTCTACATCCCCACCTTTAAATTTATATTTCACTACTAGGGTTCTATTGGGCCTAGTTCTAGTTCAAATTTGAACCATCTATCCTACACTGTTATTGAGATATGAAAAGTGATATTTTTGAAAAATTCTTATCCCCCCACTTCTATGCTCCCCCGCCCCTTTCAAAGATTTTACTTTGAGCAATCTTTATTTGTCAAGCTTTATACACAAACCGAATTTTGTTTTTCTGGAGCAATTGGTTTGTGAGATATCGTTATCTTTACTATTTCAACCCCCACCCCCGCACGCCACCACCCCCACCAACAAATTTTGTTTCAATCTAGTATAAGTGATATTTGTTAAGTTTTAATTGCTTGCCGTTAACGATATCGGCATTTTTGCGTTTCGGACGCATTATTTCCCCCTCCACTCCCACACCCCTTCACCCCTTGATATGGGTATCAGCAATTTTTTAATAGCTCATAGGGTTTGGGAACTATAATTCCTCAAACGAGTTTGCGTACGGCGTACGGCGTATGGAGCACAGACGGACTGAAAATTTTTATTGCTTTTTTGGCGCTTATTAGTCATAAAACGTATAAAAAAAATTTTCAGGGTAGCAAATTTTTTTTTTTTAAAAGTCGATAACAATACTTTATTATTAAAATAATAAAGTAATTGTTGTTTATGATCTTTTGCAAGTTCGTTTCTACAATTCTACATTTACTTCATTACTGATTGGGTGTTGTTCTCCAAAGTATTTTATTTGATTTTGATGGTTCTAAAGTAATGTGTTGATTTTTTAAATTGTTATACGATGACCTGGAAGAATGGAAGTGCTTGTTATGGGTGATATATAGAACCAATGTTCTTAAAGTTTTGGAAAAATATTGAATTTACACTCAATACCAATCCAGTCTGTTTTTCACATGTGCTTTGTCACCATTGACAAGCGTAATCCTTTGCATATGAGGTTTTTTGCGTTTTCAGTGATAAAATTTCAATATATGTACCTATCATATGTTGTACTGAATATCACTCGCGTTTTTCATTCACTTCAAGTAAAAATAAAACATGAGATGGATTTGATGGAGAGGGCTCTCTGGATAAGCAAATCCTGCATGTTCTGTCAGAACAGTCATGTTGGTACCTCCCACTATACTATCAGTGAAGTTTATAAATTCCTTGAAACCTCAACGTTTCGTGGTATTTGTTCATTTCTATGGTATCATATGTTGAATAAGTTATTTCATGCTATTTTTGCGTATTTAATAACCTGCCAACTCATATGTTTTCGGGTGGAGCTTTGTTTGTACTTGATTGTACTGAAAAAATTTTTTGTTTGTACCTCCAAGGAAACGGAGAAAAAAAAATCTGCCAACAGTCTGGGCGCAGCTTTATTATTTTTCCGGCAGAAGTTAGGAACACGTTCAATTCTGAAATGCGGTGTAGGCTACTATGTGACTGAAAACCTATCAAAAAGAACAAGATAGTGGAAGTGAAAATCTGATTAGATCTGAGAAATATGGAATAATTTATGAAAAAGTACACAATCACTTTACACCTTCTTAGGAGTCAATTTTCAGAAAATCTTGAAAACACTTTCTTGGTATTCATATGGAGAATGCATAGAATAAAATTAAATTCAATATTTGGGACGAGGTAGTAGATAGGTCGAAAATCGTGGGAAAATATGCATTCTACTTTCATAGATAATTTTTTTTGCCCCCCCCCCCTTCTGAACGCCAATAGATATTCGTTTTTTTTATTCAAAATTATTTTTCTAGTTAATTTAGATATACACACCGAGTTTCCACATTGTAGCTTAAGCCGTTCTATATATAGGAAAAACAGGGGTCGAATTTCTAAAAACCTTGAAAACACTTTCTAGGTATTTATACGAAGAATCCGTAGAATAAAAAATCTGCCAACAATCTGGGCGTAACTTTATTATTTTTCGGTAGAAGTTAGGAACGCGTTCAATTCTGAAATGCGGTGGAGGCTACTATGTGACTGAAAACCAATCAAAAAGAACAAGATCGTGGAAGTGAAAATCTGATTGGATCTGAGAGATATGGAATAATTTATGAAAAAGTACACAATCACTTTACACCCCCTTAGGGGTCAATTATGGAGAATACATGGAATAAAATTGAATTCATTATTTGGGACGAGGTAGTAGATATGTCGAAAATCGTGGGAAAATATGCATTCTATTTTCACAGATATTTTTTTTGCCCCCCTTCTGAACGCCAATAGATATTCGTTTTTTTTTTTATTCAAAATTATTTTTGTAGCTGATTTAGATATACACACCGAGTTTCAACATTGTAGCTTAAGCCGTTCTATATATAGGAAAAACACCACCCACTTGTACCACAAAACCCTTAGGGGTCGAATTTCAAAAAACCTTGAAAACGTATTCTAGGTATTCATACAAAGAATCCGTAGAATAAAAATGATCTCAATATTTGAAAAGACCTAGTAGATATGAAGAAAATCGTGAAAATATATGCATTTACTTTATTAGTAATAATACAGTATTGTTATTGATTTTCAAAAAAAAAAAATTTGCTGCCCTCAAAATTTTTTTGTGTACATTTCATGACTAGTAGACACGAAAAAAGCAATAAAAATTTTCACTCCGTCTGTCCGCCGTACGCCGTACGCCGTACGCCGTACGCCGTACGCCGTCCGCCGTACGCCGTACGCCGTCCGCCGTACGCCGTACGCCGTCCGCCGTACGTCGACCGCCAAAATCCTTTGAAGGCTCGTAGCTCTCAAGCCAGTGGAGCTATTAAATTAAAATTTTTTCAAGGAATAGACAGGGTAGACCCCTTGAATTGACATTATTTTCAGGGGTCGGGGTGTGAGGGGGAAGGTGGGGGAAGCGTTTTAGACGAAAAATTTTGGTTTCTAGATCTCAGCAACCGCTTATGTTAGGAGACTGAAACTTGGAATTTCTATAAAGCTTTGATAGTGGACCCATTTGCAAAAAAATTGATGATATGGGTGAAGGGGTGTGGGAGTGGAGGGGGAAGCAATGCGTCCGAAACGCAAAAAAGTGGAGATCTACACATTCTAAAATCTATATCTCCTAAACCGTTAATAGCAAGCAATTAAAACTTAACAAATATCTGTGGTTATACTAGGAGAATAGATTGAAACAAAATTTTTGGGTGGGGGTAGTGGCGTACGGGGGTAGGGGGTGAAATACTTAACATTACGATATCTCCCAAACCAGAGGCACCAGAAAAACAAAATTCGGTTTGGATATAAAGCTTGATAAATAAAGATTGCTCAAAGTAAAATCTTTGAAGGGGGCGGGGGAGTACGTAAGTGGAGGCGATAAGAATTTTTCAAAAATAACACGTTTCATATCTCAATAACAGTGTAAGGTGGATGCTTCAAATTTTTACCAGAAGTAGGCCTAACAAAACCCTAGTGGAGAAAAAAAATTTGGGGGTGTGGGTGTAGAGGGTGTGGGTGGGGAAGGGTGAGACAGAAAAAGTTCCACTGTTTATATCTTAACAATCTACAATGAAAGGAAGCTACAACTTGGTATTTAGATAGAGCTATAGTAGTGGCATGGTGGAAAAATAAATTATTTTTTAAGGGTAGTATGGTACGGTGGTGGGGGGTGTTTTTCCTAACTTTTGAACGGCTTATGCTACGAAGTTGAAACTCGGTACGTATATGTAAATCAACCAGAAAAGTAATTTTGATAAAAAAAAATTCGAATATTCATTGGCGTTCAGAAGGGGGGGCAAAAAAAAAGTATCAGTATATATAAAATGCATATATATTCACGATTTTCGTCATATCTACTAGGTCTTTCCAAATATTGAGTTCATTTTTATTCTACGGATTCTTCATATGAATACCTAGAATGGGTTTTCAAGATTTTTTGAAATTCGACCCCAAAGAGGGTGTGAACTAGTTGTATACTTTTTCATGAATTCCACTATGTTTCTCAGGTCTGACCCGGTATCGAATATCTTTTCACTTCCCCAGGCTTGTTTAATAATCACCTATTTTTAAGTTTTGTTTTTTTTCAACCTCTAGACCGCATCCCGAAATATGATTCAATTATTTAATTCATATTTTACACCCTTTTCTAACCGCTTCCCGAACTTTTTGTTAGGTTTTCAGTCACATAGTAACATACACCGCATCCCCGAATTGAACGCATTCTGAACTTCTGCCGGAAAAATAATAAAGTTGCGCCCAGACTGTTGGCAGATTTTTTTATATTTATTATATTTACAAATAATTTTTTTTGCCCCTCTTCCTGAACGCCAATGAATTTTCAAATTTTTTTTTATCACAATTACTTTTCTAGTTGATTTACATATACACACCGAGTTTCAACTTTCTAGCATGAACCGTTTAATAGTTGTTGTTGTTATTGTTGTTTGTGGTGGGGAAGACACACTGAAAGGCGAGTCTTGAGCATTCAGGCCACAATGGCCCATTATACTCGAATCCCCAACCTCTACCCGAACTTTTTCGTCCTCCTCACGAATTTCAAAAGCTCAGGTAGGGAGCGAGAACGGAGTTCCTCCATCCTCATAACATCAACGCCGTATACATGCATTCTTGCGAAAGAGTAAGCTGGACACTCGAGAAGAAAATGTTCCGTCGTGTCGTCGCTCTCGTCGCAAGCAGTGCACATGGGGTCGTCAATGATTCTCAGTCTGACCATGTGTAGGCCACACGAGTTATGCCCTGTGAGGACACCAACCATACTACTACATTCCTTTCTGCTCAGTTTGAGAAGAAAAGCAGCGGTTCGTCCACTTGGTCGCTCAACAAGGTTTCTGGTCTGCCGCATTCCCGGAAAAGCCGCCATCTCTCAATGTGTGATTTACTCACCCACTCAGCAATGGCAGACCTAACAGAGGCAACTGGCGCACCGAAAGCTGGCTCTGGTCCAACCATGGCTGACTCCGATCCAGTTTTTGCCAAAGCATCCGCTATTTCACTGCCATTTATCCCTTGGTGACCCGGAACCCATATGAGCATTAAGTCATTGAATCTTCCAACAGAGTTCAACCGTTCTTCACACTCACGTACCATCTTCGAATAGACGATTGGGTTATCTAAAGATTGTAGAGCGGCCTGACTGTCGCTGCAAATGCAGATCATCCTGCCCCTCAATTTTCTTTCTATAATCCATTCAACCGCCTTAAGGATCGCATACACCTCAGCCTGAAATACTGAGGAATGTTTTCCTAAGGCGAACGAGTACCTGAGATCCTCGGTCTGCAGGTACATTCCAGCTCCAGACCCTTCTTCAGTCATTGAGCCGTCCGTATAGAATATATCAGTGAATCCGCTAGGCAGAGCGGACTGGTTTACCCACTCCTCCCTGCTCGGAATCTGAACCTGATATCTCCTTTTGAGCATATACTTCGATGTCATAGCATCCGAAGGCATATCGAAGATAGAGTTCTCAGACAACCTTCGGGCCATTTCTCCATGACCATTGCAATGCCCTTTTCTCCACAGGCCCAGTCTAATTAGTCTGTGGGTAGCTCTCATTGCTTCTGCCTGCACAACAATATCAAGCGGTGGCAGATTGAGCAGCGCATCGAGTGCCACTCCCGGTGTGGTACGAAGAGCACCTGTTACACCGATGCAGACGGTCCTCTGTAGTTTAGCGAGACTAGCTCGGATGTATGCACATTCGGACTTGGTCCACCAAACCACTGATGCATAGATTAGGATGGGTCTTATAACAGCTGTATATAGCCAATATACCATTGAAGGCCTAAGACCCCATGTTCGTCCAAAAGCTCTCCTGCACTGCCAGAAAGTTACTAGCGCACGGTTCACCTTTGCATCTACATGTTCCCTCCAAAGAAGCTTGCTATCCAAGATTACTCCCAGATATTTCACTTTCTCCGAAAGCTGAATGGTTTCACCCTTCAGCATTGGTAACACTAAACCTTCAGTTTTTTAATAGTTAGTAAGAATACCCCCTACCCCCGTAGCATACTACCCTTAAAAAAAAATTTTTTTTTCCAGCACTCCGCTACTATAGCTCTATCTGAATACCAAGTTTAAGGCTTATATCATTACAGGTTCTTAAGATATAAGCATCGGAACTTTTTAATTTTCACCCTCCCCCACCCTCTTCCTCTACACCCTCAACCCCAAAACTTTTTTCCCTACAAGGGTGCAATTAGCGCCACTTCTGGTAAAAATTCTAAGCATCTATCTTACACTGTTCTTGAGATATGAAATGTGTTTTATTTGAAAGATACTTATCCCCTCCACTTCTATGCTCCACCTTCCACTTAAAATATTTTACTTTGGTCAATCTTTATTTGTTGACTTTTATACCCAAACCGAATTTTATTTTTCTAGAGCAATTGGTTCATGAGATATCGTAGTCTAAAGTTTTTCACAATCCACTCCCATAGGCAACTGCCCCCACCCAAATTTTTGTTTTCAATCTGTTCTCATAGTATAACTGCAAATATTTTTCAAGTTTGAATAGTTTGCCACTAACGGTTTAGGAGATATGGATTTTAGAATGTGTCTATCTCGGCTTTTTTTTGTTTCGGAAGCATTATATTTCCCCCCACTCCCACACCCCTGGATGAATATTGATAATTTTTATGCAAATGGGTTTACTATCAGAGCTCTATAGAAATTCCAAGTTTCAGCTTCCTATCATAAGCTGTTACTGAGATATAAAAACCAAAATTTTTCGTCTAAAACGCTTCCTCCTCCTTCCCCCTCACACCCCCACCCCTACAAATTTGGTCACTTCAAGGAGCGTAGACGGGGTACGCTCCTTCGCAAAAAAATTTCAATTTAATATCTCAAAGCGTTTGGCAGCTACGAGCCTCCAAACGATTTTGCGTACGGCGGACGGCGTAGGGCGTACGGCATACGCCGGACAGACGGACTGAAAATGTTTATTGCTTTTTTCGCGTCTACTAGTTATGAAACGTGAAAATAAAAATTTTGAGGGTGGCAATTTTTTTTTTTTTAAAAATCAATCACAATACTTAATTATTAAAATTATAAAGTAAAAAGTAAAATTCAAAACTGTATATGGAAAAAATGCTATTAGAACAACAACCCTTGAACATTTTTTAAAATGCGTAAATTCGAGTTTTTCAAACGCATATTCTCTATTTCTTCAATAATTAACATGTCGTTTTCATAAATATAATGCTAGAAAAAATCTTAAAAAGGTCCTCCATAGAAAAAATTTTACACAATTTTAATTTTTGTTAATAATCTAAGAAGTCAAGCTGAAGCAATTTTTCAGGATTTTCTTCGCAAGAATTACATAAGAAGACCACATTTCATTGAAAAGTATCTAAAGCTAGTATTAGACAGTCACTCAAAACCGTCAATGCATTGACACTTTGACGTCACATAAAAATGCATCGTTTCACTGTCAGTAGAGTGTCCATCGTCATTGTGTCAATTCTTGACGAATTGACGATCAGACGGTATGATCAAAATGGTCATATTTGTCCCAAAACTAAATTGACAATCAGATTGACGAAGCTGGTAGTCAATTCGATTTGTCGCCTACGTTGTCAATGAATGGCATGTAAAAATATGATATCACACGGAATTGACACATCTCTTTTACTTTATTAGTAATAATACAGTATTGTTATTGATTTAAAAAAAAACAAATTTGCTACCCGTAAAATTTTTTTGTGTACATTTCATGACTAGTAGACACGAAAAAAGCAATAAAAATTTTCACTCCATCTGTCCGCCGTACGCCGTACGCCGCACGCCGCACGCCGTACGCCATACGCCGCACGCCGTACGCCGTACGTCGACCGCCAAAATCCTTTGAAGGCTCGTAACTCTCAAACCAGTGGAGCTATTTTATTAAAATTTTTTCTAGGAATGGATTGGGTAGACCCCTTGAATTGATATGATTTTCAGGGGTAGGCCAGTGAGGGGGAAGGTAAGGGAAGCGTTTTAGACGAAAAATTTTGGTTTCTAGATCTCAGCAACCGCTTATGTTAGGAGACTGAAACTTGGAATTTCTATGAAGCTTTGATAGTGGACCCATTTGCAAAAAAATTGATGATATGGGTGAAGGGGTGTGGGAGTGGAGGGGGAAGCAATGCGTCCGAAACCCAAAAAAGCCGAGATAGACACATTCTAAAATCCATATCTCCTAAACCGTTAATAAAACTTAACAAATATCTGTAGTTACACTAGGAGAGTAGATTGAAACAAAATTTTTGGGTGGGGGTAGTGGCGTACGGGGGTGGGGTTGAAATACTTAACATTACGATATCTCCCAAACCAATGGCACCAGAAAAACAAAATTCGGTTTGGATATAAAGCTTGATAAATTAAGATTGCTCAAAGCAAAATCTTTGAAGAGGCGGGGGAGTACGTTAGTGGAGGGGATAACAATTTTTCAAAAATAACACGTTTCATATCTCAATAACAGTGTAAGATAGATGGTTCAAATTTTTACCTGAAATAGACCTAATAGAACCCTAGTAGGGAAAAAAAATTTGGGGGTGTGGGTGTAGATGGTGAGGGTGGAGAAGGGCGAGAAAGAAAAAGTTCCGATGCTTTTATCTTAAGAATCTATAATGATAGGAAGCTGAAACTTGGTATTTAGATATTTATATATATTTTATTTGGTGGAAATTTTTTTTTAGGGGTAGTAGTAGTATTTTTTTTTTTTTTTGAAAATCAATAACAATACTGTATTTTTACTAATAATGTAAAAGGGTTACAAAATTAATTAACAAAAGGGTCAATCAGAAAAACATTTAAAAAATCTGCCAACAGTCTGGGCGCAACTTTATTATTTTTCCGGCAGAAGTTCGGAACGTGGTTTATTCGGGGAAGCGGCATATGTTACTATGTGACTGAAAACCTAACAAAAAGTTTTTAGAAAAGGGTGTAACATATGAATTAAATAATTGGGTCATATTCCGGAATGCGGTCTAGAGGTTGAAAAATAAAAACTTTAAAATAGGTGATTATTAAACAAGCCTGGGGAAGTGAAAAGATATTCGATATCTGATCAGACCTGAGACACATGCTGGAATTCATGTAAAAGTATACAACCAGTTTACACCCTCTTAGGGGTTGAATTTCAAAAAATCTTGAAAACACATTCTAGGTATTCATATGAAGAATCCGTAGAATAAAAATGAACTCAATATTTGGAAAGACCTAGTAGATATGACGAAAATCGTGAAAATATATGCATTTTATATATACTGATAATTTTTTTTGCCCCCCTTTCTGAACGCCAATGAATACTCGAATTTTTTTTTATCAGAATTACTTTTTTGGTTAATTTACATATACGTACCGAATTTCAACTTCGTAGCATAAGCCGTTCTTAAGTTCGGAAAAACACCCCCCACCACCGTACCATACTACCCTTAAAAAAAAATTTATTTTTCCACCATGCCACTACTATAGCTCTATCTAAATACCAAGTTTCAGCTTCCTATCATTATAGATTCTTAAGATATAAGCATCGGAACTTTTTCTTTCTCACCATTCCCCACCCTCACCCTCTACACCCACACCCCCAATTTTTTTTTCCCTACTAGGGTTCTATTAGGTCAACTTCTGGTAAAAATTTGAAGCATCCTACTAACACTGTTATTGAGATTTGAAACGTGTTATTTTTGAAAAATTGTTATCCCCTCCACTTACGTACTCCCCCGCCCCTTCAAAGATTTTGCTTTGAGCAATCTTAATTTATCAAGCTTTATATCCAAACCGAATTTTGTTTTTCTGGTGCCATTGGTTTGGGAGATATCGTAATGTTAAGTATTTCAACCCCCACCCCCGTACGCCACTACCCCACCCAAAAATTTTGTTTCAATCTACTCTCCTAGTATAACTACAGATATTTGTTAAGTTTTATTAACGGTTTAGGAGATATGGATTTTAGAATGTGTCTATCTCGGCTTTTTTGGGTTTCGGACGCATTGCTTCCCCCTCCACTCCCACACCCCTTCACCCATATCATCAATTTTTTTGCAAATGGGTCCACTATCAAAGCTTTATAGAAATTCCAAGTTTCAGTCTCCTAACATAAGCGGTTGCTGAGATCTAGAAACAAAAATTTTTCGTCTAAAACGCTTCCCCCACCTTCCCCCTCACACCCCCACCCCTGAAAATAATGTCAATTTAAGGGGTCTACCCAGTCTATTCCTAGAAAAAATTTAAATTTAATAGCTCCACTGGTTTGAGAGCTACGGCGGACGGCGTACGGCGTACGGCGTACGGCGTATGGCGGACAGACGGACTGAAAATTTTTATTGCTTTTTTCGTGTCTACTAGTCATGAAATGTACACAAAAAAAATTGAGGGCATCAAATTTTTTTTTTTTTGAAAATCAATAACAATACTGTATAATTACTAATAAAGTAAAAGGGGGTTACAAAATTAACTAATAAAAGGGTCAATTAGAAAACAAAAGGGGAAAATTACGTTCATAAGGGAGGTCATAAAACCATTAAATGGAGGCGGGGGCTTATAAGAAGGAAAATGGTTATGAAAGTTGAAATTAATTAATTAGTTTTTGGGATCGAAGATTTTTGGTAAACGTTGTCTTTTCCAAAACTTAGACAAGGTAGCCAAAGTGAAGAGAGGTTGTATCCAGCGTCTCGGCTAAAATTTTGTGGATGTTTGGTTATCTCAATTGCTTCTCTTACAATTCTTTGAAAATAGTGTTTCGTCCTGGCCAATATTTTGACGTGGTTGAAATCGATTGTATGGTTTTCTACCGCTGCATGTTCCGCAATTGCTGATCTGGACCTGTTTTTTTTGTGTGCAGCGTTGATGTTCACGAATCCTTGTTCTGATGGTCCGTCCTGTTTCTCCGATGTAGACTTTGTTGCAAGACCCGCAGGGAACTTTGTAAATGCCCTCCATTTCCAGTGGCATTTTGTCCTTTTGGTTTCCTAAGAAACCTCGAAGCGTGGTTGCCATAGAGTAGGTCGTACGTATGTCGGCTTTCCTGAGTACCCTGCCGATTCGATCTGTTGTACCTTCTATGTAAGGTAATGTCACCCATCTTTTTATAGTATGCTCGTTCGTATCTTTTTCTTCCTGGTTCTTCATGGCTTTGGGTTTCTGTTTGCATACTTTGTTGATAGTGCTCCTAGTGTATCCGTTGGCTGCAAAGGTTTTCTGTAGGTGTTCCATTTCGTTGCGAAGTGCGTGTGGGTTATCGTTGGTGATACATTGTGCTCTGTGGATAAGTGTTCTAAGTACTCCTTCCTTCTGCTTGGGATGATGGTGAGAAGACGCATGTAGATATCTGTTAGTGTGAGTAGGTTTTCTGTATACGGCGAAATGTAAAGATGGTACAGCTTTCTCGACTAGTACATCCAAAAAGGGTAGTTTGCCGTCTTTTTCCATCTCCATTGTGAATTTGATGTTTCTGTGTTGTGAGTTGAGGTGGTCTAGGAACTTATCTAATTCCTCTTTTCCATGCTGCCAGATAATGAAGGTGTCGTCAACATATCGAAGGTATAGTTTCGGTTTTAGTGATGTTGAGTTGAGAGCGTTCTTTTCGAATTCTTCCATGAAAATTTCCGCAACTACTGGGGATAATGGAGAACCCATGGCGGCACCTTCCGTCTGTTTGTAGAGTTTGTCTAATGCTGAGAAATAGGTGTTGGTTAAGCATAATTCGATTAAATCCACTCTGTTATCCGGTATGAGTTTTTTGATGAGGTTCATAGTGTCCTTGATCGGAATATTGGTGAACAAGGATTCGACGTCCAAACTTACTTTTTTTTTTTTTAAGGATACTGAACTGGACTTAGGTGATTAGCCTTTAATACACTGGTAGTGTACATTCCAGTCAGCTTAGGGATGGGAGGTCAGAAATCGGGCCGGGTATGGCAGTGTACTAGTTCGTGTTAATAATTTTGAGTGCTGTTTGGCTTTTTGATGTGATCTACCAGAACAGCAATGTTGCCTATAACAAATCAACTACTGTCTGCTATCTCTGATGGTGCTAGTGAATCTGATAAGAATGTCAACAGAACAGTGTTAAATCCTTTAGTAGTGATCCCTTTTAAACATTCCGCACTGTTCACTATTTATATTAATAATTTCAAAGCCAATAGCAACTGAAAAAATTCTTATAAATAATTTATGCGTAGAGTGGGAATTGAACCCACGACATCGCGTTTACAAGCCTAGTACGCTACCACTGGACTACACCCGGCTTACTAGTATGTCCTCCGGATTTATTTCGATGTTTCTTAATGTTTCAACTAGATGTGTAGAATTTTTCACGGTCCTGGGTGTGTTTCCGACGAAAGGGCGTACCTCCGCTGAGAGAGCTTTGGCCAAACCTTTTGTAAGCGCTCCGATGGAACTAACAATGGGGCGAAAAGGAGCATCCGGTTTATGGATCTTTGGTAAACCGTACATTTTCGGAGTATGTGGATCAGAAGGGATCAATTTTGAATACGTTGACGTTAAGTTAGGATCCTTTTTAATCAATAGTGATAGTTTTCGATGGAGCGAAGTAGTCGGGTCTCTTTTTATTTCCGTGTATGGTCCTGTTTGTAGAATGTTCTGGAGTTTAGCTTCATATTGCGTTGTGTCCATGATTACTGGGGCGTTTCCTTTGTCAGCCCGCATAATAGAGATGTCTTTCAATTCCTTTAGCTCTCTAAGGGCTCTTCGTTCATTGTGTAATATGTTCGTTGCCGGGGGGATTGCACGGCTTATAATGTGGGAGACTTCGTGACGGATTTGCATTGCCTGAGGGAGACCTCTGATTGCAGGTTCAATTTGTTGGATGATCTCTTCAGTTGGGATTTTATTGGGTGTAATGGCGAAGTTGAAACCTTTGCTTAATATGTTCTCCTGTTCTTCCGATAATGTCGCAGTGGAAAGGTTTACCACCACTTTGGTCTTGTTGAGTTGTGGCAATGGTATGATGGTTGGGGGGGTCCATAGGTTGTCGAATTTCTTCTTATGTATTGTTTTAATCCTGTCGGAATTGATGTCTCGTCGCTCTGATATCATCCTGTCAAGCTGTTCGAAGATGTCCCTGGACAGATGATTGCTTAGTTGTAGCTGAAGATCTTGGGATTCCTTGTTGAGATGCGTTAGTTTGGTCCTCTTGTACTTGATGTCGTTCCTTAATAGTTGCATACTCGCTTTCCTGAGTATTTTTAGACTGCCTTTGTTGTTCCAGATATTTGTTAGAACAAAGCCGTTGGGGATGGTGTTCTTATCACGGCACCTCTTTTCAAATGCAATCTGGTTCAGAATACTGTCGATCTTTAATTTTATTTTCTCCAACTTCCTCGCTTCCTTGAGATAATGCTCCCCGTAGAGCTCTCTTAATTTTTAATGAATGTTTTCACAGTACATTTTGAATTGAAAATACAAGGTTTTCCGGTAAATACTGTTAAATTTATTTTGTGTGACGTTTCGTTGACTGAGTCCTTTATCAAACTGATCGACAATATCTCGACAACTGTTATTTATACAAATGAAAGTAGGTAAAAATAAAAAAGGGTTACAAAATTAACGAACAGAAGGGTCAATTAGAAAAACAGGTAAAAAAGGGTGTTACAAAATTAACTAATAAAAGGGTCAATTAGAAAACAAAAGGGGAAAATTACGTTAATAATCTACGATGAATCTCATCAAAAAACTCATACCGGATAACAGAGTGGATTTAATCGAATTTTGCTTAACCAACACCTATTTCTCAGCATTAGGCAAACTCTACAAACAGACGAAAGGCGCCGCCATGAGTTCTTTTTTATCCCCAGTAGTTGCGGAAATTTTCATGGAAGAATTCGAAAAGAACGCTTTCAACTCAACATCACTAAAACCGAAAATATACCTTCGATATGTTGACGACACCTTCATTATCTGGCAGCATGGAAAAGAGGAATTAGATAAGTTCCTAGACCACCTCAACTCACAACACAGAAACATCAAATTCACAATGGAGATGGAAAAAGACGGCAAACTACCCTTTTTGGATGTACTAGTCGAGAAAGCTGTACCATCTTTACATTTCGCCGTATACAGAAAACCTACTCACACTAACAGATATCTACATGCGTCTTCTCACCATCATCCCAAGCAGAAGGAAGGAGTACTTAGAACACTTATCCACAGAGCACAATGTATCACCAACGATAACCCACACGCACTTCGCAACGAAATGGAACACCTACAGAAAACCTTTGCAGCCAACGGATACACTAGGAGCACTATCAACAAAGTATGCAAACAGAAACCCAAAGCCATGAAGAACCAGGAAGAAAAAGATACGAACGAGCATACTATAAAAAGATGGGTGACATTACCTTACATAGAAGGTACAACAGATCGAATCGGCAGGGTACTCAGGAAAGCCGACATACGTACGACCTACTCTACGGCAGCCACGCTTCGAGGTTTCTTAGGAAACCAAAAGGACAAAATCCCACTGGAAATGGAGGGCATTTACAAAGTTCCCTGCGGGTCTTGCAACAAAGTCTACATCGGAGAAACAGGACGGACCATCAGAACAAGGATTCGTGAACATCAACGCTGCACACAAAAAAAACAGGTCCAGATCAGCAATTGCGGAACATGCAGCGGTAGAAAACCATACAATCGATTTCAACCACGTCAAAATATTGGCCAGGACGAAACACTATTTTCAAAGAATTGTAAGAGAAGCAATTGAGATAACCAAACATCCACAAAATTTTAACCGAGACGCTGGACACTTTGGCTACCTTGTCTACGTTTTTGGAAAAACAACGTTTACCAAAAATCTTCGATCCCAAAATCTAATTAATTAATTTTAAATTTCATAACTATTTTACTTCTTATAAACCCCCGCCGTCGTTTAATGTTTTTATGACCTCCCTTATTAACGTAATTTTCCCCTTTTGTTTTCTAATTAACCCTTTTATTAGTTAATTTAGTAACCTCGTTTTACTTTATTATTTTAATAATTAAGTATTGTGATTGATTTTATAAAAAAAACAGTTTGCTACCTTCAAAATTTTTATTTTCACGTTTCATTCCTAGTAGACGCGAAAAAAGCAATAAAAATTTTCAGTCCGTCTGTCCGCCGTACTCCGTACGCCGTACGCCGTACGCAAGATCGTTTGGAGGCTCGTAGCTGCCAAACGCTTTGAGATATTATATTGAAATTTTTTTAACGAATAGACGGGGTAGGCGCCTTGAAGTGACCAAATTTGTAGGGGTGGGGTGTGAGATGAAAGGAGGGGGAAGTGTTTTAGACCGAAAATTTTGGTTTCCAGATCTCAGTAACCCCTAATGATAGGAAGCTGAAACTTGGAATTTCTATAGAGCTCTGATAGTAGACCCATTTGCAGAAAAATTGTCAATATTGATCAAGAGGTGTGGGAGTGGGGGGAAAAGTAATGCATCCGAAACCCAAAAAAGGCGAGATAGACACATTCTAAAATCCATATCTCCTAAACCGTTAATGGCACACTATTCAAACTTGAAAAATTTTTGTAGTTATACTAGGAGAACAGAATCAAGAAAAATTTTGGGTGGGGGAAGTTGTGTATGGGGGTGGGGGGTGAAAAACTTAACATTACGATATCTCATGAACCAATTGCTCTAGAAAAATAAAATTTGGTTTGGGTATAAAGGTTGACAAATAAAGATTGATCAAAGTAAAATTTTTTAAGTGGGAGGCGGAGCATAGAAGTGGAGGGGATGAGAATTTTTCAAATCAAACACATTTCATATCTCAAGAACAGTTTAAGATAGATGCTTAGAATTTTTACCAGAAATAGCGCTAATTAAACTCTAGAAGGGGTGTTTTTTGGGGTTGTGGGTGTAGAGGGGGAGGATGAGAACCTGTAATGATATAAGCTTTAAACTTGGTATTTAGATAGATCTATAGAAGCGGAATGTTGAAAAAATATAATTTTACTTTATTAGTAATAATACTGTATTGTTATTGATTTTCAAAAAAAAAAAAATTTGATGCCCTCAAAATTTTTTTGTGTACATTTCATGTCTAGTAGAGATGAAAAAAGCAATAAAAATTTTCACTCCGTCTGTCCGCCGTACGCCGTCCGCCGTACGTCGACCGCCAAAATCCTTTGAAGGCTCGTAGCTCTCAAACCAGTGGAGCTATTACATTTAAATTTTTTCTAGGATTAGACTGGGTAGACCCCTTAAATTGACATTATTTCCAGGGGTGGGGGTGTGAGGGAGAAGGTGGGGGAAGCGTTTTAGACGAAAAATTTTGGTTTCTAGATCTCAGCAACCGCTTATGTTAGGAGACTGAAACTTGGAATTTCTATAAAGCTTTGATAGTGGACCCATTTGCAAAAAAATTGATGATATGGGTGAAGGGGTGTGGGAGTCGAGGGGGAAGCAATGCGTCAGAAACGCAAAAAAGTGGAGATCTACACATTCTAAAACCTATATCTCCTAAACCGTTAATAGCAAGCAATTAAAACTTAAGAAATATCTGTAGTTATACTAGGAGAGTAGATTGAAACAAAATTTTTGGGTGGGGGCAGTGGCGTACGGGGGTGGGGGTTGAAAAACTTAACATTACGATATCTCCCAAACCAGAGGCACCAGAAAAACAAAATTCGGTTTGGATATAAAGCTTGATAAATAAAGATTGCTCAAAGTAAAATCTTTGAAGGGGGCGGGGGAGTACGTAAGTGGAGGGGATAACAATTTTTCAAAAATAACACGTTTGATATCTCAATTGCAGTGTTAGATGGATGCTTCAAGTTTTTACCAGAAGTAGGCCTAATAGAAAGTGGGGGTGTGGGTGTAGAGGGTGAGGGTGGGGAAGGGTGAGAAAGAAAAAGTTCCGATGCTTATATCTTAAGAATCTATAATGATAGGAAGCTGAAACTTTGTATTTAGATAGAGCTATAGTAGTGGCATGGTGGAAAAATAATTTTTTTTTTAAGGGTAGTATGGTACGGTGGTGGGGGGTGTTTTTCCTTACTTAAGAACGGCTTATGCTACGAAGTTGAAATTCGGTACGTATATGTAAATTAACCAGAAAAGTAATCCTGATAAAAAAAAATCGAATATTCATTGGCGATCAGAAGGGGGCAAAAAAAAATATCAGTACATATAAAATGCATATATTTTCACGATTTTCGTCATATCTACTAGGTCTTTCCAAATATTGAGCTCATTTTTATTCTACGGATTCTTCATATGAATACCTAGAATGCGTTTTCAGGATTTTTTGAAATTCGACCCCTAAGAGGGTGTAAACTGGTTGTATACTTTTTCATGAATTCCAGCATGTTTCTCAGGTCTGATCAGATATCGAAAATCTTTTCACTTCCCCAGGCTTGTTTAATAATCACCTATTTTTAAGTTTTTATCTTTCAACCTCTAGACCGCATTCCGGAATATGACCCAATTATTTAATTCATATGTTACACCCTTTTCTAACCACTTTTTGTTAGGTTTTCAGTCACATAGTAACATATGCCACTTCCCCGAATAAACCACGTTCCGAACTTCTGCCGGAAAAATAATAAAGTTGCGCCCAGACTGTTGGCAGATTTTTTTTTATGGTAGTATGCTACGGGGGTAGGGGGTGTTTTTCCTAACTATTAAACGGTTCATGCTAGAAAGTTGAAACTCGGTGTGTACATGTAAATCAACTAGAAAAGTAATTGTGATAAAAAAAATTTGAATATTCATTGGCGTTCAGAAAGGGGGGCAAAAAAAATTATTTGTAAATATAATAAATATAAAATGCATATATTTTCACGATTTTCGACATATCTACTAGGTCTTTATTCAAATATTGAATTCATTTTTATTCTACGGATTCTTCGTATGAACACCTAGAAAGCGTTTTTGAAATTCGACCCCTAAGGGTTTTTTTTTTTTTTTTTTAACGAGGCGGGAAGCGTCGAAAGCCTAAGTCAGTGCGGGACTTTAACCCGCTAAACCCTCCTTACTCGTACGGGTGGACATCCCGGAACCACCGTCAGGTATTGCGTCGGGAGGCCGTCATAGCAATACTGCTAAAATCGTCAGTTATTGTCTGAATAGTTTAGTCAGTCGTCTCCTGTGGTACGTCGCGTTGGATGTTTCTTAATCGTTCAAAGCGGCGAAGTGTCGACATAATTCGCGCAGCTGCAGACTGGAAAGCTTGCCATTTGTAGGCTGTGTTACAAATGTGTCTTACAAAGTTTTCTGCGGTCGGGGCTTCTCCGAAAGCCTCCGCAATCTCGGCTCGGTCGGTGTCAAAGCGCGGGCAGTGCAGTAAGATAAGTCGCGCGTCCTCGATCTCGTGCGGACAGTTGGGACAGAACTTCCTCATGCTTGAAGCGGTGAAGATACTGCTTAAAACAGCCGTGTCCGCTCAACAGCTGGGTCACATAAAAACCAACTTCTCCGTGCTTGCGGCTTATCCAGCTATCTATGTTTGAAATCAATGCAAATGTCCATCTTCCTTTGTTCGCGCTGTCCCAGCGTCCTTGCCATTCCTGAATGCTGCGCCGTCGCTCGTGCACTTTCGATGCATGATCTCCTGCTACGTAGAGTCGCTGAAGTTCAGACGCTAGTATGTCAATTGGGAACATTGCCGATATTACCCCGATATCATCATCGGACACTGTTCGAAAAGCACTAGCAACCCTCAGTGCGCTAAGACGATAGATAGATCGGATTCCGGCTGTATACGATTTCTTCTTCGTCGCATCCGCCCAAATCGGTGCAGCGTATAGCATTACAGAACTCGTGACCGTTGCTAGTAGTTTTCGTCTGTTGGAGCGTGGACCCCCAGTGTTTGACATGATGCGTGAGAGCGCACCATTTATCTTTGAGGCTTTTTCGCTGATCGCCAGGAGATGATCCTTGAAAGACATTCGAGTGTCGATTAACACTCCAAGATATCGCAGATTCGGCTGCGAGATGATCTCGTGCTCTCCAGCTCTGAATGTGAACGTTTCGCGTACTTTCCGAGAGCTCAAAAGAACCGCTTCCGTTTTATGCGAAGCCAACTCCAAGTCCGCACTACTCAACCACCGCATAATTCTGTCGATCGCATCACTACACAGAGCTTCCAAGGTGTGGATATGTTTCGCTACTACCACAAGTGCGATATCATCCGCATAGCCAACTAGTGTGGTGCCCGTTGGGAGCTCAATGCAAAAATCGTCATTATACATGATGTTCCATAAAGTGGGGCCAAGCACTGAGCCCTGAGGGACTCCTCGTGAGACGTCGTAGCGCTTGACACCGTCTTTGGTGTCATACAAAAGAACTCTTTCTTCGAAGTAGTTAGCTATGATTCGCTGTAGATATCCCGGTACGTTGAAACTATTTACTGCTTGCATTATTCGCACCCAGCTCGCTGAATTGAAGGCATTCTTAACGTCAAGTGTTACCACTGCGCAGTACTTTTTGTCGCCGTTCTTCCATCTTTCTCCG
This sequence comes from Beris chalybata, assembly GCA_949128065.1. Taxonomy (NCBI): domain Eukaryota; kingdom Metazoa; phylum Arthropoda; class Insecta; order Diptera; family Stratiomyidae; genus Beris; species Beris chalybata. The sequence continues at coordinate 55,100,779 of OX421895.1, forward strand.
GATGTTGCTTCACGCGCAATTCTCATAACGGCATTAATGGCGTCGATGGTGGATCTCCCTCGACGGAATCCAAATTGTTGCTCGGATAGACCTCCAGGTCTCTCGAGTAACTCCTGCAGTCGGTTGGTGACAATGCTATCCAGTACTTTCCCCAATGAGTCCAGCATACATAGTGGGTGGTATGCCGATGGTTGTTCTGGTTGCTTTCCGGGCTTCAATAGAAGCACCAGTCTTTGGAGCTTCCAAAAATCGGGGAACACTCCTTCTTTGAGACATGCTGTGTACATCCTAGCGAACGTCTCGGGATCCTTCCGGATGGCCGTTTTCAACGCTATGTTAGGGATGCCGTCAAGACCAGGTGCTTTGTTGTCAGATACTTTCCGTATTGCCAGTAAAACCTCTTCAGCTGTCACGGGTGAAATATCACCCATATCTGCGAGTAGTTCATATATTTCTGTCCGTCCACTCTGGGTTGGAAAGAAAGTCGCCACTACGCTGTCAATAAGCGCAGGATCTGTGGGTTGCGGCGCTCTGGGCCCTCTAACTTTGCTCATCACTACTTTGTACGCCTTGCCCCAGGGGTCGATATCAGAGCTATCGCGCAGGTCGCGGAATGATGAGTCCTTGGCGTCTTGGATCGCTTTCTTAAGCTGTAGTCGGCATACTTTGTAGCTAGAATGCAATGATTGCCACGTGGTGTGATTTCGCGCACGCTGCGCTTTCCTCCGCGCATGGTTGCACCGCCTTCTGAATTCGGCAATATTCTCATTCCACCAGTAGACTGGGGTTCTTGTTGGTGCACCCGTCCTTCTTGGCATTGCTGCGTCGCATGCCTCGCTTAATCGCTGTTTGATATTTGTCGCCATAATGGTGGCTTCGTCGTCCATTGTTTGCGCATCGTCACACACTAACTTAAAAATTTCTGCATCAAAGGCACGTTGTTTCCATCCCTTGACTTGTGCAACAGATATTCGCCTCTGACACCTTGCTTGCTGCATCTCGATGACAATAGCGCGATGATCACTGTGCGAGTAAAAATCTCCGACGCTCCATGTAGCGTTTCGAGTGATCGAGTTGTGAGCGAACGTTAGATCCACCACCGACCTCCTGGTCCCAGCCTCAAACGTGTGCAGTCCATTATTTAAGAGTTCGAAGTCTAGTGTCGCGAGATATTCCATAAGAAGGCGACCCCTGCGATTCGTATTCTTGCTGCCCCATGTCGTCGACCATGCGTTGAAGTCACCACCAATAAATGCCGGGAACTTTGATCTGGCCTCCGTCACCAGCTCCGTTAACATCCGCTCATATTGGACTATGTCCATACTCGGTGGAGCGTAGCATGAAAAGAAGTAGATGCCATCGCATTTCACCCAAGTGAAGCCAGTGCGGGCAACTAAGGCTCTACTTTGGTAGACCCTACCACCAAGCGTCCATATCGCTGCTTTGCTGGATGCGTCCGTTGTCCACTCGCATCCATCCACATTGTGGTGTTGTTCGCACAGGATTGCGAGGTCAAATCGTTGCTCGAAAATCGTCTGCTGCAGGAGGATAGTGTGGTACAAGTGGGGGTGTTTTTCCTATATATGGAACGGCTTAAGCTACAATGTTGAAACTCGGTGTGTATATGTAAATCAACTAGAAAAGTAATTGTGATAAAAAAAAATTTGAATATTCATTGGCGTTCAGAAGGGGGGGGGGGGGCAAAAAAAAATATTTGTAAATATAATAAATATAAAATGCATATATTTTCACGATTTTCGTCATATCTACTAGGTCTTTCCAAATATTGAATTCATTTTTATTCTACGGATTCTTCGTATGAATACCTAGAAAGTGTTTTCAAGGTTTTTTGAAATTCGACCCCTAAGGGTAGTGTGGTACAAGTGGGAGGTGTTTTTCCTGTATATAGAACGGCTTAAGCTAAAATTTGAAACTCGGTGTGTATATCTAAATCAACTAGAAAAATAATTTTGAATAAAAAAAAACGAATATCTATTGGCGTTCAGAAGGGGGGCAAAAAAAATTATCAGTGAAAATAGAATGCATATTTTCCCACGATTTTCGACATATCTACTACCTCGTCCCAAATAATGAATTTAATTTTATTCTATGTATTCTCCATATGAATACCAAGACAGTGTTTTCAAGATTTTCTGAAAATTGACCCCTAAGGGGGTGTAAAGTGATTGTGTACTTTTTCATAAATTATTCCATATCTCTCAGATCCAACCAGATTTTCACTTCCATGATCTTGTTCTTTTTGATAGGTTTTTAGTCACATAGTAGCCTACGCCGCATTTCAGAATTGAACGCGTTTCTAACTTCTGCCGGAAAAATAATAAAGTTACGCCCAGATTGTTGGCAGATTTTTACACCTGTTTTTCTAATTGACCCTTCTGTTCGTTAATTTTGTAACCCTTTTTTACCTACTTTCATTTGTATAAATAACAGTTGTAGAGATATTGTCGATCAGTTTGATAAAGGACTCAGTCGAGTCCGAAACGTCACACAAAATAAATTTAACTGTATTTACCGGAAAACCTTGTATTTTCAATGAATAAAATAGTTGAAGTCAAAACAAGAAATGTTTGTAACGAACCCCTGGCTCCCGATGAGCCTACCCCAGCAATTCGAGTCGTTACAATGGCGCCAGAGCAGGGACTTCACAGATAAAAATACAAACGAGAAAACTAGAAGTGAACAAAACAGTAGGATGGACAAGAACTTCATCAAACAACAAACTAGGAAACGGACAGTGCAGCGACATTATAGTGAACAGTGAAAGCACCGTGAACTAACTATTTAAATTATCAACCTAACGGTAAATCAACAGAGGACAAAGAAAACAGGCAGTGAACAAACAATGAAAGAACAGTGAACGCACAGTAAACTAACTATTAAAATTATTAACCAAACGGGAAATCAACAGTGAAATAACAAATAAAGACAAAGAAAACAGGCAGTGAACAAACAATGAAAGAACACTGAAAATCGGAAAGTGAGCAAAGAAAACAGGCAGTGAACTATCAGTGAACAGCTAGCCAGACAGTGATAACAACCAATGAACTAACGAACAGTGAAATAGCCAAAGCATACCACACCACGGACGATGTAAGAACCATACCTGGAACGCCGAGCTCTTCGACTTCCAAGTTGGAGGGGAGTGTAAGGACGGAAATCTTACGGCAAATTTCCGCTTACAACAACGACAGAGCAAAGAACCGACATACCGAAAGAGAGAGCCGTAATATAGAAACTTCATATAATTTTTATATATTGGTATAATTCACACCCAACGCATGTTCTGGCCAGCATATAGGACAAAACAACCGAACGAAAGTTGTCCAGTTGGCGGCGTCAGTTAGTAGCCGCGGGTCGAGTGGTCTGTGGCTCTTGTGAGTTCGCCTAAAACATAGAACGGCCAACCGGTTACCGTGACATTCACACACGGAGCCCAAACTCAGCCAACACAAGCACCGGAGGCCAAAGACAAACAGCGATGCGATGGACATCAGAGGCAGCGACTAACGGCACGGAGAGCTACGCAGACGATGCAGCGAGACCCAGACAACGCAGCAGGCCCAGGCGCGGCAAACGAAGAGGTAGGCGTGTGCAACCGAGACCCAGAGGAGGCAACGATACGCGACGCACGAAGCAACGCAACGCCACGACGACACACACAGTAGCGACGCGGCTGCGCAACAGAACGACGCGACGACGACGCACAAAGTAGCAACGCGCCCAGAGCAACAGAACAACGCAACACCACACCGAGCAACGTAACGCCCAGAACAAGGCCACACACAGAGCAACGCAACGCAACGACCGCACACGAAACAACGCAACGCGCAGCGCAACATTGCAACGACACTCAGAGCAAAACTACGTAAGGACCAACGACGACGCACAGAGTTACGCACCGCGACGTATAGAGCCGCATAACGCAGAGAGCAACGATGCCCAGAGTGATGTGACACACCAAGTAAAGCAACGTACCAAGCAACGCACGCACGGAGCAACGCTACATACAAGTAACACACGAAGCAAAGCAACGTACAGAGCAGTGCCACGCATGGACCAGAGAACACAACCGTGACGCCGTAGATAGAAGCTGGCACAGTTGAGAGAAGACGCCAAAAGCGACAGGATAACGAGGTCGGAGACGCAAGAAGACCTAGGAAGCCTCAATAATACTTATTTGAATTTACCGAATTACATAATGAATTATAGCCTTAAATGAATAAAATAGTTGAAGTCAAAACAAGAAATGTTTGTAACGAACCCCTGGCGCCCGATGAGCCCACCCCAGCAATTCGAGTCGTTACACCTTTTTGGGATTAACCATTCCCAAAAGATGAACATTAAAAAAATCAGTGTAGCAAATCATTTATAAATTTCCAGTTGATCACAAAACTTTATTATTAAAAAATAATAAAGTAAAAATAAATACAAGAGAAGACCCACAACTAAATCTTTTTCGTTCGAGCTTGTTGCCAATGTGTCAATTTGTAGAGAAAGGACACGACAGAATTTTGTGTCGTGTCAATCCATGGGACAGAGTCCATCCAAAATATGTCAATTAGTCCAAACGCATTGACAGGGTGATCACACGGTCATTCAAAATTGTCAATGTATTGACACAAAAATGTGTGTCAATTCGGAAGTCAATTCTACAATCAATGCATTGACTGTCACAAAAATGACGATCACACGGATTGACACTGAATTGACAACTTTGTGACCACATTCTATGTAATTTTAACGTCAGAGTGTCAATGCATTGACGGTTTTGAGTGACCGTCTAGTACTAGCTATAGATAGTATATTAATTGGTGTTTCTAGAAGATGAATCAATGAAAAAATTATTGATTTTTAATAGTTATGCGTTTCAAATATTTTTAAGAAATATAACACTATTTTTTTTCTGTAAGATCAAAATTAGTTCGCTGATAGACAACGAACGATGTAGACGTATTGTCCACGCCAAATTACATGAACGAGAATTTCAATCGATGAAAATCCTCTCAAGAAAGAAAAGTCAAACAGGGATAAAAAATTGTCATACCAGACTCATGGGGCCTTAACTTTAATTAGGATTTGAACTACCCTTTTAGTAGATTTCCAATTCATCCGTATATGGGGAAGTTCTTAGAATACATAATGAAAATTGTCCAAGCATAACCCAAATCCAAATTTTTCAAAATTAGTTTCAAACAGTACCTAAAAACTAAATCCTGAACTTAACCCAAACCTCAAGAACGTGGATGCCTCATGCGGCCTAGTAGAGAGTCCTTCACGAGGAGACACCTGAGAAACGCCAACTCATAACGCTTGCTAGCCGGAGTTGGTAGGCGAACTCTCTTGGGCACTATACACTGTGGCTAACCCCTCCCAGGCCGTCAATGCAGGGGAGGAAAGGTTGTAGGTGTTATAGTCTTTGTCTTTTCAGGGCTGGGAGACACTAAAGAAATGAAATAGATATGATAGGGAAATGCAGGTCGACATGAAGAAAAAAACCCGAGTAGGGATATCTACCCAAATGTAGGTAGGAGGCGTGGCTGCGACTACCGGCGAGGGCTCGGGGAGTGCTGATACTCCCTGTGTCGCTACACAAAAAAAGGCTCGTACGATGATTGATGCCAGATCGAGAGAACGTCAGGAGCCTCAAGACTCAGGAATCTTATATCTAAGTATCCTACCCCACCCGCTCTGCTGAGTAGGATGGATGATAGTTGAACGAAGGATAGCAAGGAAACACTTGAAGCAATTTTAAGCACTCATTTTCCAGGCTGCCGGGATCCGGACCTTACTCGCACTACAGCAGGGGACAACTCGTTTATGCCCAGCACCCCAGGGCTCTTCTCGGCTAGCAGGGTGAGGTGGGCTATCAACTCTTTCGCCCCTTACAAGTCGCCGGGACCGGATGGAATAATACCTGCTATGGTACAAAATGTAGAGAGTCTGGTGGTTCCATGGCTACAGGTGATTTTTAATGGTTGCCTGAAACTCAATTACGTGCCCCAGGTATGAAGGAACGTTCGAGTGGTATTTATACCGAAAGCGAATAAAAGTAGCCACGTAAATCCGAGGGACTACAGACCCATTAGCCTGACATCTTTTACTCTTAAGACACTGGAAAGGATACTAGATGGGTTTATCAGGGAAACTTTAGATTTCAGTCCCTTCTCTAAGGTCCAACACGCATACATCAAAGGTAGATCGGTGGACACGGCCTTGCACAAGGTTGTGGGTACAATCGAGAGATCGCTACAGTACAAGGAGTTCACTTTGGGAACTTTCTTGGATATAGAAGGGGCTTTCAACAATGTTACAACGAAAGCAATTGTTGAGGCTCTAGGCTCTGCAAATGTGCACGGTACTATAAATGGATCAAATCATTGCTTAGAAGTAGGTCTATATGGTCGGAATGGGGTAGTGCCCGTGCCTTCAAAATTACTAATAAAGGTACTCTATAAGGAGGGGTATTATCACTACTTTTGTGGATACTCACTCTAAATGGGGCACTGAAAGATCTTGATAACTCAGGGGTGGAGGTTGTAGCCTATACCGATGACGTGGTGATCCTAGCATTGGGCAGGTATACAAACACGCTGTCTGGGCTTACGACGCAGGCTCTTAAGAACCTACTACACTGGTCTAGAACCAGAGGGCTCAACGTGAATCCTTCAAAAACGGAAATGGTTCTGTTTACTAGGAGAACAAAGACTCAGCAGTTCAAGCTACCTAAGATGGGTAACACTGAGCTAACCCTAAATGGCCATGCCAGGTATCTAGGAGTAATCCTAGACAGCAAGCTGTCCTGGAAACTCAATATGGAAGAACGAGTATCTAAGGCAACCATCTCTTTCTACGCGTGCAAGTTAATGTTCGGTAGGGAGTGGGGCTTAGAACCAAAGATCACTTACTGGATCTACACAGCTGTAGTTAGGCCAATTCTTTTATACGGTCTGCTAATATGGTGGCCAGTACTCGGCAAAGTAACGTACAGGAATAAGTTCGTAAAGGTGCAGAGACAGGCTTGTCTGTGAATAACTGGCGCCCTGTGGAGCACGTCTTGAGACTCACTCAGTGTCCTTCTTTCTCTACCACCAATTGACCTGTTCGCTAAATACGCAGCATGCAAATGCGCCCTAAGACGCAGAGAGGGAAACCAGCTCAAAACATGTGTGTACGGGCACAGTAATATCAGTCTACCTACTACAGGGACTACGGAGTACACCTGGCTCGTGCGCACGGGGGGGGGGGGGGGGGGGTTTAGAGGGTTCAAACCCCCCCACCCTCCCATTGGCCTACTTTCATAGGGACGTGAGCACCTTTTTTTTAGGTCATCACATTTAGTATGGGGGAGCTTGATAACCCCCCCCCCCTCCCCCCCATCATACATTCCTGCGCACGGGCCTGGACTACACAGATCCTAAGCTCTAGTTCGAGAGGAAGTTCGCCATAAAAATACCAAGCAGAGAATTCTGGGACGTTAGAACCGGTGACTCTGTATGGTTGACTAATATCTATGCTGACGGTTCTAAGATGGAGGACGAAGGGGGCGCAGCCGTGCACTCACTTGATCTTCCAACAAACTCTTGCTACAGGCTGCCGGATAATCGCAGTATTTTCCAAGCGGAGGTACTGGCGATTCAGAAGGTCGCGGAATTAGCTCACAAATCGCGGAAAAGGAATAGTGCAGTTTTTATCTATACAGATAGCCCAGCAGCCTTAATGGCTTTGCAGTTCTGCACCATCAAATTCAAGGCAGTACTTAACTGTCGACGCACTTTACAGGAACTGTGCTCAAATAGGAAAGTGGAACTTTGTTGGGTTCCAGGGCACAGTGGTATTTTAGGAAATGAACTCGCGGATGATCTTGCCAAAAAAGGTGCTAACCTTGGACAAGAAACCGCGGTTTCAGTACCACCGCCTCTTAACGTCATTTACAACTCCCTAGAAAAAAAGGTGCTAAGCCTGTCCGAGGCCAGGTGGCGGACTTCATCAACCTCCAGAACCAGCAAACTTCCCGGGGAACGGGAAACGCTAGAACACCTCCTGTGCAACTGCCCAGCTCTCGCTAGGAGAAGGGTGAAACCTCTGGGTGCACCAACCTTCGCAAATCTCAAAGAAATCTATCTTAACAGTATGCAGAGTTTGCTCCACTTTGGTATGGTCACAGGGACCTTCGAATTAAACGAGAAGCTCTCCACACAGATCGAAACTCTGGCGCACCTTCCATAAGTACATTGGGTCTCCTGTTTTTGTGTGGTATCACTATGGACCCTCGTCTATGAGAGGCCTTTGGCCGCCACTGCAACCTAACCTAACCTTACTTAACCCAAAGATTCATAATATAGTTAGGAATACAGTGCAACCCGCTTATAAAGTGCACTTTTTTAACGAACTTTTGGTTATAAAGTACTTTTCTTCAATCCCCATGCACAAATGTGAAAAGTTTTTTTTTTTTTACGGATATAACGTACTTTTTTATAAGGTACATATGCGTTATAACGTACCCTATCTCATAGCACTTGAGTTTGGAACGACACATTTTCCTTGACAGCTCCTTGATGACCATAATCGTCCGAGAAGATCCTGGCAAATATCATCGTCAGATACGGGTTACTGCATGGGCAAGCAAGCTGTAAGGGCTGGTCTGTATCGCTACCACAATCACCGATAGGCGATTGTAGTCACATGGAGGGTTTTGCTGGGTGACTGTGCATCTAGTGGTTGCTCGAACTAGCTCGCCAGGTTGGGGTGGGTTGTCGTCCATACTCCATGAGCCTGAACATTATGCGCAAGGCTGGTAGATGGGGTTGAGAGGTCCACCTCCTGGTAAGCAGCAGGAGGGCTTGATATCAAAACTGGCTGGGGCCGTCTGGAGCGGCGCTGGAGCGAAACTGTAAGTTGACGCAGTAAGCAATAGGACATAGCTAAGGGAGGGCCATAAGGCAGACTTAACCCTTCTCTTATAGGCTCTAATCAGGCCGTTTGGAGGGCAGCAAGAGGGGTGACCTCCCTCCATTTAGATGAAGTCGCCCCTGGTGAAGACATGGTTACACAGCCCCTCATAGGTGAGTCTAGCCTATCATGAGGGTGATTAGTAAAGTTTTCAGAACGAGCCGGATGGACATGGACAGCCTATTCAAGGGAACGTTAAGAATACGAAAGGTCCCGTATTATAAAACGTAGTAAGAGGGTTGCAATGTGATTGAACGGCTGACGGTTTGAAGAGTATCGTATGTAGTTAAATAGGTCGGTATATAGGTAGTATGCGGCTGAAACCGAATAGGCTTCAACGATATATATATGAAGACCTTTAAGAAGCTGTGAGCTCGTGTGACTCACGATGTGTCTTTGATCATATCGTGGTATATAAGAGTATAGGTTGATATAAGAATATGGTATAGGTATGTAATTGCTATTTGCCTAAAGCTAGTGAAACTTTACACGATAGATGTATAACACCATAAAGAAGCTATGAGTTCGTGTGAATCACGATATCTATTTGGTTAAGTCGTAGTATATAAGAGTATAAGTTGATATAAGTATATAGTATATGTATATTATTGCTATTTGCCTAAAGCTAAAGAAACTTAACACGACATATGTAGAAACACCATAAAGAAGCTATGAGGTCGTGTGAATCCCGATAACTATTTTTTCATATCGTAGTATATAGGGATATAGGTTGATGTAAGTATGAAGTATGGGTATATAGTTGATATTTGCCTAAAGCTAAAGAAACTTAATACTATGTATGTAAAACACCACAAAGAAGCTATGAGGTCGTGTGAATCACGATAGCTATTTGATCATGTCGTAGTATATACGAGTATAAGTTGATAAAAGTGTAAAGTATATGTATATAATTGCTTTTTGCCTAAAGCTAAAGAAACTTAACACGATATATGTAAAAACACCATAAGGAAGCTATGAGGTCGTGTGAATCCCGATAGCTATTTGTTCATATCGTAGTATATAAGAGTATAAGTTGAGATAAGTATATAGTACATGTATATAATTGCTATTTGCCTAAAGCTAAAGAAACTTAACACTATATATGTAAAACACCATAAAGAAGCTATGAGGTCGTGTGAATCACGATAGCTATTTGTTCATGTCGTAGTATATACGAGTATAAGTTGATATAAGTATATAGTATATGTATATAATTGCTATTTGCCTAAAGCTAAAGAAACTTAACACGATTCATGTAGAAACACCATAAGGAAGCTATGAGGTCGTGTGAATCCCGATAGCTCTTTGTTCATATCGTAGTATATAGGGATATAGGTTGATGTAAGTATATACTACATGTATGAAATTGCTGTTTGCCTAAAGCTAAAGAAACTTAACACGATATATGTAGAAACACCATAAGGAAGCAATGAGGTCGTGTGAATCCCGATAGCTACTTGTTCATATCGTAGTATATAGGGATATAGGTTGATGTAAGTACATAGTATGGGTATATAGTTGATGTTTGCCTAAAGCTAAAGAAACTTAACACTATATATGTAAAACACCACAAAGAAGCTATAAGGTCGTGTGAATCACGATAGCTATTTGTTCATGTCGTAGTATATACGAGTATAAGTTGATATAAGTATATAGTATATGTATATAATTGCTATTTGCCTAATGCTAAAGAAACTTAACACGATATATGTTGAAACACCAAAAGGAAGCTATGAGATCGTGTGAATCCCGATAACTATTTGTTTATATCGTAGTATATAAGAGTATAAGTTGATAACAGTATTGTTGGGGGCGTAAGTCTGTGAATAAAATATACTCCTTTATGTTTGCGTTTAAGAATTATCACTTAATTTATTATTCCGACTTATTGCACGTCTAACCGCTACCGAGGTTGAGAGTAAAGAGAGCGATGACATTTCATTTCTTCTCAACATTTCATTTCGTCTCAACTTCGGTGCAGTGGCCTATTTACAGTGGCCACAGTATTCCCCTTCAATTAAAAGTTGAAATACATATTTTACATTTGTTTTCTTATTCTATTTCTTAGGTATTAACAATGATTCGATATTTCAATGATTTATAATTCGACAATTCAATTCAATGATGATTCCATATTTCAATGATTCAACAATTCGACAATTCAATAATGCTGTGTAATTTTGTAATGGTTCTCAAATATATTTTGTTTCTTAGATTAAAAAAATAAAAATTGTAAAAAATTTGTTTAAAGTTTGAAAGTTATTCGCCTTTGAGTAGGTCTTGCTTGTATTTTATTGTGAAATATACTTTGGTTTATTAAAAAAGCTGGCTTAATCCTATCTATGGATACGGTTAACTCTTTTCCATCTTTCATTATAGTAAAACATTTCTCGGTTTTTTTTGTTACTTCGAAAGGTCCGAGATATGGTGGGTTTAAGGATGGTTTGTGTCCTTCCTCTTTTGGGAAAACGTGGGTGCAAGTGCTAATAGCCTGAGGCACAAAAACGTCTTTTTGTTTTCTGTGATCTGAAGGTTTTGGGCATATTTTCCTAATGCGTTCTTGTACCTCTTGTGCCCAAGAGTTTGATGCATCACTGATTTTAGATTCGTTTGGAATGATCAATTCTGCGGGTAAACGTATGGATTGGCCGTAAAGAAGTTGTGCCGGTGAACAATATAAGTCCTCTTTAATGGCCGTTCTAATTCCTAAGAGTATCCAGGGTAAATTATCGTACCATTTTTCGGGGTTCGTTGGTTGCTCTCAAAGCGACTTTTAAGTGACGGTGAAACCTCTCTATCATTCCATTGGATTGTGGGTGGTAGGTTGTCGTGTGTATTCTGTTGGTACCGAATATTTTGAGTAATTCCTTGAAGAGAATGGACTCGAATTGGGTCCCTTGATCTGTGGTTAGGGTCTTTGGTACACCGTATCTGGCAATCCAGTTGTTCAAAAAAGCATTTGCAACCGTGGATGCGTTAATATTTTTTAAAGGAAGTGCCTCTGGCCAAAATGAAAATCTGTCCTTCATAGTTAATATGTAATTGTGTCCTCTAGAGGTTGGAAGAGGGCCAACAATGTCTATGTGTACGTGGTCAAATCTGCCCGCTGGGACGTTGAATGTTCCGTGCGGAGTTTCGTGTGGCGTGTGATTTTAGACTTTTGACACGGAATGCAACTTTTTGCCCAGTTGTTGACGTCTTTATTCATAGAAGGCCAAAAATATTTTGCAACGATTGCTTTTCTTGTGCCTCTGATGCTAGGATGTGATAGACTATGTATTGAGTCAAATATGGTTCGTCGAAGTATGCTCGGAACATATGGTCTGTTTGTGGGTGTTGATGTTTCGCACCAAATGTCGTAATTTTCAACTGGTATGGAGATTTTTTTTAATAGGTATGTTGATGTTTCGGTTTGTTCCCTACTCAGAATAATTTTAAGTTCTTCGTCTTGTAGTTGTTCATCGACAAAGTTTTTAACGTTTATGCTAGTATAATCGACTAAATGTATATCTGCTCTTGATAGTGTGTCAGCTACGATGTTATTCGTGCCTTTTATGTAACGGATGTCCGTTGTGAATTCGGCAATGTAATTTAAATGGTTTATTTGTCGGGGTGACTTTTCCGTTTTCGAGGATATTGCGTTTGTTAGAGGTTTATGGTCGGTGAAAACCGTTACAGGTCTGCCTTCGATAAAATACCGAAATTTTTTAACTGCGAGATATATCGCTAATAATTCTCTGTCAAAAGTGGAATATTTTTTTTCGGTTTGGCTTAGTCTTTTTGAAAAGAAACTGATGGGTCTCCAACACTTGCCTTCTCTTTGCTGTAAGGCTGCACCAATGGCGTTATTGGATGCATCGACCATAATACAAAGGGTTGAGTTAGGTTTTGGATGTGCCAAAAAATTTGTTGCTTGTAAACTGTCTTTTATGGAACAAAAAGCGATTTCTGCTTCTTTGTTCCAAATGAGGTTCGTATTTTTTTTTGATTTCGTGTTGGGGAGCCCTTTTAACAAATCGTATAATGACATTGCTGTGTGTGCCAAGTTTGGAAGGAAACGGTGGTAAAAATTTACCATTCCTAAGAATCTTTGTAATTCTTTAACTGTTTTTGGTTGCTTAACGTCCGTAATGGCCTTGATTCTGTCTGGTGACGGAGTTAAACCGTTGCTAGATACCGTGTAACCTAGGAATTCTAGCTCTGGTACGCCTAAGATGCATTTTGATGGGTTTACGTTAATTCCGAATTGAGATAGTCGATTGAACAACGATTTTAAATGATTCGTGTGTTCTTCGGGAGTCTTACTGCTTATTAAAATGTCGTCAACGTATACAAAGATGAAGTCCAGTCCTGACAAAACTTCGTTGATGAATCTTTGGAACGTTTGAGCGCCATTTCTAATTCCAAAAGGCATTCGCAGGAACTCGAATAAGCCGAAGGGTGTGATGACAGCAGTCTTGTGAATGTCTTCTTCTGCCATGGGTATTTGATGGTAAGCACGTACCAAATCGATTTTGGAGAAAATTGTTTTGTCATGTAGGTTAAGTGAACAGTCTTGAATGTTTGGTAATGGGTATTTGTCGAATATGGTGACTGAATTTAAAAGGCGGTAATCTCCGCATGGTCGCCAGTCCGTTGAAGATTTTTTGGGAACCATGTGAAGTGGTGATGCCACTGCGGAGGATGACGGCCTGCATATTCCTAAATCAACCATGTGCTGTAATTCGTTTTATGCTATCTTGAACCTTTCTGGATTTAGTCTTCTAGGACGCGCCGAAGGGAGTGTGCCGCAGGTTTTGATGTTGTGCGTGATTTTGTGGGTGACGGGGATATTAAAATTTGGCGGCGCTTTTATTGAAGGGAAATCGTCTAATATTTTGCCATATTTGCCTTCTATGGAGTAAAGTTTCGGAGTGATAAGCTGGGTATTTTTGGAAATGCATGTTGTAAAAAGGCAAGTCTCCTCGTCCCTTAATTTTTTATTTTTTAAATCGACCATGAGGTTAAACTGATATAAAAAATCAGCTCCGATGATTGCGTAATCTGTGGAGGCGATGATGAAAGAATGGTTGTATTGTCTACGTAGGTTTAAATTAAGCGTTAGATGTTTTGTTCCAAAGGTTGAAATGTTTGCTCCATTTGCAGCCGTTAAAACTAAATGTGTTTTTTGTCGGTATTGTGGGAAAATTTTTTTGGGAATAATGGAGACTTCGGCTCCTGTGTCTATGAGGAAAAGTATTTTCGAGTTAAGATCGCGAATAAATAGGCGACGTGAGCTTAAGTCCGACCTCGTTGTCGCATTCCAGGTTGGGCATTTGCGTTTTTTGTATTATTGAAGTTGCAGGGAGGTATGCATTTTTTTGCATTGGTCGTAAAACGTCGATGGTACCAACATATTGGGTTTGTTGACCTTGATCTTGATCTCGATGAACTGCGGTTTGAGTACTTTGAACTACGTGAACTACTTCTGCTCCTAGAGGATCTCGATTCAATTTTTGCCAATCGATCCGATAGATCTTGTATTGTGTTTTTGAAAGAGTTATCTGTTCTAATTTCTGCAATTTTCGGTGAAGTGGTAGAATCGTGGATTTTGTCAGCGATTGTTAGCACTTCCTCGAAATTATGGGATTTTTCAATTGCTATAAGACAAGATTGGGTGGCTGAAGTAAGTTTGTTCATCCACAATTTGTGGAGAAGGTTTTCGTTTATTAAGCTATTACCCCCTGCCAGAGATTCCATCTGACGGAAGAGGTCGGATGGTTTTTGGTCCCCGATTTCGATCTTGTGTAGAAGTGAGTCTAGTCGCTTTCCTTCTGTGTCTTGACTTCTTTTCAGAAGGATTTCTTTAAGGTTTTCGTATTTATTTGCAGTGGGTGGATTACATAGTATGTCTGCCACGAGTTCCATCGTGTCAGATTCTAGAGAAGCTACTAGGTAATCGTACTTTGTGGCTGATTGTGTGATATTTCGGAGGCGAAACTGTGTTTCTATTTTGAGGAACCACAAATCTGGTCTATTGTTCCAGAATGGAGGGACTTTTATGATTGAAAATTGACTGCTTTGTGCCTCCGGAGGCTCACTAGCGCCTGCTACCACGTTGGATGCCTGACCCTGCACCGTATCTTTTCCCGTAGTCATTTTAAATTACGATTTTATTGTTTTAATGTTTGTTAACTGATAATGGAAGTTGGAATTGAGTTTACTTGCGTGTGCGTGTGTTCGCGGTATGAATTGTGAAAAATATTTAAGGTTATGTGAAAATTTTAGGTTAAAAATTATGTGAAAATTTTATGTTGAATTTTTGGTTATATAATGTAATAAAATGAAATATACTTAAAATTATAATCAATTGCTCTGGGTTTGTTCCTGGTGAAAATGCGAATTGTACAATGTTGCGTGCGTGCAGGAATGAAGTGACTTGGCGAATGTCCACGTGGAGCTGAGGTCTTAAACCCGATTTGGCTTCTGGATGAACTTTGCAGTTATAAATACTTGGCCTGTTGCTCGGATGCTGCAATTAGCGAATGTTCTCGTGCGTTGCTGTTTGAGTTGCTCGTTCCTTGATGCTTTTATTTTTGAATTTATAGGCTTCCTGGTAGAAATATCTCACGGAATGAGTTTTGTTTCACGGGTGTGTATGATGCAATTCGCGAATGTTCGCGTGCGTTGCTGTCTGAGTTACTCGTTCTTGATGGTTTCGTCTATTGGAATTGGCGGCTTCCTGATCAGGAATATCTCCAGGAATGCGTTTTGCGTCACGGATGTATTTTATTTGCTGAGTGCGTGTTTTATTCGTTCGGGGTCACCATTTGTTGGGGGCGTAAGTCCGTGAATAATATATACTCCTTTATGTTTGCGTTTAAGAATTATCACTTAATTTATTATTCCGACTTATTGCACGTCTAACCGCTACCGAGGTTGAGACTAAAGAGAGCGATGACATTTCATTTCTTCTCAACATTTCATTTCGTCTCAACTTCGGTGCAGTGGCCTATTTACAGTGGCCACAAGTATATAGTACATGTATATAATTGCTATTACAGTATTATTTATAAAACAGTATTGCTATCGATTTTTAAAAAAAAAAATTTGTTGCCCTCAAAATTTTTTTCCCACGTTTCATGACTAGTAGACACGAAAAAAGCAATAAAAATTTTCACTCCGTCTCCGCCGTACGCCGTACGAAGGCTCATAGCTCTCAAACCAGCAGAGCTTTTAAATTAAATTTTTTTCTATGAAGAGACTGGGTGGACCCCTTGAATTGACATTATTTTCTGAGGAGGGGATTTGACGGGGAATGGTGGGAGAAGCGTTTTAAACGAAAAATTTTGGTTTCTAGATCTCAGCAACCGCTTATAGTAGGAGGCTGAAACTTGAAATATCTATAGAGCTTTGATAGTGAACCCATTTGCAAAAAAATTGATGATATGGGGGAAGGGGTGTGGGAGTGGAGGGGAAACAATGCGTCCTAAACGCAAAAAAGTCGAAATTGACACATTCTAAAATCCATATCTCCTAAACCGTTAATGGCAAGCAACTAAAACTTAACAAATATCCGTAGGTATACTAGGAGAGTAGATTGATACAAAATTTTTGGGTGGGGGTAGTGGTGCACGGTGGTGGGGGGTAAAAAACTTTAGAGTTCAATATCTCAAAAACCGATTGCACCAGAAAAACGAAATTCGGTTTGAATATAAAGCTTGATAAATTAAGATTGCTCAATGTAAAATCTTTGAAGGGAGTGGGGGAGCACGGAAGTGGAGGGGATAAGAATTTTTCAGAAATAATACAACGTGTTATTTCTGAAAAATTCTTATCTCAATAACAGTATAAAGTGGATTCTTCATATTTTTACCAGAAGTAGGCCTAATAAAACCCTAGTGGGGAAATTTGGGGGTGTGGGTGCAGAGGGTTAGGGTGGGGAAGGCTGAGAAGGAAAAAGTTCCGATGCTTATATATTAATAATCTATAACGATAGGAAGCTGAAACTTGGTATTTAGATAGAGTGGCATAATGGAAAAATATTATTTTTTTTAGGAGTAGTATAGTACGGTGGTGGGGGGTGTTTTTCCTAACTTTAGAACGGGTTATGCTAGGAAATTGAAACTCAGTACGTATATGTAAATCAACTAGAAAAGTAATTCTGATGAAAAAAATTTTGAATATTCATTGGCGTTCAGAAGGGGGGGGGGGCAAAAAAAAATATCAGTATATGTAAAATGCTTTTATTTTCACGATTTTCGTCTCATCTACTAGATCTTTCCAAATATTGAATTCATTTTTATTCCACGGATTCTTCATATGAATACCTAGAATGCGTTTTCAAGATTTTTTGAAGTTCATCCCCCTTAGGGGTAAAGTGGTTGTATACTTTCTCATAAATTCCACCATATCTCTCAGGTCTGATCAGATATCGAATATATGTTCACTTCCCCAGGTTTCTTTAATAATCACCTATTTTTAAGTTTTGTCTTTTTCAACCTCTAGACCGCATCCTAAAATATGACTCAATTATAAAATTCATATGCTATACCCTATTCTAACCGCTTCCCGAACTTTTTGTTAGTTTTTCAGTCACATAGTAACATACACCGCATCCCCGAATTGAACGCGTTCTGAACTTCTACCGGAAAAATAATACAGTTTCGCCCAGACTGTTGGCAGATTTTTTGCCTAAAGCTAAAGAAACTTAACACGATATATGTAGAAACACCATAAGGAAGCTATGAGGTCATGTGAATCCCGATATCTATTTGTTCATATCGTAGTACATAGGGATATAGGTTGATGGAAGTATATAGTATGGGTATATAGTTGATATTTGCCTAAAGCTAAAGAAACTTAACACTGTATATGTAAAACACCATAAAGAAGCTATGAGGTCGTGTAAATCACGATAGCTATTTGTTCATGTCGTAGTATATACAAGTATAAGTTGATATAGGTATGTAGTATATGTATATAATTGCTATTTGCCTAAAGCTAAAGAAACTTAACACGATATATGTAGAAACACCATAAAGAAGCTATGGGGTCATGTGAATCACGATACCGATTTGTTCATATCGTGGTATATAAGAATATGAGTTGATGTAGGTATATAATATATGTATATTATTTCTATTTGCCTAAAGCTAAAGAAACTTAACACGATATATGAAAAAACACCATGAAGAGCTATGAGTTCGTGTGAATCACGGTATCTATTTGTTCATATCGTGGTATATACATAGGAATAGGGTTTGGTCTGAAATGAGTAGCCACCGTTCGTTGCCTAAATGGATCTAATGCACAGGTTATGTATGTGTCTCATTTTTTCCTGTTTTATTATTATTTTAAACCCCGCGTAATTGTGGTCCGATTGAAAGGGGGTGGCTGGATATCGTTGGGCATGCGAACGGGAGATTAGGTTAGGGTGAAAGCAAGTGTGAAAAAATGGGGTAAGGGTACAGGTGAACTCCAGGGAAAAAGCAAATATATATAGTACAGAATTGAAAATCATGCGTTATAAGAGACCGAATTTAGAAAAACATGCAGATGTTTAGGTTGCGGAGGCAATGTTCCAGCGTAGTCTATCTCAGGAGGGGAACACACATCCCAAAGCATGGCATCAGTTTCCGATAGGTTACGTCTACAAGTTCTGCAAGGCTGTCCGTACTCCTGTGGCCCGGTGTATGAATGTGTCGGAGGTCACTTTGGGTTAATCCTTTTAATTTTAAAATACAGGTGGTGCTGAGGCAACTGGTTTTCGAGAGCGGCAAGATTACTTTTTGTCCAGGCAAGTCCACGCTACAGTTGCCGTCGAATGTCCCGAGAGTACCGCAAGCTGTACCGCTATCCCGTTTTCCGATGTCGGGTGGATTTTTCTATCGCTGCCTAAAAAGGAAGAATAAAGTCGATCTGCACCTTACTTAGACGGCGAGTCAGATCCATGGCTCACATTTTCCTCTGCTTCTCGAGATTGTCGGGTCGATGCAGGATTTCTTTTTTTCTCCGGTGGGAATCTGTCGATGCCCATACTCACTCACTACCGCGTCCGCACCCGGGGACAGTTGAAGACGAACAGACGTGATGATTGTTCTTTTCCTCGATCGTTCTTCTTCTTCTCCGATCTCATTTGCTAATATCTCTTTGCTAAATTATGCCTTATATTGACTGCTGGATGTCAACCTGAGCCTAAAGGGTTGAACAGAAGGTTGTTTTGGGTTCGGTGGTTTTGATTAGATTGAAAATACGAACAAGTTCGTAAAACACGGGCGTTACACCATCAGGTTAATCAGGTGGGCATTCCATGTCCTCGATAAAGCTGAAAAAAAAAATCGTCCGTGGTTTACGATTAGGTACCATCAGGTGTCTCACCAAACCAACACATGATGAGGCTTTGCATGGAGTAGGTATTAATAATCAATGGCGCAACAGCCCAAATCGGGCCTAGGCCTTGAAGTAATGCTAGAGTTACTTCATCACGAGACCAACGGAACACTAGGAGGTGAAGTGGTCAACTACACGCTCGTCCGTGATTATTACCCCGATTTTAACTCAGGTACTCATTTCCAGCTGAGTGAACTGGTAGTCCGGCACCCAATCCCATTTTCGAAAATTACTTGTCGCCAAGCAGATTTGAACCTGGTACCAGGTGCACCGAAGGCAAGTGCTCTAGCCACTAAGCCACCCAGACTACTGGAGTAGTATTGTATTGTGAGTAGGTATTGTCCGACTTAATATGTTATATCGTTTTAGAATTAGATCCACATTGAGACCATATAGAGAATGAACGTTTATATTGAAATGGGTGATTAATGTCGGAGCTCGCTAGTATGGAAGGACCGATCTCTCGTTTTCCTGTGACACTTTCTTTTTCCATCTGGTATGATCAATTATGTACTATACGATTTTTCCCAAAACAATCGTCAGGTCCGTGACACGCCAAGGGAGTTGATTTGTTTCGATTTATGTGTTTATTTCTAGCTGTTCTAGCTGTGTTGATGTGTTTCTTGAGCAGAATACGCAGTCCTATTGTCAGCAACTCAACAGGACGTCGTAACCAGCGTTTTAGTTATGGGACCAATTGGTTCCTATGGCGTGCATGAATAGTGTCTGTTGTTCATATTGTGCCTTTATCGAGGTCTGGCGCCATTGTAGGTCTTGAATAAACCACATGTTGATCGTCATGTGATCGGTTCGGTACCGACTGCGACTCAGACAACCTAGGGTGTTCTGCGCCGATGAAACGTAGTTTTGGCTTAGTGTGACATGATTCAACGAATCTTATGGTCGTAGATGCATATGTGTAACAACAGTGAGACCCAGATGCCTCTTTTTTGCTCCAGGAGCTTATTCATAGGCTGTTATGATGCAGAAAAAAACTCATGCTCGTTTTATTATTTGCTATTATTATTGCCTATGTCGCGGAAGCTGTATAAGTGCTGCTGAGTTATTTCTGCCCTGAAGGTTTGACAGACAAAAGAGATGCGCACCCTGATCAGGGTTTTTTTTTTTTTTTTTTTCTCTAAAAGGACCAGAAATCTACACATAGTTGGTATGATGGTAGATATGTTGATACACTCCATGAGCTGGTACAGATTGATCAGTTTGTTCAAATTTTAATGTGGACCATCTTTATGTAACCAGCTGGGGTGTGAATGTCAGAGGAAAAGAGGTTTAGGAGCTCTGTAGTGGGATTTTGTACAAGGCGAGTCGCCCAAAATATCGTCCAAAAACCGAAATTAACAACCTTGGGATTTTGAGCTCTAGTCACTCGCCTATTAATTTGTCACCTAAGGTGCTCAAAATCAAAAAGTTGTCAACTTTGGTTTTTGGACGATATTTTGGGCGACTCCTCTTGTACAAAATCCCACTACAGGGCTTAATCCATTTTTAAAGTATGTCGAAACGTTCATTTTCCATTAGGCCTAGGTTAGGTTAGGTTGAGAAGGGTGGACTGAAGCACATTGCCACAGTCCATCACGAGAGATCACTGCGGATCCATTGTGGTCCCCTCGTATTAAAAACTGGAATCTAGACTACTGATTCCAAATATTGCTCTTCCTTATGAAGAGAGAAGTTCTCCATAGGGGAATCATCGCAAGTTCTGATAGATCGGTTAAGGAGAATTTCCCCAAGTACCGATATCTGGTACGTGCCAGATTTTCGCATTCACACACCAGATGCTCCAGGGTCGGTTCAATGTTCTCATCACCACAGCGACATAGGTTAGCCATTGGTATTCCTATTCTTTCTCCGTGTATTCCAAAGGGGCAGTGTCCCGTCAGGACCCCCACAAGCTGTCTGCACATGTTCCTGCCCAGAGACAAAATGAGTTCCTCCTATCGAGTTTCGGCCAGCAGATTCTTGCTTGCCGGCATCCCGAGAGATTCACCCATGTACCCTCCATCTGTCTGAGCGCTTCAGTATCAATCATTCCCTTAACACACTCAATCGGACATGGAACCGATTCGTCGGCGAGCTCCATGCTCATCTCCGACCCCCTTCTGTCAAGCCTTTTCATTTCCAGGGAAATCACTGTGACCAGGAATCCAGGAGATCCTCAGGTTGTTATTCAAACCCACTATCTGTAATATTCTTTTACATTCCTCCACAAGCCTAGACTTAGTAATATGCGCCTCAATAGCCTTGATGGCAGCTTGGCTGTCAACATAAACGGTTATTGTACCGTTCGCGCACTGTTTTCGCACAATTATTTCCGCTGCTTTTGTCAGCGCATAAATCTCGGCCTGAAACACGCTCGTGCTATCCGGTAGCCTAAACGATTCCATAATGTCGAGGTCACAAGAGTACACTCCCGCACCCGTACCGCTTTCTGTCTTTGAGCCAACAGTGTATATAGACACCGTGTCTGAGGCGGTGATCCCAGATCGCCACTCCAGCCTGGTGGGAATATTTACCGCATAGGAATGTTCAAAACTACAAGATGGTGTCCTGTAGTCGGTGCGCTCCGGCATCGCGGAGCACAGCGAAATTGTCAAGATCCTGGAGTGACCCACACTGCCGCACAACCAATAGCCTGCCTCGCGGAGACGCAAAGCCCTCTTTACCGATATCGATTTTACCGCTATTTCCAATGTCGTCGGCCGTATCTCCTTCCAAGGGGCTCGCTCCGAACACTTCACTTCCACAGATACAACACTTGGTATAGTTTCTAAACAGTTTTTATTTCTTATCACTCATTCTTATCTACAACTCACAATTTAGACTTAACCGATCTACTCCCGTTGAAAGCGCACAAAAAACTCCCCTTTCTTCGAACTTGGAAATCCCGATCAGCAATTATCGCTTATACCGTAAAAGTTCACCGAGTCGATAATTGCTGATCTTCATCGGCCATCGATCAACTCTTGGCCATCGACACAAGTTGGATTTTAGTCGATCGATAGGCGATTTCGCACTTTTCTTCCTGACCGTCGGGCACAGGTGTCCGACCTTTATTCTAGTAAAAGTGCATACCTCGTATTGGAAGTTATTACATACTATTGCTTACATGAAAATTGCTTTCAAACCGACCCACGACACCAACGGGATCACGTGTAGCATTATTATTTAAGTTCCGTAGAGCCTAAAGAAGCCTTACTGCTTCTCGAACCGCGACCTGATAGGTCTTTTGTTCCTGGCTCTAAACTACTGCCTAGGCCATATTTATTTCCTTGAGAAAGGAAATGATTTTAGTCAGGGGAGTCTTCGTCAGGTCTTCATAGGTGAGGGTAAATCCACCGAGAGTCTGCCTTCTTGATCTGGCCACTGCATCACAGTCACAAAGAATGTGTGCAATGGTTTCAGATGTCATATCACAGAATCGACATGTATCTAGTGATACCTTACCGATGATTTTAAGATGATAACTAAGGAAATAAGGTCCTGAAAAATATCCCATTATAATCCGTGCGTCATACCCTACTTAAGGAAAGGAATTCCGAAGCTCTCTTAATTGAGAAGGTCAGGAATTTCTTTGACTGTCTAAGTCCTGAAAGGGAGTTCCAATAATCTTCCACCTGAAGATTCACCCACTTTAAAATATCGTCCTTAATGAAGCCCTTACCTACTCCTCAGAATGGTTCCGGGCCTATGAATGGAGAGTTAGCTCCTCGCTTGGCTAGCTGGTCAGCCGATTCGTTACCCGGAATACCCTCTTGTCCTGGCACCCACATTAGGGTTAGACTATTATGATGTGCCAGCTCTTTCAGAAGAGTATGACAGTCCCACACAAGCTTAAAACGGAAACAATAAGATTTCAGTGCTAGCAGTGCCGCCTGGCTATCAGATAGGATAATAACTGTAGCGCCTTTTGGTTTATTCAGTAGAAGTTTGCCTACGCACAGCTCTATGGCGTGTTGCTCAGCCTGAAACACAGTGGCTGTTTGTCCCATAGCCATCCATATTTTACAATTGGGTCCAAATACGCCCGCTCCAGTTCCACTATAGGTTTTAGAGCCGTCTGTGCACCAAACTGAAGCACCTTCCCCGAAATCTGGTAGACCAGATTGCCATGATACACGATCTCCACGAGTCACCATATTAGGTTTCTCAAAATCATATACCTTTGGCATGTTATTGTTTACTGAGCCGGTTAGGTCCTTCTGATTTAATTCCTGTATAATTTTAAGGTGACCGACAAGGTCTCCTGCCTTAAATTTTTTGTACTGCTGTAGCCTTATGGCCTCTCTCAGAGCCTCCTTCTTTATCTCTAAGTGTAATGGGGCCAAGTTTATCATGGCTTCCATTGCAGCAGTGGGACATGTCTTAAGTCCCCCAGTAATGCTAAGAACAGCACGCCTCTGAATTTTTTGCAGTGCCTTCTGTGCTGTGATTTGTTCAACCTTTGGCCACCACACCATCGCGGCATATGTGACCATAGGTATTATAATAGACTTGTAGGTCCAGTATACCATATCTGGTCTGAGACCCCAAGTGGTACCACAGAGCCTACGACATGCCATAAAAGACAATGTTACTCGTGTGGAGATGTTTTTAAGATGTTAATTCCAAGTCAAACACTTGTCCAAGGTAATTCCCAAGTATTTGACATCGCAAGAGAATTCAATTGTAGTTCCTCTGACAATCGGGGGCCTTAAGTTTACCTTCCGTCTTCTAGTGAATGGTACTATAACTGTTATACTTAGATTTATACTTAATCCCTGTTGGACGCACCAGTGATCTACTATCTCTAAGGCCTCTTGCATGCGGTCCGAAATGACACAATCATGCTTACCTCTTACAGTGATCACCAGGTCATCAGCGTATGCTTGAATCTCAAAACCCTTGATGCTCAGTTCCTTAATGAGATCATCTACAACAATGCACCACAGTAGTGGTGAGAGTACGCCTCCCTGAGGGCATCCTTTCACCGCTCGTACAGTGAGACTTTTACCTCCGATCTGAGCCGAGATTCTGCGGGAGTCAAGCATCGCTACTATCGATCTTGTTACCGTTTCTTCAACTCCTATTTTGCGAGTGAGTACTTCGATGGATTTGTAGGAGGTGGTGTCAAAAGCACCTTCAACGTCAAGAAAAGAGCAGAACGCTTTTTCCGTGGCTGCCAATGTCTTCTCAATTTTCTGCACTAAATTGTGAAGGGCGCTAACAGTCGATTTACCAGATTGATAAGCAAATTGGTATTTGTTGAGCCGGCTGAAGGCAGCTGAGCTCCTTATGTATCTGTCTAATACCTTCTCCATAGATTTAAGCAAGAAAGAGGTTAGACTGATTGGGCGATATGACTTTGCGTGGATCCAACATCTGTTTCCAACTTTTGGAATAAAAGTCACATTTACGTCTCTCCATGCCAGTGGCACGTAAGCGTATTCAAAACTGGCTCGAAATAATTTGACCAGTATGGGAAGAAGCACATCAAATCCTTGTTACAATAATGCAGGAAAGATGCCATCAGCTCCTGGGGATTTAAATGGGAGGAATGACATTACCGTCCATTCTATTGTGTTAGGAGTAAAGATTTTGCCAGATAAAGCCCTAGTTCTGTTATTTGGCATTGTCCCATAGGGAATAATGTCATCCGTATGACACCCTATCTCCTCCGAGCCAGGAAAATGTGTTTGCAGCAGAACCTGCACAGTTTCCTCGATACTAACGGTGTTACTTCCATCCTGCTTCTGCAAGAGTCCAATACCGTTGTTGTGAACTCTAGAGAGTATTTTTTGCATTCTGGCAGCTTCTGGTAGGCTATCAATAACTGCACAAAAACTGCGCCAGGTGCGTCTCTTAGAGTCCCTAATTTCATTATTATATACTGTAAGAGCCCTTTTATACTCAGTGCAATTATTGGACCTTTTAGCTCTATTGAACACTCTTGTTCGGAGTTTTTGAAGTTCTCCATTCCACCATGGCACATCTCTTTTGGCCTTGGCCTTCTTGAGTGGAGAACTAGCTTCATAGCTATCAAGTATTACTTTTTGTACCGCAGAGGCTACTCGATCAGCTTCCCATTTATTCCTGATAGGGCCATAAAGACTGACATTCGGGAGCAGTTCCTCCAAGGTTGCTTTATACACAGACCAATTTGTGCATTTTGGAATGCGTCTCTCGACCTCCCACGATTGCCTGATTCTGATTTTAAAACAGATATGCGCATGGTCCGACATAGATGGTTCGTCGGAGACATGCCAATCGTAGATGTTTTGAGCGGTTAAAGGATCACTGAGAGTCATGTCTAAGACTTCTTCTCTAATAATATTTCTAAAGGTTGGCGTATTACCTTCATTAATTATCTCTAGATTGGTAAAAGTTAAGTAATCAAGCAGCAACTCACCTCTAGTGTTGTTATCGCTGCTACCCCAGGCCTCATAGTGCGCATTCACATCACCGCCGAGGATGAGCCTCTTATTGTTAATTGAGCAATAGTTAACTAGATTCTGTACCTCATCTGGAGGCACTTCGTCGTTATCTCCAGGAAAGTAATCAGAGGCCACCACTAACTCTTCTGTTCCACCCTCCCCTGATGGAGTATGACTATTGCTGCCGACAGGTCTCTGGATATAAAGTCTGTCAGCGGAATGAATTTTAGTTTTTTACTTATTAGTAAAGCAGCACTTGGGTTGTCACCCTGGCTGCTGTAAACCTGAGTTTTGTTTACTTGAGTTTGACAGGCCTTTAATGTCACCATGTAAAACCCAGGGCTCCTGAATAAGTCCGAGGTCAAGCTGTTCCAACATAAATCTACGACCGAAAATGCTGCAGGCAGCCTTGGCATGATGTAGATTTCCTTGGATACAGCTGAGGGACGGAGGCCTACTTGGAGTCACGTTATCCATCACTGTGCTCCACACTTGTGCTGGGTACACGGGCCTTTTCTTCCAGTACCTGCCAAAAGCACGGATCCACCAGTTGAAGGTACACAAGTTTTTTCCTTGCCCGCGGCTGTCACAGTTGGCCTATTTTTACCCTTTGTAACTGCGAGCGTCGGCTTTCTCGTTTCCTTCTTCTGGCCAATGGAGCCTGAGGCTATCGGCAGGACAGTCTTGGTGGTTATCAAACTCTCCCCTTGAAAGATCGATCCACCTTGTTTACTACCGCTTGCTGCAGATGAAGAAGTGGCAGCTTGTGACGTGCTTATTGGTTGCCTTTTACCCAATGTATGGGCCTTTTTGCCAACCACAACGTTGGTAATCGCCAGCTTCTTCTTCGCGCCACTAGGTAGTGGTGTAAGGGTAGCTGCTACTGGGTTGCGCTCTGGTTGACCCTTACCCGCTGTCAGGACTTTCTTATCAACCGGCTTGCCTTCTGGTTGACTTTTACCCACTGTCGGGCACTTTCTTGTCAACCGGTACTCCAGCCTTTACCAACTCCTTATGAAGAGCGCTCCTGGGTCTAAGTTGAACCAACCCGAATAAATATCAGATCTTGCAACCTGTCTCTTTCAGCTTTTCAACAGAGTGATGATCCACTGACAGGGTTAGTCTGCTAACCGGGCCTTCATTGGTCCTACTTAAGACCTGCCACTCGTTTATGCGCAGTCCTTCATTCTGCGCTCTAATGTAGTCCAGAACGTCATCAGTGGATAAACTGACGCTGTCCGGGAAGTATCCTACAAGAATTTGGGCCTTTGGGACCTTATCCTCATCGACACCGATAAGAGACGCACCCTCCCATGGCTGCAGTGTATCAATTACTTGCCTTAGCCAATCCATGGTTGTTTGATTAGCGCAAGTAATTGCTAGCCAGCCGGGCCTATAAGTGTGTCCATAGAACATGGGCTTTATCGGACTATCCTTTTGTCTGAGAATCATTTCCTTTAGCTTGTTCTTGACCAGATTAATCTGGTCCATAGTAGGGATGGCTTCGGGAAAAGATTTCGGAATGATACCGACCTTGAAACCCATTGCTGTATGTAAGTAGGTGGGTTTTGCGGCATTGAAGTCGGCCTTAACAGCTTCTGGCTGCACCTGCTTCACTGCTACATCCTCCACCTTATTTCTTTTACTGTCCGACTTGACCATTTCCTGCGGGCTTTCAGACAGTGCTCTTTTGCTGGAGCCCCTGTTCTTCATTTGAGCAGCTGCTGCGATGCGGGTCTCTTCCCTTGGGACACCCTGCTCGCAGAGCTGTTTAAAGAACCGCTTACCAGCACTGTTAAGCTTAATAAACTGCCATTTGGTAGTTTTAGGTAGTGTTCCGTTGGTCTCGCAATGAAGTAACTCTAGCATTACTTCAAGGCCTAGGCCCGATTTGGGCTGTTGCGCCATTGATTATTATTATTATTGGTAGTTTTACATTCTACCACAGTTTTATCAGCTTCTTCTGAACTATCTGACAGGGCCTCATGAGCTAGTTCCTTGACGGGACTTGCTCTAGCCTTATCTGATAATGGTGAAATGGCGTGGCCTTCAGGACCGAACGGATGTTCGACTCCCAGCCATACCATGCTGGTTGCAGGCGAGATCGCTTGCAGTTTATTAAGAGGTACACTACCCTCATCAGTTTTCCTGATTAAGTTTTCCATAAATTCATAATCGTCCGCGAGAGACTGGAATAAAACTTGAAGAAAAAGGTCGGCCATGACAGAGCTTTTTACCATGGTAAGGATCCAAATTGAAACCGAAATTGCCCAGGTATTCGGAGTTCGCATACTAGAGACCAAGCTTCCCCTTGGTCACGCAACCCTCGGCGCATGCTGTTCCACCGTATGTTGGCTTGAGGTCCGTTTAGTACTTTACAGCACAAGGTGGACGATCCTTGAGCTGTTACTTCGAGTTCATTCGTTAGCCAGTCCCACCAGTCCCTAAAATATGACCAGCAGACGAGTGGGTCTTCGTCAGTCGGATGAACCTACTCCCAGCCTGGCCGTTCGCAGATTTGGCCTGCCATAGGCAGTTTCCAGGGGTCTCCACGAGGAGGTAGTGCCACGGCTTGTCCGTTGCGCAACCTTAACCCACTGCGCAAGAAGACCTGACCACCACGTGTAGCATTACTTCCAGAGCCTGCGTGGCCGTGGTACGTAAGACCCCAGTGATACCAATGAGTGCCATTCTTTGAATTCTATTCATGGCGCCCCTGTTGGTTCCAACTTCCAATGAGTGCCACCAGACCAGGGACCCATAAGTAAGAACAGGTCTAACTACCGTGATGTACAGCCAGTGTACTATCCTCGGATTGAGGCCCCAGGTTTTCCCTAGCATTTTCTGACAAGCATAGTAAACATTCGATGCCTTCTTGATCCTGTCGTTAATCGTAAGTTTCCAGTTCAGCCTAGGATGAAGATAGATACCTAAGTACTTTACACAATGTGAGAGCGGGATGGTAACGCCATTCAAGCGGTGGAGCCTGAATTCTCGGTCTTTTTTCCTCGTAAAGGTCGGTTTTCTCCGGATTGATGTTGAGACCGCAGTTACCAGCCCATCTGCTCAATGATTTGAGCCCAACTTCTAGTAGATCGCTCATGGTGTCCAGGAACTTTCCTCTCACCATCAGAACGATATCATCTGCGTTTGCAACCACCTTGACTCCGGTCAAAGATAGAGCCTGCAAGATTTCGTCAACCACTAGGACCCACAGCAGAGGAGAAAGCACCCCACCCTGTGGGGTTCCAGGTGTTGCTTTCATTCTACTAAATCCATCCCCAGAGAGAAGTTAATAATTCTACCCCCCAGCATCAAAACAATCCAGCCCGAAACGAATTAGTCAACACCCAATCTATTCAGTGCCTTCGCGATCACGCTTGTCTCCACGTTATTGAAGGCACCCTCAATATCCAGAAACGCTGCTAGAGTATACTCTTTAACATTCAGAGATTCTTCTACCGTGGAGACGACCTCATGCAAGGCCGTTTCGACAGATTTTCCCTTCATATAGGCGTGCTGAGAAGCGGAGAAGCCTCTCGCGTCCAGAACACATCTGAGATAATAATCCATCAATCTCTCTATTGTTTTCAGCAAAACCGATGATAGACTAATGGGTCTTAAGTCCTTAGCCAGGGTGTGGCTTGGCTTACCAGCCTTAGGAATAAAGATCACCCTGACTTCACGCCACATCTTTGGGACATACTCGAGAGTTAGACAACTTCTAAAGATCCTCACCAAGGAAGGGCCAATAAGTGGCATGGTCTTCTGCAGCATAATGGGCACCAGTCCACTCCTGGAGACTTAAAGGGAGAGAAGGACATTACCGCACACCTTACTTTTTCAAGAGAGATTGTCCGATTGTCCGAGGTATTCTCAACCTCCGAGATACACCCCGGGAAGTGCGCCTACATAAGCAGATCCAGACTTTCCTGAATCGATTCCGTCCAGGTTCCGTCGCTCCTCTTCGGGTATCCAGGAACACTAGGGTCCTTGGCGAGGATCCTGCGCAATCTATATGCTTCATTTACACATTCTATTTCCTCGCAGAGTTTCCTTCATGAACTTCGCTAGGCAAAGTTCAGTGACGATTTAAATTCTTTTTCACTAAGTCTGTATGCATCCCAGTTCTTTTCGCTTTCTTGAAAAGCCTTCTTGCCTTTCCTCTCAGAATTTCAAGTTCCTTAGACCACCACTTCGGACCACCCTTACCACCTCCATTTAAAAGTATACAAGTTGATCTAAACGCAGTCATTAAGGCTTCCGAGATCCTCACCACCTCCCTGTCGATTAATTCCGCTCTGCTTAAGCTGCCGGTTTCCTGCCTAATGTTGCCTCTACAAAATCATTCCAGTTCGTTCTTTTGATGTTACGGAAGGAGTTCCCCCGCACCATATCGCAAGATACCGAGAACATAATTATTCTATGATCAGAGAAGGATTCCATTCCTGAGACTGACCAGTTCACGACCTCAAACTTCGTGCCATAGTTTGATCTTAAAGTTATGTCAAAGACCTCACTCCTATTTCTAACAACAAACGTGGGATCATCACCTCTGTTGCATAATATGAGTCTGGAAGAGCAGATATATTCAAAAAGTGACTCACCCCTGCTGTTGATATCACTGCTTCCTTATTGAGTGTGGTGAGCATTAGTGTCGCATCCCACCACGATGTTAATCTTCTTCCTTTCCACCATGCTGACCAAATTTCTGAACCCATCAGAGGGTGGTGTTTCTTCACTGCCATACGGTCAGTAGAGAGAGGTGACAATGAAGCCGCTACTATCTGGTCCCTCTATCTTCACTGTCGTCTGGTCACCGCTGCTGTAATTGTTCAGGAGAAAGGAAGTAATCCCTCTCCTAATCAGAATACTAGTTCTTTGCTTACCTGTGTCATTCGAGACGAACAGATCAAATCCTTTACATTTCAGACCCTGTATCCGATTGTTTACCAACCAGGGTTCTCACCACATCGAAAGTGGCCCCGTCCCACAGATTTTCGATCTCCGAGACGAGCGTGAGAGCCTTGTCAGCGTCTGTTTATCCCTGCAGATCATGATCCGCATTCACCTATACCATGCTATCTCATCGATGGCAAAGTTACTGCTCCCTCCACGCTATCAGCCAGCACCTGGTCCGTGATTGCGGACTCTACCAGAGCCCGTCTTTCCCTGGAGATTCTGTAGTCAGAGACGATCACATCCCTCATCGCCATATGGAAATCCTTCGGTATGTCTGACGTTGGACGCAAACTCGGCCGTGAAATAGTAGGCTGCCACGCTGTGGTAGGTTTTGACTTCTTCGCCTTGCTTTGCTCCCTTCACGCGACCTTATTCGCTTTTTCTGCTGAACCCTACCAGTCTAAACCGATGAGGGGACCGTTTTCTCCACCTCGGACAGCTCTACCAATGGAGGCTGCGCCCGAAGATATTCCCTTGCCCAGTTCAACCTATTGGACTGGATAAGCAATAAATCGCTCGGTTCGATGCTCCCAAACGCTTTAATTGCACTCCGAGCCAGCTTCCTATTATTTCGGATGCGAGCCGCTAGGCCCCGAACCTTATCAGCCGGTGATGATTGAGTAGCGGAGGATGCACCCGCTGTCACATTCGTCGCCATGAGTGGTGGAGATGACGCGTCCACACCACCCAGAATGTTGACCGATTTGACCGATACTACTGTTCATCCTCATCAGAATCTTGCTCCAGATTCAGCTTGGCCAAATCGGAGCAGCTGGTACCGACCGAAGTCGAGGGTGAAGGAGGGTTGCCGTGGGAAAAGGAAAGGTTATCAGGAAGAGGAGAGGGAGGAGAAGATGAGGGAGATAAATCAACCAAGGACTGAGCCCCAAATGACTCACACCTGGGTCGGAAAGATGAAGCAGTACTGGCACCGGCCTGCTCCTGCACTTTCAGACCATCAACAGCCTCAGCGCTCATCGGGCTAGATGACTGATTGCCATCAGCGCCAGCCAGGGAGCCAGGCTTGTCGGTGCCGCCCCTCGTCGTACTTAACACCTTACCTGCGATTGGTTTGCCTGGTTTGTTGGACCTTTGATTGGTTTTCCTCATTTGGATCACACGAAAAGAAAAATGCAAGAAGTCAACTCCAGAAGTCAGAAACATCACCACTGCGGCCAAGGTAAGAGGCCTGAAATCCCACCACTGCCTTTTTCAAACAAACAAATGGCAAGAAACCTTTTAATTCCACCACTTCAGTGAACCGACGTGATTGCGACTTTATTGCAATGTACTGAAACGCTTCAACCCAATGCACGGCACAAAATCGAGATTAAAAAATAAAACCAACTCAAGAAGTCACTACAACCAGTCGGAAACGTCACTTCTGCTGCGAAGTAAGAAGCCCTCTAATTCCACCACTGCCTGTTTTGAACAGACAAATGGCAAGAAGCCTCATAATCACACCACTTACACGCACAGTAGTGTGAGTGAAATTTTCAGCTCTGAAATTTTTCCTTGTAATTCGGTACCAATTTTCGTAGCTTCCCACACGAACTGCAGCGTAATTTCCGAATTCCGATTAAGCGGCACAAAATCGAGATTTAAAAATCTAAGCACACGAAGACACTTCAACCAGTCGGAAACGTCACTTCTGCTGCGAAGTAAGAAGCCCTTTAATCCCACCACTGCCTGTTACGAACAGGCAAATGGCAAGAAGCCTCTTAATCACACCACTTACACGCATAGTAGCGCGAGTGATATTTTCAGCTCTGGAATCTTTCCTTGTAATTCGGCACCAATTTTCGTAGCTTCCCACACGAAGTGCAGCGTAATTTCCGAATTCTGATTAAGCGGCACAAAATCGAGATTTAAAAATCTAAACACACGAAGACACTTCAACCAGTCGGAAACGTCACTTCTGCGGCGAAGTAAGAAGCCCTTTAATCCCACCACTGCCTGTTACGAACAGGCAAATGGCAAGAAGCCTCTTAATCACACCACTTACACGCACAGTAGCGTGAGTGATATTTTCAGCTCTGGAATCTTTCCTTGTAATTCGGCACCAATTTTCGTAGCTTCCTACACGAAGTGCAGCGTAATTTCCGAATTCTGATTAAGCGGCACAAAATCGAGATTTAAAAATCTAAACACACGAAGACACTTCAACCAGTCGGAAACGTCACTTCTGCGGCGAAGTAAGAAGCCCTTTAATCCCACCACTGCCTGTTACGAACAGGCAAATGGCAAGAAGCCTCTTAATCACACCACTTACACGCACAGTAGCGTGAGTGATATTTTCAGCTCTGGAATCTTTCCTTGTAATTCGGCACCAATTTTCGTAGCTTCCCACACGAACTGCAGCGTAATTTCCGAATTCCGATTAAGCGGCACAAAATCGAGATTTAAAAATCTAAGCACACGAAGACACTTCAACCAGTCGGAAACGTCACTTCTGCGGCGAAGTAAGAAGCCCTTTAATCCCACCACTGCCTGTTACGAACAGGCAAATGGCAAGAAGCCTCTTAATCACACCACTTACACGCACAGTAGCGTGAGTGATATTTTCAGCTCTGGAATCTTTCCTTGTAATTCGGCACCAATTTTCGTAGCTTCCCACACGAACTGCAGCGTAATTTCCGAATTCCGATTAAGCGGCACAAAATCGAGATTTAAAAATCTAAGCACACGAAGACACTTCAACCAGTCGGAAACGTCACTTCTGCGGCGAAGTAAGAATCCCTTTAATCCCACCACTGCCTGTTACGAACAGGCAAATGGCAAGAAGCCTCTTAATCACACCACTTACACGCACAGTAGCGTGAGTTATATTTTCAGCTCTGGAATCTTTCCTTGTAATTCGGCACCAATTTTCGTAGCTTCCTACACGAATTGCAGCGTAATTTCCGAATTCCGATTAAGCGGCACAAAATCGAGATTTAAAAATCTAAGCACACGAAGACACTTCAACCAGTCGGAAACGTCACTTCTGCTGCGAAGTAAGAAGCCCTTTAATCCCACCACTGCCTGTTACGAACAGACAAATGGCAAGAAGCCTCTTAATCCCACCACTTACGCGCACAGTTTGAGCTCTGGAATCTTTCCTTGTAATTCGACACCAATTTTCGTAGCTTCCCACACGAACTGCAGCGTTATTTCCGAATTCCGATTAAGCGGCACAAAATCGAGATTTAAAAATCTAAACACACGAAGACACTTCAACCAGTCGGAAACGTTACTTCTGCGGCGAAGTAAGAAGCCCTTTAATCCCACCACTGCCTGTTACGAACAGGCAAATGGCAAGAAGCCTCTTAATCACACCACTTACACGCACAGTAGCGTGAGTGATATTTTCAGCTCTGGAATCTTTCCTTGTAATTCGGCACCAATTTTCGTAGCTTCCTACACGAATTGCAGCGTAATTTCCGAATTCCGATTAAGCGGCACAAAATCGAGATTTAAAAATCTAAGCACACGAAGACACTTCAACCAGTCGGAAACGTCACTTCTGCTGCGAAGTAAGAATCCCTTTAATCCCACCACTGCCTGTTACGAACAGACAAATGGCAAGAAGCCTCTTAATCCCACCACTTACACGCACAGTAGCGTGAGTGAAATTTTCAGCTCTGGAATCTTTCTTTGTAATTCGGCACCAATTTTCGTAGCTTCCTACACGAATTGCAGCGTAATTTCCGAATTCCGATTAAGCGGCACAAAATCGAGATTCTAAAATCTAAACACACGAAGACACTTCAACCAGTCGGAAACGTCACTTCTGCGGCGAAGTAAGAAGCCCTTTAATCCCACCACTGCCTGTTACGAACAGGCAAATGGCAAGAAACCTCTAAATCACACCACTGACACACACAGTAGTGTGAGTGAAATTTTGAGCTCTGGAATTTTCCTTAAAAAAATTCAGCACCAATTTTCGTAGCTTCCCACACGAATTGCAGCGTAATTTTTGAATTCCGATTAAGCGGAGGACCGGACCATTACGGGAGCACTACACAACCGAATTAATTTTGCCCAGTTTGACGGTAGTTCAATCGCGAACTTAGACACTAATCGGTGCACACGTTCACTGTCACCATTGAATGGGAACTCCTCTATTAGGCCTAAATGGGTATATAAATCGTTTGAGTTTAACGCGGTTTTATGGGTCACATTAAGGCTGGTTGTTTGGTGAGGTCCTGTGGAGGAACTCGTGAAGATAGCATCCGGGACGATTTAATGTTTAAGGACGGAGGTCTTTAGCATGATAGTTGCCGATCACTTTACCGTTTGTTTCTCCAACTGTATAGATCAAATTTCCTACTCGTTTTATAATTCGACCCTTTAAGAACTTCGCTGCTAATTTTGCGTTGAAACCTTTGGTCGCGCCTATAAAATTCTTGACCAGGAGAGTAACAAATGTCTCTTGTTCTTAGATTATAGCGCTTGGCGTACTTTTGGTGGGCGTCTTGTAGACGTGTGGTGTCCTCGGTCCGGATCGCTTGCATTTGGTCAGTCATGTCAAGGCATCTAATGTTCTCAGCCTGAAGGATACCTAATTGCTTCAATAGAGAATAAGCTAGTCCATGACACACCATGTCCATCCCAAAGTTTATGTAATAAGGGGAATGTCCGGTCACTTCGTGTATCGCTGTGCGCAGTGCGCATGCAATCCAACTAAGCTTTGTGTCCCAGTTACGATGATCTAACCCAATATACGATCGAATGGCAGCGAGTATCGATCAGTTAACTCTCTCGGAGGCATTAGCCTGAGGGGAATACAGGGCAGTAGTAGTATACCTACTCAAAATTGAAGAGAACATTTGTGAGGTGAATTGTTTACCATTGTCCGACACCAGAAATTCTGAAACTCCATATACATGGAATACTTGGCACTCCATGAATTTAATAACATTTTGGGAGGTAGCCTTTCGCATGGCTTTCAGGACTACAAATTTAGACAGTTGATCTAGCACAATGCATATAGTGGTGTTTCCGTCTTTCGATCTGGGGTACGGGCCTAACAAGACAATATATGTTTTTTGCCATGGTCGCACAGGAGTTATTTGCGACAACACTGGTGGTCTTAAATATACATTCGGTGCTTTTGATTCTTTACACACTGAGCAGTTTGCCACGTAGAGTCTTACATGGTGTGCCATTTTTGGCCAGAAATATCTTTGCCGTAACCTACCAAGGGTCTTACTTACTCCACCATGAGCTGAGAGAGGAGGGTCATGCGCTGTTTGTATGAGTGACGAGGTGAGTTTGGTTGGAGCCCATAGTCTCCAGACACTGTGGTCATCTTCTAGTGGACCAGCTCTGGGTTTTACTCGTTTGTAGACGTATTCTTCGGAGATGCAGAGGTCTGGTAACCGGTCGCCAGCGGTTTTAATGTGATTCATTAATTCTGTGTATTCTTTGGAGGAGAATTCGGGTGAATTGAGGTCTATCTCCGGGGAGATATCTGTGGACAGGTCAAGTTCATTGACATGGACTTTAGAAAGGGCGTCGGGCACCACGTTCTCACTTCCTTTCCTATGTTCAATAGTAAAGTCAAACGCTTGCAATTTTAGCGACCATCTGGCTAGTCTACCGCTCAGGTCCTTTTGCCTCATCAACCATTTCAGGCTGGCATGATCCGTTATTACTTTAAAGTGAAGTCCTTCGATGTATGCTCTAAACTTCTTGATGCTGAGCACAGCCGCTAAGCATTCCAATTCCGCATACAGTAATCCCTCGAGTTACGTCTCCCTCGTTATACGTTTTTTCGACTTACGTCGCCGTTTTCATGGAGCAGATGCTTGGGATTCCCTAAATTTATGAGCGCGATTTTCGTAGGAAAGTTTTCGTGTTTGGCGTTCATAAATTATAGACCGAGGATGTGTTGAGGTGTTTTTGATTCAAATGAAGTCAACACTTCTGTCAACGATTACAAGCAGTTACTCGAAGAAAAAAGGAAAACAAACTTTGTCCCAAACACGAATTTCGACCTTCTTCACCAGTAAACCAGTCAACCCACAAACAGTAGAAAAGGAAGCTATTTCTTCTAAAGATAATAACAATTAATGTGTTGCTTTAAGTGTCAAATAAGTATTTGTATTTAAAGAAAGCCGTCTATTTTCATCTTCGTAAGTTTTATAAATATGTATTCTGGTTGCTACTTGTTGTTACTATTTGTAGTTTGACGTGTAGTCGTGTACAGGCACTTGATGAAGGCTGCAAGTAACAGCCGACATACGCAATTGTATACGAAAATAAAACTTATGTAGACGAAAATCCACGACTTTAAAAAACCTGTCAACAGTCTGGGCGCAACTTTATTATTTTTCCGGCAGAAGTTTGGAACGCGGTGAATTCGGGGCTGCGGTGTATGTTGTGATGTGACTGAAAACCTAACAAAAAGTTCGGGAAGCGGAGTGTAACATATGAATTATATAATTGGGATATATTCCGGGATGCGGTCTAGAGGTTGAAAACTAAAAAACTTAAAAATAGGTGATTATTAAACAAGCCCGTGTAAGTGAAAAGATATTCGATCTCTGATCAGACCTGAGAGATATGGTGGAATTCATGAAAAGTATACAACCAGTATACACCGAAAACAGAAAACACTTTCTAGGTATTTGTATGAAGAGTCCGTGGAATAAAAATGAATTCTATATTTAGAAAGACCTAGTAGATATGACGAAAATCGTAGATATATATATGCATTTTATATATACTGATAATTTTTTTGCCCCCCCCCCCCCTTCTGAACGCCAATGAATATTAAATTTCTTTTTATCAGAATTACTTATCTAGTTGATTTACATATACGTACCGAGTTTCAACTTTTTAGCATAAGCCGTTCTAAAAGAAAAATACCCCTAAAAAAAATTTATTTTTCCAACATGCCACTACTATAGGTCTATCTAATTTCCAAGTTTCAGCTCTCTTTCATTATGGGTTCTTAAGATATAAACATCGGAACTTTTTCCTTCTCACCCCTCCTCACCCTCACCCTTTACACCCACACCCCCAAATTTTTTTCACTACTACAATTTTATTAGGTCTACTTTTGGTAAAAATTTGAGGCATCTACCTTACACTGTTATTGAGATATGAAACGAGTTATTTTTGAAAAATTCAAGTCCCCTCCACTTCCGTGCTCCTCCACCCCCTTCAAATTTTTATACTCTAGATCAGGGGTGTCCAATCTTTTCACTGTGAGGGCCAGTTTGGGATTTAAATCCACTTGCGGGGGCCAAGTAAATATGTTAATTAAAAATCTTATTAATTAAGTAAAGCAGCATTGAATTTTATTTTTTTTACAGTAAATTACAGATACAACAATAAACTTTAATGATAGAACTGTGTTTTTTCCTGGAGAGTTTCATCAAAGTTGGGATTAATATCATCCGATAAATTTGCCCTGTGTTTAGATTTCAGATACTTCATCCTGGAAAAAGTTTGTTCACATACATATGTAGGTAGTGCCAAACATAGAAATAAATGTACAAGCAAATTGCTTTTAATTTGGAAACTCTTTTGCGTCCAAAAATTTGTAAAAGTCAATCAAGTTTCCTTCCTTGTATTTATCCTTGATTTTATCGTTAGCTTGAAGATCAATTATTTCCATTTGAAGCTGACTTGAAACGTCGGCAACATTGCAGTCAAATGGATTCTGAAACAGCCGAATTTCCTTTGAATTTATGTCAAGATCAGAAAATTGCTTTTGAAATTGTAGTTTTAGATCCGCGATGACTTTTACTGCAAATCTGGTGTGGAAAATTGTTCTTCAGTTTTTGCATTGAATTCTTCACAGCACGTGAAATGTGTAAAATTACTTTCATTTATCTGACTCTCGAGCTTTTCAGCTTTGCTCTGAATGCTTTGATTTGCGCGAATAAATCGCAAATTAAGTTGTTTTTACCTTGGAGCTTTAAATTCAAGTTATTCACGTGTGTCACGATATCTGCAAAAAAAGCTATCTTCCAGAGCCACTCAGCATCCGATAAAAGCGGTTCAGGGTGATTTTTGGTGCTGATGCTCCTGCACATTCACAAGCTTTTTTTATTTGCCCAACCACCCCGATATTCTCCATCAATTGTCACACCTTGGAGTCGATTCCAGTCCAATTGAAAATATCTGCTCCAGTTGTAGTTCCGTGCATGAACACTAAATAGTAAGCATCTGCTAAAATTTATATACTTTGTAAATAATCATCAAATCTTACTTTGCAAGTTTCACAATCTGTACCCCGATCTCAAGGATACTATTGCAAACAATTCTCAGTCGGAAACAAGTTTTTTTGATCAAATTTTTAAACTCTGATATTTACATCAAATAGTGCCAAAATCGTAATATGAGAAAATTCGAGGAACTGTAATTAAACTGGATTTCTTTTATAAAGGGCTTTCCTTTCTTCCCCAACAAATAAACAACTTTCTTGCTAACTAATGCCAATTTTTCGTTTTCTGAGTTTGCCTTCCTAAATAAATTTTGCTGGGGAGACAAACTACGACTAATTTTTTCAAATTTTTCAATACGCTATAACACAATAGAAAAAAATCCCGTGATCAACTCCTTTATCTAGTCTCAGTAAATTACATGAATTAGTAGACTCACTCAAAGATATTTTGTGACTTATGATTCTTTTGCGCATTTACCATTCGAGCAGGCAAGTAAATGAAGTTGAAGCCAGTGAAGTCAAGAACATTTGTCGGCATTTGGACTCCAAATCCCGACAAATGTTCTTGACTCCAAATTTTGGAGTAGTGTTGAGTAGAGAGACAGTCGCTGATCCGATCCCAATAGGGAAAAAAATGAGCGCGCCAGAAGACCTTCATCATGTTACACCATACAATTTTGTTTAGTTGTGTCCGTTTCGTATTTGTGTTGTGGGCTGAGTTTACAAAATAAATTCTATTTAATTTAATTTCATAGGCTTGAATAAAAAAGAAAAGAAGTGCTCCTTTCTCGTTTTGAAACGCAATAGTTTAACTTCCTGTTGGGGAATTTTCTTCCTAAGTTTGTATGAGGTCCCTTCGCTTTCATTCTCACAATTTTCAAAAACCTTGGCGGGCCGGTTAAATCACCTGCCGGGCCGGGTTTGGCCCGCGGGCCGTAGTTTGGACACCTCTGCTCTAGATGAACATATAGAGTATTATAAGTTTAATCCAGCCCGAAAAGTTTGTAACGCATAGAACCGAGCCTCGGACGAAAAAAAGTTGTATATTATTTTGTGTTTATTTTTGGCCAAAACCCCCAAATCCGTTTGCTGTCCGTCCGTCCGTCCGTCCGTCCGTCCGTCCGTTAGCACGATAACTCAAGAACGCGTTGACCTAGGAAGTTGAAATTTTGTCACAACTTGTAAAATGGAAAAAGTATGGCTAAGTTCGTTAATGGGCGATATCCTTCCACTCCT
The DNA here is from genome assembly GCA_949128065.1 of Beris chalybata. NCBI lineage: Eukaryota > Metazoa > Arthropoda > Insecta > Diptera > Stratiomyidae > Beris > Beris chalybata. Next base: position 55,140,910 of record OX421895.1, read on the forward strand.
TCGGGTACCTCCCATACAAGAGTCCTTGAAACACGTTTTCCCAGTTATTGCTCGAATGCTTCAAGTTAGGAACTTGAAATTTTGCATACGTATGGTTTAAAATGTTTGAATTGAATGTTCCGAATATGATGCAAATCGAATGAGTCCTTCGTGTAGCAGCCTAGAAAAGTCCTTCAAAAACGTATGCTTTTTACTGAATTCACTATAACTCCAGAACGAGTTAGAGCAGGAATTTAAAATTTTACAGGAATAAGTTTTATACCAAAACCAAGACGGAGTTCAATTATTAGCGCCATCGGTTGACTCCTTCGGGTAGCTGTCATACAAAAGTCCTTAATAAACATATTCACCAATATTGCACGATAAGCTTAGAAAGCTTTCATTTACGACTTTGAAATTTTACAAACATTAATTTTATAATAGTCGCAGCTGAAACTATTAATATGAAAAATATCCCATAAGTCCTTCATGTAGTTGCCATACAAAAATTCTGTAAAATGTCCTAACTTACTTTATGGAACTCACTATAAATCAAAAAATCGACCACTACACAAAAGTTACTACCTGTAAGTAAAAGGTCATGTAATAATTGCTTGTGCACTCCTCATTCTTTTGATATATTTCCAACTAAAATATAAATCGGAGTTCAGTATTTCATCTAGAGTATCACACGATTGGCTTGCAGCCGATCGTGACTGCGTTATGTTTTACTTTGAGCAATCTTAATTTATCAAGCTTTATAATCAAACTGATTTTTTTTTCTGGTTCAATTGGTTTGTGAGATATCGTTATCTAAAGTTTTTCACCCCCCCCCCCGTACGCCACTACCCCCCCCCCCTACCCAAATTTTGTTTCAATCTACTCTCCTAGTATAACTACAGATATCTCTTAAGTTTTAATTGCTTGCCATTAACGGTTTAGGAGATATGAATTTTAGAATGTGTCGATCTCGGCATTTTTGAGTTTCGAACGCATTATTTCCCCCTTCACTCCCACACCCCTTCACCCATATTAGTAATTTTCTTGCAAATGGGTCCACTATCAAAGCTCTATAGAAATTCTTAGTTTCAGCTTAGCATAAGCGGTTGCTGGGATCTAGAAACCAAAATTGTTCGTCTTAAACGCTTCCCTCACCTTCCTCCTCACACCTCCTCCCCTGAAAATAATGTCATTTCAAGGGGTCTACCAAGTCTATTCTTAGAAAAAAAATTTAATTTTATAGCTCCACTGGCTTGAGAGCTACGAGCCTTCAAACGATTTTGCGTGGGGCGGTCGACGTACGGCATACGGCGTACGACGGACAGACGGAGTGAAAATTTTTATTGCTTTTCTCGTGTCTACTAGTCATGAAACGTGGACAAAAAAATTTTGATGGCAGCAAATTTTTTTTTTTTTAAATCAATAACAATACTGTATTATAAATAATAAAGTAAAATTAATTATGTACAAACTAAAAAAATAAATACATTGATATTCAAAAAATAAAAGTTAATACATTTATCGCCTGAGGTCGCTTCTACCCTCGAGTTACGTCGTTTTCGACTTACGTTTCAAATTCTCGGAACCTAGCTCCGACGTAACTCGAGGGATTACTGTAGTTTGGAATGAACCGCCGGTACCATCCGGTCATGCCAAGGAACCTTCGTGTCTGTTTGATGGTAGAAGGGGAAGGGAAGTCGGTTATGGCTGAGATCTTTGTCGGATCTACGTGTAAAGTGCCATCTCCCACTACATAACCCAAGTACTTAACCTGTTTCATACAGAAGTGGCTTTTTCGTATGTTTATGGTTAGTCCGGCTGAACGTAGACATCTACCTACAGATTCTAGTACCTCCATGTGTGATTGGAAGTCTGGCGATATAACCAACAATTCATCTAAATACACCGATACACGTTCCTTCAGAAGTGGTGACAGCGAAGCCATTGCTTTGTCCATTAAGCGACACATTCGCTGGGATGCGTTGCATAGACCGAGAGGCATTACAGTGTTCTGGTACAGCAGTCGTCCTGGAACGGTAAATGCGGTCTTTTCTCTGGACTCCTATTCCAACGGAATCTGCTAGAAAGCATCTTTTAGGTCCATCGTCGATATATACCGGGTCTCCTGCATACGGCTTAGCAGACCGTCGTTATGGGTAGTGGATAAGAGTCTTTTTTGGTTACCTCGTTCACCCTCCGGGAATCCAGATATATACGTACTTTTCCAAGTTTTCTTTTAAGTACCACAGGAGAACAGTAGTAAGGACCATGCTTACCTATCATTTTAGCATTACGCCAGTACAGAACAGCAATACTGTAGTGTGGTCAAAATAAATGGAAAAATTGTTGTTGTTCCACGGCAGTTTGGACCAGCTGGTATGGTCTTTTTAAAGTAGGTCAGTAATCTGTTTGTTTCTGATTGGTTCTTTCGGAATGGGTCTATTTGCTTGTTTTTTAGAGGGATGGGAGTGTAAGTGGGATAGCTATGGGTTGGGGTTAGTTGAAGTGAATATGCATCTCGCTTCAGAACGATCTGGTCATCATGGCGGATAGTTTTTTTACCACAGCCGGGATGGGAGTGTAAGTGGGATAGCTATGGGTTGGGGTTAGTTGAAGTGAATATGCATCTCGCTTCAGAACGATCTGGTCATCATGGCGGATAGTTTGTTTACTTCGTTATGTCTTATTTCTTTTGCGATGATTACATGTGCTTTGTACACTTGCTTTGGCGCGCTGTACCTCGGTCGTAACCATGTGATCATGTTTACAAGTGCTTCGAACTTGTTCTCTTTGCGATGATCTGATATGTTTCGTGGCGGGAAGACGATCGTTTGGGCATATGTGCTTGTACTTGCTTTGGCGGGAAGTTTGTTATTACCATGTGATCAAGTACTTTGAATGGAGCGGCCGCTTAGACTTTTTTCTTTGCGATGATCTTCGTATTTGTTTTGGCGAGAAGTTTGTTATTGTGCACAATTGGGTCTATGTGCCTGCTTTGGCGGGAAGTATGTTATTACCATGAGATCAAATGTTTTGAACTTACGATGATCTCATATGCTTCGTACTTGTTCTTGTTGTAGTTAAACGTTGATGGATATTTTCTGCACTATGACAAGAAAAAGTATGCTGTAAAAGAAAACCAGGAATATTTTAGCTCGATATGATTTCGTATGTCGGATTATAATGATGTGTAGGCTTTGGGCAGGGATCTCGTGAATGTGTTTTATGATGATTCTTATATGGGTGAATTACCGTGGGAATATTAAAGACAAGTTCCCAGCTTGCTGTCGATCGTTCTGCTTTGTGATTATTATTGTGAATATGGGTAAGGTGTTGGGTGGTAATAATGCGAATGAAAGTACAAGTTTTCATTTTGTATATTTTATTCAAAGCGATATAGAACTTTAACAATGTGCACAATTTGGTCCAATTATTCTACAAGAGCTTAACATTATTATGGTCACTAAATTGATTATATTTCTTAAGTAAAATAGGTTTTAGTATTTCCTCCATTTGAAGACACCGACGTTGAAACCTTAATCGATCTAATGCGTTGATGTGCCAATTACCCTTTCTACTGGATCTATATGCATACCCCCAGACAGTCATGTATTTGATCGAAACATGATCTGAAAAGCGAACATGCTTATAATCTGCAGATGACATCGTAGATGTTGAGGAATTCAATCACCAGAAAAAATATCAGAAATATCAGAATAACAAACTTCAGCACGGTAGATAATGATGGTAGGTAATATCTGTATGATTTTCATATGGCTCGCAAACGTCCCTGCCGCTGGCAAACACACAGTCTGGAGATAAACGTAAATGTTGGGCTTCCACATCAGATGGTGCAGACAATGCACTCATAGTCAGGGCACAGAAGAAGCACTTGACGAAATCCTTTAAGTTTGTGTAAAAGAATCCGCTTTTGACCAGCTTAAGAACCTTCCTGTTCTCCAGATCCAAATTTTTGAATATCTTTAGACGGTTGTATTCGTGTCTTGAGTTCAACGTATTGACTAAAATTCGAATGTTATAACACGTCTTTTATACTAATCCAGGAATTATGAGCTGATGGAAAACCGAGCCATTTCACATAAACCTGACTCCCCCTCCTTTTTAAAATCTTTTCCACAAGGTATACATCAGGTTGTTTTACCCTTATTAACTCTAGTTCGTAGAACCCTCCTTGTATTATGTTCCCCTGATAGTCTTCGAGCATGTAAGTACGTGGTTCTGTATTCTTTACTTCGTTTATCTGAAATATTTCGGTGGACCAGTTTGGGGTATATCCTTTCTCGAATACATGCTTGTACTTACTTATACGTACATGATCTCCTTTTCTGTATTTTGGAGGGGACGAGACCTTTACCTTACGGTAGATATCTCCAAGAATTTGAGTCTCATTCGATGGACCAACATCTATAGGGCGCATTTTTATGGTGCGATGCTTTGTCCTATTGTATTTGTTTATTAGCCCTTTTAGTAAACCGGTCCACTTATAGTTGCCGTTCATGGTAAACTCTTTCCACATCAGGTTTTTTAGAGTTCGATTGAATCGTTCTGCAATTGAGGCTCTTAATTGACTAAAGGTGGAGTAGTGATTGATTTCATGTTTTTTCATCAAATTGTGAAATTCCTTATTGAAAAACTCTTTTCCATCATCTGTTTGTAAATTTCTTGGGAAACGACGCTGATTAAAAATTGTCTGTATTACTTTGATAATCTCCCCAGCACTTTTATTTTTAAGTGGTAAGGCCCACGCATATTTGGAGAATGTATCTATTACTGTTAGAAGAAAATTAAAGCCCTTATTCTTAGCTGAATAAGAGCTCATATCCACTAAATCCGCCTGCCATAAGTCATCTATCCCGCGAATAGTCACCGGGCGACGTCTAAAATTTCTACGAGCTGTCTTATGTAGCTGCTCATTTCATCATGTGTATAAATAGAGGACTTGATTGCTCATGTTTTATATAGAATCCAGTATAGGAAATGATACGTTTTGATCATCCTTTTACCATGATGGTGGCGGGTCCGTCAGGAAGCGGTAAGACGACTTTTATCGAAACGTTACTGGAAAACACATCACTCATTAGCACTCCGATAAAAAAGATTATGTGGTGTAATACCGAGCGAAGCGCCATTCCTTCACAATTATCATTTCAAAATATTGAGTATTTAGATTCTATACCGGAAGATTTTATAAACAAGACCAATGAGCCGACATTAATCGTACTAGATGATATGATGCTAAATGCATTTTCAAAGCAGGTTTGTGAACTCTTTACAAAAGGGTCGCACCATAGGAATTTTTCAGTAATACTTGTAACACAGAATGTCTTCCATCAGGGCAAGTTTTGTCGAGATATTTCACTTAACTGTAAATATATAGTCGTTTTCAAAAACCGCCGCGATAAAAGTCAGTTCCTTCATCTGGCCAGACAGATTTACCCTGAAAATAGTGCAGAGCTAGTGAGAATATATAAAGAAATTACTCAGGCTCCACACGGGTATTTGCTAATTGATCTGACTCAGTCTACCAACGATTTATTTAGATTCAGAACGGATATCTTTAATAAAAGATTTGTAACGTGTTATTGTTCAGGGACTGATTTAAACAGTAAAAATGGTGTCGCGAATGAAACGCTTGAAGGTCAACAAACATATGCTATATGTTCTCAAAAATGCTAGTCCATGTTAAAGGAAGGCTATCATGAAAAAGGCAGATCCTGAAGTGATCAAGACTATTTGTGAAATTGCACTAAACACCTTGAAGGGGAATCATGTGCCATGTCGTAAAATATTTAACAGTCTATGCAAGTATAAAAAGACCATGCAAAGGTTAGTTGATGCTAGACGATCTGTACCCAGACAGCGTAAAATCTTAGTACAACAAGGAGGCTTTCTACCAATCCTGATAGAGAGTGTACTTTCAAGTGTTATTGGATCGTTGATTGAGAAATATGCATAGAAAGAGCGTTCTTAATAAGATGTTTCTTCTTTCGCCAGAACTGTATGAACAGTTAAGGGGACAGATAGAAGATGGAGTCGGCCTGTCCATCTTCGATAAGACTATACATGGCATATTGAGAAATAAAAAACTGTCTGACGAGGCTAAATGGTATAATTATAGGAACACGCTGATAAAGTTTCTTAATGCAAAGCGTAAAGGAAGACAGATTCGCGAAGAAAAATCTCTCGCGTTTGCGCCAGAAGTAAAGTTAGGAAATCATAAAAATTTACGAGATAATGCGACACAGACAAGGTTTGCTTTCAAAGAGGAAATGTCAACACAAACTTTTCCGATTAAGAATCCCGATCCGTTTTACAGTATGGCTGAAGATATCTTTGAGGCTGGTGACATGACTTCACCAAAGTATAATAGCTCTAGTGCGGAAGAGATAACCCCGCCAAGGCGATCACTATCGCCTCGGTTCAAAAAACGATTATCTGTAAGCGGTATAGCTAAAAGTTGAAAACCGGCTTCAAAGTTTCGTAAGACTACTCCTGAAGTCAAGAGCGTGGATAAAGAGTATAGAGTTATAACAGCTGATGACGGTATAACGCAGTATACTATACCGAGTGAAATGGAGGTTGATGAAGCTGCACGACTTATAGACGAACTAGAACAGAGAGAAGGAGCAGAAAAGCCAGAACAGAGAACGCCTGCCAAACAGCTTATATTAAGGCCTTCACGACTAGAAAATGTTTCATTAAGTACAGCCGAACAGTACCCTGTAGCTGGGCGTTTAAAAAGAAGAACTGAACGAGCCGGAAGTGCACCAAATATTTTCTGGGAAAGATTTTAAAAATGCCTGTAAGCATAAGAGAAAACGAATTTTACATAGGCCTTCTAAGTAATAATTCTATGGGCATATACAATGAAAATACTTTGTCGGCCTTCACAAATTTACTTCCTAATGCTAGTAAGCTGGACGGTGGATGGACTGTTGGAATTACAGAAATTGCATTAGCTAATCGTAAATCGAGAACTGCTGAGAAGAAAGATGGAAAACGCGTCATAGATGATGGAATAGCGAAAAGTACTACTAAAAAAGCGAAAAGAGCTGCTACAGATGCACTTAAGCTTAATGCTTTTGTAAAGGAAGTGCATGGTTTGCCTATTTATCTTAAATGGAGCTACCAACAGTTATTAAATTTATGTTATAATAAACAAGATATGAACTTTTCTACTTTCTTATCTTCGTTTAACGACGCAGTTGAACCCTATTGGGCTGCGGATACCTTTGCTGATTTTAAAGAGGTTTTGTACGGCAGCTTGGTAACTGATTCAACTATTCGAAGTATCCCTGATACTAGCAAAGATGAACGACCTTATAGAGCGGAAAATTTCTCTTTACACATTTATCAGGATAGTGAAGTTGCGGATATTGTTACTTTAGGAGCTTTCGAATATAAGTCTATATATATTCTTTTCAATTATATAATTGGACAGATTCCTAGAGAAAAGCGCAATCATAAAGCCCTATTACACATGATAGACTATTACATACCTCCAGTGTACAGTATAAGTGAAAAGGCCGGGGAAAGTGTTCCGAAGAAGCTTGACTCTTTAGATTTAGAGATAAAAGAATTGAAACTTAAAATAAAGATAAAGTATCCGCTACCAACGCCCATTAACGTTAATGATTTAGTCGGACTTTTTGTCGCGAATATACAGTATGATGACGAAACTATAGCTGTTGTACCTCGGAGGAGAAAATCAGATCAAATAAGGAAAAAAAATTTTCAAACTCTAAATGATCTAGGGGAAGAGGCATCTTCCTTTGAGATACCACACAGGCGCATAATTACAGAAAAAAGTAAAATATTGAAAGTTCCCTATAAAAAACTACCCGATGGTACCCTGTTAACTAACGATGTGCCTATAGATTTGAAAAAGAAAGACTTAGCGGGATTCATTATCGATATATTCTTTCAAACGCCTGTGAAGGAGCGTAATGCTAAACTCCTTAAAGAGGAGGTGGACAAGTCGTTTGAAAAAGCCTCAGTAGAAGAGGAGAAGAAGAAGGGTACTTTAGACAGAATCGCCGTATTAGAAGATTCCATTATGGAAATAAGGAGCAGATTTCCCCGAGAACTAGCAACTGTAGCTGGAGTAGAATGCAAGGATGTAGGAATAATACACGTTTACTCTGATATCATTCGCCCCCAAATAGTAAGAAACAAATTAGTGAGAAATCTGCGTATGATTCCATTGAAAGAATGTGATAATATCTTCAGGTTTGAGCATGTAGAATACTACCCTCTGGAAAAGACCTACATTGAAAGTATCTCCATAAAGATAACCGATGATCAAGGTGAATTAATCGACTTCATCCCCGGCTATACCCCGACATATGTGATGCTTCACTTCAAAAGACAATAAAGTATAAATATTCAGACGCGCATAAGGGATCTTCATAACTAGTGCACATTCAAATCAGAATGAATTCATCTTATACAAGGTATTATTTAATTCAAAGCGGCGCTGGTTTGTCGGATATAGGTGATGTTTATCGATCTCCACTGATATTCCACCGTGGAAGAGGTATCGGTAGCTTCTTCAGCGGATTACTACGTTATTTACGACCTTTAGTTTCCTCAGGTGTAAAAACTATAAAGGAGCAAGCTGTTAAGACTGGAAAAACAATATTATCAGAAGTGGGAAGTAAGCCTCTCAAGAACATTTTGAAAGAACAAGGACAAGCCGCTACTCAAGAACTGATGCAAAAGGGTGTGAAAAAACTCTTTGACAGTATGGGTGGAGAGGGAATGAAAAGGCGTACGGCTATAAAAAGGGCTAATCCGTTTTCGATAGCACAGTTAAATACAGCTCTTAAACGTAGAAAACCTACCAAGTCCAAGAGAAAATCAATTAAGAAAAGACCGGCAACCAGTAAAAATAAAAAAGTTAAAAATAGAAAACGTAAGCGCGTATTGGATATATTCGATAAATAAGGAGAATGACCTCGTACAGAGAATGTATGAAATCTGAATTAGATTTATTCAAGGCGCCACCGATACAAGCTAATATTTTAAAAACCGAAGAAGTTTCATACAAGCCAATAGCATCTCTTGATAACTCCTCAGTTCTGGAATTCGTCTCGCTAGGACATGGAGATACGTACCGTGATTTATCCAGTATCTACCTTCGCTTAAAAGTTCAGCTTATTAAGACAAAAGGCGGGAAAGAAGAATTGTACACTGGAAAAGAAAAAACAAAAGTTAAGGATTCAAAGGGTGCTGAGCATGAAGAGTCAAGTGACCCAATCGGTGTAGTTAACAACCTAATGCATTCGCTTTTTAGGCAATGCACAATACAATTAAATGGTAGACCTATTGCGCAAACTGACAACAATTACCATTACAGAGCATACATCGAGAACTTATTGAATTATGGTAGAGATGCATCAACAACACATTTAGAATCTGTAGGATGGTACCTCGATCAAGATGGTATGGAAATGATTGAAGATGGAAGCAAAAGCGGTGCTCCTAGTGAATTTAATGAAGGATATCTCAAACGATCTGATTTGCTTTCGAAAAGTAATGCGGTAGAGCTTATGGGAAAGATTCAAGGCAATTTACTCAATCAAGATAAGTTACTTTTGAATGGGGTGGATTTCAGACTTTCACTTTCTATGGAAAAACCCGAATTTTACCTCTACTCAAAAGATGACGGACACTCTCCGCAAATTAATATTATTGATGCCACAATGTATATGAACCATGTAACTGTCAACCCCAATATTTTAATGGCACATGAAACTATTCTTCAACGCTCAAACGTGATATACCCGTATAAGCGCGTCGAGGTGAAGAGTTATACGCTACCAGCTAACAGTTCAACACTATCTTTAGATAATGTTATAATCGGACAGCTACCGAACTTGTTAATTTTCGGTATGATAGATAATGATGCCTACAGCGGTAAACAGACGAAGAACCCATTCAACTTTAAACACAATAATATCACACGATTCAATTTATCCGTCAATGGAGCCCGAGTTCCGAACCAGGCTTTAGAGTTTGATTATTCTCAGGAGAAACCTATAAGTACACGAGGGTACCTCTCGCTATTCAAGGGTACAGGTATTCATTATTTCGACAAAGGTAATCAAATCTCGAAGAAATTCTTCCATAACGGGTGCTTTCTAATGGCGTTCGATTTAACTGCAGACAATTCATACGGGTCATCTTGTGGCGGCTTATTAAATCATGGAACAGTGAGGATCGAGGGAAGGTTTAAGAAAGCGTTGGAGAAAAGTGTAACTTGTATAGTTTATGCTGAGTATGACGGAAGTCTTGACATAGACAAACTTCGCGGGATTCATACTGATTTTTGAAAAGTATAAATATAACCTCTTAATCTCGTGCTCTTCATTTTACTCGGCAGACGGAGGAGAATAACAGAGACGGCCTATTGTGTTGTAAATGTCGACTATTTTAATGAGGTAATCTAACCTTCTTTGAAAAGGTTTCGTTTGCCGGTTTCTCATCGCAAAATAAATTATTCTCGAAGGAAATAGCGTATAAATATCCCACATCATCGGCTAGCACAGCAGATCAGACAGGTGTATCTGGAAATTTGGAACTTAAACGTCTGGATGAAAATGTTATTATGACATTAGCGAAATTTGCAACCGTTTTTGTCTATAGCGCAACAACAAAGGAATTCTTAGAAAATTACGCCACCAGTCACACTAAGATCATTGACATTGAAGCTGTCGTATCCAAAGAGCAAGTATGAACACGATCGAACTTGTTAATGCCTTGAGGAAAAACGCAACCACAAGAAGACTATTCAAAGGTGTATTCCCCTGCGATCGTCTACCTTATAAAATTAAAAAGCCAGCATGTGTTATTGCAAATACCGATCCCGCAGACAAAAAAGGTACTCATTGGGTAGTTTTTTATTTTCCGAGGACAGGTCCTGCTGAATTTTTTGACTCTTTCGGCAGATACCCCAACAATAAAAATTTTAAAAGGTTTCTGCATACCAACTTCAAGATTTTTATAAATAACAAAAAACGATTACAAAGTGTATACTCCTCGACTTGCGGAAATTACTGCTGTGTATACATATATTCGCGTTGCAGGGGAAAGGAGCTAAAGTTTTTCCTGAAGCAGTTTTCATCAAAAGATTTTACAGACAATGACATCAAGGTGGTTAACTTACACCATCATATATTTTCATCGGGTGCCAACCAGAATGGTGGGGTTTCTCGTAACCAGTATTGCAAATCGGAGACTGAGAGTATAAAAGCATCAGCTTAAGCCGCTCGACTTTCAGTTTTTCAGACATTATGGATTCACCTATTACAAAAGTGGAGAATGACAAGAAGAGACGTGTCGCTAACAAAAGAAAGAAGTTAGTCCCGGCGGATGAATCAGCTGTTAAGAAACCATGCAAGCAGAGAAGGTCCGAGGTTCCTGGTGAAGGTGCTCTACTGAACTACACCTATTATTTGGACGACTGTCAGAACCGAAAGGTTGTATTAGGATTTGACCCATTCACATTTGAGGCGAAAATAATCTTCAGCTACCCTGGACGCTTTCCTGTGTCAACGAATTACTCCGGATGGGCGGCGCTGTACAATCATCTGATCATGCTGAAACATGAAAATAACGAAGTTACTCAAGCGGCGCTAAAAAAGGAATTCGTTATACCGGTCGAGAAAGGCAGTATCAGACTATCATCACAGAACCTTTTAAATTTGTTCGAAAAGATGGATTTCTTCAATATCGTCATGTTTCACAACAACAACGCTGCTGAAAGTATTGGGGATTATTTCTACCAATACGCAACTAAATGCAAGGAAAAGGATGTGTTACAATTATCAAGTGAAGACTTTTTTATACCATCACGCACTTCATATGTGCATATTAACTATTCTCGACTTTTTTATATATATATAAATACATGTTTACACAGTTTTGTACAGCACAGCGACTAGGCGACGTTTGACTGTGGCTTTTACAGAACATGTGGAAGTTTTGAAGATCAGCTAATTTAGGCATTTCAAGTTGTATTATTTCGGCTTCAGGTATATATCTTCTGATGAAGTTCTCTTTCGCAAGTCCTTTTACATGTATACTGCAGTTGGTAAATTCATCCAGAATATCAGGTAGACTGCTGTAACTGGTATCGCCATCATGCCAATTCAAACCATTGATTTTTTCACGCTCGTACTTATGCTGACGATCAGCTTTTATGTTTAGCTCCTGATAGGGATAAGGAGGTAGCAACAAATAAAACGTTGGACATATTGACCCGAAAGGTAGTATAGCAATCTCTTTAGCAAAATACTGGCCATAATTTCCTGTAACGAACTGGACATCAATTATAACTTAACTCATGCTTTCGGTAGGGTGTAGTTTAATAATGTGAAAAACGATTTAGTTCTGCGTATTTATAAATTTTCAAACATGTTTTAGTAAATACTTAAAGATTTTAAAGAAAGAAGCTTACATAGCTTTACTTAACAAGTAAATACCTAATAGGTTATCATCTAATAATCAATTCTAGGTTTTTTGTATCCATATGGAAATGAAAAATTTTCTTCCGCTATTACCCTTTTATCAAAAGTGAATTGTAGACGTTTCTTCTCAAGTGTCTTCTCAAGTGTAACAAACTTCCCGCCAAAGCAAGTACAAGCACATATGCCCAAACGATCGTCTTCCCGCCACGAAACATATCAGATCATCGCAAAGAGAACAAGTTCGAAGCACTTGTAAACATGATCACATGGTTACGACCGAGGTACAGCGCGCCAAAGCAAGTGTACAAAGCACATGCAATCATCGCAAAAGAAATAAGACATAACGAACTAAACAAACTATCCACCATGATGACCAGATCGTTCTGAAGCGAGATGCATATTCACTTCAACTAACCCCAACCCATAGCTATCCCACTTACACTCCCATCCCTCTAAAAAACAAGCAAATAGCCCCATTCCGAAAGAACCAATCAGAAACAAACAGATTACTGACCTACCTTAAAAAGACCATACCAGCTGGTCCAAACTGCCGTGGAACAACAACAATTTTTCCATTTATTTTGACCACACTACAGTATTGCTGTTCTGTACTGGCGTAATGCTAAAATGATAGGTAAGCATGGTCCTTACTACTGAGAACTCCAAGGACTTATACTTTCTTCGATGACTCCTAGGGCTAACATCCTATCGAGCTCAACGTACATGATCTTTTGAATTGGGGGAGAAATTGGGTAGTGACGCTGTTTCACCGAGTCAGCTTCACCGGTATTGATGATATGTACTTCGAGCTGTGTTTTACCCAATCCTAGTACGTCACTGGAGGGAAAATTGGACACAATTTGGTTTAATTGGAGCTGCTCGTCTTGTGTTTGTACATGTTTGTTGGTGGGCTCATCCTGTTTTACCACTTTCAAGCTAAACGAATCCAACAGTTTTTGCGACAGTCCAAACAGGTTCCAAAAGTTAATACCCAAATAAAGCTGTTGAGATAGCGCTGGTACCACATATATTCGCATTTTCTTTTTCATACTCTTGTATTCTACAGGAGCGGTGAAGTATCCCAAGACCTGGTGGGTTGACCCTCCAGCGGATCTTAGTTCAGATTGAGACTGGAACTTGATGCCCAGGCGAGGTAGTAATAGTTCAGCTCCAGAGCCGAAGCAAGATATATTCGCACCAATGTCTAACAAGCCGGTAAGGGTTTCTCCACCTATGGTTACCTCTGTGTACGGTCTGGGATCATTCTCTCTGCAGTAAAAGGATGCGACTTGCATGATAGCGTTGTTTAGTCTGCGACGATGCCATTCACGTAGCCGCAGTATTGATTTCTTTGGAACTCGTTTAACCACGAGGTTAGTACATTCTGCATTCATTATCTTCCCTCGGACTCTCAAATAGTTCTCTTGTCGCTTTCTCAAACAGCGACGGTGTAGTTGTATCTCAAGATCATTTCGTTGCGACTGGTAGTCTTTAGTGACATTGTCGGGTTCTGCAAGCGTCCGGGTATCTCCGGTCTCTTCAACGTCAACATGATGGGCTATTGTTGTTGTGTAGGGGCTGTAGCTGGGAAGAGAGGGTTCACATCTCCTGCTGGCGTCTTCTCCATCGTCCTGCTTGGTTTGGTCATCGCGGAATCTTGCTGACCGGCTCTTGATGTTGTCGTCCGGCCAATCGCAATCGGTTTTTTGATTGACACCTGGGGCAGTCAAGGCAAGTGTATCCTCTTTCACCGCAGTAGTAACAAAACAGGTACTTTGCTCGAGAGGGACATTCCCTGAAACCTTGACCAAGGTATTCGCAGTTCCAGCATCGCAACCGAATGTTGTCTCTCTTGGGATGCCTCTCGAATGCTGCCACCTCCTCCGGTTCAGGTTCCTGGTATGGTTGCTGAAGCTCCGAGATAGGATAATTCCGGCTCACGGGTTGTGTTCCAATACATCTTTCTAGTTCAGGGGCGACCGTAAATAGCTCTCAGCTTTACGTCCTTTCTCGCGGAATCTATCCAACGTTGTAAGGTTCATAGCAAATATTAACTGGGTGATGCGGTAGTTTATATTCGGCATCATTAGTTGTATCAATTCAGCTTCTGGAATTGCTTGATTTCTCTGAGTATTAAGAGAAACAATTGCTGAGACATAGTCCGCAATTGATTCTCGCACTCCCTGTCGGCGTCGTTCTATTGCGTGAGTTATGTCGGTATCCGAATTCCAAAGTCTGAAACGCCTCAACATAGCCTGCTTCAACTCCATCCAGGACGCATTTGGGTTGGCCCTAGAGTACTGCCAGTACCATGATTCAGCAGGTCCGGTCACACATCTGTAAAAGTTATCCACCCAATAGTGTTCCATCACTTGATTACTGGATTTCAGTCGTTCTAACCGAAAAAGAAATTCATCTACTGAAACGCCTTGATTGGTTCCATCGAATTTTGGGGTGCTACGACTGAGCGGACCTCTGGACCGAAACGATTGAGCGCGTTCTTCAGAGTGTACCCCTCGATCATGCGGTCAGTTTTGGTGCCAGTCATCCTGTCTCACTTGGGATCTTGTAGAATAATCCGTACTGCGGCTCCTATCAGCTTCAAGGCCGTTCCTGTCGAGTTGGATTTGTAGTTGCTGTAATCGGTTTTGTAATTCTAGTATTTTCCTCTCATTCGGTGTGTCCACACGGTCATGATCGCCAAATTCTCTTGTCCTTATTGGAGAAGGGAATCGGTATTCTGTTTCTCCTGCGTCGTCTCGCGCGACTTCACGCCAATCTCTTTCTACAGGGAGATCTAGGATGAAGGTGTCTTCACGCGGTCTCTCCGTACGACGGAAGGTATGTTCATATTCCTGGTTATTACGTCTGTGTCCCCTCAAGATTGGAGGCGGCACCGATAAGTCTGGTATTGACCGACCGATCCGTTGTTGTGGTTGGGATGCCGGTGGGACGTCATGGAACATCTCTGCGGATGATGACCTTCTCGACGTGACTATTGTGAGTTACTTTTCATTAGCACTCGCAGTGGACTCCTTCGTCTTTTGCCTGGTGTTAGGCCCTTCCTTGCTCATAGCTCTTGTATTAACTGGCGTTCTCTTTGTGGCCATCTTTTAAATTATGCCTTTCTAAACTTTTACAGGAACCTATAAATAGATCACTCTGATCTTCCGACGGAATACCTCGCAAGTAGGAAAGTAATATACTTAAGTATCCAACCTTTGCTGACGGACTGAGTGTATACCACTATTAACGATACCTTTTTAGACAGACTTTCATGCACCCAGAACTATTGTACCAGGATCTACACTTGTGTCCAGGACGTGCTTCTTGCCAGCTAAATGCTTCTATCGCCTCCAATCAGTCAAGCAGATAGTGGGCGAAACCCGTCAACCTCGTATTCAAAAATCCACAAGGCTCTGGTATCAAGCGCAATATGCTTGTTGTATAAGAGACGCTGTAGTACTATATACAGACTATATTAATGTAACGTTTGACTACGTCACTCCGAGAGGGAAGTTTTAAAATCTATCTGATATTAATATCGGATTCAAATAACAAGGAAGCGTTCTTCCCTGTTGTTGTTGTTGCTAAAGAAAAAAAAATGCTTCGCACCTATACTTATAGCCTATAAGTATGGTTGTTTCCCAAATATAATTAGATAGTTATCCAATCAATGTAAATTCATGTAGGGGCTGTGTGACAAGCCAGTTCTCGATTGCAGGGGGAATGAAGTATTCTGTCCAATCAACACTGCCTCTTTTAGATTTAAGCTATGTAAGGAATAAACGGAAGTTACTCTATCTCTCTCTCTCTCTCTCCATTAATCATGGTGAAGTTCGTTTAGCCAATCCACAAGGCATCAGCCATAAGCTCCTTAGCTAATGGTTCCTGACGTGCATGTAAATTTTTTCGTGAAACCACGATTTATATAAGAACAAGGCGCTTTAACAGGGAGATCTTGCTTCCCCTGAATCGAGTTTGCTTAGCGACAATAAATGAAATAGCTAGCTCCATGGTCAGGTGATTGATTCAGATAAATCCAAATCCAAGATACACAGTGAAGTCACATTACCCATCCAGCATCAATCCGTTGGTGCATTTCCATCAAGACATGCTCGCTACCTGAGCACCAAACATCTTAAGGAGGCGTATCTAGGGTCACTGCATATCATGTTCTCATTGGTGCTCAATTTGCTTACTCTAGTAGCGAAGTGCAGCCAGTCACCTACTTGGGCACACTGATCTGGCCGTTGAATTTTACAACGCTTGAGCAGCCTATCCAAATCCATTTCTACACAAAAAGAGAGAGAGGCGGCATTGATAGGGTTTTATAAAATCAAGAGCGGAATCCTCAGGATCCGTTCAGGAATCCAGAGAGAAGGGGTCTCTGAGGAATTCTTAGTATAACGCTAAGCGCGTTGAATAAATATTAGCAGCCAAGACCGACGGGCTAGTGAAAGCTGAGTTGCGGGGTTACCGACAAAATTTAAATCCGTTAAGGAGCATTCGTTTTATACATGGTTTGGTATCCTGTCGGGCCCCACGTTGGGCGCCAATTATGTAACGACACTTTTTTCCTGGATAGCTCCTTGATGGCCATAATCGTCCGAGAAGATCCTGGCAAATCTCATCGTCAGATACGGGTTACTGCATGGGCAAGCAAGCTGTAAGGGCTAGTCTGTATCGCTACCACAATCACCGATAGGCGATTGTAGTCACATGGAGGGTTTTCCTGGACGACTGTGCATCTAGTGGTTGCTCGTACTAGCTCGCCAGGTTTGGGTGGGTTGTCGTCCATACTCCATGAGCCTGAACATTATGCGCAAGGCTGGTAGATGGGGTTGAGAGGTCCACATCCAGGTAAGCAGCAGGGGGGTTTGATATCAAAACTGGCTGCGGCCGTCTGGAGCGAAACTATAGGTCGATGCAGTAAGCAATAGGACATAACTAAGGGAGGGCCATAAGGCAGACTTAACCCTTCCCTTAAAGGCTCTAATCAGGCCGTTTGGAGGGCAGCAAGAGGGGTGACCTCCCTCCATTTAGATGAAGTCGCCTCTGGTGAAGACATGGTCACACAGCCCCTCATAGGTGAGTCTAGCCTATCATGAGGGTGATTAGTAAAGTTTTCAGAACGAGCCGGATGGACATGGACAGCCTATTCAAAGGGAACGTTAAGAATACGGAAGGTCCCGTATTTTGTGACGTAGTAAAAGGGTTGCAATGTGATTGAACGGCTGACGGTTTAAAGAGTATCGCATGTAGGTAAATAGGTCGGTATATAGGTAGTATGCGGCTGAAACCGATATATATATGAAGACCTTTAAGAAGCCGTGAGCTCAACGATATATATATGAAGACCTTTAAGAAGCGGTGAGCTCGTGTGACTCACGATGTGTCTTTGATCATATCGTGGTATATAAGAGTATAGGTTGACATAAGAATATGGTATAGGTATGTAATAGGTAATAAGTTTGCCTAAAGCTAGTGAAACTTTACACGATAGATGTATAACGCCATAAAGAAGCTATGAGTTCGTGTGAATCACGATATCTATTTGGTCAGGTCTAAGTATATAAGAGTATAAGTTGATATAAGTATATAGTATATGTATATTATTGCTATTTGCCTAAAGCTAAAGAAACTTAACACGATATATGTAGAAGCACCATAAGGAAGCTATGAGGTCATGTGAATCCCGATAGCTATTTGTTCATGATACCACTTTGGTGCTTCGATGATAGACTGAATTTCGGCCACTCGATTTGCAACAAACGTTTTCCATTTATTTGGTTCATTGCGTATCCATGCTAAAACCACTGTCAAATCAGTATATGCAAATATCTCAGCATTGCTTAACTCCATTGAAGCTTTGACTTGTTTCAATAGATGGGACAGTAGCACCACCGCAAATAGTTCCAACCGTGGAATTGAAATTTTCTTTTTTACTGGCGCAACCATTGTTTTGGCTGCTAGTAAAGTAACCTCAACTCCATTTTGTTCTGTCCATACTTTGGAATATACCACAGCTCCATATGCGTTTTCTGAGGCATCTGCAAATCCATGAAGCACACTTTCGGCTAGGTCTGTATTGGTTCCATCTACTGAGTTTGATGTTTTCTATTCTGGGTAGTTCTTTCCTGAACTCTACCCACCTTGCGTTGATATTCTCCGGAATTTGTTCATCCCACATAATGTCTGTTAGCCATGTTTTTTGAAACATTATATTTGCCTGAATAATGATAGGAGCTAGCCATCCAAGAGGACCATATAGCTTCGATATATCTGACAAGAGTTGTCTTTTCGTATAATTTGGTTTGGACTCATCGAGACTAACCTTAAATTCAAATTTATCTGATGCTGGATTCCAATGTAGTCCCAATGTTTTAATGGTTTCATCTACATCGATCTTCTTCGGCGAAATGTTTTCGTATTCTTCTGGGAGGTAACTTAGCAATGATTTGTTGCTACTTGCCCATTTTCGTATAGAAAATTCTCCTCCTTTTAACAGCATTATAATCTCTTCTTGACACTGAAGAGCTTCTTCCACGGTATCGGCACCCGAGATTAGATCATCCACGTAGAAATCGCGCAAAGCTGCTTTCGCTTCTTTTGGGTACAGATTTTTTTCATCCTTCACCAGTCTTTGTAACGTTTTTACTGCAAGATATGGTGCTGACCGCGTTTCATACGTGACAGTTGTTAACTTATATTCTTTGACGGGTTGACTTTCATTGGTTCTCCAGAGTATCCTTTGATAATCCTGATCTCTCTCATCTACGATGATCTGGCGATACATCTTCTCAATATCTGCCGAAAAGGCAACGCGATGCTTTCTCCATCTCATCATGATTGGAATTAAGGTTTGTTGTAAAACTGGACCGGTGTGCATCTTTTCGTTAAGGCTGATTCCATTACTGCTTTTTGCTGAGGCATCAAATACCACCTTGAGTTTTGTGGTTGAACTACTCTCATTAACTACCGCGTGGTGTGGCATGTAGTACGATTGTAAATCGTCTTCTTTCTTGTAGGTTTCTACGGGTTTCATGTGGCCTAGTCGTAAATACTCGGCCATACATTTTCTGTATTCTTCCGCGAGTTTAAGATCTTTTGAAAACTTTCTTTTCATTTGACAAAGTCGTGCGTATGCTTTACCTCTTGAAGATCCGAGCTGGTCTTGTATCATGTTGTCGTTAAATGGAATCCGCACTGTATATCTCCCGTTTCGAGATCTTTTTGTTGTGCTGTCATAGTACCGTTCACATTCCTGTTCTGCTTCTGTCGCTTGCCTTTCCGGTGTTAAATTTTCTAGTTCCCAAAACTTCTTAAGATCACCTTCATCGGTTGTTTGTGTTATGAAGCAGTTGATGTGCGACTGAGTCGATAGATTAGTACGTCCAGAGATTATCCATCCTAGTTCAGTACGCTGTGCTACTGGACTATTGAATCCGCCTTTTATTATTCCATTTAAAATTGAACTTGGAAACACGTCCGCTCCAAGTACTACGTCTATTGGACCAGAAACGTCAAATGTTGGATCTGCCAGTATTACCTTTCTAATATGATTGATCACATTCTTCGATGGCTGCTCGAGTGGCATTATGTTTGTTAACTTTTGTTATGTTTGTTAATTTTTTTTTTAAAAATCTATCAGAATACTGTATTATTAAAATAATAAAGTAAAACATTCTAAAATCGCCAGTTTAACTTTCAAATGTTGAGCTCGTCAAACAATGAACAAATATATTATTTATTCGTTGTTCTTCATTCATTCATTTTAAAATGGCGTCAATGAAAAATTGAACCAGATAAGGTCAGATAAATATTACCATCATATTCAGCTTCGTCTCACCGATCCCTTATACAATCGATCGACCCGATGATGTCCCATCGAGCTTTGCACTACTATACATATAAAAATGACTACACGATCATTGTTTTTGTTACCGCAATTCACTGTATGTTGAAACGCCATGCGATGGTTTCCCAGGTGCAAACCTGTGAGACCTTAACTGTTGTTTTGGTACATTACCAAAACAACCGAAAGATACCGAGTATATTTCACTGATCACTAGGGGCTTAAATGTTGTTTTTGGTACATTACCAAAACAACCGAAAGGTACTGAGTTTATTTTACTGATCGCTAAAGGTTACAAAGACGAACACTTGAATTTACTGCTGAACGTAAACTAATTGCTTTATTTCAATTTTACTTCTGAATACAACTCTTATGCATAAATTGCACAAAAAAGACGAAAGAATGTTCCCAGGTGGTATATTGGATTTGATCCGTTATCGCGTTTGGTGGTATCGTACGTCACCAAGTCGTTGTGTCTTGTACTGTGACACCTTCGCGTGGGAACATGCACGGGCCTTGGGAACATTCCTTCGCCTTTACATCGATGATGTTGTAGTTTTGATATGATGATGTTTTGATATGATGATGATTGCTGCTGACGTCACTCCCTTCACCTTCAGAGACCACAATCCTTAACATTCTCCCCCGCGTTGAACGTTAAGTTCAACAATTTCCGCTACTTCTTGATCAACTCTGAATTTTCCACGTGGTTGTTGATAGACGTGTCTTGGAGCCGGAAGTGGAGGGCTGCGATAAGGTTTCGGCCAATGTCGCCACAGGAGATAGCCGCTGATAATGATGACTGCGCCGACTGCTGTGTAACTCACGCTGAGCTGATGTACGTTGTGACGGTTTACAACTGCAAGGTCCTCTGCGGCGCGTAACCGATGTATCTTCGTTTGGAGCTCATCGATGTCGTCAGAGAGATTGAGATGTCTTTGAGGTTTGTACGACATTTCAACCGCTTCGAGTGTCTTCACAAGATCCGACAAATTTTGAGACGACGTAAATGATGTGGTCAACTCGGAGGAATGGAGGGTGTGTGCTTGAATCGTGGTCGCTTCGTCCTTAATTCGGCAGTCGTCCTTCAAGGTCAGAACCCCTGAGCCAGATAGCGATTGTTGCGCAACTCGTGTTCCACATTCAATATTAATCGTAGTCTGCTCCTTCATCACGTATATCCATTGGTTGGAGCTCACAAGTTGAGTCCATCGAGGTACGTGTTGTGCTCTAGACATCTTGCATGCTTGAAACGAGGACGAGTTTGTTATAAGTCCAACTTCACAGTCGCTGATGTTGGATCCCTTCCGGAATAATGGATTAAGCTGCTTGCATAAACGACCGGATTGTGGTAAAGTTGAGCATGTTATCATCTCTTGTTCTGACGAGGGGTAGTATTCATAGTGGTGCAGACTGATGATCAAAAACCGATACGAGGGCTCAAAGATCAAGAATGAGCCGTTTGCAGCGATCGGGACTGGTACGATCCGAAGCAGGATGAACGATTCATATGAAGACAATGGTAGTTTAATCCTGAAAATCAGTTCAGTTTCTGTTCCACGAACTTCGATTGTCATCAGACTATACACTTCCAGGAGAGTGCTTCTCGTTGCTGGAAAACGCAATGTCGGTGGCAGGTGCTCCTTTATGGAAGTCAATTGATGTCGTAGTTGTGTTGGCGTCAACAACGTCGGGTTCACCTTGCCATGATGGGTATCTATGATCACTTCTAGCAAGGTCGATTGAATTCGCTGATAATTGTTGATTGCCAAGATTAGACGGATCGACAGTGCATTGAAAATTCCCAAGATTCGCTGATCTTGAACTTCCGTGGTGATCTCGTTTAGCTGAAGAATGGTGTGGTTTAAGTACTGCTCAAATCCCTGAAGCTGCTGCTCCATCATGTCTGTTGACTTCTTGATGAGATTTGTCGTGGAGTCAATAATAGACGTTTGATCTTTTATGAGCGCCCAGGTTGTTTATAATTTGAGACATCTTGTCGGCGTAGTTTGAATCTAACACTCCCAATAATGAACGAGCGATGTTGCCAACAATGACAAGGGGAGCTCGCTTGTATCTTGGATGGGAGTCGTGCGCAAGGAGGTTGTGGTTATCTGCTGCTTGTTCGATAGTCACGGAAAGTTCATTGTTGACTTGCTTGCACGTCACAGAGTTCTTCATTGACTTGCATGTTTTGGTCAGAGTGTTCAGTCCATTTCTTATGTTTTGCAACTCTCTCCAATAGAGTTTCATGTCGTAGTATACGACCATGCTCCACCCGGTAGGAGCCAGGTATGTGGGACCCATGCCTTCGAAATATAATCCTGGTTCAGTCTGAAAGGGTTGTGTGGTGACCATGTCTGTAGCCAGCGTCGATACTATCAGGCAAGTCATCAGCAGTAGGCTTATGGGTGAGATCGTTCGTCGCGGTCGTTTGGCTGGACTGCCAACTACGTCTTCAGGCGCGTTTTTAGGTTAGTCTGACTGCTGTGGAGTGTCTCCTTCGACAGTGGTTCTATCTGCTTGCGTGCATTCAGGACCCTTGCTAATGTGTAGTTCCCCTTCAACTGGAAGCGGAGCCAACTTGTGTATTGGCCGTCTTAGTATTCCGGTTGTTGTTTTTACATCCGCGACTCGCACCAATCCATCATTTCCTTTGATGGTGTTAATTATCCTTCCTAGCTGCCATTTGAGAGGGGGTAAGTTATCATCTTTCAACACGACCATTGTGCCTGGAGCAACGCTGTTACACTGCTGTCGCCATTTTTGACGCTGTTGTAGTTTGCACCGATATTCTTTTGACCATCGCTGCCAAAACTGCTGCTTTAGTTCTGATGTTTGTTTCCAGTTTTTTTTGCAATGACGCGGTTGAAGCGTGTGCGTGCGTATCGACGGTGCACGTAAGCGGTTCTCCGATTAGGAAGTGCCCAGGAGTTAGCGCGGCCAGGTCGTCTGGATTGTTTGACATTGCTGTTAAAGGTCTGGAGTTGAGAATTGCTTCTATTTCAGCCATTACTGTCTGCAGCTGCTCAAAGGTTAACGATGCGGATGAAATGCTCTTTTGGAACAGATGCTTGGCTGACTTGACGGCAGCTTCCCACAGGCCACCAAAGTGAGGAGCCCTAGGTGGTATGAATTTGAAGTCAATGCCCTTATTGGTACAGAACTGCGTGATCGTTTCTTGGGCATTTGCACTGTGTATTGTTTTTATGATTTCCTCGTACTGGTTTTTTGCTCCCACGAAATTGGTAGCATTATCGCAGTATATGGTTCGGCAAATTTCCTCGTCTACTCACGAACCGTTTCACGGCCGCGACGAAAAAGCTCGTACTTAGATTGCTGACTATTTCGATGTGCACGGCCTTTGTAGCGAATCAGCAGAAGATTGTTACATAGCATTTTTGCGGCCTTTTTCCTCTTATGTTGAAATGGATCCAGAAGGGTCCGCACAAGTCTATGCCAGAGTTGATGAATGGTCTTGATGGTTGAACTCGGTGAGCAGGAAGATTTCCCATGAATTGACTAAACAGGTTTGGGTTAAACTTGCTACACTGGACGCAATTTTGCACTATTGATCTGGCAACAGTTTTTCCTTTGAAAGGCCAGTACCTTTGTCTGGTTGTTGATAATAGTGCCTGGGGGTCTATGTGGTGATTTTTGCTGTGGATTTCACTCATTATAAGCTTAGTTGCGTAGTGATGATATGGTAGCAAAATCTGGTGACGAGCGTCATAGGACAATTTGGATTCTTGCAGTCTTCCTCCTACTCGAATCAATCCCTGTTCATCCAGGAATGGGCTCAGACTGTGTAAACTGCTGTTTGCATTTACGCACCTACTTTTTTGCAGTTGATTCAACTCTTGTTGAAAGCCTTGCTGTTGGACTTGCCTCATGATAACGTCTAACACCTTGTTCAATTCGTCCACGCTGAGGCTATTACTTTTACATATTTCTGGAGGTACTCCTATGTTTTCGATGAACCTCAATACGTATGCGATAGTTCGTTTCAAATGATCGAATGAATTTCGATGGTCAATATCGTCGATTATGGAGATTTCATTTATAGCCGATAGCGCAGCTCTTGCCTGTCGTTTTTCTAGATCAGTAGTTAGATCAGCTGGTTTCGGAGGCCACACACATTCAGCTCCATGGAGAAATAGTGGACCGTACCACCACAAACTGCATTGCTTCAGTCAGTCTGCTGTAGTCCATCTCGAAACCAGATCCGCGGGATTGTTCGCTGTCGGTACGTGGAACCATTGATCTGCTGTGCTGACTTCTTGTATCGACGCAATACGGTTCGCTACGAACGTGTAATGTGATGACGGTTATGAACTCAGCCACGCTAAAACAATCTCGGAATCAGTCCAAAAGTAGCAACGATGGCTCCACCTCAAGTCCCTTTTGATGCGATTCATGAGTGTCGCTGCTAACCTTGCGGCACATAGCTCCAACCGGGGTATTGTTATATTTCTTTTTGGAGCTACCTTCGATCTTGCGCACAATAATCTTACTGTGATGCGTCCATCCGGAAAAGTTGATCTCATGTAGATCGCAACGCCCAATGCCTTTTCTGAAGCGTCGGAAAACGCGTGTAACTGGAATGACTGACTAACGTTATCGCCGATCACATTTCTCTGTATCTTTATGGTAATTGATTCAGCCAGGTTTCTTCGGAAACTCATCCATCTGGAGGAGTGTTTGGCTGGTAACTCTTCATCCCATTCAAATTGGCCGCACCGTAGCTCTTGGAGGAAGATCTTAGCCGTGACTATTACAGGAGTCATAAAACCCAATTGGTCAAATAAATGGGCGATGTCCGATAACACTGTTCGCTTGGTTATAACCCTTTTTTCATCCCATTCGGTTTTAAACATAAATTCATCGGATCTTGGCAGCCACGTTAGTCCCAGTGTTTTTACATGGCAATCATCGTCATCGCGAAGCTCCAGCTCTGGCGCCTTGTCTTCTGATGCTTTGTTTTGGAGTAATGCAGAATGATTGGCGCACCATTTCCGTAGCTTGAATCCTCCAGACTGGAGAATTTTAAGCAGCTGCTTTTGAGTTTCCATAGCTTCCTGTAGGTTGTTGGAGCCTGTCATGACGTCATCAACGTAAAAATCTCTAATAAGTGCAGCAGATCCCAACGGGTGCTGTTCTGCTGTTTGTGCTGCAAGTCTTTGTACACACCTTATAGCTAGGTATGGGGCCGTTCTTACTCCGTATGTGACTGTCGTCAGCTGATAGTACTTTAATTCGTCCGTCGGCTCATCTCTCCATATGATCAATTGGTATTTTTGGTCGTCGCTGTCAAGCAGTACCTGACGGTACATCGTCTCTATGTCGGCTGTATACACGTGTTTTGGTAGACGAAATCGCAGCAGAATAGAGAAAAGTTCTTCTTGGATGGTCGGTCCGGTGTGTAGAAGGTCATTGAGCGAAACGTTCGATGACGTTTTCATTGATGCATCAAAAACGACTCGAAGCTTCGTGGTTGTACTCTCAGGTTTCAATACTCCGTGATGCGGCAGAAAACAATATGGAGCTTGAATTTCCTTAAGACAAACTTCCTTCATGTGTCCTAAGGTTACATACTCTCCAATGAATTTTGTGTATTGATCCTTCATTTTCGAATTCCTCATCAGTTTGCGTTCTAACGAATAGAATCGGCTGAGAGCTATATCCATCGACGTTCCCAATTCGGACGGATCTCCTATGAATGGAAGCTTCACGATGAATCGGCCAGTGAGATCTCTTTTGACGTGTTGCGTAAAATGTGATTCACACCTGACTTCTGTTGCCGACATTGTAGACTTGGTGCTGTCAGGTTCTTCTTGCTTCCAAAAGCGTTCTACCTGTTGCGTTAGTTTATCCTCTTCTTCTGAACAAATGCCACAAAGTAGCTTGGCTGGTCCTGGGTTGAGAGTTTTTCCGCTTACTATCCACCCCAATGTAGTGTTCTGCACGATCGACAAGGCATCCCCCTTGATTATCTGTCCAGGCATCAGAAGCGCGAAGAAGTGCTCCGCTCCTAGCAATAAGTCGATTCTTCCTGGCCGATAAAACGCAGGGTCAGCTAGTTTAATGCCTTCCGGGATAGACCAGGATGTTGTGTCCAATAATTGCGAAGGCTGAAGTGTTGTGATTTTGGGCAAGACATGGGCCTCAATCCGTGTTAAGAACTTCGACGATTTTGCAAGTATTTCAACGTTAACTCTTCTTTGTGCGCGCTGTGGGTTATCGCCAATGCCTTGAATGTATAGTGGATCGAGTGTTTCCCGTAGAGATAATTGTTTGGCTAGTTGATCGATGATGAAGTTTAACTGAGACCCGGAATTGAGAACTGCTCGGCACTCCACTTCACATCCGAAATTGTTTCTTAGTTTCACCACGGCAGTGCTTAATAACACGTAGGTCTTGGATGGTTTGATTGCTTGAGCTGCTAATGCCCTCGGAGTCAGAGCCGGTGTGACTGGACATGAAGCTTGAAACGCCTGACTGTTGGATAGATGACACGTGTTACTAGACTTCGGTGTTTCGATTATCTGATTGTCCTCGGATGGTTTTGCTAGTTGCTCGTCGAGATGCACCATTGTGTTGTGTTTTCCAGAACATTTCTTGTAGATTTGGCTGGAGCAGCGCGATGCGGTATGACCTTCTTTCATACAATTGAAGCATAAATTGTGAGTTTTAAGCAAGTCACGTCTTTTTTCTGGGCTGAGTGAACGAAATTCATTACAGAAGTACAATGCATGACTCTGCTTGCACACAACACAAGTCAATTTCGATGAAATTGCCATGAACGTGGTTTTTGACGAAGCACCTGATTTTTGTACGTTCTTCATATTCACGAGATTCCGCCGTCCAAGAGCTTAAAAGGATTGGAATCGATTATCCAAAAATTTCAGTAAATTCTGTACTGATGAGAGTTCCCTTGGATTTTCGAGTGACTCTTCATATAAGGAATGTGTTCTTATATCCAACTTCTTGATTATGATATGTATGATCATTGGGTCCCACGAATCAATTGCCGAGCCAAGGTTTTTTAGTCCAAGGAGGCGTTCATTGGTCACTTCATGTAGATTTCTGACGGATGTAGCTGGCTCTGGTTGAACTGTCGGTTGCGATAACATCTTGTTGAATAACGTTGTCACCAATACTCGCTTGTTGTTGTACCGAGCATTTAAAATGTCCCATGAGTCTGGATAATTCTCATTGGACACTTGTAAATGTTGAATCAAGGCCTTGGCTTCTCCAGTTAGATTTGTAATCAAGTGAAACATTTTTTCTGTATTCGTTATCGGCTGACTGTGTATCAACTGGATATATAGATCATGGAACTGCGTCCATTGCAGATAGTCTCCATCAAACGATGGAATGGTGATTTTTGGCAGTTTAACGGTGTTGCCGTGTGTTTTTTGTGGTTCGGACTGACCTGTTGGTGTCCTTGTTGATTCTGTTAATTGATGCTTCAGCGAAACAAGCGTATCTTGAATCCAGGAGTCTAGACTGTATAAGAGCTCTGCATGATAGCCCAGCGGCCTTGCCTTGGTGGCAATTTCCCAGATCTGCTGATCGTTGCTGGCTAGTTCCAGTTGTTGTCTCTGTAGAACTTCACTCTTCAGCTCAAATTGAGCCTTCGGGTGTAGAACATCTTGACTTGCCTCCACATCTTTTAGCTGGTGCGTTACCAGCCGCATTAACGCCTTTTGTCGGCGCACTAGTCGATGAACATCCTCATTTTCGTCGCCGTCATCTGGGCCTTCGTTGTCGCTGTCTTGAATATGAGATTCGTCCTGCCGATCCTGAAGCTCGCTAGCTTCCAGACTTTGCTTACGCAGCAGGTTGCTGAGAGTCTTGCTGTTTTGCGCTGCTTCGGATCTTTATTGACGTTGATGAGCAACCTCTGCAATTGATTGCCGATAATGTCCTGTTCGCTCAGGACATCCTGGATAGTTAGTTCCACCAATGACTTTTCCATTTTTCGTAGTTTATGCTGTCTGATCACTGCCTTTCACTTTTATTTAGAAGATACGTGTTCGATCCCGTCGGGGTCACAAAAATGGTTTTGTTACCGCGATTCACTGTATGTTGAAACGCCATGCGATGGTTTCCCAGGTGCAAACCTGTGAGACCTTAACTGTTGTTTTGGAACATTACCAAAACAACCGAAAGTTACCGAGTATATTTCACTGATCACTAAGGGCTTAAATGTTGGTTTTGGTACATTACCAAAACAACCGAAAGGTACTGAGTTTATTTTACTGATCGCTAAAGGTTACAAAGACGAACACTTGAATTTACTCCTGAACGTAAACTAATTGCTTTATTTCAATTTTACTTCTGAATACAACTCTTATGCATAAATTGCACAAAAAAGACGAAAGAATGTTCCCAGGTGGTCTATTGGATTTGATCCGTTATCGCGTTTGGTGGTATCGTATGTCACCAAGTCGTTGTGTCTTGTACTGTGACACCTTCGCGTGCGTGGGAACTTGCACGGGCCTTGGGAACATTCCTTCGCCTTTACATCGATGATGTTGCAGTTTTGATATGATGATGTTTTGATATGATAATGATTGCTGCTGACGTCGCTCCCTTCACCTTCAGAGACCACAACAACCTTAACAATCATATAAACGAGCGAAAATTTACGCATAAGTAAAATCGATAACAACCCTCTTAGATACACACTTGTGTCATCTGGAACTTGACCCAGTGCTAATCTTAATAGTATAGCAAAAAAATTCATTATATTATTAAATTGTTGGCGAAAATTTTGATATCGCATATCACCTTAAGGGTTCTGTAGACGGACATTCCTGCATGTCATTCATGCGCACCATGCATGAATCCTGATCTCCCATACACGCTTATTCATGCCAATCCTTTTTGATTCAAAAAAAGTGAAATGGTTGACATCGTGGCTTGTGCTCTCCAAATCGACAGTGTTTTGGACGATGATTTTCAGAATAAAAAGGGGTGAAAAAGAAAGAGTAATAAAAATATAGATAAAAATAATTAAATAAACAATAAACAATAGTAAATGACTACGACAAGAATTGTCGGGGCTTGTCCTAAGCACAAACCCAAGACTCTCTTTATATCTTTGTAGCACTCCGATAAAGAGTTTTTTTCTAGACCATGTTAAAGTTTAATTATTATATATAATATTTTATTTAGATACATAATACAAGGATATGGGTAATAAGCAGTAGGAAAGTGTGACCACAAGTGCTACGATGGTAGCAAAATGCAACTATTGACAATTTTTTGCTACTATGTTACTACATGTCTAAATTTGCTACCTTGGTGAAATAGCCGTTATAAAGCATGTGCTGCTTCTAGGCTTTTTTTTTAAAAAAAATTATAAAGCATATTCTCTGTTGAAATGGAAAAGCTTTGACATTATGATTATTAAATAAATAAATATTATAGTTTTAAATCTAAATGTGGCTGGTTCTGCACCCGAAATGCAAACAATGTTTCTCTTTCATTCTTTCGGTTGAAGTTTTCTTTCCCTTGAGTTTGTAGTTTCTGGAATTCCTTGTAGTTTCTCGATCTGATGATCTATTCCTTATTGTTCCTCGATCTTATGTTCTATTTCTTCACCGTTAAACTGCCAAAAATCACCATTCCATCGTTTGATGGAGACTATCTGAAATAGACGCAGTTCCATGATCTATATATCCAGTTGATACACAGTCAGCCGATAACGAATACAGAAAAAATGTTTCACTTGATTACAAATCTAACTGGAGAAGCCAAGGCCTTGATTCAACATTTACAAGTGCCCAATGAGAATTATCCAGACTCATGGGACATTTTAAATGCTCGGTACAACAACAAGCGAGTATTGGTGACAACGTTATTCAACAAGATGTTATCGCAACCGACAGTTCAACCAGAGCCAGCTACATCCGTCAGAAATCTACATGAAGTGACCAATGAGTGCCTCCTTGGACTAAAAAACCTTGGCTCGTCAATTGATTCGTGGGACCCAATGATCATACATATCATAATCAAGAAGTTGGATACAAGAACACATTCCTGATTCCTGACCTGACATATATGGTGGAATTCATGAAAAAGTATACAACCAGTTTACACCCTCTTAGGGGTCGAATTTCAAAAAATTTTGAAAAAACATTTTAGGTATTCATATGAAGAATCCGTGGAATAAAAATGAATTAAATATTTCGAAAGACCTAGTAGATATGACGAAAATCGTGAAAATATATGCATTTTATATTAACTGATATTTTTTTTTGCCCCCCCCCCCCTTCTGAACGCCAACGAATATTCGATTTTTTTTTATCAGAATTACTTTTCTAGTTAATTTACATATACGTACCCAGTTTCAACTTTCTAGCATAAGCCGTTCTAAAGTTAGGATAAACTCCCCCCACCACCGTACCACACTACCCCTAAAAAAAATTTTATTTTTCTACCATGCCACTACTATAGCTCTATCTAAATACTAAGTTTAGGCTTCCTATCATTATAGATTCTTAAGATATAAGCATCGGAACTTTTTCTTTCTAACCCTTCCCCACCCTTACCCTCTACACCCACACCCCCAAACTTTTTTTCCCTACTAGGGTTCTATAAGGCCTACTTCTGGCAAAAACTTGAAACATCCATCTCACACTGTTATTGAGATATGAATCGTGTTATTTTTGAAAAATTCTAATCCTTCCCACTTCCGTGCTCCTCCATCCCCTTCAAATATTTTACTTTGAGCAATCTTTATTTATTAATCTTTATAATAAAACCGAATTTTGTTTTTCTGGTGCAATTAGTTTGTGAGATATCGTAATCTAAAGTTTTTCAATTTCAATTTTTCGTCTAAAACGCTTACCCCGCCTTGCCCCTTACACCTCCTCCCCTGAAAATAATGTCAATTCAATGGGTCTTCCAAGTCTATTCTTAGAAAAAATTTTAATTTAATAGGTTCACTGGCTTGTGAGCTACGAGCCTTCAAAGATTTTGGGGCGGTCGACGTACGGCGTACGGGGTACGGCGTACAGACGGAGTGAAAATTTTTATTGCTTTTTTCGCGTCTACTAGTCATGAAACGTGGACAAAAAAATGTTGAGGGCAGCAAATTTTTTTTTTTTTGAAAATCAATAACAATACTGTATTATAAATAATAAAGTAATACAGTAAAATTTAAAGGATGTCTCATGGGATAGTGTCTGTGAGGATTTGTGCACAGATTGGGAGATTTTGGGTAATGAAGAAAAAAAAAATAACGTAAGTATTCATAAATTTATTTCATAATAACCAATTCAGTTTTCGGACTTATTAGGATGTTTTAATGTTAGAGAAGACGGTTTAAAAACAAACTTAAAAACATAACGCAGTCACGATCGGCTGCAAGCCAATCGTATGATACTCTAGATGAAATAATGAACTCCGATTTATATTTTAGTTGGAAATATATCAAAAGAATGACGAGAGCACAAGCAATTATTACATGACCTTTTACTTACAGTTAGAAACTTTTGTATAGTGGACGATTTTTTGATTTATAGTGAGTTCCATAAAGTAAGTTAGGACATTTTACAGAATTTTTGTATGGCAACTACATGAAGGACTTATGGGATATTTTTCATATTGATAGTTTCAGCTGCGACTATTATAAAATTAATGTTTGTAAAATTTCAAAGTCGTAAATTAAAGCTTTCTAAACTTATCGTGCAATATTGGTGAATATGTTTATTAAGGACTTTTGTATGACAGCTACCCGAAGGAGTCAACGGATGGCGCTAATTAATGAACTCTGTCTTGGTTTTGGTATAAAACTAATTCCTGTAAAATTTTAAATTCCTGCTCTAACTCGTTCTGGAGTTATAGTGAATTCAGTAAAAAGCATACATTTTTGAAAGACTTTTCTAGGCTGCTACACGAAGGACTCTTTCGATTTGCATCATATTCGGAACATTCAATTCAAACATTTTTAACCATACGTATGCAAAATTTCAAGTTCCTAACTTGAAGCATTCGAGCAATAACTGGGAAAACGTGTTTCAAGGACTCTTGTATGGGAGGTACCCGAAGGATTGAAAGAATATCGCCCATTAACGAACTTAGCCTTACTTTTTCCATTTTACAAGTTGTGAAAAAATTTCAACTTCCTAGGTCAACGCGTTCTTGAGTTATCGTGCTAACGGACGGACGGACGGACGGACAGCAAACGGATTTGGGGTTTTGGCCAAAAATAAACACAAAATAATGTAGAATTGTTTTTCGTCCGAGGCTCGGTTCTATGCGTTACAAACTTTTCGGGCTGGATTAAACTTATAATACTCTATATGTTCATCTAGAGTATAATTATATGATAAGATATCATGAAGATATATTTACAGGCGCGTAGCGTGAATCTTCGTAGGGCTAGTGCAACGATACGATCGCTGAATTTCGCAGAATTTTTTGATTACTTCTTTAAATTTAGCAATCGAAATTTTATTTCTGAATAAAAATTACATGTTTATGGTTGTAGAATTCATAGAATTCGATGATCGTGTAACTGCGCTACCCCAACGAAGTTTCACGCTACGCGAGAATATTATTTACATTTGCGCCTTAGTATATTGCCATGAAATTTCGCCACTAGGCGAAATGAAATAATCCGCAAATTGTTCGAGTATTGCGATAGCATTGGCTGTGTAGGAACCTCGTTCTAAATTCAAATCGACATTGTCGGTACTGCCAAAAGAATAATAAAGAGTATCTTCGAATTGATAGCCGTCCTTAGATCTGACGAAATTGTGCAAAACGCAAGCTGCCTTTGTTACCTCGACGGCGAAGTCTGGCTGCAATAACATGCTCGTTTGGAAAACACCACACTTGTTAGTCAATATTCCAAACGCACACTCTACGTAGCGCCTGGCACAGCTTAATCTCTAATTAAATATCCTTTTTTTCAACGTAAGATTTCTTCTGGGATATGGTCTAAGGCTAGGCTCATGCAGTCCGAAAGCTTCATCTCCAAGGAAAACAAAGGGCATCTCATTTTCTACAGTGTTGGGTAATTACTCTCTCTCAGGTATGTTCAGCTGATTGCTGTACATCATTTTCCCGAACGAGCTTGCCTTCAGTATGCTGCTATCTCCTTCTTTGCCATAAGATCCCACGTCAATTGCTGTGAATTTATATTCACTATTGGCAACAGCTAGTAGCACAATCGAATTGAAGTGCTTGAAGGTAAAATAATTCGATCCACGGTTAATTGGACTTCTCAGTCGAATGTGCTTTCCATCAATCACTCCAACACAATTCGGAAAGTTTGTATTATGAAGAAATTGGGTTGATATATCTCTCCATTCCTGCACTGCAGGAGGTGCCATTTCTCTAGGTTGAAGCATGTCCCATATTGCTTTGCAAATTTCCTCAACAATTACCCTAATTGTTTGCTTAGCAATCCCAAAATTATAGGACATTGCTGTGAAGTTAAGTCCCGTTGCCAAATAACTGTAAAATAAATAAAAAACATTTAATTTTTCTTCAGAGAATGAACTAAAGAGACGCTAGAATAACATTCGGTACTACTATAAAAAAAGACGTGGCATCGGAAAGGAATATAGGAACAGGACAACCTGCTAAAAACAAAATAAAATATGTGTTTTCAGATATTTTGAATTTTTTGAGACCTGTTTTTGAAAAGAGGCGGTAGGTAACTATAGGTTATGCTGTTATAACACTGGCTATTTCCAAGATTGAAACAAAGTACAAACAAAACCCAATTGTGCGACAAGGCCACCAATATTACGAGAAAGAGAGTACCGATAAAAATCATCCACCTGTTATAACATATGCATATGTTTTATAACATATAACATGACACTTTCCATAATTTATACATAATGAACTCGGTTTTCTAGCCGCTTTTCAGCGGCAGAAATAGTCAATGTCATAACAGCATTACTAGAGTACTATAAAGTTCAGTTAATAGTTAAGCTAATTTAAAAAAATTAATAAATTCTCAGCACTGATGGTTATTTCGACAACGCGGAAGAAGGATGTGATGGCGATTCTGAAGATATCGAGACAATGGCGCAAAAAACTCCTCCACCAACGAAGAAAAGGGCTAAATTGAATAGTTTTGAATCGGCAATACTGCAAAAAGGAGCAAGATCTTGATCTTTTTTTCCTAAAAAGTCTGCTACCAGACATGAAAAAATTGACAGACAGCCAAAAGTTCGATTTTAAATTTAGCATTATGCAATTGTATAAATCAATAATGAATTCCAACAGTACCCCTCCTAATCCTATCCACATCGTTTCCGACACAACAGGTTCTTCCCCTACACTATTGTGTTCTTTAAACACCAATAACAGTCCCGAAGTTGAAGTCAACTTCTCTAATTTTTTGATCCCATTCCTTTCAAATTTAAGTTCCAGTTCAACCGCCACCTCTTCTACTTCGTATACCCTTAATCCCATGCCAAATTTTGAAACAGCCGCCACTTCTTCTCATTCCATTAATCCTGATCCAAATTTTATTCTTGCCACTCCAACAGAAATGAATCCCTCCGACTTAAACGAATTTATAAAATTAAAAACTGAAAAATATAAATAAAATACTTACCAAAGTGTCACTGTGAGTCTTTCTTCTACATTGATGGGTTCACGTATCCTTTACAGTACATTTCAGTTCATCGAAGGAATTAATCGACATTCGAAAGTACTGAAAAAATTTGTCTGGATGTTCTCTGATTTTTGCATACAAAGTATGAAAAATTCCTTCCTTCAATCTGTTTACATATATTGGGTGCACCCAATATCTTCGTTTCTTGTTTGCTTTCTTTTTATTGTTGCTTACAACGACCGCCAAAGAAGTTCTTCATAGCTTAGCTTCTCCATAGCAGAACTCACAGGCTTAAGCGCACTCATCACACCACGCTAGCTCGCAGTAGACTGAGAACTTTTTATTCCGGACGCGCGTGTATTCGAAGCTGTCCGGAATCGGGTTTTTCCGGAGCGGAAAAAACCGACCATGTAGTCCGGGCCTAAGATTGTAATGAAATAAAGAGACTCTGATCCCCCCCAAAAACCATCCCTCCGATAACACTTATATCTTAGGTTGATGTTCTACAGAGACAACAACTGGAACTAGCCAGCACCAATAAGCAGATATGGAATATTACCACCAAGGCAAGGCCGCTAAGCTATCATGCTAGACTCCTAGAATCAAGATACTCTTGTTTCGCTGAAGCATCAATTAACAGAATCAACGGGTCAGTCCGAACCACTAAAAACACACGGCAGAACCGTTAAACTGCCAAAAATTACAATTCTATCGTTTGATGGAGACTATCTGCAGTGGACGTAGTTCTATGATCTATATCTCCAGTTGATACACAGTCAGCAGATAACGAATACAGAAAAAATGTTTTACTTAATTACAAATCTAACTGGTGAAGCAAAGGCCTTGATTCAACATTTACAAGTGTCTCACGTAAACTACCCCGACGCATGGGACATTTTGAATGCTCGATACAATAACAAGCGAGTATTGGTGACAACGTTACTTAGCAAAATGTTGTCATAACCGGTAGTTCAACTAGAGTCATCGTCATCCGTCAAAAATTAACATGATGTGACCAATGAGTGCCTTCATGGACTGATAAATCTTGACTCTTTAATCGATTCATGGGATCCAATTATAAAACATCTCATGATCAAGAAGTTTGATACAAGAACACATTCCTTATACAAGGAGTCGCTCGAAAATCCAAGGGAGCTCTGATCAATAAAAATTTTCAAGAAATTTTTGGAAAATCGGTTCCAATTCTTGGAAGCTCTTGAACGGCGGAATCTCGTGAATACGAAGAACGTACAAAAATCAGGTGCTTCGCCAAAATCGCGTTCATTGTAGTTTCATCGAAAGTGACTTGTGTTGTGTGTAAGCAGAATTATGTTTTGTACTTCTGTAATGAATTTCGTTCACTTAACCCAGGAAAAAGGCGTGACGTGCTAAATAGCACGAAAAAAGGTCACACCGCATCGCGCTGCTCCAGTCATAGCTGCAAGAAATGTCCTGCAAAACACAACACAATGGTTCATCTCGACGAGCAACTAGCAAGATCATCCGAGGGCTTGAACAAGGACAATCAGACAATGGAAACACCACTAACACGTGTCATCTATTATCCAACAGTCAAGCGCTTCAAGTTTTACGTCCAGTCACACCGGCTCCGAGTCCAACGGCACTCGCAGCTGAAGCAGTTAAGCCATCCAAGAGCTACGTGCTACTAAGCACTGCCTTGGTGAACCTAAGAAACAACTTCGGAGTTGAAGTGGAGTGCCGAGCAGTCCTCGATTCTGGGTCCCAGTTAAACTTAATCGCCGATCAATTAGCCAAACAACTATCTCTACGAGAAACACTCGATGCATTGTACATTCAAGGCATTGGCGATAACCTCGTCTACTTGACTGCTTTATCGTGAAGCTTCCATTTATAGGAGATCCGTCCGAATTGGGAACGTCGATGGATATAGCTCTCAGCCGATTCTATTCGATAGAATGCAAACTGATGAGGAATTCAAAAATGAAGGACCAATCCACGAAATTCATGCAAGAGTATGTGAACTTAGGACACATGAAGGAAGTTCGTCTTAGTGAAATTCAAGCTCCACATTACTTCCTGCCGCACGGCGTAATGAAACCTGAGAGCGCAACCACGAAGCTTCGAGTCGTTTTTGATACATCAATGAAAACTTCACTCAATGACCTACTACAGACCGGACTGACCATTCAAGAGGAACTTTTCTCCATTCTGGAACGATTTTCTCGACCAAAACACAGATGTATCGTCAGGTACTGCTTGACAGCGATGACAGAA
Organism: Beris chalybata; assembly: GCA_949128065.1. Taxonomy (NCBI): domain Eukaryota; kingdom Metazoa; phylum Arthropoda; class Insecta; order Diptera; family Stratiomyidae; genus Beris; species Beris chalybata. Next base: position 55,178,087 of record OX421895.1, read on the forward strand.
AATACCAATTGATCGTATGGAGAGACAAGCCGACGGACGAAATAAAGTACTATCAGCGGACGACAGTCACCTACGGAGTAAGAACGCCACCATATGTAGCTATAAAATGCCTACAAAGACTTGCAGCACGATCAGCAGGACAGCGATCGTTGGGATATGCTACACTTATCAGGGATTTCTATGTTGATGACGTCATGACCAGATCCAACAACCTACAGGAAGCTATGGAAACTTAAAACCAGCTGCTCGAAATTCTGCAGTCTGGAGGATTCAAGCTACGGAAATGGTGAGCCAATCACCCTGCGTTACGTCAAAACATCGCATCAGAAGACAAAGCGCCAGAGTTGGAGCTTCGTGATGACGACGATTGCCATGTAAAAACACTGGGACTAACGTGGCTGCCAAGATCCGATGAATTTGTGTATGAAACCGAATGGGATGATAGAAGGGTTATAGCCAAGCGAACGGTACTTGTTGTGTTTCTTACTACTTGGACACTTTTTGCATTTAATGAAAAGATGACTGTATTCCTTGGTTGTTCACATCGAAGTGCCTCGTTATTTATTGAACTAAAAAAAAACTTAAAACTAAGTGTTGCCACTACGGGTAAAATACATAACAATTTCCCAGGCTTAATTTAGGATATACAATTCATAATAATTAAGTTATTTGTAATGCTCTTTGTTTCTTTTCATTTAATTCTTTTATTCTTCCCGAACGTCTTATTAGCGGAAAATCATCGTTTGTATTATTTGTAAATTCAGTCTTATCACTTTCTTTTAATTCAGATATATTTGAAAATATTTCAATATTTGGATGATACCTATTTATCTCGCAAACAAGATTTTCGAATTTGATTTGTATGTACCATTCTTATATTCTCATTCACATTTATTAATACGATATAATGACTAATTATTTTCATAACTTTGGCTGGTATCCAATTCACAATATTTTTTAAATGATTTTTATACACTACATTTTCACCACATTTAATTGGTATTTTATATTCTTTTTCGTTACTACTTTCCTCATCTCTATTCTTAGAATCGATTACTTCAATTTGTTTCTTATTTGTATAGTTTAATTCATTAGAATGTTCCATCTTTCTATTTAAACTAAAATTAACTTTTTTTTTATTATTTACTTTATCAAGCAAAATTTTCGGTTTATAGGCAAACACAAGTTCAGAGGGACTTTGACCTGAAACGGTAGATGGTGAATTACGAAAACAAATTAAAACATAACGCAGTCACGATCGGCTGCAAGCCAATCGTATGATACTCTAGATGAAATACTGAACTCCAATTTATGTTTTAGCTGGAAATATATCTAAAGAATAAGGAGTGCACAAGCAATTATTACATGACCTTTTACTTAGAGGTAAAAACTATTGTATAGTGGGTACTCGATTTTTTGATTAGGATATTTTATAGAATTTTTGTATGGCAACTACATGAAGGACTTATGGGATATTTTTCATATTAATAGTTTCAGCTGCGACTATCATAAAATGAAAGTGTATAAAATTTCAAAGTCGTAACTTAAAGCGTTCTAAAGTTATCGTTCAATATTGGTGAACATGTTTATTAAGAACATTTGTATGGCAGCTACCCGAAGGAATTAACGGATGGCGCTGATTAATGAACTACGTCTTGGTTTTGATATAAAACTTATTCCTGTAAAATTTTAAATTCCGGCTTTAACTCGTTCTGGAGTTATAGTGAATTCAGTAACAAGCACACATTTTTGAAGGATTTTTCTATGCTGATACACGAAGGACTCTTTCGATTTGCATCATAATCGGAACTTTTGATTCAAACATCGTAAACCTTAAGTATGCAAAATTTCAAGTTCCTAACTTGAAGCATTCGAGCAATAAATGTGAAAACGTGTTTTAAGGACTCTTGTATTGGAGGTACCCGAAGGAGTGGAAGGATATCGCCCATTAACGAACTTAGCCTTACTTTTTCCATTTTACAAGTTGTGACAAAATTTCAACTTCCTAGGTCAACGCGTTCTTGAGTTATCGTGCTAACGGACGGACGGAAGGACGGACGGACGGACGGACGGACGGACGGACATCAAACGGATTTGGGGGTTTTGGCCAAAAATAAACACAAAATAGTATACAACTTTTTTTCGTCCGAGGCTCGGTTCTATGCGTTACAAACTTTTCGGGATGGATTAAACTTATAATACTCTATATGTTCATCTAGAGTATAAAAATCTGCCAACAGTCTGGGAGCAACTTTATTATTTTTCCGGCAGAAGTTCAGAACGCGTTCAATTCGGGGATGTGGTGTATGTTACTATGTGACTGAAAACCTAACAAAAAGTTCGGGAAGCGGTTAGAAAAGGGTGTAACATATGAATTATATAATTGGGTCATATTCCGGAATGCGGTCTAGAGGTTGAAAAAAACAAAACTTAAAAATAGATGATTATTAAACAAGCCTGGGGAAGTGAAAAGATATTCTATATCTGATCATATTGAATTTATCATTTTTGTTCAAGTCATAAACACTCAGTATGGTTGTATATTTTTATGTTCATAGTTACTTTTGTATTATTTGACATAAATAAAAACAGATTCCAATTTTCCATTCAATAGGCTATGGGCCCAGAAAATTTTTAAAAAAAAAAAAAAACTTTGAATTTTTGATTTTCAAAGCATAATCCTTTCTCCTCAATAATAATAATTTTTTCTTCTCGAAAGTAACAAATGGAAGGCGATCGAATGAACATAGAAATTCCAAATTCGCATGATCTTAGAGGACAGCGAATTGTTCGATGTGGTCGACGGGACTGAGGAGAAACCAAAGTTTGCGGACGAAAATTATGAATCGAAATATTCAGCTTGGAAGAAAAAGGACACCAAGGCAAGACGAATTATTTCGACGGCATGCAGAAAACAGGCGCTTTTGCAAATCATGTATTGTGAGTTGGCTAGTGAGATGTGGTTGATGCTCAAGAGCACCTATGAGCAAACATCGAAGGCAAACATTTTATTTTTGCAACAAAAATGTTATGGATATGCAAAAGAGACAGGTGATGATATTTTAATTTTTTTATCGAAGTTATTGGAAATTGTGCAGCAGCTGCGAGATCAGAAAGAAATCATATCTGATTCCATGGTAATTTCAAAAATTTTAATGACATTACCTGCCAAATATAATCATTTTCATAGTGCATGGGAATCTGCAAGTCCTGAAAGTCAAACTTTGGCGAATCTTCGAGCGCGACTGATGGCGGAGGAGCTTCGTCTGAAATCGGAGGGACAAGTCGAGGAGGTGGAAGCGCTGATGGCCAAACGAACTTTTCCCAAGAAAAACAATAATAACAAAAAGGAAAATTTTTCGAACAACAACCACAAAGCAACGAGTAAAAGCGACAAACTTAAAGGTAAATGTTTTAAATGTGGGAAAAATGGTCATTGGAAGCGGGACTGCCCCGAAAAGAAGAATAATTTCAACGTAAAGTGTGAAGATAGCTCGGTCGAGGTTTTCGTTTGTCATACAGCAGCAAGCGAGGACAAAGACACATGGATTTTGGATTCTGGTGCAACAAATCATATGAGTCACAATCGTGATTGGTTTGAAAATTTTATCGAAATATCAGAACCAGTGAAGATCGGAAATGGTAAACAAATTTTGGCTCAAGGTAAAGGCGATATCAGCATTCGCGCATTCAATGGCAGTGATTGGTTTCGCAAGCGAGTCATAGGAGTTTTGTACGTACCAGATCTTCAGATGAATTTATTTTCATCAGGAAAGGTAGCGGATCAAGGATATGATTTGTGTATGAATAGCAAGCGCTGCGAACTGCTGAAGGACGGAAATGTTGTTGCAGTGGGAGTTCGCCGAAAGGGATTATTCCAAATGCTATTCAGAGTGATTCAACCATCACAGGTCGAGGCTGCGGCAAATATAGCAGGACATGTGCTAAACCGAAGCGGAACGAGCACAGTGGCAGACAAGTCACCGTATGAATTGTGGCACAGAAAAGAGGTAAAGCTGGATTATCTGCGTACTTTTGGCACGGAAGTTTTCATTCACATTCCTAAAGAGAAGCGTAAGAAACTTGATCCAAAGGCAATCAAATGCATTTTTGTTGGCTACGATAGTTTTTCGAAAGGATATCGAGTTTGCAATCCGAAGACAGGGAAAATTGAAATCTCCCGAGATGTTGTATTTTTGTTAGAGGAATCCATGGCCACACTCGATATCAGGGCTGAAGAAAAAGTAAACAAAGATGCGACAGATAAAGATAATGAAAATGCGGAAGTTTTGATCGCGCCGGAACGACAAGAGCATCGTGGCGCGATATGTGATCTTGATGACAGAAATGTTATCAGTCAGCGACTACGCGATCGAAGCGTCGTTACAGCGGCGAATTTTTCATTAGATAATTATTATGCTTTGTTGACAATCAGCGAGGAACCAAGGACGTATGAACAGGCAATTCAATCTGATGATCACAAGCAGTGGAAAAAAGCAATGGATGATGAATACGATTCACTCATACAAAATTGTACATGGATTTTGGTCGAAGTACCAGCTGACCAAAGAGTGATCGACAATCGATGGGTTTACAAGGTGAAGCAAAATCCAGATGGAAGCATTGATCGCTACAAGGCGCGATTAGTAGAGCGAGGTTTCACACAAGAATACGGCATCGATTACCATGAAACTTTCAGTCCGGTGGTAAAGTTCACGTCGATCAGAGCGATCCTGGCATTGGCGACAGCAAAACGAATGAAACTGAAGCAATTCGACGTGAAAACTGCGTTTCTAAACGGCGATTTGGAGGAGAATATTAACATGAACCAGCCAATAGGATACGATGATAAAAGCGGGCAAGTGTGCAAGTTGATGAAGAGTTTGTATGGTTTAAAACTAGCGTCACGTTGTTGGAATAAGAAGTTTACTTCTTTTGTGAACAAATTCGGTTTCAAAGCGTGCGAATCGGATCCATGCGTTTTCGTTTGCAATGGTAAAGATGGAATGTTGATTTTGGCAATTTATGTCGATGACGGATTAATTGTAGCTATCGAATCAGTCATCAAATACTTGCAAAAAGAATTTGAGATCAAGGTTTTCGAGCTGGAATGTTTTTTGGGACTCGAAATTGATCAGCGAGCGGACGGTTCGATTCACATGCATCAACAAGGTTATGCCAGAAAAGTACTTGATTGTTTTAACATGATGAATTGCAACGCCATTGAACAATTCACAAAATCTTGGCGATTTTGAGGCAGGCGGAAAGATTGACTTTCCATATCGTGAGGCAGTTGGAAGTTTGATGTATTTGGCCGTTGCAACAAGGCCAGATATCAGCTTTGCAGTTGGAAGTGTCAGCCGATACTTGGAAAAACCATCTGTAGCACAAGTGAATGCCGTAAAACGTATTTTCAAATACATCAAAGGCACAATGGACATGGGAATTCGTTTCGAGCAGGAAAATGACATGCTTTTTTGCGGGTACAGCGATGCGGAATTTGCGGGTACAGCGATGCGGATTACGCAGGCGACGTCATAACACGCAGATCGACGTCAGGTTACGTTTTCATGTTTGGCGGAAGCGTAATCAGTTGGGGATTGGAGCGACAGAAATCAGTCGCATTATTAACAACGGAATCTGAATACATGGCAGCATCTCATGCCATAAAGGAATTGGTCTGGTTGAAGAATCTTTTGGGGCGAACTTCTACAGGAGAACAATAATGCGCCAATATTTTACATGGACAATCAAAGCGCAATTAGACTTGTGAAAAACCCGGAGTTTCATAAAAGGACGAAACATATCGACGTACGGTATCACTTCATTTGAGAAAAGTTTGAAGACGGACTTTCATAAATTGAAATATATTCAGACGGATGAGCAAGCAGCCGATATCATGACGAAGGCATTGTCGAAGCCAAAACATCAATTTTTTTTTGTTCGTTGATGAGTGTTATGCCAAAGAATTAATGTAATTTTTTTTAAACAAAAAATAAGAATGCTTTCATTATTTAGTAAATGTTGGCATCGACTTATAACAAAAAGTGGGAGTATTGAATTTATCATTTTTGTTCAAGTCATAAACACTCAGTATGGTTGAATATTTTTATGTTCATAGTTACTTTTGTATTATTTGACATAAATAAAAACAGACTCCAATTTTCCATTCAATAGATCAGACCTGAGAAACATGGTGGAATTCATGAAAAAGTATACAACCAGTTTACACCCTCTTAGAGGTCGAATTTCAAAAAATCTTGAAAACACATTCTAGTATTCATATGAAGAATCCGTAGAACAAAAATGAATTCAATATTTGGAAAGACCTAGTAGATATGACGAAAATCGTGAAAATATATGCATTTTATATGTACCGATATTTTTTTTTGCCCCCTTCTGATCGCCAATGAATATTCGATTTTTTTTTATCAGGATTACTTTTCAAGTTAATTTACATATACGTACCGAGTTTCAACTTCCTAGCATAAGCCGTTCTAAAGTTAGGAAAAACGCCCCCCCCCACCACCGTACCATACTACCCCTAAAAAAAATTAATTTTTCCACCATGCCACTACTATAGCTCTATCCAAATACCAAGTTTCAGCTTCCTATCATTATAGATTCATAAGATATAAGCATCGGAACTTTTTCTTTCTCACCCTCAAACTTTTTTCCCTAGTAGGGTTTTATTAGGCCTACTTCTGGTAAAAATTTGAAGCATCCATCTTACACTGTTGTTGAGATATGAAACGTGTTAGTTTTGAAAAATTCTTATCCCCTCCACTTACGTACTCCCCCGCCCCCTTCAAAGATTTTACTTTGAGCAATCTTTATTTATCAAGCTTTATATACAAACCGAATTTTGTTTTTCGGGTGCAATTGGTTTGGGAGATATCGTAATGTTAAGTATTTCAACCCCCACCCCCGTACGTCACTAACCCCACCCAAAAATTTTGTTTCAATCTACTCTCCTAGTATAACTACAGATATTTGTTAAGTTTAAATAGCTTGCAATTAACGGCTTAGGAGATATGGATTTTAGAATGTGTTTATCTCGACTTTTTTGCGTTTCGGACGCATTGCTTCCCCCTCCACTCCCACACCCCTTCACCCATATCATCAATTTTTTTGCGAATGGGTCCACTATCAAAGCTTTATAGAAAATTTCAAGTTTCAGTCTCTTAACATAAGCGGTTGCTGAGATCTAAAAACCAAAATTGCATGGAGAATTTTTTTTTTTTTTTTATTTATTATTGTGTATCAGCAAACTTGACACAGTTAAACTTAAAACAACTGTTAACCTAGTAGCTAAAGTTTTTAACAAAAGTAATGGCATCTTTCTTGTTATCAACCTTATGTGGTGCTTGTGCGAAAGTTATACAAACAGTATCAAATGTGATGGAATCTGTGCAGCTTCCATATACAATGTGTTAAATCTCTTCGGGACTCTACCAATGTAGACAGCTTTACGTGTGTGGAGTGTTCGGCCATTAAGCCTTGCCACGTCCTGAAGTTGTTTAAAATAGCGTCATCTCGAATTGACTCTACTAACGCGGATATCATCATCAATGGCGCAACAGCCCAAATCGGGCCAGGGCCTGCAGGATACATTGTCTGAAGTCATCTCGGTTCAGCGCCCGCGTCCTCCAGTTTGTGCATCTAAGAAGCGATTTGCAATCTGCGTCAACTGAATCCTCGTATCTTTTCCGCGGTTTTCCCACCGGTCGCTTGCCATGGGCTCTACCTTTCAATGTGCGCTTGGGAATTCTTCCGTTATCCATTCGCTCCACATGACCTGCCCATTGCAGCTTACGGAATTTTATAAGAGTCGATGCGGCTGGGTCGTCATAGATGTTATACAACTCGTTGTTGTACCGAATACGCCATTCAGTGCCTTTTCTTACTGGTCCCAAAATTCTTCGAAGAATTCGTCGTTCAAAAGCGTCTATTGATTTTTCAGACGCTTGGGTGAGAGTCCACGTTTCACTTGCATATAGTAGCACAGGTCTTATTATGGTCTTGTATATGCGAAGTTTGCTCAGCCTGTGCACTTTTTTCGATCTTAAGATCGGGAGAACCGTGAAATATGCCTTATTTGCTAGTGTGATCCGTTGATTTACTTCGTCCCATTCGTTGCCGTCTCTTACAAGGTGTGATCCCAAGTATGAGAAATGAAACTAACGCGGATATAGAAGATCTAAAAAGTGTTTGCTCGTTTACTGCGAACACAGTCAATAAGCTCGTGGATAAATTATCGTTGCTTAGCAAATTTGTAGACGATTCTCGAGAATACAGGTCACAACTGGACAAACTGCAATCTTGTCGCGGGTTAACTCAGCTTGAGACAGCGAAACTGCAGAAAAAGTGGGCTCAAGCTAACAACAGTAATGAATAGTTTATCGGATATCTGCGCTAATGGTATAACCCCATCAACTATTACTAGCGTCTCGCTTTTGGACGTGAATACTGTCACTAACAAGCTTAACATTATTCATGATGATGTTGTATCTACAAAACTACTTGTGGCTTAAGTTGGTAAGTCTTCAACATCACCAAAAACCTCTCCTCCTGCTGCGGTTCCTGTTTTCAAGCCGATGGTCGTAGCAACGCCATTAAATGAACCAGCAGTAATATCCAAGGATCTCGATTTGCCGTCAAAGCAACTTCACTTGACTGCAGAAAGGATAATCAAGGACAACGAAGGATGGCAGTACATCCTTCGGGGTAAGAAATGGACTAGTTTTAAGACTATTAATAATAATGTAAATAAAAATAAAAATAATAAGCGCAAGTCACCAAGCAATATGAATATGATCAACAAAAAGAACAAAGCCTTCCACATGGCTGCGAAATATCTTCACACTTCAGAGCCAGTTACATCAAACAGAGATCCGCCCCAATTTAAAATAAAAAAAAATAGTAAAAATAAGCGCAAGTCACCAAGCAATAGGATCATCAAAAACAACAAAGCCTCCCACATGGCTGCGAAATCTCTTCACACTTCAGAGCCCTCTAAGGTCTACTCACATTAAATTATTTTTCTTCTGAACATGTTTTTCGTAGTGACTCTAACAAAACTTTAACTTATGATTTTCATAATGCTGACTATGAAATGATTAATTTCGAAATCTCCAATTTAAAATTTGCAGACAACATTACAGATGTGAATGTAATAGCTGAAAACCTCACTGCCTCTTTAATACATATAATGGATAAGCACACTCCTAAGAGCATTAGTACAAAGTTATCTTGTCCCCCCCCCCCCTCATATGGATAAACGGCTTAGAGTACTTCGTTACAAATGAAATAAAGCCTATAGGAAATGGTGTAAGTCTCAATCGGTAGAGGATCACACCGTATTTCTGCACCTTCGCGAGATTTTCAATACTAGTGAAATGGAAGCCATAGCACTGTATAACCGCAAAATCTTTAACAACCTAATAGATCGTCCTAAAAATTTTTGGCAACACATTAACAACAAACGTGGAACTAAAGGCTATCCAGCTTCTATGAAGCTTAATGATAGCTCATCTTCTGGTCCCGTAAAAATTTCAAAATTATTCGCTAAACACTTTGAATCTAAGTTTGCCAATTGCTTTAATTTCGATCCAATTCATTTTTCACATATATGTACCTTTCCACGTTCCAAAGTTAAGTGATATGATCCTTACAAATGATCAAATAATTACTGCATTGCTTGATCTCAACACTAATAAAGGTGCCGGTCCTGATCTCATTCCCCCAATCTTATTGAACAAAACCGCCCTTACATTATCTCGATTATTGCTTCCTCTGTTTAATATGTCTCTATAGAATTCCATTTTTCCTGAGTGTTTTAAATTGGCACATATAACACCCATTTTTAAATCCGGAGATAGATCGGACATTAACAATTACAGAGGTATAAGCATTTTATCTTCTATTAGTAAGGTTTTCGAAAAACTAGTTGCTGAAGTAGTAGTAGAGTTTATAAGTCCTATTATTCATCCATGTCAGCATGGTTCTAATGTTTCTAATCTTTTGGAATATTCTACGTTCATCAGAAATAAATTTGGTAATGGTAAACAGGTAGATTCGGTGTACACGGATTTTTCTAGTGCTTTTGATGTAGTGGACCATGGTTTGCTACTATTTAAGCTGGAACGATATGGTATAGGAGGTGCTTTTACTTTATTAGTAATAATACAGTATTGTTAATGATTTTCAAAAAAAAAAAAATTTGCTGCCCTCAAAATTTTTTTGTGTACATTTCATGACTAGTAGACACGAAAAAAGCAATAAAAATTTTCACTCCGTCTGTCCGCCGTACGCCGTACGCCGTACGTCGACCGCCAAAATCCTTTGAAGGCTCGTAGCTCTCAAACCAGTGGAGCTATTAAATTTAAATTTTTTCTAGGAATAGACTGGGTAGACCCCTTGAATTGGCATTATTTTCAGGGGTGGGGGTGTGAGGGGGAAGGTGGGGGAAGCGTTTTAGACGAAAAATTTTGGTTTCTAGATCTCAGCAACCGCTTATGTTAGGAGACTGAAACTTGAAATTTCTATAAAGCTTTGATAGTGGACCCATTTGCAAAAAAATTTATGATATGGGTGAAGGGGTGTGGGAGTGGAGGGGGAAGCAATGCGTCCGAAACGCAAAAAAGTGGAGATCGACACATTCTAAAATCTATATCTCCTAAGCCGTTAATAGCAAGTAATTAAAACTTAACAAATATCTGTAGTTATACTAGGAGAGTAGATTGGATCAAAATTTTTGGGTAGGGGTAGTGACGTTTGGAGGTGGGGGTTAAAATACTGAACATTACGATATCTCCCAAACCAGTGGAACCAGAAAAACAAAATTCGGTTTGGATATAAAGCTTGATAAATAAAGATTGCTCAAAGAAAAATCTTTGAAGGGGGCGGGGGAGTACGTAAGTGGAGGGGATAAGAATTTTTCAAAAATAACACTTTTCATATTTCAATAACAGTGTAAGATGGATGCTTCAAATTTTTTCCAGAAGTAGGCCCAATAGAACCCTAGTAGGGAAAAAACATTTGGGGGTGTTGGTGTAGAGGGTGAGGGTGGGGAAGGGTGAGAAAGAAAAAGTTCCGATGCTTATATCTTAAGAATCTATAGAGATAGGAAGCTGAAACTTGGTCTTTAGATAGAGCTATAGTAGTGGCATGGTGGAAAAATACATTTTTTTTTAGGGGTAGCATGGTACGGTGGTGGGGGGTGTTTTTCCTAACTTTAGAACGGCTTAGGCTAAGAAGTTGAAACTCAGTACGTATATGTAAATTAACCAGAAAAGTAATTCTGATAAAAAAAAATTTAAACATTCATTGGCGTTCAGAAGGAGGGGGGGGGGCAAAAAAAATTATCAGTATATATATAATGCATATATTTTCACGATTTTCGTCATATCTTCTAGGTCTTTCCAAATATTGAATTCATTTTTATTCTACGGATTCTTCATATGAATACCTAGAATGTGTTTTCAAGATTTTTTGAAATTCGGCCCTTAAGAGGGTGTAAACTGGTTGTATACTTTTTCATGAATTCCACCATGTTTCTGAGGTCTGATCAGATATCGAATATCTTTTCACTTCCCCAGGCTTGTTTAATAATCACCTATTTTTAAGTTTTTTATTTTTCAGCCTCTAGACCGCATTCCGGAATATACCCAATTATTTCATTCATATGTTACACCCTTTTCTAACCGCTTTTTGTTAGGTTTTCAGTCACATAGTAACATATGCCGCATCCCCGAATAAACCACGTTCCGAACTTCTGCCGGAAAAATAATAAAGTTGCGCCCAGACTGTTGGCAGATTTTTTTGAACTGGTTGAAGTCCTACATATCCAATCGTACACAAAAAGTAAAATTTTTATCGCATTTATCCAAAAAAACTTCAGTTTCCTCGGGTTTTCCTCAAGGTAGCATATTGTCACAATTTTCATTAATGACGTGCCATTACTATTGAATGATTGCAAAGCATCCTTTTATGCTGATGACCTAAAAATCTTCAGAACAATTGACTCGACTTGGAGCGATTGTCTTATATTGCAAAACAATATTGACTTTTTATCTGTTTCGTGCTTAAAAAACGCTATGCAATTAAACGTTAAAAAATGTGCAGCAATAACCTTCTCTAGAAAAACAGCTGGCTCATTGCAGTTTGACTACAATATAAGCAATGAAAGGTTAAAACGTGTCACACAAATCAAAGATCTGGGGGTAATATTTGACACTAAGTTGACTTTCAAGTCGCACATTGATAAAATTTCAATAGTGGTATGACTATGTTAGGATTCTTAAAAAGGAGAGTCAAAGAATTCGGTGACCCATATTTGTGTAAGACTCTTTTCTGTACATTGTTGTTGCCTCTGTTTGAGTATGCAAGCGTTGTCTGGTCACCATCCACTCAAATTGACTCGTACAGGGTTGAAAGAGTACAAGTCCAATTTTTGCTGTTTGCTTTACGAAGACTCCAGTTTAGTAGCTACTGTTTGCCCTCTTATAAGTGTAGGCTACTTTTGCTGGATATGACCACGCTTGAGAAAAGAAGAGAGCTAGCTTCGGCAACACTAGCTTTCGACTTAATTAATCCTAATAGCCTAATATTTGTTGAGCACAGGTTTAATCTTCGAAACGGCAGAATCCTGAAAATGGAGAATCATTATTCGAACTTCATGATGAATGATATTAGAAACTTCAACCTGCATTCAGATTGTTACACCAGCTCTGTAAGTAGAACTACATACAATGGCAAAATAATGACTAAACTTAAGACACTATCTGCGAGTTAATGTTTAAGAAACTTTTAAAATTTTTAGGTCTAAGATATTTATTCTTTGTGCTGTTTTCTTGTTGTATTATTGAGTTGTAATATTAGTTTTAAGAGCAAAATTTAAGAATTTTTGTTTATATATATTGTAAAATAGACTTTAATTGTCTACAAATAAATAAATAAATAAGTAAAAATAAATAAATTTTTCGTCTAAAACGCTTCACCCACCTTCCCCCTCACACCCCCACCCCTGAAAATAATGTCAATTCAAGGGGTCTAAACAGACTATTCCTAGAAAAATCTTTATCAATTAACGGCCACCAAACGTATGACCTGACTTGCATTTTCATTTGGACAATACCACAATGATTCTCGTGTAGTACTTTCCAAATTTTATTGTGTAGTTTTATGGGGATTATCATGCGATTTGCATAAAATATGACATTTTCTTCACAAATAAGGGCCTTATATATTAATTTGTACGGTTTCAATGACTCTTTAATTATTTCCGGTCATCTATTTTACTCAGGCCCGGCCCTAGACTTTTCGGCGCCCGGTGCAATATACACTTCGACGCCCTAATCAATTTATAAAATAAATTTTTCACTAAAAAAAACCAAAAATATATATCAGATTATATCATTTGCTCGTTTGGTTTAAACCAATTAATTGTATAAACAAAATTGAGACGAAGTTCGCTATCGGCGGAAGGTCGGTGTCAAAATTTTAAAACTGTACCGAAACACATCGAAAAGTTTGCCCAACCGCTCGCCGTCGTAATTCTGTGTCCGTACGCGAACTTCACCGCCGCTAGTGAAGTTCTTCTCAATTGTGTTTATACCATTACTTCTCTTATATCATTCATCCAAAACATTCATTCCCCTCTAGCAAAAATGTAGTTTTTCCCATTTCCCCACATAATTCACCGAGGCGCATTCGCTCCATATCTATCTTTTTCTATTGTATAGAAATCATGTTCTGAGCTCTTTCAGCACACAATCAAATCAGCACCAAGCGCTGAGGCGCCGTGGGAGCGCTCGCTCCAAATGAATCGTACGAACACAACATTGTACTAGCTGATGAACGTATGAATGCAAAATTGGAATAGCAGATGATCGCACAAACGAAAAGCTGTACTAGTCGGTATCGAAGATTGAGAATATCTTTAAGAGGAAAGATTCAATGTTTTGGTTCTTGAACGAGAATTGAAAGAATGTTTTTAAAAAATGAAAAAATGGAAAAACCCTGCAAAATCTAGAATATGCATCGGAAAAAGTGTGGCAAATGTATTGAAGAAATCCATTCTATTAATTTCTAAGCATGTTTTAAATTTATTGCAAAATATTTGGAGAGATAATATGAACTAGCGCCTTCCTTAATTTGGCGCCCGGATCCAATGCGCCATTTGCACATATGGTAGGACCGGCCCTGATTTTACTTTATTATTTATAATACAGTATTGTTATCGATTTTTAAAAAAAAAAATTTGCTGCCCTCAAAATTTTAAGCAATAAAAGTTTGCACCCCGTCTGTCCACCGTACGCCGTACGTCGACCGCCCCAAAATCCTTTGAAGGCTCGTAGCTCTCAAACCAGTGGAGCTATTAAATTAAAATTTTTTCTAAGAATAGACTGGGTAGACCACTTGAATTGACATTATTTTCAAGGGAGGAGGTGTGAGGGGAAGATGGGTGAAGCATTTTAGACGAAAAATTTTGATTTCTAGATCTCAGCAACCGCTTATGTTAAGAGGCTGAAACTTAGAATTTCTATAGAGCTTTGATAGTGGACCCATTTGCAAAAAAATTACTGATATGGGTGAAGGAGAGTGGGAGTGGAGGGGGAAACACAAAAAACACAAAAAAGTTTTTGGTGAGGGTAGTGGCGTACGGGAGTGGGGGTTGAAATACTTAACATTACGATATCTCACAAGCCAATGGCACCAGAAAAACAAAACTCAGTTTGGATATAAAGCTTGATAAATAAAGATTGCTCAAAGTAAAATCTTTGAAGGGGGCAGGGGAGCATAGAAGTGGGAGGGATAAGAACTTTTCAAAAATAACACGTTTCATATCTCAATAACAGTGTAAGATATATGCTTCAAATTTTTACCAGAAGTAGGTAGAGGGTGAGGGTGGGAAAGGGTGAGAAGGAAAAAGCTCCGATGTTTACATCTTAAGAATTTGTAATGATATAAACTTCAAACTTCGTATTTAGATAGAACCATAGTAGTGGCATGGTGAAAAACTAATTTTTTTTTTAGGGCTAGAATGGTACGAGGGTGGAGAGTGTTCTCCCTTACTTTAGAACGGCTCATGCTAGAAAGTTGAAACTCGGTACGTATATGTAAATCAACTAGAAAAGTAGTTCTAAGAAAAAAATTTGAATATTTTTTGACGTTCAGAAGAAGGAGGCAAAAAAAATTATTAGTAAAAATAAAATGCATATATTTTCACGATTTTCGTCATATCTACTAGGTCTTTCTAAATATGGAATTCATTTTTATTCTACGGATTCTTCATATGAATACCTAGAATGTGTTTTCAAGATTTTTTGAAATTCGATCCCTAAGAGGGTGTTAACTGGTTGTATACTTTTTCATGAATTCCACCATATCTCTCAGGTCTGATCAGATATCGAATATCTTTTCACTTCCCCAGGCTTGTTTAGTAATCATATATTTTTAAGTTTTATCTTTTTCATCCCTTAGACCGCATCCCGGAATATGACCCAATTATATAATTTCGGGAAGGGGTTAGAATATGGTGTAACATATGACCATATTCTAACCCCTTCCCGAACTTTTTGTTAGGTTTTCACCATACACCGCATCCCCGAATTGAACACGTTCCAAACTTCTGCAGGAAAAATAATAAAGTTTCGCCCAGACTGTTGGCAGGTTTTTTAACATAGTCAAAGACTTGAAGTTATATATTATTTTTTCCCATTTCACTTACAATTTTACTTTGATAAATTGGATCTTCATTGAAAACTATCTTCTATAAGTAATCGTGATAAGCAATCCGCGTTCGACATTTTTGAACCTGGATGATAAAATATTTGGTATTTATTCATTGACAATCTATAAATTGCCCATCGTTGTATCCTAGCTGCTGCAATACTAGGAATATTTTTGTTGGGATTAAAGATCTCTTTAAGAGCTTGATGATCGGTACATATTGTAAATTCTTTTCCGTAAATATATTAATGGAATTTTTTTACAGCATAGACAATAGCTAATGCTTCTCTATGGATTTGTGAATAGTTCTTTTCTGCGGCAGACAACGTGCATGAGACCAACATTACTGGCTTCTCTTCACCGTTGTAATAGTGGGACAATACTGCTCCTATCCCATAAGGGCTGGCATCAGTAGCTATCACAAAAGGTTTACTAGGATCAAATAATTCTAGTAAATTAGAGCTTTCGCATTTTGAAAACAATTTTCTTTGGAATCTGACCATTCAAATTTGACTCCTTTATTTAATAATTCATATAATTGACTTAAATGTGTGTATAAATTAGGAATAAATCTTCTGTAATAATTTAATAGCCCCAGAAATAATTGTAATTGAGTGATATCTTTGGGTGATGGTGCGCCCATAATAGCTTTTACCTCTTTAGAATTTGGCTGTACAGAGTTATTTGATAGAATATGGCCAAGATATTCAACTTTGGATTTTAGAAATTTACATTTTTCAAGATTAATTTTGACATTATGTGTATTAAGACGATTTAAGACTTCGTTCAATAGTCCAGCTGGTTCGCGAAATGGACTGTATACCTTACCTCACGCCACAGGTTTAATGGTCGGGTTAAGCCACGAGCTTCCTGTTAACTTTAAAAACTCCAAACAACAAATTACAAAAAAACAAGATTTGAGATCTCTTAGATGATTATTTTATTTTGCACGTAACTAAAAGAACGATCTGTCTCGCTTGACTGGTAGTAAAGAAGTGACGTGCTGCATGTCGCTTATCAATCGCTGCACCGGTCCGCCCCTGCACGTCGCAGCTACCGACCACTGTCCCTTCTTCCACAGAGCTATCACTCATCCGCTGCAGCACCGGCCTGAGCCTGCGCACCGGAGCGAGCGATCACTTTGCCTTCTTCAACACACTGCGCCCTTCAATGCTGTGCTTCAACATCTACAGGATGAAGGCACAGTTTTTGCACCGGTCCTTCCAAAATTAACGGCTTCTTTTTCTTCATCCAATTCACTGAGGGCATTTGAATTCGCACGTTCCGTACTAATCCATCCCGTCCTGGCAGCACCTCCACCACTCTTGCCATCTTCCACATTGTCGGCGGAATATTTTCGTCTCGCACGATGACCAGATCTCCTACCCGCAAATTCTGGCATTGGTGCCTCCATCTCGGGCGTTGCTGCATTTCATTCAAGTAATCATTTCGCCATGCCTTCCAAAAAATCTGACTCATTTTCTGTATGCGCTCTAGGTGTCTTAAGGCATTATCCGGGATTTCACTAATATTCGCCCCGAATGGTTGTACCATTGACCCACTAATGAGAAAGTGCGCTGGAGATAAGAATTCCAAATCGTCTGGATCGTTTGAAAATGGGGATAGCGGACGCGAATTCGTAATTGCGCTTGTTTGTGACAACACCGTTCGAAAATCACTAACCGCAAGATGGTTTGCTCCAATGACTCGGCGCAAATGATATTTCATCGCTTTAACAGTAAGTAAGTAAGTTCTTTATTGAAGTATAACATAATAATAACATATTCCATTTTCTTCAAATCACATAAGCCAAAGAGGCTTGAGTGTGAGAGAGCAGTTATCTTTAACAACTATTATCTAAAATTTACAAACCATTCTTGGTGTTTTACAATTTTATATATGTATATATGCGTATATAAAAATAATGAACATAAAAAGTAGGTCTTACTACAAGGAAAAAGGGGAAAAAAAGAAATGTTATTGAGGAAAATAAGATATTCGATCGCAAAAGTTCGGATTTGCGAAAACAAACAGCTTAAATACTAATTTAAAGTTACTTATGTTTAAATTTAATTTTACATTAAGTGGAATATTATTAAAAGCTCTAGGCCCCAAAATACTGATTTGTTACATTTCTGTGTATGAATACATTTGTTTACCTCACTACGAGTATTATAGCAAGTGCTGCGAGTTTTAAATTTATTTTGATTTACATACATAAATTTTAGTAAATTAAATACATAAATTTGCCTTATATTCATGATATTAAATTCCAAAAAAGCTTGTGTTGTCGAGTAGTATTTATTTTTTTTAAGACAAATTTTTACCGTTCTATTTTGTAAATTACGCAATGTTGACAAAGTTGCGGTAAATGTAGATCCCCAGCACAAAATACCGCACTGAAGAATACTCTGAAATAGCGCAAAGTATACGAGCCTCATAACTGTGAAATCTAATATATCACAAAGGATATAAAAAGAATGTAAGGTTTTACGTAATTTTCCACTAATAAAATTTATATGTTTGTCCCACTTAAGTTTTCGATCTATTATTACTCCTAGGTATTTGATTTCATTAACGCTTTCAATTTCTTTGCCTTGAAGACTGACAGTTGCATGTGGACCGTTGGTTGGTTTAAAGTCACCAAATTCAATGACTTTGGTCTTAGATAAATTCAATCTCATTTTATTTTTCATTAGCCAATCATTTACAACCTTAAGACCTGTATTTGCCATGGAGTAGGCATTTGGCCAATACTTATTCTTGAAAAGAAGTACTGTGTCATCAGCAAAGCTTACAATGTGTCCGCCCATAGTCCGGTCCATCAGGCAAAGATCGTTAATGTATATTAGAAATAATAGAGGACCCAGTACTGTTCCTTGAGGAACTCCACATTGAACCACCTTAGTGTGACTCATGACTTCGCCGATTCTCACAGTTTGCGTTCGATTACTAAGGTAAGATTTAAACAAAGAATAGAAGTTATTTGTTATTCCGAGGTTAGCTAATTTATTAAGGAGCGGGTGGTGATTTACAGTATCAAAAGCTTTCTGAAGATCTAAGAAAATAGCTATCGATTTTTCATTGTTATCTAGTGAATTATAAATGGATTCGGTAACATCGAATATAGCATCAGAGGTACTTAGGTTTTCTTGAACCCGTATTGGTTTCCAGCTAAAACTTTGTTTTCTTCTAGATATTTTGCAAGGCGCCTCTTAATGGCTTTATATTTGACAAAAGTGAAATAGGCCGATAATTGCTTGGGTTCTTTCTATCTCCACTTTTGTGTAGAGGGACTATTACTGCACACCTGCTTCCCATAATCCGCCTTGATGCGGTGCATACGGTGTTGTGAACCGCCATTCAGTTCCAAGCGCCTGCAGCCCCATGTCAGCATTTCTCCAGCTTCGGAGCATGGCTGCTAATTCCTTTTCCGCTGCCGTAAAATTTGTCCCATTATCACTCCATAATCGTGCACATGGCCCTCGTGTACTGGTGAGCCGCATAAACCCTTGGACAAAGTCGTCGGCTGATAATCCATCAACTTATTCCAAGTGGACCGCCTTTGTCGCCATGCAGATAAATACCGCCACGTACTTCTTTTCCATGACTTTGCATCGACCTCTGCCCATTTTTAATAAAAATGGTCCTGCATAATCCATACCAGAATGCTCAAACGGACGGCATGGTCTGACTCGGTCGGATGGAAGTTCACCCATCAGTTGTTGAACGTTGGATCGACGCTGGTGTGTGCACTCGAAGCAGTTTAATGCATTTGCTTTGATCGCCCGTGCTAGCTTCGTAATCCAAAATTTTTGCCTCAGATAGGACATCATTTGGCGTGCTCCTCCATGCAATGTGCGTTCAAGTGCTTGTTGAATTAAGAGTTTCGCGAGTTGACTCACATCCGGAAGCAACACAGGATGACGTTGCTCGTACGGCAGCAAGGCCCTATCCAATCGCCCACCCAATCACATGATGCCAGTTTTATCGATGTATGGATTGAAACAGCATATTGCGCTCGTTCTATCGATGCCACTACCCCCATCATTTCTCAATGCCTTGAATTCCTTTGCATAGTAGATCTCTTGCTCATGCCGTATCCAATATTCCTGCGCCAGGTTGAATTCTTCATTGCATAGCCCACCATGTCGGCGCTCTTGTAGAGGCATGTTAGGGCCATTCTTAAAGCGCGAATGAGTGTTGAATTTGAACCGAAACATCCATGCTGTGATGGTCATTAATCTGTTTGCGTTAGATGCACGCATTAGTAGATTCGTTCCATCCATCGTAATACTCATAGCAAATAGTCCCTTTAGCTTTGACCGTTGCTTGACCTCTTCGCCCTCGTTGCTATCCTTTGATTCATGTCGAATTATACGTGCACTGTCATCTGATAATTGTGCTTGGTTCTGCGACCAGTGTTCCGGCAGTTTACTTAACCATGTTGGGCCATGCTACCATAAATTTGATTTGCGCAGTTCTATGGCTGTTGTACCTCAGCTCAACATGTCTGCTGGATTCTCTTCTGATGGCACATACCGCCAATCAGCATCATGCGTCAAACGATTGATTTTCTGCACTCGATTATTGACGAATACCTTCAGTGTTGCAGCATCCTTCACCAGCCAAGCCAGTGTAATTTGAGAATCTGTCCACAGCGTTGTTTTGAAACAAGACACCCCAGCTGCTCGTTTGAATGTAGAAACCAATTCGCTCAGCTGTTGTGCTGCGCATAGTTCCAACCATGGTATTGTTATGGTCTTTATCGGAGCCACTCGGGATTTGGCTGCCACCAATGTGCATTCGATGCTACTTGCTGTTTCTACTCGCACATATAATACAGCGCCATAAGCCAGCATTGACGCATCAGCAAATCCGTGCAATGAAACGTTCCGCTGTTCACTTAGTCCTAGCCAACGTGGTAATTTGATGTCAATCACTTGCGGTAGCTGCTGTTGAATTTGCTGCCATTCGTCGTATATCTCTGACGGCACTGGCGCATCCCACTTTATTTTTGCCGTCCATAACTTCTGCATCAACATCTTAGCCACAACTATGACTGGGCCAATGTAGCCATTTGGATCAAATAGCTGCGCTATTTGGCTAAGCAATTTGCGTTTAGACATTGCCTGTCTATCGAGCTGTGGTGATGGCTTGAATTTAAACATCAGCTCGTCAGTTTCGGGCATCCAACGCAATCCTAATACGGTTGTGTCACCGAATTCACTTAATTCCAGCTCATCCTTTATTCGGCCTCCAGCCTGTTCTGGAACGACATTTGGCTTATTCGAACGCCATTTGTCGAGCTCAAAGCCACAGGCTCTCAATAATTCATTCATTTCCTGACATAACTGCTGCGCCCTTGCCGTATCTTGAGCCCCTGTCAAGCAGTCATCCATGTAGAAATCCTTTATAACGGCTGCTGCACCTATGGATATTGTTCTTTCTGATCCTTTGCTGCTTGTATCATGGCTCGAACAGCGCAATGAGGTGCCGATGCCATTCCAAAGGTAACCCCTGTAAGCCAATATTCCTTGCCCTCACTGGACTCCGTTGGCCTCCAGAAGATGCGCTGCAAATCCCATTGACTTGGGTGAATTTTTACTTGCAGATACATCTTCCTTATATCCGCTGTAATTGCGACTGGATTGCATCGAAAGCGCATAATAAGTGGTGCAAGATCCTCTTGTAGCTTTTCGCCGATCAATTGTGCCTCATTCAATGAAATCCCGCAATCGGTCCGACATGATGCGTCTGTAGCGGCACCACTCTTTGGTGCGCCACACGGTTAGCTGCGACGGTGAAAGTCGCGGCAAGACGGTCGCCAGCGTCCGGGGGGCGAGCGTCGTGCAACACAATGGGACACGATTTGTCCGTGTGCCGGGATGAGTGCTGCGTCACGGCACTAAACTGCCTGCGTCCAGGGGCGAGTGTCGGCAGCGGCGGTGGTCCTGAGTATGCCTGCGTCCGGGGGCAAAATGTCCGAGGTCGCCTACGTACGGGGGCGATATGTCTCAGGTCACCTGCGTCCGGGGGCGGCGGGAGCTTGCGACGGTCTTAAGAATGCCTGCGTCGCAGGCTGATAAGAACTGAAACTTTGGTCTGCTACTGCTGGACTAATAAAAAACGCCTGGTCACCTATAATTCAATACTCAATAATTTATTTTCCTAACTAGCCTATAAATAGTTACAACATTCAATTCTGGTTAGGTCCCACTCTAAATTTATTTCGGATATTTCGAAGCTAAACAAAAGGTGACCTAACGGTACATTTTAATTTTGTGATGCTAAGTGCATCGTACAATTTTATTTTTTTTGATATTGTGGGTAATTTACCCGGACACAGTGGAGTCCCTATAAATAGCCGACATCACCCCCCTTCCAGACGAAGGCGTAATGAGTTTTTATGATTGTGGAAGAAAATTACTTTACTTTAAATTTAACCTTCTTTTTACTTTCGGAATTCGATTCTAAGACAAACGCTGGTTTTAAACGGTCGATGCTTACGAACGTATTTTTCTCGTTTATATTTATTACGTAATGTTTTCGAAATCTACGTACTACCGCGTATGGACCTTCGTATGGCGGTTGCAAGCCTGGTTTAATTCCCTCGGCTCGAACAAAAACTTGCTCACAATTCTCTAAATCCTTTGGGATGTAGACTGGGGTGTTGGTATTTTTCGCGTTTGTTGGTTTCAACTTCGACATGTTGCTGCGCAGTTGGGTGACAAAGGGACAGGCTCAAAATCGCCTGAGGAGTTGTCAATAAAATATTCGGCTGGGAGTTTCAGTGTTTGACCGAAAACTAATTCTGCCGGCGAACAGTTCAAATCCGATTTGAAAGCCGCTCGTAGTCCTAGAAGGATTATCGGGAGTTCTTCTGTCCAATTTATTTGGTTCTCGCGACATTTCAGGGCTGTTTTTAACTGGCGGTGAAAACGTTCGACCATCCCGTTTGCTTGTGGATGGTAAGCCGTCGTGTGAATTCTATAGCTTCCTTGGCATTTGCTTAATTCGAAAATTAATTTTGACTCGAATTGTGTGCCTTGGTCAGTTGTGATTCTGGAGGGAACGCCGAAACGAGAGATATATTCCCGGAAAAAGGTTTTTGCGACCGTGTTTGCTGTAATATCTCGAAGTGGGTATGCCTCTGGCCAACGGGTAAAACGGTCAAATATGGTTAAAAGGTAACTAAAACCGTTCGAAGGCTTCAAGGGACCGACTAGATCCATATGAATGTGCTCGAAACGACTATTTGGTAGCGTAAACTTGCCAAGAGGCGCCCTGGTGTGCCGAGTTACTTTGGAGCGTTGACAACCAATGCAGTTCTTCGCCCAGCGATTGATATCTGCGTTCATTTTGGGCCAAAAGAATCGCTCACTTATTAGCTTTCTTGAGCCACGGATTCCGGGGTGAGTCATGTCATGAAGTGACCTGAAAACTGCTGAACGAAGTTTCTGAGGTACAAAAGGCCGTATTTGAGCGGTTGAAACTTCACACCACACTGAAAAGTTGACTAAAGGAAATACTCGTTTTTCCAGTTTGAAAGTGGAAGTTTTTGATTTAGGTGCCGACTGAAGTTCCTTTAATTCCTGATCGATTTCTTGGAATTTGATAAGGTTTTCCAGGGTTAATTTTTCACTATCTACAGAACAAAGTGAAATATTTTCTGTGCGAGACAGTAAGTCAGCCACTACGTTGTCGCGACCTTTGATATGCCGCATATCGCTTGTATGTTGGGCGATAAAATCCAAGTGTCGTGTTTGTCTAGGGCTTCAATCTGCTTTGGTATGTAATGCCGTTGTTAAAGGTTTGTGATCCGTATACACGGTGAAATAACGACCTTCCAAAAAATGCGAAAAATGTTTAATCGCTAGATAAATGGATAGAAGTTCGCGATCGAAAGCGGAATACTTGCATTCGGCGGTACTAAGTTTTTTTGAGAAAAACCCCAAAGGCTCCCAGAGGTTGTCTTCGCTTAGTTGGTCTAGAACCGCGCCGACTGCGATGCTTGAAGCATCTACAGTGAGTCGTAGTTTTGCGTCGTTCAAAGGGTGAACGAGAAGTGTTGCATTAACTATCGCTTCTTTAATTTTATTCACTGCATCCACACACTCTTCCGGCCAAGTAAAAGTTTTAGTTTTTTGCTTTTTGTTGGAGAGTTGTGCGACAAGAGTGTGAATTGGTGCCAAAAATTCTGCGTGTTTGAGGATGAATCTGTGGTAATAATTTACCATTCCCACAAAGCGTTGAGTGAGCCGAAGAGAGTTTGGACTGGCAAAATTTTGAATAGCTTGGATGCGCACGTCTGAAGGAAGAATTCCGTTTTTGTTAATCTTATGACTTAGGAAATCGATTTCTTCAACTCCAAATAAGCACTTGGTGTTGTTGATTTTAAGATCGTAATATGCAAGTTGCGCGAATAATTTTCGTAGGTGATCTGCATGCTCTGCATGGGATCTGCTTGCTACGAGTATGTCGTCAATATAGACGAAAACGAAAGGTAGCTCTCGAGTTACTTCGTTCATAAACCTTTGAAAAGTCTGGGCTGCGTTGCGCAAACCAAACGGCATTCGGGTGAACTCAAAAAGTCCGAAAGGCGGTTTTATTGCTGTCTTGCATATGTCCTCTTCAGCTACCGGAATATGATGATACGCCCGCACTAAATCCACTTTTGAAAAAACGGTGCACCCTTGGAGTTGGAGTGAAAAATTATGGATGTGTGGAATCGGATACCGATCGGGTGTAGTGATTGCGTTTAAACGCCGATAGTCGCCACATGGGCGCCAATCGTTGGGGTCCCTTTTGGGCACAAGATGCAGTGGTGAAGAGACAGGTGAAGACGATGGACGACATATACCCAATTGTAGCATGTGATCGAATTCTGTCTTAGCTGGCCTTAGTTTTTCAGGTTTCAATCGACGGGGTTTTGAAAAAGGAAGGTGCCCATTCGTAACAATGTGATGTACGACCTTGTGGTTTGCTGGTAGAGAATAATCGGGTGCTGTAGTGAGAGTAGGAAACTCTTCAACGATTGCGCCATAATCTCCATTGTTTTTGCTTAATTTCGGTGGGTCCGAAAACCCTTTGCACCTAATCCCGTCAACTGATAGCTTTGTTGCTGAATCGATCAGTTTTCTTTTTTTCATGTCAATAGTTATACCGAATTTGTTTAACAAATCTACGCCAATGATTGGTTTTTGAACGTCGGCAACCACGAAAGGAAAAGTGAAAGGTCGCCGTAAACCAATGTCGAGCTTCAATAATTTGATACCGAAAGTTTTGATTGCGGATCCGTTGGCGGCAGTGAGATTCGTTTCCGTTTTATTAAATTTTTCTTTGGGAAATAGGTTTTTTGGAATAACCGACACCTCCGCGCCCGTGTCGATTAGAAAATTGCACTTGTTCTCAGAACAGCGTGCAAACAAACGGTGTGCAGGTTTAATCCGACTGTCTGTTGTAGCGACAGTCGGGTTGATTAGTTTTTTTTTATCGGTAGTGAGCTTTGGCTTAAAATTACATGGGCTTACGCATTTGGTTGCTTTTTCGGCGAAACGCGCATGATACCAGCAACTAGTGTCACCCGACTGCGCAGACGTGTTTCGTTGATTTTTGTTGTTTTTCTTATCATTTCGCGTGCGGCTGCGACTGCGGTTCGAACCCTGATTGCGATTAAAGCCGCGAATTTCTTTTCGCAATTCGCTAATTTCCTTTTTTCAAGGATTCCAATTCGCCATCACGGGTCGAAACGATCGCACTTATATTTGGTTTTTGCGTCACTTCCCACATTTTATCTGCGAGATCAAGTTGTTGCTCGAATTTTTGATCTTTAGCTACTGCTAAAGGAATAGACACTGTGGCCGGTAATTTGCGTTCCCAAAGGGTTCGGATAAGCGTATTCCCGATGGCGGTAATATTTCCGGCCAAATTTGTCATGTGTCGGAACAATTCCGAAGGTTTGCGATCGCCTAGGTCCTCCGAGCTTAATAACTGCTCTAACCTTTTTTTCTTCCGATGCGCTATGGCGCTTAATTAATGTCAGTTTTAAACTCTCATACTTTTCCGACGCGGGAGGAGTGTTTAACAAATCAATCACTGAATTAATTGCTTCGACCGGCAATGAAGCTAAAACGTACGCGTATTTGCTTTCATCTCTCCTAATCTTCTAATCTCTGCTGCGATAAACCATGCAGAGGGAGCCTTGTCCCAAAATGTTGGGAGTTTCACATATGCGACTTCTACTTCTTCCTCCGTCATCTTCGATCGAAAAGACAGAAAGGCTTGAAGAGTGCACGTAAATTGAATGTGTTTCAAACTAAGGTTTAAGGAAACAGAAAAACACACAAGTGATATATATATCACTGTAATGTCGATTAGGATCGATTGTACACTTTTTTAACTTTGCGAAACGAGCAAAACTGAAACTTTGTTCGCGGATAAACACTGATACGTCACTGAATAAAAAAAAATAAACTTCGCGCACCAAATCGAATTCCGATGTAATTACATCATCCACTTTTATGTGATAGATAAAAATTTTGTTTTTGTAAAAGAAAAGAATACAAAAATTTTTAAACATACGTGATTTTTACGCCTTGAAGATGTTGGAGATGACGAGATGATTGTTGATGATGATGAGTTGCTTTCTATGATGATGCTGATGAAGGTTCCATGATGTTGACTTGATGGTGCATTTGTTGATAATACAGCTTATGTTGAAAGTGCTGAAGATGATTTGGTGTTGATAATTATGTTGATTTTTTGATGAGTTGCTGCTGACTCCTCTTGAGGAGGTGTGTCGGGGTCGACAAGTATGTGACACCAACGTCGGGGTCACCAATTATGTAGCGGCACCACTCTTTGGTGCGCCACACGGTTAGCTGCGACGGTGAAAGTCGCGGCAAGACGGTCGCCAGCGTCCGGGGGGCGAGCGTCGTGCAACACAATGGGACACGATTTGTCCGTGTGCCGGGATGAGTGCTGCGTCACGACACTAAATTGCCTGCGTCCAGGGGCGAGTGTCGGCAGTGGTCCTGAGTATGCCTGCGTCCGGGGGCAAAATGTCCGAGGTCGCCTACGTACGGGGGCGATATGTCTGAGGTCGCCTGCGTCCGGGGGCGGCGGGAGCTTGCGACGGTCTTAAGAATGCTTGCGTCCGGGGGCAAAGGGTCTGAGGACAACATTGCTGAGTTGGCCATTTGAGCGTTCCTAATGCCTCGGGGGAAATCATGTTTGCCTGTGAGCCACTATCGCATAATGCACGCAATGGTTGTGATATCCTCGCATGTGCTTGCAATCGCACTTCTGCCGTGGCCAATAATGCTGCACAAAAATTCTCTGACTCGTTCATTCTTCTTCTTCCTTCCACTGACATTTCCACCAAGCCCTCTGTGGTGAGCACGCCAAGGCCTCCGTGCTCAGCAATTATGGTTGATTGCTATTGCGTGGTAGCCGGAGCGCTAACCGCCTTGCTAGTGCTCGACATGTTGATCGCACTGCGTGTCGTGATAGACTGGCTCCTGATCTGATCTTTATTTGGACACAAGCAGCTGTTATGAGGCAATCGGCACCGTGGACATTTTCTATCCTTGCATTCAGTTGCCTTGTGTCGGGATGAAAAACAATTCCCACACATCTTCTGCTTGTTTACATATGCCCATCGCTCTGACAGAGTTAATGCTCTGAATTATGTGCATCTGAATGGCCAATGCCGTTCACCACTGCCCAGACTGCACCTCGGTCTTTGTTCATCGCCTCTACCTAAACCGATAGCGGGAACCGCTAGAGTTGCTGCATTTCGTTGATCTTGATCTGTTGGACGACTGATTTCTCCCAGCAGTCCCATTAATGTGCTGGAACGTAACTCCAAGAATTCATACATTTGATATAATGTCGGTAATGTAGCTGGAAGCCGACGCAATGACCACTGTGACAAACTCTCGGGGTCCAGCAATGCTTCAATGCGATGGATTAACAAATGTTCGGCGATTCGATCTGGCGTTAGCAACAATTGAAGTTGGCGTTGAGCACTTCGGAAAGTGTCCAAAATATCCCGTACTGCTGCGCAAGTTGGTCGCTGTATCTGGCGCAAAGAGTCCATTTTTCGTAAATGCACCTGTATGGTATTGTGTTCATTGTCATAC
Source organism: Beris chalybata (assembly GCA_949128065.1). Classification (NCBI taxonomy): domain Eukaryota; kingdom Metazoa; phylum Arthropoda; class Insecta; order Diptera; family Stratiomyidae; genus Beris; species Beris chalybata. Next base: position 55,205,968 of record OX421895.1, read on the forward strand.
GAATGACACAACCCTTGCCATGCCTGTGGATAGCTTTCACCGCAATCCAGCGTCCAATTGCCCAGAATGTCGCGAGCACGCCCTTCAACTGCGCCCAACAGGTATCTTAGCTTTTGCGAATTGGTAAAACGTGCATTATTGTGCACTTCTGCGATGAATGTGTTTCGAAAATATGCCCAGTCTTCATCTCGCCCCGAGAAACGTGGAACATTGGCTGGCTCAGCTAACTGAATTTGAATTGTTTGACCGGATGCACCGACCGGATGCACCGACCGAAAGTGTCGTTGAACCGGTTGCGGGAGCTTTAGCTGACCAACCCATCGCTTGCGCAGCAATCAGACGAGCTCGCAGAGTTGTCTTGAACATCATATACATATTCGAATGGCATGTATATTCCTTACCAATGCGTTCCAATGCGATTTCTGAATGCACCATCGTTCGTAACGAACGCCATTCCAGCTCAATCTCGGACCATAACACTTCTAGTCGCTCAAGCTGCACTCCTATCTCTGGAATGGACATAGCCTTCACCTCCTCATCCGTTCGGTCTCGCGCATGTATTCCAGCGCGAAAAAAGCTTGCTGCATGGTCGGTGGCACGACGATTCGATTATCCGAATGTTGCCGGATACTGCGGTGTGTGCGACGACTGCGCCGTGAAGTCACATCTACCATTTCGGCATCCATTTCACGTTGATGCTCTTGAGTTATGCGCACGAATTGGCCTGGTTCGTAGTATTCTGCAAAAAGAAAATATAAGAATATGTTCCGCTAGCTATAGCGCACTTATGACTGCTCTATAGGAGCAACATCTTCGATTCCGTTTACTTGCGCGCAATACCATGGTCATCAGGCCGTCCACAATCAGCCCAATGGCCTCCATATCCATTTTTCCATTAAATATACATTGGCAGCGCACCAGTACAGTATCGGTATGCCGAGCGCCTTTCAGCATTACCATTGCGCATATTCTTCTCATGTATTTCTTGAAGACCGTATTCTTCTAAATACAAATGGTCAATTCCATCCGTTGCAGCCATCAAGTTTCACAAAGTGTGAGAAATTATTCGTGCTATCAAGCGGGTGCAGAAAGTATACACCCCTCGCACCCGTTCAAATAGTGCTGACAAAAAGGACAACTCACGGATCGCCTACAATATTATGCCGTTGGTATGCAGAGCGCCTTACTGTATTACCATTGTGCGGGATCATATCCGGACAAACATTGGCAGCGCACCAATACCACAGAATCGGAGATGTGCCACCTTTCAAGCAAATATCTACCTACCACTAGCGGACATGCGCTCGTCCTCCGAACTGCGCTCGCACTCTTCGTCGGTCCTGACTACAGATTGCGTTCCTAATGAGATGAGAAATAAACGGAATTAAATTGCGCACTGTAACTTTCCACTGACGACCATCAGCAATGCAACGCCCTTTCCTCGAAAATCACAATAAAACAAAACCTAACAGCTCTAAACAATTGACTGCGCCCTTAACTCAACACGTGTTCCCTGTGCTCAAAACCGTATAAAGAGAAGAATAAAAAAAACATCAAATAAACTAACCGACAATGCGTTGCCCCTATTTGCTCGAAAACCACACTACCACAAAAGCAATCCGATCCAAACAATTTAATGCGCCCTTGCCTCAACACGTGTTTCCTATGCGCGAAAGGAACACACAAAAAAAACTTTTCCGTGCACCACACTCACTGATTCATATTTGATATTTTATCCGGCTCGCTGGACCATGTTCAATAGTCCAGCTGGTTCGCGAAATGGACTGTATATCTTACCTCACGCCCATAGGCGCGCCGTAGGGGGGGCCAGGAGGGGCCGGGACCTCCCCAGACCCCAGCTTGGACCCTCCCAGAAAAATAATGCTGGCCCCTTCCAGAAAAAGAATTCTTTCTTATCCTACTGCAAGCACTTTCCTTTCAAATTTTTACAAAGATCGACTTGGTTTTCGTTCGATACTTTCATTCAAATAAATGCTTGATATGGGTCATTCCATGAAAAATCGCAAAAGTTGTGACCTTACCATCGCCGATTCTTTAGAAAATTTTTTTGCTTGAAGAACTAGTGAAAAAAAAAATATAATTTCAATTTTTTTTTTCTATCTCATTTTTTTTGTTAGTTATAGTATGTTAAAGATTTCGCAAAAATGGTGTCAAAGCCCTCTTTGAAAATTCATATCTCTGTTAATTTTTATCACAGAATAATAAAATAGGACTTATTTTAAAGGGGAAGGTTGTCGCAAAATAAGAAAAATACCAATAAAATTTATCCTTGATTTTTTTTTTTAAAGGATAACGATTTTGTCCTTTATCCTTGAATATCTCAAATTACCGATGATTTATTTTTTTATTTTTTTATATTTTGTGTATTATACTGTTCTTCAAAACATATCAAAAAATCAACTTGGGATCGCAATGGGATCGGGGTAAAAAAATAGAAGAACACCAGTGGTTCTCAATTATTTCATAGAAAAGTTACAATTATTTTGATTACTTACGAGTACTCGTATGTAAAGAGGATTTAATTTTATGATACTACATTTATGGCCAGCTGTTAAAATCATAAATTTAGGATAGTTTAGTTCAATAATAACTTAATTGAGCAACTAATTGTGAGTGTTTAAATAAATTTATCCCATAAACCATTAAATTTAAAATAACAAGAATTATCTCATTTGGAATGTCTCACTAACCAGAAAATAATAGGTAGGCAGGTAAGGCAATAAAAAAATGAATATCAATTAAATGTCCTTTTTTGATAAGTATGTATATAAATATAGGCTTACCTCAAATACAATTCAGTCGTGCTTGCAGTATTAAGAAGACAAAATCTAATTTATTATTTTACAAATCATGAAAAAAATTAACTGGTCAAAATCGCGTTGCTGTAATCCTTTTGGAGAATCAATACATTGGCCAAAAATATCGGATTTACGACCTGTGCAACCATGGATGATTTCTAGAGTACCAGCGATGACTTCAGCATGAAAAATTTGCTCTTCCTGTAGAAAAAGGGTTAAAATGCTACCAGGAACATCAACGGAGATTACTGATGATGATATGTTCGACCATAGGAAGAAGAACCTTTCTCTTTGAATACAGATGAGGAGCCCGGCGACGATGAAGCGCTACACCAAAATTTCATCAGTAAGGAAGCCGCATTAAACTCATTAAATGAATGTCTTCGATATTTAGGAGAAGAACCTTTCGACAAAAGACGATTTACCAGAGAAAACTACATCCGGAAAAAGCTTGAAGATGTGAAAAGAATCGTATTAAAAAAAAATTTTGGACTAGAAGATCAAAAGGACCAACCACGAGAGGACGAGATGATTGACAGATTGAGGACTGAATATTCAACCGCCAGTGAGAAGAATATCAAGCAATTTATTTTATCTGTAAGTCCTGATAAATGGACTAGAAAAAGAACATGTGAGGAATTTCCCGGAACATCTTCGTATGCAGAGTTTATAGATTGCTTTGTTCAACAACTTCCTTCTTTACTTCGACACGCATTCTTCACTGAACAACAAGCCAAATATTTTGAAGAGAAAAAGAATAAGTTACCAGTAAATGAGGTTGTTGTGGTTATGGATTTTTCAGAAAACTATTCCTTCGTTGTACAAGATGCGGTGCAAGCGTTTCACTGGAATAACTCTCAAGCCACAATCCATCCGTTTGGGATTTATTATAGGGTGGAAGGACAACAGGACGTTCAAACCACAAATTTTGTAATTATTAGCGATTGTTTGCAACATAACAATATAGCCGTTCATCTATTTCAACGCTATTTAATAAAATTCTTTACAGATAAGTGTTTTAATGTTAAGAAAATACATTATTTTTCGGATGGTTCAGACGCTCAATATAAAAACCGGAAAAATTTCTTTAATTTGAGCAAGCACACTGAGGAATTCGAAATTGATGCAGAATGGAATTTTTTTGCCACCGCCCATGGTAAAAATATCTGCGATGGTCTCGGTAGTACAATAAAGCGACTTGCAGCAAGAGCAAGTTTACAGCGGCCAATAGAAGACCAAATAACAACTCCATTAAAACTTTTCGAATGGGCTAAGGATAATATAGTAAATATTAATTTCCAATTCATCGACTGCGAACAATATAAAAATCTGCCAACAATCTGGGCGTAACTTTATTATTTTTCCGGCAGAAGTAAGGAACGCGTTCAATTCTGAAATGCGGTGTAGGCTACTATGTGAGTGAAAACCTATCAAAAAGAACAAGATCATGGAAGTGAAAATCTGATTGGATCTGAGAGATATGGAATAGCTTATGAAAAAGTACACAATCACTTTACACCCCCTTAGGGGTCAATTTTCAGAAAATCTTGAAAACACTGTCTTGGTATTCATATGGAGAATACATTGAATAAAATTAAATTCATTATTTGGGACGAGGTAGTAGATATGTCGAAAATCGTGGGAAAATATGCATTCTATTTTCACTGATAATTTTTTTTGCCCCCCTTCTGAACGCCAATAGATATTCGTTTTTTTTTATTCAAAATTATTTTTCTAGTTGATTTAGATATACACACCGAGTTTCAAATTTTAGCTTAAGCCGTTCCATACATAGGAAAAACACACCCACTTGTACCACACTACCCTTAGGGGTCGAATTTCAAGAAACCTTGAAAACACTTTCTAGGTATTCATACGAAGAATCCGTAGAATAAAAATGAATTCAATATTTAGAAAGACCTAGTAGATATGACGAAAATCGTGAAAATATATGCATTTTAAATTTATTATTTTTACAAATTTTTTTTTGCCCCCCCCCCCCTTCTGAACGCCAATGAATATTCAAATTTTTTTTTATCACAATTACTTTCCTAGTTGATTTACATATACACACCGAGTTTCAACATTGTAGCTTAAGCCGTTCCATACATAGGAAAAACACACCCACTTGTACCACACTACCCTTAGGGGTCGAATTTCAAGAAACCTTGAAAACACTTTCTAGGTATTCATACGAAGAATCCGTAGAATAAAAATGAATTCATTATTTAGAAAGACCTAGTAGATATGACGAAAATCGTGAAAATATATGAATTTTATATCTATTATATTTACAACATTGTAGCTTAAGCCGTTCCATACATAGGAAAAACACACCCACTTGTACCACACTACCCTTAGGGGTCGAATTTCAAGAAACCTTGAAAACACTTTCTAGGTATTCATACGAAGAATCCGTAGAATAAAAATGAATTCAATATTTGGAAAGACCTAGTAGATATGACGAAAATCGTGAAAATATATGAATTTTATATCTATTATATTTACAAATAATTTTGTTTGCCCCCCTTTCTAAACGCCAATGAATATTCAAATTTTTTTTTATCACAACTACTTTTCTAGTTGATTTACATATACACACCGAGTTTCAACTTTCTAGCATAAACCGTTTAATAGTTAGGAAAAACACCCCCTACCCCCGTAGCATACTACCCCTAAAAAAAATTTTATTTTTTCAACATTTCGCTACTATAGCTCTATCTAAATATCAAGTTTAAGGTTTATACCATTACAGGTTCTCAAGATATAAGCATCGGAACTTTTTCCTTTTCACCCTCCCCCTCTTCACCCACAACCACAAAACTTTTTTCCCTACTAGGGTTTAATTAGCGCTACTTCTGGTAAAAATTCTAAGCATCTATCTTAAACTGTTCTTGAGATATGAAATGTGTTTGATTTGAAAAATTCTCATCCCCTCCACTTCTATGCTCCACCTCCCACTTAAAAAATTTTACTTTGGTCAATCTTTTTTTGTCAACCTTTATACCCAAACCAAATTTTATTTTTCTAGAGCAATTGGTTCATGAGATATCGTAATCTTAAGTTTTTCACCCCCCACCCCCATACACAACTTCCCCCACCCAAAATTTTTCTTGATTCTGTTCTCCTAGTATAACTACAAATATTTGTTAAGTTTGAATAGTGTGCCATTAACGGTTTAGGAGATATGGATTTTAGAATGTGTCTATCTCACCTTTTTTGGGTTTCGGACGCATTACATTTCCCCCCACTCCCACACCCCTTGATCAATATTGACAATTTTTCTGCAAATGGATCTACTATCAGAGCTCTATAGAAATTCCAAGTTTCAGCTTCCTAACATAAGGGGTTACTGAGATCTGGAAACCAAAATTTTCGGTCTAAAACACTTCCCCCTCCTTCCCCCTCACACCCCCACCCCTAAAAATTTGGTCACTTCAAGGCGTCTACCCCATCTATTCGTTAAAAAAATTTTAATTTAATATCTCAAAGCGTTTGGCAGCTACGAGCCTCCAAACGATCTTGCGTACGGCGTACGGCGTACGGCGGACAGACGGACTGAAAATTTTTATTGCTTTTTTCGCGTCTACTAGTTATGAAACGTGAAAATAAAAATTTTGAGGGTAGCAAATTTTTTTTTTTAAAAAATCAATCACAATACTTAATTATTAAAATAATAAAGTAAAATGAAGAAAATTTATTAAGTGAAGAATACAATCTTATACAAGCAATTCCTTCAACTCAAACAGTACATTGCGTTATACCTGTGAGGAAAGGATGCGTGAAAATTAAAAAGTTTTCTCTATCTTCTGAAGAAGATGAACATATTTTGTTTAAATAGATTATGTAACTAGCATGTAAAAATAAAAAAAATTGAATGTAATGCATGTAAAGCATGTTTTAATTTTTTATTTTATGTTTTAATTTGTTATGTTTACCATAATAGAATACCATATATATACATTTTGTTGAATCTTTTATTAATTTTTTATGTTTCTACTTGTTAAAATATTATTATTCAATGTTAAATCATTTTAAATTTAGTTACTGTTGCCTGGAATGAATAGCATTAATAAAATACTCCGTAGAAATTGTAATTTTCTAAGCCAAATTTAATTTTTTTAATATATTATACATATTATAAAACATTAATATTTTTAATGAAATAGTTGCTCAATTAAATTATTATTGAACTAAACTATCTTAAATTTATGATTTTAATAGCTGGCCATAAATCTAGTATCATAAAATTAAATCCTCTTTACATACGAGTACTCGTAAGTAATCAAAATAATTGTAACTTTTCTATGAAATAATTGAGAGCCACTGGTGTTCTTCTATTTTTTTACCCCGATCCCATTGCGATCCCAAGTTGATTTTTTGATATGTTTTGAAGAACAGTATAATACACAAAATATAAAAAAATAAAAAAATAAATCATCGGTAATTTGAGATATTCAAGGATAAAGGACAAAATCGTTATCCTTTAAAAAAAAAAATCAAGGATAAATTTTATTGGCATTTTTCTTATTTTGCGACAACCTTCCCCTTTAAAATAAGTCCTATTTTATTATTCTGTGATAAAAATTAACAGAGATATGAATTTTCAAAGAGGTCTTTGACTCCATTTTTGCGAAATCTTTAACATACTATAACTAACAAAAAAAATGAGATAGAAAAAAAAAATTGAAATTATATTTTTTTTTTTCACTAGTTCTTCAAGCAAAAAATTTTTCAAAAGAATCGGCGATGGTAAGGTCACAAAATTGGCCTTTTTTTGCGATTTTTCATGGAATGACCCATATCTAACATAAATCTATCTAAATAAAGGTAGATGTCGAATCGAAACAATTATGAGCGAAAACCATGGAATGCTTGGCGATCTCTGCATTTAATTTGTCAACAACAGAAATCAAAAGGCAAAAAATCCATAAGATTATTTATTGTGTGCGTGACTGTTTCGCATTTCCTCTTTCCTCACTGTGGAAAAGATACGGCCGATATCAGTCAAGGCAAAAACATCAAGGTCAATTTATGTGCAGGTGCAGATTTTCGTCGTGCATATCCCGGTGCGTGTCTAAAGTCCAGCAGAAACGAAACGAAATACGATCGTTTTTGGTTTTTCATTCTTGAGACAAAGTGCTAACGTCAACTGTCAACTGTGTCAGATCGTGTAGCTGCAGGTCCTGCGTATTTCATTAAAATTCTTAGTTTTTTGCGCATCTTCATTTCATATAAGTGGTTTGCAGTGTTCATAAAGTGTTTTCTTTATAGTTTGAGAAGCATTCGTTGATTTGTTTTCGGTGTGTCTTGAATAAGTTTCTTTTATTGTTCTTCTTGACGTTGACTCTGCGAGGATCACCGTTAGTGATAGTACATATTTTTCTAATATTGGGCACGTACTGTCAACATAAATAGTAGAGACAACATTTGCTTTTAAGTTTAGACTTAAACCTCTACATTATACTAATATAGAAACACAGTGTAATCTAAACTTTGACCTCAGAATACAACCATATTTTTACCGATCAGCATCTCAAGTACAGTTCGCGATAAAATTAAGTCGGTTGTGTAAAGTGCGTGATAATAGACATTATTTCATTTTCATCGCAAAACTCCGAGGGGTCGACCCGGTTTTCGTGATCAAATCGGCATAATGTCTTGTTTTGTTTGCTCACAAACATTCGTTGAAAATAATCGCATTGACTGCGATGGTATTTGTGAACGTAGCTATCACATTGATTGTGCCAAGGCATTACACAATGTCTCTTCGCTGATTAACTTTACATGTACCGACTGCACTGCCATTAAGCCGTGTCACATTTTACGTCTTTTAAAAATTACGGCAACTCGCATTGATCAGTCCAACATGGCTTTTGAGGACATCAAGAACGACTATGCTTTTATTGCTAATAAGGTAAATAAAATATCAGATTCCTTAGTTACTTTTAACGATTACATCGATGGAATCCGGGATTATGAGACTCATTTCGATAAACTGCACGCTTGCTGCAGTACGATTCAGCATGATATCGCCAAATTGACAAAGAAATGTAATCAATCCGATGTAAAACTAAATACTCTCATTAGCAACATATCTGACACCGACTCATCTTCGAGCGTATCGTCGAATACGGATATATCTACACACTCGACAGGCGGCGCAATATGCCGTAAATTAGATATTATACACGGAGACATAAAATCTATTAAACTTACTGCACAGAGCACGGATGACTCTCTTCTGAGCATGTCAGCTCACTTGATTAGCCGCGGAAGTGATTGTCCAGTTTCACAGGCTACAAGTGTCCAGTGCCAGACTTTGGAACTGCCTGCCGAAAATAATAGGACGGAAAAATCTTCTGTTAAGGGGAAGAAAAAGAAGTCAAAAAGAACGGATACTAATGAAAATAGTATGAACATTAATAACATACGGACTGGTTGCAGCATTGAGGAAATTCCTGAGCAACCTAAAAGCTTATCCCCTTCGTCATCCTCAGCCCACGAAATTGTTATTTCCCAGAATATTTGCGATAATGAGGACATTATGCTGCACCATAGGACTGCCTCGCCAGGATCCGAGATGTTTATTCCTCAAGAGCCACGTTGCTCTCTTAAAGCCGTGGAAAAACCGAAGGTTCTTTTCGTATCGCGGCTTGATCCAGATACGTCTGAGGAGGAGGTGCGCAATAACATTAACGTAATTTTGCAATCTAGTAGGATTAATTTACCGCAAGGATCCATTTCTTGCAAGAAAATTGTACCAGCTGTGCACATTGGTAATCCGCGGGTGGCTTCGTTTAGAGTCGTTTTGCCTATATCTTGCTTCGAAACAGTTGTAAAATCAAACTGCTGGCCTCATTCAGCTATTGTTAGAGAATTCGTTCCGCATCGACGCAACGCGAATCACGTTACTCGGCCAAAAAACTTACTTCGATCTCACTGTACTACGGCAACGTAAGTGGCATGCGGTCTAAGACTAGACAACTGTATATCTCTGCTGCCGCCTCTTGTTTTGACGTTGTCTGCATCACTGAAACATGGCTTTGCAAGAACTTCAGAGACGCCGAGCTGTTTGATGGCGATTATCAGATCTTTCGCCGTGATCGTCATCTTGACATCCAGGACGCTCCGGTTGGCGGTGGAGTGCTTTGTGCAGTAAATCGGAAATTCACCGCTGAAGTAATTGATATTCCGGAAGCTAACACCACCGAATTGCTCTGCGTTGCGCTGACTTTAAGTGAAGAATTTTCCATGGTTTGACGACGACCTAATACATCTAAAAAATTTAAAAACGAAAGCTTGGAAAAAATATTGTCTCTCTAGGATCGATTCAGACTACGCTTCTTACTCAACCTTACGCGACCTGTTTATCAGCCGGTCTAGTGCGGCGTATACTTCGTACGTCAATAATATTAAATCATCGATTAAGGACAAACCTAAGCGGTTCTGGGATTTCGTCAATTCAAAAAGGAATTCGGACGGATACCCAGCTTCTATGTCTTTTGATGATGTGGTGAGCGATAGCCCTTCAGTCATTAGCAACTTCTTCGGGAACTACTTTCGTGCGGCTTTCACTTCTTCTAACTGTGATAATAGTTTTAAGGATCATAAACACTTGACAAAGTTTCCTTCTACTTCATTGGAGATGAAGGATCTCTATATCGACGAAGCTACTATTTTGAAATTTATCTCAAATATTGCAGATAGTTTTTCTGTTGGTCCTGATGGCATCCCTCCAAGTGTTCTAAAGCGATGCAGCTCTTCCCTAGTAGCACCCTTGTGCTATTTATTCAATTCTTCTCTTCGTTCAGGGGTATTTCCTAGTTCATGGAAATATTCTACTATTGGGCCGTTATTTAAGAAAGGCAAGAGAATGGATGTACGAAATTATAGGCCTGTCGCTAACCTTTCTTGTATTTCGAAGCTTTTCGAGGCTATTGTTTGTGATGTAATGAATTTTCATTGCAAATCAATCATAAGTCCATCACAACATGGATTCACTAAGGGTAGGTCTACCACCACAAATTTAATGGAATTCACTAATTTTTCCATTAAAGCAATTGAAGGTGGGAATCAGGTGGACTGCATTTACACTGATTTCAGCAAGGCGTTCGACAAAATGAGTCATTCCATCCTGACATATAAGCTACAATTACTGGGTTTTCCAGTCACGTTTATTAATTGGATCCGTTCGTATCTACTTAATCGCACTCAAAAGGTGTTGTTTCGCGGAGCCCTTTCATCCGATATATATATAACACTTCTGGAGTACCTCAGGGGAGCCATTTGGGTCCGCTTTTATTTATTCTGTTCATAAATGACGTGAGTTCGGTTCTCTCCCACTCTAAAATTTTAATGTATGCTGACGATGCAAAAATTTTTCGTAATGTAACTAATGTGGCTGATTGCTCTCTTCTTCAGAGTGACTTACAACGGTTTTATGACTGGTGTACACTTAATTGTATGCCTTTGAATATTAGTAAATGTAACACTGTATCATTCTCCAGAAAGAAAACTCCAGTTACATTTGATTATAGCTTAGAAGGAAACCCATTATATAGAACTGACAAAGTGAACGATTTAGGTGTATATTTTAATAACGAAGTTACTTTTAATGACCATTTTGATTATATTGTTGGTAAGGCTAACTCCGTCTGGGGCTTTGTGCGAAGATGGTGCAAGGATTTTAATGATCCGCATATTACAACAATGTTGTACTGCACTTTCGTCCGTTCTATTTTGGAATATGCCTGCCCGGTATGGGCTCCATACTATGAAGTTCATATAAATAGAATTGAGTCGGTTCAGAGAAGATTCTTGCGATTCGCACTTAAAAGTCTTCCTTGGAAAGATTCACTGCATCTGCCTCCTTACCATGAGCGTCTTAAGCTCCTGCCGATGGAGTCGTTGAATGATAGACGAGATGTCCTTAGAACGGTTTTTGCTTTCAAGGTAATTTCTGGTGATATTAACTCCCCGTCATTGCTGGAAGCCATTACTTTCAAAGTTCTATTTCGATCCTTAAGAGACAATGTGTTGCTGGATATTCCATACCATCGGACAAATTACGGTCAACATGAACCAATCACATCTCTTTCACGCATTTTTAACTATAATTACAGTCAAATTGACTTTAATATTTCTGTTCAACAGTTAAAATCGGCTGTATCTAATAAATAATGTAAAGTAACTTTGCACTTATTTTTTGTACTTATTTTTTGTACTTATTTTTTGCATCAACTTATATTTAATTTTTTCTTATAATTTTATATTTTTGTTATTATTATATATATTATTATTTTTTATTATTATATATTTTGTTATTATGAGTAATCAGTATTTGATGAATATGAAATAAATAAATAAGTAAAGTGCTTACAACTCTTAAGGGCCGTATTATTCACGTCGGGTTATTTTTAAAGTCTGGATAATTCCAGTTTTCCCCGAGATTTGGTATTATTCACGTCGGGTTATAGTTTTTCGCTGAGTTTATAATCAAGTGATCAGAGTTACCCAGGGAAAAATTTAACTTGTCAACAACTTCCAGTTTTCTACAATATCCAGGGATTTAAACGACGATTTGACAAATTTTGTATTATTCACGATTGAAGTTATGACAAAAACTCATTTGTGGGAAAATTGGAGTGATTCTGAGGAAGATGACGACAAAATAGAAAATGGAACAACGAATCGACAGCGACATATGGGACGACAAATACAGTTGCTGCTGTTTCCAACTTAAAAAGCCAATTGAATTGTTTCCTTTACACCGTTTTACACCCTCACCCCTTACACACACTCCCTACAATTTTCAGCTAGGTCAAACTCATGTATTAATTGTAAGATCCTATGTTATACAGTTCTTGAGATATGAGATATGATTTTTAGGAGAAAAATAGTTATCCATCGTCTTGCTGAAAAATACTTTCAGTCAAGTCCTATTGTCCATCTTTAAACATAAGACACATTTCCTGTTTCTGGTTCAATTGGTTTGTGAGACATTGCAATGCAAAGTTTTTTACCGCCCACGCCACTGACCGTTATAACAAAATTATTTTCAATCTTTTAGCCTAGTTCCTAGTCTAGCATGTTTCAAGTTTCGACTTTGTGATATTACCCGTTCAGGAGATATGGATTTTAGAATTTTTCGACCTAAGCTTTCAAGCGTTTCGAACACATTGTTTTTCTCAGAACTTCCAAATCATTTCACTTGTATAAAATTTAAGCGAGCAAGTGGATACATTATCATAGATCTATGTAAGTTCCGAATTTCAGGTACCCAGCATAAGTGGTTCCTGAAATATTAAAACCAAAGTCTTTTTTCTAACATTCCACCCACCCCCTTCACCCCTTCATTAGAAACTTATCAGTTGAAGGGATCCACTTAATCTACCATACCAATAAACTTAAATGCAATAGCTCTAAGGATTTGGGAGATGCAAGCCTTCAATCGACTGTTCGCACTGCCGAAATCCAATCCCTCGGTAGCACACAATCAGAAAACTATCACGATCAAATGGGATGGTTCTCGTTGAACGTGTAAATCGTGCACCACACAAAACGTTTGTACTGCTCCCAGGTCCGCAACCACGAAAAAATTGCAGCCAATAATTGATATTTTTCCTGAAATACACAAATTTTTATATTCAAAAAAAGAAATTTGTCACATTCTGTAAATAATTAATACAATTTTTGACGTTTGATTGGAAAAATAATGGAAAAATGGAAAACCAGCCGATAAAATTAACCGGCCTACTAAATTGCTAACTAGAGGTGAATAATACAATTTTGCAACCAGAGAAATTAATCAGTGATTAAATTTAATACCCCAGATAAGTTATCAGCTAGATAAGGCGAAAATAATCCGAGGTGAATAATACGGCCCTTAGGGCCGTATTAAATTAAATCACTGATTAATTTCTCTGGGTGAAAAATTGTATTATTCACCTCTGGTTAGCAATTTAATAGGTTGGATAATCTTATCGGCTGGTTTTCCATTTTTCCAATCAAACGTCAAAAATTTTATTAATTATTAACAGAATGTGACAAATTTCTTTTTTTGAATATAAAAAATTTGTGTATTTCAGGAAATTTATCAGTTATTGGCTGCAATTTTTTCATGGTTGCGGACCTGGGAGCAGTACAAACACTATATGTGGTGCACGGCTTACACGTTCAACGAGAACCATCCCATTTGATCCCGATAGTTTTCTGAGTGTGCGCTACCCAGTGATTGGATTTTGGCAGTGCGAACAGTCGATTGAAGGCTTGCATTATTGGTATGGTAGATTGAGTGGATCCCTTCAACTGATAAGTTTCTAATGAAGGGGTGAAGGGGGTGGGTGGAATGTTAGAAAAAAGACTTTGGTTTTAATATTTCAGGAACCACTTATGCTGGGTATCTGAAATTCGGAACTTACATAGATCTATGATAATGTATCCACTTGCTCGCTTAAATTTTATACAAGTGAAATGATTTGGAAGTTCTGAGAAAAACAATGTGTTCGAAACGCTTGAAAGCTTAGGTCGAAAAATTCTAAAATCCATATCTCCTGAACGGGTAATATCACAAAGTTGAAACTTGAAACATGCTAGACTAGGAACTAGGCTAAAAGATTGAAAATAATTTTGTTATAACGGTCAGTGGCGTGGGCGGTAAAAAACTTTGCATTGCAATGTCTCACAAACCAATTGAACTAGAAACAGGAAATGTGTCTTATGTTTAAAGATGGACAATAGGACTTGACTGAAAGTATTTTTCAGCAAGACGATGCATAACTATTTTTCTCCTAAAAATCATATCTCATATCTCAAGAACTGTATAACATAGGATCTTACAATTAATACATGAGTTTGACCTAGCTGAAAATTGTAGGGAGTGTGTGTAAGGGGTGAGGGTGTAAAACGGTGTAAAGGAAACAATTCAATTGGCTTTTTAAGTTGGAAACAGCAGCAACTGTATTTGTCGTCCCATATGTCGCTGTCGATTCGTTGTTCCATTTTCTATTTTGTCGTAATCTTCCTCAGAATCACTCCAATTTTCCCACAAATGAGTTTTTGTCATAACTTCAATCGTGAATAATACAAAATTTGTCAAATCGTCGTTTAAATCCCTGGATATTGTAGAAAACTGGAAGTTGTTGACAAGTTAAATTTTTCCCTGGGTAACTCTGATCACTTGATTATAAACTCAGCGAAAAACTATAACCCGACGTGAATAATACCAAATCTCGGGGAAAACTGGAATTATCCAGACTTTAAAAATAACCCGACGTGAATAATACGGCCCTTAATGTAATTATGCATTATAAGAAAAATACTGAGTGGTATGATATTATATAATTATGATTACATTGCAGAAATAATGGATATGATGAAAAACTTTTTAGGTGCCATGGATCTAATAAATGAAGCCCAAGCGCAGGATGAACGAGGAGATATTAATTTCCATGCTACTTCAAATGCATTTGAACTACCAGATCGACACTTTTGAAAATTGTTTTGACTAAATAAAGAAACAACAGAAGTATTGATTAATATAATAAATGAAAATATTCCTCATCCGACACGTGCATCTGTATCAGATGTATCATCAATGGTAATTTTGTTACATCGTCGGTTGTATCGACTGCACTCATGTAGCGATATTTCCACCTCCAGGAAACGACCCTGATAATCCAGAGCATATATACATATATTAATAGAAAAGGATATCATTCTATTAATGTCCAATTGGTTTAATGAAATATTTAATTGTGTTTTTACAGAAATATATTAAGTAGATATTTTATTTTCAGATTTGCGACGCAAATTGCAAAATCATAAATGTTAATGCGAGATATCCAGGAAGTACGCATCATAGTTTTATCTGCAATCATTGCAAGGTTTTCCGGATGAAAATTAACTAGAGCAATCAGACGCTCTTTCTGCTCTTTACTGATATAATTTGGTGTCGCACTCTCCATCATAATGTTCGCTCTAAAAAAAACTACAGCAAATAAAGAGGGAAGACCCACAAAATTTAGTTGATCTAACAAAGCAAAAATATTTCGAACAGGAAAAAGGACTTATCCCAATTAGTGTAAGTGCTCAAAATATTAACTAAAATATAAGACGTAATGACTATGCAACTGATTAAGGTAAACTCAAGTTTTTTGTGCGAAGGAAACTAAATAACTAAAATTTGGTCCAAATGAATCACAGGCTCTTCATTCCGTCTCAAAAAACAAGTTAACAATTTTATTTGGAAAAACTATATCCGTCTGGCGCTGTCTCGTGCCTATTCATTGTCCCATTTTCTGATTAGACGGACATTTTAAAACATTATACCTACATTGGGAATTCCCATTGGAATTTCATGGTTCAAAAGTAGTTCAGGTAGTTAAAGAGTACGATACAGGAGTTTATGACGGAAAAGGATGCAAGGCATTCATGCATGTCGCGAGACGTTCTGGCTCGTTCGACTCGAGCATTCGAACGTCTCGAATGCTCACTCGAATCTCGAGCGAACTCGAGAATTGAGCCCCAGACCTTGTGTTGTAAAGATAATTACGGGGATCGGTATCATGTGAAGGTAGATATGGGTACTAATTTTGCATGTGTGTATGTAAAACACATCCAAAGTCGGACCCAAAATCTACCTTTACGTAATTTTCAATGAAAAAAGATTATAAGGCTCGGTCACCGTAATTCCATCCACACAACGTATAAATTCAAAGTCGGTACCGATATCTCCCGCTAAGTATTTTAAATAATCAACTTTTAAAATGCCCGGTCATTGTCATTACCGTCACAGGGTCGAATCCGGGGTAAGGCTCATCGGGTGCCAGAATCGTATACAAAATATTTATTTGTGTCATGACTTCATTATTAATTCGTTAAAACTTATACACTATTTCAATTTAAATTCAATCGCTTTTGCTCGTTTGTTCACTAGCCTTGGTGCTCGTGTTTGCTCCCTGCGCCGTCTTACTTTGTTGGGTTCGGTCGCTCGCTTTCTGTTCATTCCTTTTCGTTGATTTGCGTCGTTCCGTACGTCCGTTGTTGCGTTGACTAGTCGTGTCACGCAGACCGTCGTCGTGTCACGCTGACCGTCGTCGTTCCGTTTCGTCTCTTGTTTTTACACGTTCGATGCTGCTCGCTCGACTCAACATCCACCGCTTTGCTTTTCTCTGCTTCCGTCTCTTTGAGTGGCCTCGACATCTCCTGTCTACGTCTCGTTGTGTCGCCTGGCGCCTCCTGTGATCTATGTCGTCTTGGTTCCCTTTGCTCTCGTTGCCCTCTCATTTCGGTGGTTTCCTTCGTTCTGCGATTGATTCCCGTAGTTCTGGCGTTGTTCGTCGTACTTGCCGTGGCTAATTGTAGCTCGGATCTTGGCACGGCTCTGCTTGCGCTCTGCGCGTTGCGTTGTCCTGTGTGTTGCGTTGCTTCGTGCGTTGCGTTGCGTGGCTTCGTGCGTTGCTTGTGCGTCGTGACTGTGTGGCTTTGAGCGTCGTGGTGGCGTCGCTCTGCGCGTTGTTCTGCGCATTGCTTCGTCCTGTGCGTTGTATTGCTTCGTGCGTTGCGTTGCGTGGAAATGCAAAATGTGCAAATTTGCATCCTCACAACTGTTAAAGCTTGTTTTTAGGGAATCAAATTGTCTTTCTTTTGATGTAAAAGTTAAAATTGTAACTGGACCCGATCCTTAGATATTTACTTTGAAACTAAAATGTTTGCTACTGCAACCTTAAAAATGTTGTGATCAATTTAGTCTTTATCAGAAAACCCTATTATGAAAATGTTAGTTTAATTTAATTTTTTTATTTGTCATCCTGTGCGTTGCGTTGCTTCGTGCGTTGCGTTCGTGGCTCTGTGCGTTGCGTTGGCTTCCTGCGTTGCTTGTACGTCGTGGCTGTGTGGCTTTGAGCGTCGTGGTGGCGTTGCTTCGTTGCGTTGCCCCGTGTGTCTTCCTTGCGTAGCACAGCTCTGCTTGGCTCACCTGTCCTGCCTAATGTTGTTGGTCTTCGTACTGCTAGGCTCGTCTTCTGCTTGGCTCAGCTCTCTCTTTCTTGCCGACGTCTCCGACTTTGGTTCGGTGATGTCTAGGCACTTTGGTCGGGGCACAAACTGAATAGTTACAAGCCTTCGAAGAGGAACTGGTAAGTCCACAATACCTTCTCCAGCCTGTAAGCTATCAGAGATGATAGCCCCCGTCAGCTTAGTAAACTAAGTTGCGTCCAAGAGGAACTGGTAAGTCCACAATACCTTGGAACGCATACTGTCTACTGCCGACTGACAACCTGATGCTTGTTTGCCGTCCCTTTTATAGGTGCCCGCCATAACCGGTTTTTCTGATAACTTTGGGTTTTCACTATTTTATGATTCGTGGCTGGTGCATGCAGTCGCCAATATATAGTCTTTTGTGACTTTCGTACCTTTGTCGGTGGGTTTATCCAGCCTTACTGTGTCACCTGAGGCATTGTTACGGTCCCACCGACTTTTCAGGTTATTCCGCAAATGTGCGATTTCTTCCGTACAGGTTTTGTGTTTTCCTTGTTGTGTTTTCCCATGTATGTCTTAATTGTCCCATGTTGTTGTTGTTTCTATATGTTATAATTCAATGTTACCGTCCGGTTTCTATGTTGTTTTATGTTATCTATGTTGTCTATGTTGTTGTTTTCCAGTAATTCCCTAAATACTAAAAGTCAATTTTATATGCGTGCAGCCATCAATTTTTGCAGTTGAAAAGAAAGTACACCTGCTCTCAAGCGAAAGTTTACAATTTCTACAATACACTCGACAAAAAGAGCAGCGGGCTCTGATGTCCCTTACTTTCCTAGTGTAGATAGTAGGTCTGTTCTCCTTGCCAGCACTTTTTACACTTTGTTACACTTTTTTACACTAGCTCTCTAGCGAGTGCAGAAAAGTGTAAAGGGTGAATGAGGGGAGGGGGTAAGCTTACTGTTGTAATGTACACAAGAGCGTTTTTGGCGTAGTAATGCTGAAGTGATTAAATAAACTGAATCATTCCATAGTATCCGCTCCAACTAAATCTTCGACAACACCACCACCCAAGTAATCATCTTAGCCATACATACGTGTAAGTCCATTACCCCGTCCTAGAACAATCAATGGGAGAATGTCTCCATCACCAATTGTTCCAAGTCTGGCAGGTAAAGGAAGAAGGAAGGAAGGAAATACAGAACGTGAACAGGACGGTGGAAATGAAAAGAAAGGAAACGAAGGTGGAAAAGCATATAAAACAGACTTTCGTCGGTAAGGCCGATGCCATACTCAATCATACATCATTGAGATGGTACCACTCAAAAGAGTTTGAAGTAAAGAAGCCCAAAAAGCTCATCGAATAGGGCCGACAATAAGTCTGTACTCGATTTTGTTAGTACATACGCTTTAATCTCTCATGGAGCGCCATTTGATGGGTGGTGTATTTGCCGTATATTTGTGCGCACCGTTTTCTGACATCATGCTCGCGTTGGACGCCGTATAAGGTGCGCCGTACTCTGACACCACGTCGTTGAGCGCCATAAAATGGGAACCCCAGTAAAGTAAACTGTACTGGTAACAATAAAAAAAAAATACCCCGTTTGGGTACCATCTAGGATGGCCCTATGTGCGTGTCCGACAACGACGCCACGAGCCATTTCTTAAAGAAGAGAAACATCCATAATTTCGCTTGAAAGATTCCATATGATTCGGTACGCCTTAAGAGCCGTGTCTAAGGGCCCAACGAATATATTAGCAAAGAGATGGCTAATATACTTCTACCAATACCAAAAATAGTCTCAATAAGCTTGCCCTCATACATCGCGAGTTGCCAAAACAAAATTAACAAACCTACAAATGAACCGAATCTAAAATACGCTAGCCATACAGGAAAATGGCATTTACCACAAACAATTCTCCACATGATATCATGAAAGGCTTTTCCGCATTAAATACGCCTGAACTAGAGAGGCGGCTACCTTAACCAAGGGTTGACAAGAAGAAAAAAAAAAATTTTGTAACCGCAAAATTTGTAACCTCAAAATTTGTAACCTCAAAGTTGTTGTAAGGCTCCGATACTCAAGTGCATGAGTATGCGGGTTTTGAGGCTAACTTCTCAATCCTCCTACTCCTACTCTTGATGAAACTCCATAACATCGTTCCTGGAAGTGTTGCTTTTGGTTTCTTTTTGGTGCAATAAAAGAGGGACTCCGGTCGGTACTTCTCTTCCTGAAACCGGATTTAGGTACGCTAGCTGAAAAGTATCGGTAAAAAAAATGGAAGTATACACTTCCCAGTGTCTAATGCTGATCCAGCCGGTGTTAACTCGTAATTGCAGCATACTGTCAACCTATATTTCTAAAGAAAACTCCCAAATGGAGCACACTACAAGCAAAAGAACGCATGGACCAAAATAACCATTTAAGAGTCTTTTCACTGTCGAAGCCACGAAGTTGTTCAACCCTTCGTGAATTTTGCCAACTTTTCCCAGCCAATGTCTTAAGGAGATCCCATAAAAGGATTTTCAGACCAGCTAAATGGGGTTAAGGCACCAATTCTTAAAAATTCGCTTTAAAAAAAAATTTGAAAATTGCATGGAACACTCGTTTTATTTATTTATTTATCAAACAAGATACAACATTAACTCAAATTAAACTAATTTAAAACAATACAATTTGATTTAATTTAACTTTTTTAGTATAACTTAATTAGAGGCACTGGTTGGTTAAACGGGATGAGGATGAGCTGATAACATCGAAGAACAACGAAGTTTCATTTGTATGTCGGCTTACTTATTGGAGGTGTGAAGTGTTCGCTGAAATTGTTAAACGTTCTACAGCATCTATTTATGGGTTCGTTTTGACTGTAATCAGTACGGTGGGGATATTCCTTAAGAGGTTTTTGAATGTCTCGTCAGCCTGACAGTGTCATTAAGTCTAATTTTATTTGGAAGGTGATCAACCTTAATATCACCATTCAAGACATCCAAGGTGAGACAGGATGTTAGCATAGTTCTACTAGAGCTAGAACAGTTGTAGCCTAACTGTATAGTGTGGAAGGTTAACAAAGTCTCTAGGGTCATACAAGTCCCTCAGAACAAAAAGAAGAAGTTGCTTCTGGATTGACTCTATTCTGCTGCTATAAATCTGTAAAAAGGGATCCCAAATGGGACATGCCTATTCCAGGAGAGGGCGAACCAGGGAGCAGAATAATGATTTAGTGACCCATACATTTTTGAACTCTTTAGCCCTTCTTTTAATGAAACCAAGAAGTTTGTTGGCCTTTGAGATTATTCTGTTGTAGTGAGATTTAAAGCATAGTTTATTGTCAAGTAGAACGCCGAAGTCTTCAATATGCTCCACTCGATCTAAACCATTTCCACTTAGGGTATAGTTATGGTGGTAAGTGGATTCTTTACGTGACATTTACCGACATTAAGCTTTAATTTGTTTTGACTGCACCATCCATTTAGTGCCAAGAGCTTGGATTGCAGGAATACAGCATCTGCCAGGGAGCTAATGGAATGATATATTTTCAGATCATCGGCGTATAAAAAATGTGAAACAATTTCCAATACTTTTCAACGATTTCGTCCGCAGAACGTCCAGTTGGCAATCGTCATTGCCGAAATGTTGAACGTAAACCTTGCGGACAGAAAGTCATCCTCCATCTATCGGAAGAAATCGTAATTTCTTCAACCAAGACGAAGGATAACTTTCTATATGTATTTCGTTGACTATGTGTCATTGGACACATTAGTCCCCGGATGGCCAATGAAACGACGGAGCATCTAGCATAAGAGCACGTGCTAGCTCGTCGGACGGGGTGGGTTTGTCGTTTCTAATCCGTGAACCGATTGATTATGCTCGTGGGGCCGACGAATGGGTTTGAGGAGTCCCATTCTTACGGTCGGCGGGCTGGAGAGGGAGGCTAGGTATGGGGGCCAGATGCACGAAGGTGCGAAAGAAAGGGTAAAGGAAGCTAGGTGTTGAGGAAGGAACATCTAGGTTGAGATCATCCGACGGACGATCGAACATGATAACCAAACTGTGTAGTTGTTTGTTCTGCAAGAAACAAAAAAAAGGAATAACCCGTCTAGGAACGGGTACCTTGTGGCCCCGTCGTGCTAAAACCAAAAGCGGACGGATACGGTGTTGTTGGATGGAAGTGAAAGGTTTCAATAGATACGCGAAGTCATTCTTGCATAACGCTAGTTCATCTTCCGAGTCATAGTAATCGATATAAAGTTGGACGGACAATATCGAACAATGTCGACGTCTATCGTTAGGATCAGAGTGCATTCTTTCGCGAATCGTTCACATTTCCCTTGTTTGAACCACGTCGATAAGCTTTTGATAGCGAAACGGTAACGCCCGTTTGACGCTATACGCTTATGTGCTAGCTCTTCAATATAAACTTAACATGGACCTTTCTCCGGAGACGTATCAGGGATATAACTATTGAACAAAATATTCTGCGAACCTCGCAATTTTACAAAGCGTTTAAATCCAACCTGTAAATTATTCCCGCCTGTATACCAATTTTGAAACGTTGCTCCTGCCGAATTTCATTACTCACACCAAATTCGATGTTACGATAAATACCCAGATCCAAAGCCTTAGCCACTTGTACGGAGAAGGAGATAAGACTTCTTTTAGCAATTGTTGTACGCACGACACATATGTATTTTTTCGGGTAACAATGGGTCCAACAATTTTGTCACTTTGTTAGTTTCGAACAACGTACCGTCTGATAAATGCATGTCCTGCTGTACATTATCAGCAAATTGTGGAAAGTAAGGATTTTGAAAAGGACTTAGAATATGATTGTCGAGAATGTAATGCGTTTTTTCAGACCAATTTAAATTTAATTTGCGTCCGTCTTTTAGCGTTAAGCCCTTGGCATATTGTCCGCTATACTAAGCAACGAATGCCACAACTTCCAACAGAGCGCTTGACAAAAAACAGCCTTATTTAAGTAATCATTCAATCACAACCCGGATCGAAATGTTTCTTCGGCGCAAATAATACATGGAACCATTTAGTAAAATGTCTTTCCTCAATCATACAAGAACCAGTATTGAAGACTTCGAATAAGATTATGTTTTGCTGCTACACTTAAACAACTGCCCGCAATGCAACCAGAAAATCAAATGTTTTGGGCTTAAACAATTCGTCAGCTTGTTCGGCGACATCTTCCTCAACTGTCTCCTGAAAAGATTTTTATTTTTTTTACACCTGAAATCGACGCATCTCTTTCGAATCTCCAAATGATGGAGTTGAGTGTCGCCTACCTCAATGGGGTAAAGAGCGTGGCGCGAGCTCATTTGGAAGTTACCGAGCACCAGTATCGTCCTAATGCGCAATCCGTTTGAATGAGACCGTATGGTTTTATTGTGTCCCCCTTTCTTTACTTTGCTTGAGTTTTTGTTGTACTAATATTCTTCATTTTATTTTTGTATTCATATGTATTTAAAAAAAAGAACATTGTAATGAAAAAGACAACAAACAAAGTTACTCTTTCGGTACGTTCCAACAATAATAAATGTATAGTAAATAGAATTGACTAGTTTATCCCAATGCAAAGGGTTTCCAAATTCAACGGAGAGCAACAATTGACATGACGATGAGGGTGTTAGTAAAGCCGCTGCTAATGGTGGTGTTGCAGTTGTTCGACTAGTTGCTTGAAAAAGCTCCTGACTCCTTGATGGTGGCGATGTTGAGCAGCGGATTGAGGATGTGGTTGTTGTTGCCATTGTGGTTGATGTTGGACGTATGATGGCTGGTTTGAACTTCATAGCGCGCACTAATCTGCATCGCTTTTACAAAACTTTACGGACAATGTCAATACGTCAGGCAGTTCACATCCGATGACACCCACGAATTTCACTGGAACAGCATTGTCTGGGTGAAATATAGTATATACAACTCGCCTAAGAATTGACAACCATTAGTATTCTCGTTTCTTTTTTTAACAATCACGCCCCATTCGATCTAACCATTTAACATTACTACCTTTATAGAAACAAAACACAGTTTTGCACGAGATACGTTCCAACGATCCAACAGATTCGCTACGGGAATTGTTTATTTGACTAAAGATGTGGTAACTAATCGCACTCCTAAGGTCCACTCAATTTAGGAATTTCTCGACGTGTGGTCGTTCTTAAAAAGCAAGCTTAGTGAATCGTTCTAGCGCTTACTGCAGGTACCATAAAATCTGCCTTTGGAGTTGTCTTGAAAAATATTGTGCACTAAAGCCTTGTCCCAATCGATGACCATGAACCGGTTGTGCCTACCGGGAGGTCGGACCTGTGGCAGCAGATGTCTTTGCTGATCGGAAAGCGGCGGTGTAGTCGTTGTGTTTTTTTGTTACCTTCTCCCCTTTTTTATATTTAGGTATTGGTGAAAGCGCAGTTTACACGAAGCAAAATTGAGGAATCCCAGAATAGCTGGACACTGACGCGAACCGTGACAAGGACTCACGACACGAGCAGGTGAAACGAATCGCTGCACGCTGGGATGAGAATTTGCAAGCAATTATCCAACAAGTCGCAAGTTTTTCCCAAACAGGGTACACACGCGGAAAATTCTTACACAATTTCTGCCTCTTCCAGTTGCGAAGGAGTGAAATTTATTTATTTTTTTTTTCGAGCTTATTGCTTATTATACTTTTACTAAACTTTGTAAAGGAAGCAGAACGAGACGTTGGGCGGAGACAAATCGGAACATATACATTTTTTGTTATTGAAAGGGAACGACTTTTATTCAGAACTCGCGCAACGAACCAAATTTAAACTCACCGACTTATTACGAATATTTCAAGCCTTTTGCACCATTTAGGTCGCGTGAACCCTATCCGGGCGAGTATATTTTCGGGTCTTTGAGCGTTGGTTCTTCGCACAAAACGAACCTCAAACACAGGCGCGATGCTTCCAATAAACCCGACTCTTTTTCGTAGTTGTATCTCAGGTTCCGCGACTTGCTTAGCGGCTCGTTGTTCCATTTGGAAATTTTTTTGGGGTGCGACTTGACCCTCAAACTCAGATTATCACTTACGCGCGTCTCTTTCGCGGAATTAAGCTCATTGTTCTTGCGTTAACCTCAATCTGCACTTTTTCCTCCCTCGTCTTACATTTCAATTTGTGTGAACAGTCGCAAAATTCCTGTCAACTGCAGATCTGATCTGATACGTTTTCCGACAGAAAAAGTAATCGAATTGCTCGCAAAAAAAGGCAAACCGTAAAGATTGGGTCCCGCGTGTCCTTAACAGACTTACGGGCATACCGTTAGCGGAGGAGAAGAACAGCCAAGAAAGAAACCCACGCCATGTGGGCTGCGCGTTAACCCGAGGGGGACATATCGGCCGGTACACGAGGTGAAAAGTGGTGGTGCGACTAACCTTGTATTTTGTATTCTTGGTCCAGTGTTAGCTTGGCACTTAAAAATGATTCCGCCGTCGGCTGTTAGTTCCGATATCCGTCGAAAAGAAAAAAAATCAAATGATGCAACTAGGAACGGTATTAAATTCGCGCACTTGAAAAAAAATGACTACAAGTCTCACACCACGTACGTCTGGTTGGCTTCGCTGCTGATGGTGGACTGGGGCTAGCGTCAGTTGTTTCGCTCGCAAGTGAGTGGTTGTTGTGCCTGCCGCCGCCGATAGATCCGACGCTGCGCACGTTGTAGGGAACCTTTTTCAAATCTGCAGCCGTGCTGTCAAAGCGGCTCGTTACAACTTCTGATAGATCTGAAATGAAGATGTTGAACAAAAGAGGTCCTAAGTAACTTCCTTAGGGTACACCAGAAGAGACTGATATTTCTTTGGAAATTAAGCCTTAGAACTTAACACATTGAGTTCTATTACTGAGATATGACTTAAGCCAGTCAAGTGAAGGTCCTGTTTTACCGATCTTTTTTAACTTAAAAATTAGAGTATTGTGATCTACTTGGTCGAAGGCTTTGCTAAAGTCAGTGTATATTGCGTCGATTTGGCGCCCATTTTCCAGTGCGCAGAGTGTATCAGATACAAGAATCATTAGGTTAGTCGTGGTTGAGTGCCCTTTTCTAAAACCGTGTTGCTGGTCATTAAGAATGGGGTTGATAATATAAGTGAGTTTATCGAAGATAGTTTTTTCAAATAGTTTCGGTATGGCTGATATTATTGCAATACCTCGGTAGTTCTCAACGTTTCGTTTGTCACCATTCTTGTGAATTGGCGTGAGATGCGACGATTTTCAGACTGAAGGAAAATTCCTTAAAGACAGTGACTTGTTGAATAGAAAGTGTAGAGGTTTTGAAAGTTGAATGGCACACTTTGATAAGAATAGGAGAGGAATGAGATCCGCTCCAGGACCTTTTTTGACGTCAATATTTGTAAGGGCATCAAGCACCTGCTCTGCGGACAATGAAATATTGTCAGCAAGTGAAAAGGTCGAGTTGTCAGGCTCGCTAAAGGTTGATTCCGACGGGGGACTTAAAACTTCTCGAAAACAGTCGGCAAAAATATCGCAGATATCACGCCTGCAGGATGTGTGCTTGAGTCCATTGGTCATGGTTACCTGAACTTTTACGTTTTGTATTCACAAAATCGAAAAATCTTTTTGGATCGGTAATAATATCTTCGCCAATTTCGTTTACATACGACTCATACGCTGCTCGGGACTTAAAAGAGAATTCCGTTGCCAGCTTTTCATATATTGTTTGAAGGTCAGGAGTAGTTGTATCCGTTTTCTTAAGTTTTTTGAAGAACTTATTTCTCTGGTTCCGCAGTGATTTGAGATTTTTATCCTGCTTGATTACAGGAACATAGTTAATGACAATTTTGAAAATCACATCGTAAAACGATTATATAGCATTCTCTAGATTATTAGATGAAAAAAGGAATGTCCAGTCTATCGAAGATAATTCATTATTAATACTAATGAAATCGTCATTACGGAAGTCAAATACAACCTTATTGTTGTAAGAGTTAACAAGATTCTCAGAGTCAGATGCAGGGCTAACAATCACTTCATCATATGCGTCTGTAAAGATCATATCAAGCCATCTCCCATATCTATTCGGAAAATTCACTACCTGATGTATATCATAACTATACTCGTAGTGGTGTCAATAACAGACGTAAGAGTCCCAGGTATGATGGTCTTATCAGAATGATAAGTGACGAAAGAATTGCTTGGGCGAATGAAGTCGCCAAGGAGAAAAAGATTATCGTTTTCATCTAAGGAGCAATTGACACCATGTAAAATATCCAGAATGTCATGGTATTTCTGGTCTTTTAAATTAGGAGGGATATAAGCAACACCAATGTAAATATATTTATTGACCAACTTGATTCTGATAAACTAATGTTCGAAAAGCAGTGAAGGGTTTGTGCTTACTATCTCACTGGATAAAGATCTGTGAACTGCAATAAGGACACCCCCTCCTAATGATAGACCAGTAGCGCTATAATTCCTATCATTTCTGTAAATGGTCCAGTTGTTGTCCAGGATTTTTTCATCTTTAAAGGAGTCGTTAAGCCATGTTTTCGTTGTAACTAAAACGTTGAAGTGACATGATTTAGCGTCAATAAAAAGATTATTTACTTCGCCCCTGATGCCGCCGCCGTTGTGAAAGTATAATCGTAGGTTATTTCTAGAGTTAACGTCCACGTTAGGAACGAAAAAACCTATTGTGATCTTCGCGGCGTTTCTGCATATTAGAAATATGCATCGACGAAACATGGGAGTTGAACGTAGGGAAATGGGTCTGTAGTCCTTGGGATTGACGTGGCTACTTTTACCCGCTTTCGGTATAAATACCACTCGAGCGTTCCTCCATACAAGATATTGGTTGCCTCAGGAAACCCTTAAAAATCGCCTGTAGCCACGGAACCACCAGATTCTCTACATTAAGTAGCATGGCAGGTATTATTCCATCCGGTCCCGGTGACTTGTAAGGGGCGAAAGAGTTGATAGCCCACCTCACCCTGCTGGCCGAGAAGAGCCCGGGGATGCTGGGCATAAACGAGTTGTCCCCTGCTGTAGTGCAAGTAAGGTCCGGATCCCGGCAGCCTGGAAAATGAGCGCTTAAAAGGGTTTCAAGTGTTTCCTTGCTATCCTTCGTCCAACTACCATGCGTCCTACTCAGCAGAGCGGGTGGGGTAGGATTCTTAGATATAAGTTTCCTGAGTCTTGAGGCTTCTGACGTTCTCTCGATCTGGCTGCAGAAATTTCTCCAGCTGTCTCGTTTCGATTTTTTCAGTTCCCTCTTAAAGATCTTTAGCGAGTTCCTATATTCGACCCACACTTCCGTTTGATTGGTGTGCTTCGCCAAGTTAAGGATTTTTTGGACTTTCCTCCGAGAATCACCCAATTTCTTACTCCACCAAGGAGGTTGGGATTTTCCCGACGGTTTCCTACGGGGCAAGCCTTCTCGAAAGCTTTTTTCAGAGTGTTAGTTAAGAAGTTTGTAATATAATCCAGCATGCGCGCATTCCAAATATATTCTGGCACTCTACCTTCGAGTCTGTTCCTTACTATATCTGAAAACATCGGCCAATTTGCTTTTGCTGGATTTCTATAGGCTGTGTCACTGGTGCTAAAACTCAACGCCACTACGAACCCTATGTACCTGTGATCCGAGAAGGATGGTCTATCCAAGACCATCCAGCTCTCCACACGACAGCCATCCGTATCCGAGTACAGTGTCAAGTCAAGTACGTTTTCGCTAGTTGAACCCTTTAAGTTGGTGTGTCCTCACGGCTACCGATTAGTAGGTTAGTATTGAGAATGAAATGTAGTACAGACTCACCCCTTTCGTTGATATCCCCTCTACCCCATATCGTGTGATGAGCGTTCGCGTCACTGCCGACTACTAGGTTGAGCTTTGTTCGTGCAGCTTCTTTCACTAGCGTCTGCAGCTCCACTGGAGGAGATGGCCTATCATGCACCAAGTAAGCCGACGCGATAAGCAGCGGCTGCTGTCCATTCACACCCTCTATCAATGCCACCGACAAATCGCTCGTGCTGTAATTAGACGTTAGAAAAGCATTAAGGTCCTTTTTGGTAACGCCCGTTTGACGCTATACGCTTATGTGCTAGCTCTTCAATATAAACTTAACATGGACCTTTCTCCGGAGACGTATCAGGGATATAACTATTGAACAAAATATTCTGCGAACCTCGCAATTTTACAAAGCGTTTAAATCCAACCTGTAAATTATTCCCGCCTGTATACCAATTTTGAAACGTTGCTCCTGCCGAATTTCATTACTCACACCAAATTCGATGTTACGATAAATACCCAGATCCAAAGCCTTAGCCACTTGTACGGAGAAGGAGATAAGACTTCTTTTAGCAATTGTTGTACGCACGACACATATGTATTTTTTCGGGTAACAATGGGTCCAACAATTTTGTCACTTTGTTAGTTTCGAACAACGTACCGTCTGATAAATGCATGTCCTGCTGTACATTATCAGCAAATTGTGGAAAGTAAGGATTTTGAAAAGGACTTAGAATATGATTGTCGAGAATGTAATGCGTTTTTTCAGACCAATTTAAATTTAATTTGCGTCCGTCTTTTAGCGTTAAGCCCTTGGCATATTGTCCGCTATACTAAGCAACGAATGCCACAACTTCCAACAGAGCGCTTGACAAAAAACAGCCTTATTTAAGTAATCATTCAATCACAACCCGGATCGAAATGTTTCTTCGGCGCAAATAATACATGGAACCATTTAGTAAAATGTCTTTCCTCAATCATACAAGAACCAGTATTGAAGACTTCGAATAAGATTATGTTTTGCTGCTACACTTAAACAACTGCCCGCAATGCAACCAGAAAATCAAATGTTTTGGGCTTAAACAATTCGTCAGCTTGTTCGGCGACATCTTCCTCAACTGTCTCCTGAAAAGATTTTTATTTTTTTTACACCTGAAATCGACGCATCTCTTTCGAATCTCCAAATGATGGAGTTGAGTGTCGCCTACCTCAATGGGGTAAAGAGCGTGGCGCGAGCTCATTTGGAAGTTACCGAGCACCAGTATCGTCCTAATGCGCAATCCGTTTGAATGAGACCGTATGGTTTTATTGTGTCCCCCTTTCTTTACTTTGCTTGAGTTTTTGTTGTACTAATATTCTTCATTTTATTTTTGTATTCATATGTATTTAAAAAAAAGAACATTGTAATGAAAAAGACAACAAACAAAGTTACTCTTTCGGTACGTTCCAACAATAATAAATGTATAGTAAATAGAATTGACTAGTTTATCCCAATGCAAAGGGTTTCCAAATTCAACGGAGAGCAACAATTGACATGACGATGAGGGTGTTAGTAAAGCCGCTGCTAATGGTGGTGTTGCAGTTGTTCGACTAGTTGCTTGAAAAAGCTCCTGACTCCTTGATGGTGGCGATGTTGAGCAGCGGATTGAGGATGTGGTTGTTGTTGCCATTGTGGTTGATGTTGGACGTATGATGGCTGGTTTGAACTTCATAGCGCGCACTAATCTGCATCGCTTTTACAAAACTTTACGGACAATGTCAATACGTCAGGCAGTTCACATCCGATGACACCCACGAATTTCACTGGAACAGCATTGTCTGGGTGAAATATAGTATATACAACTCGCCTAAGAATTGACAACCATTAGTATTCTCGTTTCTTTTTTTAACAATCACGCCCCATTCGATCTAACCATTTAACATTACTACCTTTATAGAAACAAAACACAGTTTTGCACGAGATACGTTCCAACGATCCAACAGATTCGCTACGGGAATTGTTTATTTGACTAAAGATGTGGTAACTAATCGCACTCCTAAGGTCCACTCAATTTAGGAATTTCTCGACGTGTGGTCGTTCTTAAAAAGCAAGCTTAGTGAATCGTTCTAGCGCTTACTGCAGGTACCATAAAATCTGCCTTTGGAGTTGTCTTGAAAAATATTGTGCACTAAAGCCTTGTCCCAATCGATGACCATGAACCGGTTGTGCCTACCGGGAGGTCGGACCTGTGGCAGCAGATGTCTTTGCTGATCGGAAAGCGGCGGTGTAGTCGTTGTGTTTTTTTGTTACCTTCTCCCCTTTTTTATATTTAGGTATTGGTGAAAGCGCAGTTTACACGAAGCAAAATTGAGGAATCCCAGAATAGCTGGACACTGACGCGAACCGTGACAAGGACTCACGACACGAGCAGGTGAAACGAATCGCTGCACGCTGGGATGAGAATTTGCAAGCAATTATCCAACAAGTCGCAAGTTTTTCCCAAACAGGGTACACACGCGGAAAATTCTTACACAATTTCTGCCTCTTCCAGTTGCGAAGGAGTGAAATTTATTTATTTTTTTTTTCGAGCTTATTGCTTATTATACTTTTACTAAACTTTGTAAAGGAAGCAGAACGAGACGTTGGGCGGAGACAAATCGGAACATATACATTTTTTGTTATTGAAAGGGAACGACTTTTATTCAGAACTCGCGCAACGAACCAAATTTAAACTCACCGACTTATTACGAATATTTCAAGCCTTTTGCACCATTTAGGTCGCGTGAACCCTATCCGGGCGAGTATATTTTCGGGTCTTTGAGCGTTGGTTCTTCGCACAAAACGAACCTCAAACACAGGCGCGATGCTTCCAATAAACCCGACTCTTTTTCGTAGTTGTATCTCAGGTTCCGCGACTTGCTTAGCGGCTCGTTGTTCCATTTGGAAATTTTTTTGGGGTGCGACTTGACCCTCAAACTCAGATTATCACTTACGCGCGTCTCTTTCGCGGAATTAAGCTCATTGTTCTTGCGTTAACCTCAATCTGCACTTTTTCCTCCCTCGTCTTACATTTCAATTTGTGTGAACAGTCGCAAAATTCCTGTCAACTGCAGATCTGATCTGATACGTTTTCCGACAGAAAAAGTAATCGAATTGCTCGCAAAAAAAGGCAAACCGTAAAGATTGGGTCCCGCGTGTCCTTAACAGACTTACGGGCATACCGTTAGCGGAGGAGAAGAACAGCCAAGAAAGAAACCCACGCCATGTGGGCTGCGCGTTAACCCGAGGGGGACATATCGGCCGGTACACGAGGTGAAAAGTGGTGGTGCGACTAACCTTGTATTTTGTATTCTTGGTCCAGTGTTAGCTTGGCACTTAAAAATGATTCCGCCGTCGGCTGTTAGTTCCGATATCCGTCGAAAAGAAAAAAAATCAAATGATGCAACTAGGAACGGTATTAAATTCGCGCACTTGAAAAAAAATGACTACAAGTCTCACACCACGTACGTCTGGTTGGCTTCGCTGCTGATGGTGGACTGGGGCTAGCGTCAGTTGTTTCGCTCGCAAGTGAGTGGTTGTTGTGCCTGCCGCCGCCGATAGATCCGACGCTGCGCACGTTGTAGGGAACCTTTTTCAAATCTGCAGCCGTGCTGTCAAAGCGGCTCGTTACAACTTCTGATAGATCTGAAATGAAGATGTTGAACAAAAGAGGTCCTAAGTAACTTCCTTAGGGTACACCAGAAGAGACTGATATTTCTTTGGAAATTAAGCCTTAGAACTTAACACATTGAGTTCTATTACTGAGATATGACTTAAGCCAGTCAAGTGAAGGTCCTGTTTTACCGATCTTTTTTAACTTAAAAATTAGAGTATTGTGATCTACTTGGTCGAAGGCTTTGCTAAAGTCAGTGTATATTGCGTCGATTTGGCGCCCATTTTCCAGTGCGCAGAGTGTATCAGATACAAGAATCATTAGGTTAGTCGTGGTTGAGTGCCCTTTTCTAAAACCGTGTTGCTGGTCATTAAGAATGGGGTTGATAATATAAGTGAGTTTATCGAAGATAGTTTTTTCAAATAGTTTCGGTATGGCTGATATTATTGCAATACCTCGGTAGTTCTCAACGTTTCGTTTGTCACCATTCTTGTGAATTGGCGTGAGATGCGACGATTTTCAGACTGAAGGAAAATTCCTTAAAGACAGTGACTTGTTGAATAGAAAGTGTAGAGGTTTTGAAAGTTGAATGGCACACTTTGATAAGAATAGGAGAGGAATGAGATCCGCTCCAGGACCTTTTTTGACGTCAATATTTGTAAGGGCATCAAGCACCTGCTCTGCGGACAATGAAATATTGTCAGCAAGTGAAAAGGTCGAGTTGTCAGGCTCGCTAAAGGTTGATTCCGACGGGGGACTTAAAACTTCTCGAAAACAGTCGGCAAAAATATCGCAGATATCACGCCTGCAGGATGTGTGCTTGAGTCCATTGGTCATGGTTACCTGAACTTTTACGTTTTGTATTCACAAAATCGAAAAATCTTTTTGGATCGGTAATAATATCTTCGCCAATTTCGTTTACATACGACTCATACGCTGCTCGGGACTTAAAAGAGAATTCCGTTGCCAGCTTTTCATATATTGTTTGAAGGTCAGGAGTAGTTGTATCCGTTTTCTTAAGTTTTTTGAAGAACTTATTTCTCTGGTTCCGCAGTGATTTGAGATTTTTATCCTGCTTGATTACAGGAACATAGTTAATGACAATTTTGAAAATCACATCGTAAAACGATTATATAGCATTCTCTAGATTATTAGATGAAAAAAGGAATGTCCAGTCTATCGAAGATAATTCATTATTAATACTAATGAAATCGTCATTACGGAAGTCAAATACAACCTTATTGTTGTAAGAGTTAACAAGATTCTCAGAGTCAGATGCAGGGCTAACAATCACTTCATCATATGCGTCTGTAAAGATCATATCAAGCCATCTCCCATATCTATTCGGAAAATTCACTACCTGATGTATATCATAACTATACTCGTAGTGGTGTCAATAACAGACGTAAGAGTCCCAGGTATGATGGTCTTATCAGAATGATAAGTGACGAAAGAATTGCTTGGGCGAATGAAGTCGCCAAGGAGAAAAAGATTATCGTTTTCATCTAAGGAGCAATTGACACCATGTAAAATATCCAGAATGTCATGGTATTTCTGGTCTTTTAAATTAGGAGGGATATAAGCAACACCAATGTAAATATATTTATTGACCAACTTGATTCTGATAAACTAATGTTCGAAAAGCAGTGAAGGGTTTGTGCTTACTATCTCACTGGATAAAGATCTGTGAACTGCAATAAGGACACCCCCTCCTAATGATAGACCAGTAGCGCTATAATTCCTATCATTTCTGTAAATGGTCCAGTTGTTGTCCAGGATTTTTTCATCTTTAAAGGAGTCGTTAAGCCATGTTTTCGTTGTAACTAAAACGTTGAAGTGACATGATTTAGCGTCAATAAAAAGATTATTTACTTCGCCCCTGATGCCGCCGCCGTTGTGAAAGTATAATCGTAGGTTATTTCTAGAGTTAACGTCCACGTTAGGAACGAAAAAACCTATTGTGATCTTCGCGGCGTTTCTGCATATTAGAAATATGCATCGACGAAACATGGGAGTTGAACGTAGGGAAATGGGTCTGTAGTCCTTGGGATTGACGTGGCTACTTTTACCCGCTTTCGGTATAAATACCACTCGAGCGTTCCTCCATACAAGATATTGGTTGCCTCAGGAAACCCTTAAAAATCGCCTGTAGCCACGGAACCACCAGATTCTCTACATTAAGTAGCATGGCAGGTATTATTCCATCCGGTCCCGGTGACTTGTAAGGGGCGAAAGAGTTGATAGCCCACCTCACCCTGCTGGCCGAGAAGAGCCCGGGGATGCTGGGCATAAACGAGTTGTCCCCTGCTGTAGTGCAAGTAAGGTCCGGATCCCGGCAGCCTGGAAAATGAGCGCTTAAAAGGGTTTCAAGTGTTTCCTTGCTATCCTTCGTCCAACTACCATGCGTCCTACTCAGCAGAGCGGGTGGGGTAGGATTCTTAGATATAAGTTTCCTGAGTCTTGAGGCTTCTGACGTTCTCTCGATCTGGCTGCAGAAATTTCTCCAGCTGTCTCGTTTCGATTTTTTCAGTTCCCTCTTAAAGATCTTTAGCGAGTTCCTATATTCGACCCACACTTCCGTTTGATTGGTGTGCTTCGCCAAGTTAAGGATTTTTTGGACTTTCCTCCGAGAATCACCCAATTTCTTACTCCACCAAGGAGGTTGGGATTTTCCCGACGGTTTCCTACGGGGCAAGCCTTCTCGAAAGCTTTTTTCAGAGTGTTAGTTAAGAAGTTTGTAATATAATCCAGCATGCGCGCATTCCAAATATATTCTGGCACTCTACCTTCGAGTCTGTTCCTTACTATATCTGAAAACATCGGCCAATTTGCTTTTGCTGGATTTCTATAGGCTGTGTCACTGGTGCTAAAACTCAACGCCACTACGAACCCTATGTACCTGTGATCCGAGAAGGATGGTCTATCCAAGACCATCCAGCTCTCCACACGACAGCCATCCGTATCCGAGTACAGTGTCAAGTCAAGTACGTTTTCGCTAGTTGAACCCTTTAAGTTGGTGTGTCCTCACGGCTACCGATTAGTAGGTTAGTATTGAGAATGAAATGTAGTACAGACTCACCCCTTTCGTTGATATCCCCTCTACCCCATATCGTGTGATGAGCGTTCGCGTCACTGCCGACTACTAGGTTGAGCTTTGTTCGTGCAGCTTCTTTCACTAGCGTCTGCAGCTCCACTGGAGGAGATGGCCTATCATGCACCAAGTAAGCCGACGCGATAAGCAGCGGCTGCTGTCCATTCACACCCTCTATCAATGCCACCGACAAATCGCTCGTGCTGTAATTAGACGTTAGAAAAGCATTAAGGTCCTTTTTGACCATAATGGCCGACCGTTTCTTATGGTTGTATGTCGGGATTTTGCCTCTAGAGCAGCTTGAGAGCGGTCTCTGCGGGCAACACCCTCGGCAGAAATACCTTTGCCTTCGGCACAGATGGCATGAGCGCTCTATCCACTATCTCCAGCTTTGCACCTTCCCAGAGAGGTTCAAATGAGAGAACGGTCTTTTTACACCAATCAAGTGTGAACTCGTCGTTGCACTTTATAATCTTGACCTCATTGAACCTCCCTGCCCCATCGAATGTAGGCATGTCCTTGTCCAAATTGGTCTCCCTGTATGCTACTAGCTCGTCCAGCAACCTCATCTCCACTGATTTCCACTTGTCCAGAGTCATCCTTCCAAGTTGGTCACTGTGGTCGACGAGAGCCACTATGAGGTACCGTTTAAGGACATCCGCCACCGTCTGACGGGCCTCCGGTTCTCCCGCGAACCCAGAAGTCATACGCTGCTTGGTATCCTCTGTCAAATTGGACCCAGAAGTCATATGCCCGTTAGTATCCTCCAACCCCTTGGGAGACCACAAGAGACGCTCTTCGTCTTCGGTGTTAGTCGTCTTGGCACTATCCTCATCTGAATCTCGTTCAGTATCGGAAGTGCCCAAAACGCCTTTGAGAGCGTTTGAACCAGTAGTAAGACCACTAGAACAGACTGGTTTTATCACTGAACTAACTATGGTAGCAGTAGCAACGCCACTCGCACGACCAGCATCAATCATCGCACGAGCGTTTCTTGTGTAGAAGCTGGTGACACAGGCAGTATCCGCACTCCCCGAGCCCTCGCCGGTAGTTGCAGCCACGCCTCCTTTTTCCTTTTGTCGACCTCCATGACACCATCACATCTCCGAATGGGCTTTCTTTAGCGTCTGCCAGCCCTGAAAAGACAAAAACTATAACACCTTACGACCTTACTTCACCTACATTGATGGCCTGGGAGGGGCTAGCCATAGTGAATAGTGCCCAAGAGAGTTCGCCTACCAACTCCGGCCAGCAAGCGTTATGAGTTGGCGTTTCCCAGGTGTTTCCTCGTGGAGGACTCTTTACTTGGCCGCATGAGGCATCCACGTTCTTGATCAAGGTTGCTGCCTCGAACAAATGTATACCACCCCTTCGACACCCCAGCATTGCGGTTGAGCGTCACATAAGGGTGACCTAGTAGCGGTAAATGAATTCGCACAACAGTTTTAGTACAAGTTTAGCACAAAAGATTCACCTTTGCATATAACGGCCTTACATGCCGCGTGGCATGCATAGAAAATTTCACGATTTTTCGGGTGCATGTACGGGAACTTTCGTCACTTCTCAAGGCGAATTAGCACGTAATTAGGTCGTATGCACCTCACTGGGGCTTCGGAGCCTACAGCATGTATAATCTAAGCACTTACATTTTTAATAGGTGAAATTGATTTGTTCCGACCAAGGAATAAGTACGAGTTTAAGGACCCTGAGCGACCTCGGAACAGCCTAAAGCAGGTAAACATAAAATAAAATTGGCTCGCGCATTTCACATGGCTACATGGACATCCCGAAATTATGAGGGGACGCGGTACATCGGTGCTCCCGATAAAAGGTCACGGTGAGGGAGAAAAGACAAAAAAACAAAACGCACGCACTAAAACCATAAGACACGACTCACACCTAAAATTTAAAACGCTTGATTTATAAAAATTAATGAATTTTTTTTTCTTATTTAAACGAAATTTTGTCACACTTACATTTTTTTTCTATGTTATTGACTCCTCTATCCAACGCCAATTGCCTCCTTTTTCCTTCCTTGATATTCCTTGTTTTTTCTTGTTACCAGGGTTGCGGGTGCCTGTCGAAGGGCCCGTTCATTCTCGGTGCGCGTTTTTCGGCCGAAAAATCCTAAGCGACTTTCACTTTTTTTGAAATGAAACTTCTTTAGCTGCGAGTGAAATTTCAAGGACGCATCACGTTTAAGCACATTTCGTTACACGATAGAGAAGAAAGATATTATGTAGAGACAAAACGATAAAACGAAACTCGATGAAACGATGAGAAAAAGCGACACTGCGAGAGAGTGGTACTCCCTTCTGACTACACTCGTAGAATTTGAAAAACTACTCCTATCTCTTCCCCCTCTTCACCTATTCCTTTTTAAACAACTGATATCCTTCACGCCTATCTCAAATCTTACTTTGCTTCTTTAACCCTTTCTCCTAACTTCAACCCCTCACCCTCCCACTGTATACCCCCCTCTGTGTACCCTTATCATTCTACCTTTCACCCTTCATATTGTTCCCCCCCATCTACTTTCTCTATCCCCCCACCCTCCACCCTCCTCTCTACTCCGTATCCCCTCCTACAACACATTGAAAAACTCAGAAAATTTATTTGGAATACTACTTCTATCTCTTCCCCCTCTTCACCTATCCCTTTTTAAACAACTGGTTTTTTCACCCTTCTCTCACCCCTTACTTTTCTTCTTACACCCCTTTCTCTTAACGTCAACCCTTCATCCTCCCACTGTATACCTTATTCTGTCTACCCTTATCATTCTACCTCTCACCCTACATATTGCTCCCCTCATCTACTTTCTGTATCCTTTCACCCCCACCCATCTCTATACTCCCTACCCCCTCCTACAATACATTGAAAAACTCAGATATGCAAATTGTGTATTATATTATTTATTTTGAAATTAATTTATTTTAGTGCGATGCCACTTGGTAAGACGGGTGATCTTTCTGGATACGTTACTTTGTGTTCGTATCTTCCATTTCTGCCGTTCATGTGATTGATAACCACTGGTACCAGAACTATTGTTCTTTAACCTAAACGCATAATCAGAAATGGTTCTTATGGAGGGATCGTAATCAGAAATGGTTCTTATGGAGGGTTTGGGTATCGTGAGTTCAGCTCTTTGAGACTGTCCATAGTGTGGATATCGACTGTTGCGATATGCGATGAGGGCGCAAATTGGTCGCGAGTTTAACTCCGCTTCGATCAGCACTTGCACCAACGTTAGTTCCTCGAAGATGACGATTCTTGCAGGATTTTGTCTTATGATCATGACACAATTATGAATGAGTGAATGGTCTGAGATCTGCTCCGACGATCGTGGTTCTGCGGTCTGTGTAGGCATTGGAGTCTAGACTGGGATGTCCGACGAATTGTCGTAACTCTTTCAACAACGGTTCCAATAATCTGGTGCTGATTGCTAATGCGAAGCCTTCGTATAGGGTTTCCTTGTAGTGATGATAGTAATGTCGCAAACACTCTTCAAGTCGTACGAAGCCGGGGTCGCCGATGAATGGGTTTAATTTGCTGACATGATTTTTGATGAATAATTTTACTTTTGTTTGAAGAGGTTTAGGCTCTTCAATATTGTAGTTACTTCCAGCCGACATGTCGTCAACGTAGAATTTTTGTAACGCGAATTTTAGCAGCATGTGCTGGTCATCTAGTGCTAGTTGGTGTAGCGTATTGATAGCTTTGTAAGGTACAATTGATGTTGTGATGAAGTGTTTCGTCATGGGGTCCGTTGTCCTATCCTGCCGTAATATTCTTTCACATTGTTGGCTTCGAGGGTTGACCTTTACCATGCGATATATTTTTGCGATGTCTGCGGTAATATCATATTTATGAATCCTCCAATTCATTATAGTCAAGAATAACTTCGGTTGTAGCTTAGGGCCGGTAAGCATTTGTTCGTTCAGATTTTTCCCATTTGAAGTCTTAGCGGATGCGTTGAATACGACGCGTTGTTTTGTCGTTAAACTTTCCTTCATGACAGCGTGGTGTGGTAGGAAATAGTAATTTGTTCGAGTCGCAGGGATCTTTTCATTGACACTCTGTGCTGGTACCATTTGATTTGATTCGATGTACTCGGAGATGCATTTGGCGTATAATTCCTTTAACTCAGGGTTCTTGGCGAACCTCCGTTCAAGGCCTAGGAACCAATTTCTAACCGTGTGATTAGAGTTTCCTAATATTGGAGGATTTGGATTGAACGGGATGCTCACTTGGTATGATCCATCCGTACACCGTTTATGTGATGACTTGTAGTGTTCTTCACAAAGCCTTTCGTCAGTTGTGAGTTTTCGTGCTGTGGAGACCTCTTCCAATTCCCAGAATTTTCTTAATTCTTGGCTAATGGACGAGTTAGAGTATGCACTTAGAGTGCAACCGGTGAATTTGTTGTTCGAGTTTGGTGGGTTGTTTGTCTTGAGGGCCGTGCTTGAATCCCGGAAGCAGAATCTGCGCGTACACCTTCACTCCAAGGAGTGATCGATCGATCCTGGTTCCATAAATTTTGGATCTGCCAAGACGAGAATGAGTCAGACGATGAATTTGAAAAATAAGTAGAACTTTATTCAGCCACTGAAGAAGTCGCATTCTCGTATATCGGCGAACTTCGAGATCGTGCCACCAAACTAAAGCAAGTTTGCAGTCCCGAGACCAAAACTCAAATTTCCGGTGCGCAAAACCCAAACCCTCAAAATACACAGGCGCAACCGATGATCAATCTACCTAGGATTGACATTCCAAGGTTTGATGGCAATTACGAGAGATGGCGCGTATTCCACGACTTGTTCAAATCGCTTATTCACAATAACGATCAGATTCCCCAAGTGCAAAAATTGCACTACCTAAAAAGCAGCGTTTAATTGTATCCTTGGTCAAATCAATATAGCAGAAGCCAATTACACTGCTGCGTGGGAGTTATTGGTCAAACGTTATGATAACGCGTATTAGTGAACACGCACATAACAAGATTGATGGAATTACCCAAAATTCGGTCAGAAACTGATCGAGAACTAAAAAATCTCATAGACACGGTCAATGAAACTCTTCACGAGTTAAAAACGTTAGGCGTAAATACCAAGGATTGGGACCCAATAATCTTGCACATCTTAACAAAAAAACTTCCGTATTTAACGCATAGTCTGTGGGAACAACAAGTCTCCAATTCTGTCGCATTACCTACCTACGACGAGTTTCAAACTTTCATCGAAGCCAGGCATAGAACACTAGAAGTCTTGTCCGAATCTCGAGCAAAACCAAATTCCAAAGGCCAAGAACTTTGCGAGTTCACCAAAGCCCAAACCGTCTGATTGCCCACATTGCAAATCCGACCACCCTTTATTCAAATGCCAGAAATTCCCTTGCCTTAACGTAGCCGAAAAATCGAAATTCGTACGAGCCCAAAATATCTGCTCAAATTGTTAAGACACGCATTCGACCAGCACCTTTGTAGGGGTTTTGCGCACCGGAAATTTGAGTTTTGGTCTCGGGACTGCAATCTGGCTTTAGTTTGGTGGCACGATCTCGAAGTTCGCCGATATACGAGAATGCGACTTCTTCAGTGGCTGAATAAAGTTCTACTTATTTTTCAAATTCATCGTCTGACTCATTCTCGTCTGAAGCCATCATAATGTTTTTGTGTATTGTGACGCATTCATACCAGATTCGTTCTATGGAGTCAAGACGAGCAGAGATATAGCCAGCAGTGTGCCTTGCTTCTCCTGTCTTTTTGAAGTTGCAGAGCGATTGTCGCACCACTTTGAACAAGGCGTCCTGCTCTTTCATAAGTCCTTCCATGGTTGAGTTCGGATTTTTGTTTTTACTATTTGCACTTGTGTGCAATGACATACACCGCACTTTCCGTACTTGTGTGCAATGAAATGCAACGCACCTTCTCTCTATTGTAAGTCTATGCGTTGGAGTGGGATTCTAACTTCGTTTTTATTATTTGCACTTGTGTGCAATGAAATGCAACGCACCTTCTCTCTATTGCAAATCTATGCGTTTGAGTGGGATGCAACGATGCTGCCGGGTTGAGCACGTACTGTGCGAATTCAGTATTGTTAGTTTTGTGAACCTTGCGACAACGCCGCCGGTGGTTTTTGAATCGAATCGATTCCGAAGTTTCAACTTTTATTTGTTTGTTTGTAAAAATTTGATTTAACTTTTTCGGATCGGGGGTTTGTTTTCAACTTGATTTACCGGGTTAAATCGAGTTGTTTAGTGTTTTTTTTTTTTTATTCTTGCCGCCCTTAAAAGATTATGTTGGCATTTATATTGCTTTGATTGCGCTAGAAATGATTGCGTCTTTCAAAACAATATTGCCTAAATGATCCGTGAATTCGACGGGCAAGGCTACACTTGGTGTGTCGATATTTTACATCGTTTGCGATGGCGAAATGTTAAAATTTCAACCAAATTCCCTTGAAATTTTTATTATTTCTATTTTTTTTTTTAATTTGGCGATTTTTACACCATTTTGTGGCTTTGTGTTTCTTGGTGCGATTCGATGCGAGAATCGCTCAAGGTATTGGTGAACCAACACGGCACTGTTCTTGTGCTTCGCGTCGTGGGGTTCAGGTCTGGTTATTATGCGACCAAACCAAGTGTTTTATGGTGTGAGTGCTCAACACAGCATCTTTGTTGGTGCTTTCGTGTTGAAAGTTCGCTGCACTGCTAAAGGCTAGCAGCTTGCGGTGGTGTTTTCGCCTGAAGCGATATTTTTTTGTTTGGGTGTTTGGACTATGCAAAATGCATATTATTGCACCGTGTGGTACAATGTTTTAATGGGGGTGTTTGGACTATGCAAATGCATATTATTGCACCGTGTGGTACAGTGATTTAATGTGGGTGTTTTTCGTGACTTGAGTGCCGACAAGTGCCGGTTTCAATGTCACCGAACAGGTGTGCAATTTCGTTTGCAAAATTGCAAATTTTGAAATTTTGAATTTTGTATTTTCCTGAGTGAAAGGAAACCGAATAAAGCAAAAAACGGCTCACAGATCCGGCTCGACGGACCAAATGATCGGACTCTCACGTCCGATCCTTTCCTTCCTGAAATTTGGGGAAGGAGTGACAAATAAAAATGCTGGTTTTGTGAGAACGTTTCCTTACTTTATTCAACTTTTCTTTCAGCGGGTTTTGGGATCGTTCGGTTTTACTTTATTATTTTAATAATTAAGTATTGTGATTGATTTTTAAAAAAAAAAAATTTGCTATCCTCAAAATTTTTATTTTCACGTTTCATAACTAGTAGACGCGAAAAAAGCAATAAAAATTTTCAGTCCGTCTGTCCGCCGTACGCCGTACGCATGATCGTTTGGAGGCTCGTAGCTGCCAAACGCTTTGAGATATTAAATTCAAATTTTTTTAACGAATAGATGGGGTAGGCGCCTTGAAGTGACCAAATTTTTAGGGGTGAGGGTGTGAGGGGGAAGGAGGGGGAAGTGTTTTAGACCGAAAATTTTGGTTTCCAGATCTCAGTAATCCCTTATGTTAGGAAGCTGAAACTTGGAATTTCTATAGAGCTCTGATAGTAGACCCATTTGCAGAAAAATTGTCAATATTGATCAAGGGGTGTGGGAGTGGGGGGAAATGTAATGCGTCCGAAACCCAAAAAAGGTGAGATAGATACATTCTAAAATCCATATCTCCTAAACCGTTAATGGCACACTATTCAAACTTAACAAATATTTGTAGTTATACTAGGAGAACAGAATCAAGAAAAATTTTGGGTGGGGGAAGTTGTGTATGGGGGTGGGGGGTGAAAAACTTAAGATTACGATATCTCATGAACCAATTGCTCTAGAAAAATAAAATTTGGTTTGGGTGTAAAGGTTGACAAAAAAAGATTGATCAAAGTAAAATTTTTTAAGTGGGAGGTGGAGCATAGAAGTGGAGGGGATGAGAATTTTTCAAATCAAACACATTTCATATCTCAAGAACAGTTTAAGATAGATGCTTAGAATTTTTACCAGAAGTAGCGCTAATTAAACCCTAGTAGGGAAAAAAGTTTTGGGGTTTAGGGTGAAGAGGGGGAGGGTGGGGGAGGGTGAAAAGGAAAAAGTTCCGATGCTTATATCTTGAGAACCTGTAATGATATAAGCCTTAAACTTGGTATTTAGATAGAGCTATAGTAGCGGAATGTTGGAAAAATATAATTTTTTTTAGGGGTAGTATGCTACGGGGGTAGGGGGTGTTTTTCCTAACTATTAAACGGTTTATGCTAGAAAGTTGAAACTCGGTGTGCTTATGTAAATCAACTAGAAAAGTAATTGTGATAAAAAAAAATTTGAATATTCATTGGCGTTTAGAAAGGGGGGCAAAAAAAATTATTTGTAAATATAATAGATATAAAATTCATATATTTTCACGATTTTCGTCATATCAACTAGGTCTTTCCAAATATTAAATTCATTTTTATTCTACGGATTCTTCTTATGAATACCTAGAATGTGTTTTCACGGTTTTTTGAAATTCGACCCCTAAGGGTAGTGTGGTACAAGTGAAGGTGTTTTTCCTATATATGGGACGGCTTAAGCT
Organism: Beris chalybata; assembly: GCA_949128065.1. Taxonomy (NCBI): domain Eukaryota; kingdom Metazoa; phylum Arthropoda; class Insecta; order Diptera; family Stratiomyidae; genus Beris; species Beris chalybata. The sequence goes on from OX421895.1 coordinate 55,249,835, forward strand.
ACAATGTTGAAACTCGGTGTGTATATGTAAATCAACTAGAAAGGTAATTGTGATAAAAAAAAATTTGAATATTCATTGGCGTTTAGAAGGGGGGGGGGGCAAAAAAAAATATTTGTAAATATAATAAATATAAAATGCAAATATTTTCACGATTTTCGTCATATCTACTAGGTCTTTCCAAATATTGAATTCATTTTTATTCTACGGATTCTTCGTATGAATACCTAGAAAGTGTTTTCAAGGTTTTTTGAAATTCGACCCCTTAGGGTAGTGTGGTACAAGTGGGGGTGTTTTTCTTATATATGGAACGGCTTAAGCTACAATGTTGAAACTCGGTGTGTATATGTAAGTCAACTAGAAAAGTAATTGTGATAAAAAAAAAATTGAATATTCATTGGCGTTCAGAAGAGGGGAGGGGGCAAAAAAAAATATTTGTAAAAATAATAAATATAAAATGCATATATTTTCACGATTTTCGTCATATCTACTAGGTCTTTCTAAATATTGAATTCATTTTTATTCTACGGATTCTTCGTATGAATACCTAGAAAGCGTTTTCAAGGTTTTTTGAAATTCGACCCCTAAGGGTAGTGTGGTACAAGTGGGGGTGTTTTTCCTATGTATGGAACGGCTTAAGCTACAATGTTGAAACTCAGTGTGTATATGTAAATCAACAAGAAAAGTAATAGTGATAAAAAAAAATTTGAACATTCATTGGCGTTCAGAAGGGGGGGGGGGGGCAAAAAAAAATATTTGGAAATATAATAAATATAAAATGCATGTATTTTCTCGATTTTCGTCATATCTACTAGGTCTTTCCAAATATTGAATTCATTTTTATTCTACGGATTCTTCGTATGAATACCTAGAAAGCGTTTTCAAGGTTTTTTGAAATTCGACCCCTAAGGGTAGTGTGGTACAAGTGGTAGGTGTTTTTCCTATATATAGAACGGCTTAAGCTTCAATGTTGAAACTCGGTGTGTATATAATAGAATGCATATTTTCCCACGATTTTCGACATATCTACTACCTCGTCCCAAATAAAGAATTTAATTTTATTCTATGTATTCTCCATATGAATACCAAGACAATGTTTTCAAGATTTTCTGAAAATTGACCCCTAAGGGGGTGTAAAGTGATTGTATACTTTTTCATAAACTATTCCATATCTCTCAGATCCAATCAGATTTTCACTTCCATGATCTTGTTCTTTTTGATAGGTTTTCAGTCATACAGTGGCCTACACCGCATTTCAGAATTGAACGCGTTCCTTTCTTCTGCCGGAAAAATAATAAAGTTACGCCCAGATTGTTGGCAGATTTTTTTTATTTCTCGGCTAATTTAGATGTTTGCGCAGCCTGTTGTTCGATTGTACATCCTTTCATCGAAACTCCGAGAGGACCGACAAAGGAAAAACAGTGTATGGTTTGTGCGGTTTCGTGTTTTTGGATTTTTGGACGGTCCTGGCTTCAGCAAGCTCCTTGAATTCAGAATCCGAATTTCGTATAACGACCTGAAGTAGGTTTGTCGAATGTGTGTTGTGTTGTTTTTTTCGAACTTGTTGTTCACTGTAAAGTCCGTCCCTCGAAACTCTGGGCCGGTCCTTACAACGAAAAACTGTATGTGTAGTTAGCGAATAATACTCACGTCGAAATCGGTGTTTATGATCAGACAAGCAGAATCTACGAGTTGAAAGGTACTAACTTTTGAGCCGTGGCCCGCCACGACCTTTATAGCCTCCCGAGATTTTTAATGCCTCTTTCCGGCGGCCTAAAGTGTGGCCATATTCAGGCCATGGGCCATGTTCAGGTCATGGGCCATGTTCAGGTCATGAGCAGTGTTCAGATCTGAACACTGTTTTTTACAATAAAGTATTAAGATCGACCTGAAATTTCCAAAAAATTTGCTACTCTGAAATTTTGTTTTACTTTACCTCACCAAGCACAAAACGTGACCGTGCAGTTCCAGTATTAAATGCGGACTCATCTGACGTATTGCGCCTTCCTTCTTTCATCTCTAGCGCGCTGCACGATCGACATCCTCTCCATATCCTCTCTCATGCGTCGTCATTGGGCACTTAAGAGCCGTACGGAAAGAACGCAATCAGAGTTGGATCGAAATGTCAAAATAACGGAGGGGAAAAAAAACAGTTTCAAATACATGTGGTTGCAATAAGAGTTGCTGCATACACTAAACTGGCTCTGAGAGGGGTTTGGCAGATGCGTACCAAGGTGAAAAATAGTAAATTATATTTTTTTAATGGGATTTTGCTCAATATACATTTCAAATGACTATCTTTTCTTTTCAAAATAATAATTTTTTATAAATGAAATGAGAGAAATGCTTAAATTTGCCTTTAAAAACCACAATTAAGACAAAAGAAAAAGAAGTACTAGAGTAGTCCCTGCAAACGTTTTAGCGAAGAACTCGCTTTCGCGAAGTAATTTCGAAATGGTGCAAGAAATGAGAATTTCGAGCTTCTCTCGAGATTCCTTCGTGTCTCTGATGCTGTTACATATGGGAGGAAAAAAGAGAGCTCACCACGACAATTCCGCTTTGTGCCAGAGATTTCGACATTTCTCTGATTGCAGAATTACAAAGAAATGAGACTACGTGCGGCTATGCTTCGAATTTACTGCGAGACTCCTTCGTTTCTCTGAGTACAATTGAAATGACTAATCACTCTCCTGATAATGCTCGAAACAGAACGCATTGATCTGTTTACTGTTTACTGGCATACGCGCAGATACATATGTTCAGTTGAGTTAGAAGTGATTAATTAAGTGTACGCAATTAAATTTATTTTATGTGAAAAACAATAAAAAGTGGAGTAAAAAATATTGAGTGTCTTACTATATTTTTAAAAAACCTGCAATACTCCAATTTTGTGTTCCTAGACTTTTACAAAGACTGAACTATTTCTGTGTTATTAAAAGCCAATCTTCACAGTACCTGTAAAAACTGGCAAATATAGATGAGATACATTTAAGACAATAGATATTTTTCTACCTTATTTTTCTCTGCTTTCTATTTATTTCTACAACTCAGTCATAACAGATGCCATGTAGTGCCGATGACAATACTGTCCACGGACATTATTTCCCGCTTCACATTAATAAATGTCCAATTCCACGGCTCTACTAAAATGTCCGTACAACCTCGCTCTGCGCGAATCGCTTACGACACGAGAATAGCTCGCTTCTCTTAATATATAAGCAATATATACAACCACTACCACAACCGCATTGTGCACCTAACTTCGTTCTCACATCACTTTCGGTTCGTCTTCGAACCTACCGCAAAGAGAATCTTGGGTTGATAAGTCGAGAAAGGTCGAGAATCATGTTCCTTTTCCTCCGCTGGTCGTCTGTTTTCCGTTCGATATCGAGTTCAATCTCGAAGTTTAAGCTAGAGATTACGATTTGCTAGCACATCGTTTTCGAATCATAATGTTTGCAGAGGTGGAACCCAGTTGGTCGCGTCTGCGAGAATCTCGCAGATTTCTCGGAGACATTTCGACTTGTCTGCGAGATTCTTCGAGATGGCTTATGGACAAAATACACGGTATCGAGACCATGGATGTATTCAGTGGCGGTGCTAATAGTTTTGGCGCCCGGCGCAGTTTCAACGAGTAAAACCGAAATGCGATAAGGTACTGAAAGTGGTAAAAATGAGGCTTCTTCTGAATACAACTCGAACAAGGGCGTCATTTCAGTTTTACTCAGGGGCAAGATGTTTTTTACTTGCTATAAATGAATGCATGTGCGTCGATATTAAGGCCGCGGTCCGAATTACACTTATGCTACTTACATTATTAACATTACTTAAAATCGGCCCGAATTGCTGGTACGCTTATGGAGCTTTCAATTCGGACCGATGAGCACACAGTTTACTCACAGTACCTATTCTTGAAACCGTTAGCTGGAGATGGGAAATTCGGATCTTTTCAGTGTACCGGCTCACCGGATCTTGCTCTTTTCAAAAATCCAGCTCTTTGAGCTGGTTCAAAAGATCCAGGTGGCGCTGGCGTGCTTAATAGGCTTGCGTATTTTAGTTCACCATACGACTGATTTTCAAAGAACTCCGTTAGTGTAAGTAGCTCTTCACAAGGCCGACTGAGAAATTCCTTTCGTCGTACGAAAAACGGGTTTATACCAAACTGCCATTTAAATTTGTCACCTATTTTTGATAAAAATTTTCCAAAACTGGGACAAACTTTAATTTTTTACCCTTTACGCTTATTATTTGCAATAAATAATAATTTGGCAAAAATTTGTTCAGGTAACAAAGATAGACAACTTAATTCTCTATAAATTGGGGATTACTATTTTTAGCGAGAAATGCAAAATACGGCAACAAATCGACAAAACATAAAATTCAAAATTTCGGGCCTTTTTTAAATCTATCTCTAATTTTTAATTTATAATCGTTAATCTGTTATTTGTTATCATTTTTTTATTATTTTTTATCATTTTTTAGCATTGTTATCATTTTTATCATTCATTATAATTTTCCACCATTTTTTACAATTCTTCACCATTTTTTATCATATCTTACCATTTTTTATCATTTTCTACCATTTTTTATCACTTTCTATAATTTTTTACCATTTTTTATCATTTCATCAATCAATCAATCAATTCTCAATTCTGAATCCTCAATCCTTAATTCTCAATCCTCAATAATCGCTTTTTTCGGATTCATGGTCATTTTTAGATTTAAGAAACAAAATATAGAAGGTAGCTCAGTAAAAGTTTATTAACACTACACTTGAAAGATATCGCCTATTGGCACATGACACTTGACACTTGTTCTTTCATCCAATAAAACAAAGCCTATCAAGAAAAATATCACATTTTTTAGGTCATTGAACAGTGCTCCCAATTCGTGAAAATTTTAAAATACATAAAGAACCAAAGCACTGGCCGGTGCAAATGTATAATCTGCGCCAGATACATGCACTCAGCGGAATACAACGCATGCCGTCGCGCATAAAAACGTGTAGAACGTTCACCGTACCGTGCGTGTGTTTGTCGAACTATGGTGCGGATAAAGTTTTTGCGCCAAAGAGCAAAACAGTGGATTCGCACAAGTATGATCGAACTAGTTGGACTTGGAAGATCAAACCGCAACCGTTTGTTTAGGAGAATGAAGCAAATGTTTGGGTGTACGACGTGCTGTTAAATTATGAATTTATATGGATAGGTATATGTATGTAGGTAGGATACCATGTTTTAGTATAACAAAATTTACAATCACTGAATTTAGTGAAAATTGCAGTATGAACCGTTGATTTTAAAAGTGGAATAAGTCACTTTTTCAAAAAAAATTGTTGTGACATTGAATCGATGTTTTATACAACACGAAGCAACTTTTCAAGAATCTGTTGATGCAATTGTTTCATTACACTTTTTACAAATAAATACAAGTAAAGAAAGTTGGAATGATTATTTTTAAACATGTTAAAATGCAAGCCCTTAACCTCGATTTAAAATTGAAATGGGCTTATTCCACTTTCAAAATAAACGGCTGAATTGTGTAGGTAAGTGGAACAGTAGGTGTGGTGACCTAAAAATTTGGCGCCCGGCGCAGTTGCTCCACTTGCTCCTATGGAAGCTCCGCCCCTGGATGTATTAGTATAACTAGATCGGCTGTATTGTGTAAAATTCCTATATGTGAGACTAATTCATTTCTGACAGTTGTTTCCATCTGTCAAAAAAAATTTGTACGGTTTAATGACAATCATTTCTGACAATTGTTTTCACCACAGCGTCGGAGCAAAAAAATTTCCGGGGTACAGTACGTATTTGTCTATTTTATACGCCGCCACTATACACTTACACTAACGCAAATGGACAACTAAGGGACCGTTCACATACTACGTCACACGAAAAGAGGTAGGGGGGTGGTTGCAAAAATGTGACAAAGTGTGACATAGGGGAAGGGGGGCATCTGAAAGATGTGACGTAACAAATTCGGAACAGAACTTTTCAAATTAATATCATAATAACTTACTGGCAACCCTCTAATATACCATATATTTATATGTAACATAATCTCAATCATGAGTCACGACAAACCAATATTCTTTTGTTTTACGCTTTTGCAGTTAACTGAACTCTGAAGTAGCTATTTGCGTTAAATTCTCTAATCTAGTCAACTATCTGTAGAATAAAAGGCCTCGTTCAGTGTAACTATGTGTATTTATTAATTCAAACAGTACTATTAGCGTCACAATACTTCGTCGTCGGATCCTTCGTGTCCGCCATGACGCTTGTGTCTGTCCAGCGTTCTTCTTGTATCGACACGCCGTGGTGAAGTTGGATATTAGCGAAACGTCGTGGTGAAGTTGGAGTGCGTTCTCAACATTCCTCCCCACCTACACTAAGGTCGAGATTCCGAACCGCGGGGGTGCTCTACGTTGTCTCGCACTTCGCCGTACCATTACTTCTGGAGACGTTCCCTGCTGGTTGGTGTCTGTACCGCTGCACCCTTTATCGTCATCCGTTCCTTCTAATACTGCCGGTGTTGCCACTGGAACTGCCGGTGCTGCCACTGGAACTGCCGGTGCTGCCACTGGAACTGTCGTTGCTTGATCTTGATGATGTTGTTCAGCTTCGGTTATACTATCGTTGTGGTTGTGCCTTACTTTCCCATTGTAGTTTGTAGTCGGTTCGACGTCTTGGGTTAAGGCGCTGCCTTCATGGGACGTGTCCGCCACAACTCTGTCACGGATGTGTTCCGCATGTCTTCTCCTACGTGCTCCGTCGGGTGTTTCCACGATATACGAATATTTGTTGGTGCGTTCGACTATCATTGCCGGACTCTATTTGTCTTCCAATTTTGTTTTGCAAAAAACTATTTGCTCTGGTTTGAACTCCCTCAGTCTGGTTTCACCATGTTGGAGTTGGTACTTAACATTCTTAAACTGCAGCGCGGCTCTAGTGTTGGGTTTGATGTTGTCAAAAATACATGATGTACGTCTCCCGAACATCATTTCTGCTGGCGGTTTGCCTGTAGTTGCGTGCGGCGTATTTCTATATGACGCTAAGAAACTTCGGAGTTGCTGTTTATGTCCTCCTTTATCGATGTTACTATTTGCCATTCTATTCTTGAACGTTTTCACGAATCTTTCTGCCAATCCATTAGTTTTTGGATGGTATGGAGACGCCGTAATATGTTTGATAGCTCGCACCTCACAAAAGTTCTTGAATCTGTCAGACGTGATTGTGCTCCGTTGTCTGATACGATAACAGCTGGTAGTCCAAAAGTGGTGAAAATCTCATCCAGGGCGTCACACAAGTTGTCGGCCTTCATCTTCCTCAAAGGCTTGACTTCCACCCACTTTGAAAAGGCGTCCACGACAATGAGCCATGACTTGTCTAGGAATGGTCCTGCGAAGTTCACATGTAAACGCTCCCAGGCACGTTCCGGTACTGCCCAAGAATACAAAGGAAGATCTGGTAAATTCGGTCGATTCTCCTGACAGCTGCGACAGCTCTTCACAAATTTTTCGATATCTGCGTCGATTTTCGTCCACCAAACGTAGTATCGTGCTAACGCTCGCAAAGCAACTATTCCTGGATGCCCCTCGTGGAGCTGTGCTAGAACTTTTTGGCGAAGTCCCTCCGGGATTATGATTCGTCCTTGCCACATAAGTATGTTATTTTCTACCGATATTTCGTCTCGTTTGTCGTAATACGGCTTCACTTCTGTCGTCACAGTTGTTTTCCAATTTGCTCTTATATGCCACAGAACTTGCCACAGAACTTTCCCATTTGAAGTCTTAGCGGATGCGTTGAATACGACGCGTTGTTTTGTCGTTGAACTTTCCTTCATGACAGCGTGGTGTGGTAGGAAATAGTAATTTGTTCGAGTCGCAGGGATCTTTTCATTGACACTCTGTGCTGGTACCATTTGATTTGATTCGATGTACTCGGAGATGCATTTGGCGTATAATTCCTTTAACTCAGGGTTCTTGGCGAACCTCCGTTCAAGGCCTAGGAACCAATTTCTAACCGTGTGATTAGAGTTTCCTAATATTGGAGGATTTGGATTGAACGGGATGCTCACTTGGTATGATCCATCCGTACACCGTTTATGTGATGACTTGTAGTGTTCTTCACAAAGCCTTTCGTCAGTTGTGAGTTTTCATGCTGTGGAGACCTCTTCCAATTCCCAGAATTTTCTTAATTCTTGGCTAATGGACGAGTTAGAGTATGCACTTAGAGTGCAACCGGTGAATTTGTTGTTCGAGTTTGGTGGGTTGTTTGTCTTGAGGGCCGTGCTTGAATCCCGGAAGCAGAATCTGCGCGTACACCTTCACTCCAAGGAGTGATCGATCGATCCTGGTTCCATAAATTTTGGATCTGCCAAGGTGATTCCCTTGAGGTGGGGCTATTCATTAGCTGATAGTGTGTTTGCGGGGCACACCTTGGTGATGTTTGGGATGACGTACGCTTGAGCATGTACTTCCTTTTGTTTCCCGAATTTGGTGATGATTTTTAGGCTCAACGTTTTAGTAGCGGTGCTCACGTTGGTGGCATTGAGACTTGTGATGGTTAGCGACGTCGCCTTTGCCTTCAGTCGCGTCTGTTGATACGCGGATTGCGACACCAACGTACTTTCTGAACCTGAGTCAATCAGAGCTCTCAAAGTTAATGTGTCTCTATCTGCTGTCTTCACTTCAACTATGGCTGTCGCCAAAAGGGCTTGTTGGCTCAAGCGAATAAAATTGCAGCTTGATGTTGACGGAAGCGGATCTGAAACGCTCAGCTTGGCTGTCTCTTTTGTTGTTTCCGTTGCTAATGCGTTATTACTTGCTTTTTGTTGGGGTTTGCGATCTTCACGCAACGTAGAGTGGTGCCGACCGTTGCATTTGGAACGTGTGGGTGCAGGTGTTGGTGCAGGTGCTGGTCGAATGCGTGCCTTAACAATTTGAGCAGATATTTTGGGCTCGTACGAATTTCGATTTTTCGGCTACGTTAAGGCCATGGAATTTCTGGCATTTGAATAAAGGGTGGTCGGATTTGCAATGTGGGCAATTAGACGGTTTGGGCTTTGGTGAACTCGCAAAGTTCTTGTCCTTTCCCGCAGAATTTGATTTTGCTCGAGATTCGGACAAGACTTTTAGTGTTCTATGCCTGGCTTCGATGAAAGTTTGAAACTCGTCGTAGGTAGGTAATGCGACAGAATTGGAGACTTGTTGTTCCCACAGACTATGCGTTAAATACGGAAGTTTTTTTGTTAAGATGTGCAAGATTATTGGGTCCCAATCCTTGGTATTTACGCCTAACGTTTTTAACTCGTGAAGAGTTTCATTGACCGTGTCTATGAGATTTTTTAGTTCTCGATCAGTTTCTGACCGAATTTTGGGTAATTCCATCAATCTTGTTATGTGCGTGTTCACTAATACGCGTTATCATAACGTTTGACCAATAACTCCCACGCAGCAGTGTAATTGGCTTCTGCTATATTGATTTGACCAAGGATACAATTAAACGCTGCTTTTTAGGCAGTGCAATTTTTGCACTTGGGGAATCTGATCGTTATTGTGAATAAGCGATTTGAACAAGTCGTGGAATACGCGCCATCTCACGTAATTGCCATCAAACCTTGGAATGTCAATCCTAGGTAGATTGATCATCGGTTGCGCCTGTGTATTTTGAGGGTTTGGGTTTTGCGCACCGGAAATTTGAGTTTTGGTCTCGGGACTGCAAACTTGCTTTAGTTTGGTGGCACGATCTCGAAGTTCGCCGATATACGAGAATGCGACTTCTTCAGTGGCTGAATAAAGTTCTACTTATTTTTCAAATTCATCGTCTGACTCATTCTCGTCTGAAGCCATCATAATGTTTTTGTGTATTGTGACGCATTCATACCAGATTCGTTCTATGGAGTCAAGACGAGCAGAGATATAGCCAGCAGTGTGCCTTGCTTCTCCTGTCTTTTTGAAGTTGCAGAGCGATTGTCTCACCACTTTGAACAAGGTGTCCTGCTCTTTCATAAGTCCTTCCATGGTTGAGTTCGGATTTTTGTTTTTACTATTTGCACTTGTGTGCAATGACATACACCGCACTTTCCGTACTTGTGTGCAATGAAATGCAACGCACCTTCTCTCTATTGTAAGTCTATGCGTTGGAGTGGGATTCTAATTTCGTTTTTATTATTTGCACTTGGTATTTACGCCTAACGCTTTTAACTCGTGAAGAGTTTCATTGACCGTGTCTATGAGATTTTTTAGTTCTCGATCAGTTTCTGACCGAATTTTGGGTAATTCCATCAATCTTGTTATGTGCGTGTTCACTAATACGCGTTATCATAACGTTTGACCAATAACTCCCACGCAGCAGTGTAATTGGCTTCTGCTATATTGATTTGACCAAGGATACAATTAAACGCTGCTTTTTAGGTAGTGCAATTTTTGCACTTGGGGAATCTGATCGTTATTATGAATAAGCGATTTGAACAAGTCGTGGAATACGCGCCATCTCTCGTAATTGCCATCAAACCTTGGAATGTCAATCCTAGGTAGATTGATCATCGGTTGCGCCTGTGTATTTTGAGGGTTTGGGTTTTGCGCACCGGAAATTTGAGTTTTGGTCTCGGGACTGCAAACTTGCTTTAGTTTGGTGGCACGATCTCGAAGTTCGCCGATATACGAGAATGCGACTTCTTCAGTGGCTGAATAAAGTTCTACTTATTTTTCAAATTCATCGTCTGACTCATTCTCGTCTGAAGCCATCATAATGTTTTTGTGTATTGTGACGCATTCATACCAGATTCGTTCTATGGAGTCAAGACGAGCAGAGATATAGCCAGCAGTGTGCCTTGCTTCTCCTGTCTTTTTGAAGTTGCAGAGCGATTGTCTCACCACTTTGAACAAGGTGTCCTGCTCTTTCATAAGTCCTTCCATGGTTGAGTTCGGATTTTTGTTTTTACTATTTGCACTTGTGTGCAATGACATACACCGCACTTTCCGTACTTGTGTGCAATGAAATGCAACGCACCTTCTCTCTATTGTAAGTCTATGCGTTGGAGTGGGATTCTAATTTCGTTTTTATTATTTGCACTTGGTATTTACGCCTAACGTTTTTAACTCGTGAAGAGTTTCATTGACCGTGTCTATGAGATTTTTTAGTTCTCGATCAGTTTCTGACCGAATTTTGGGTAATTCCATCAATCTTGTTATGTGCGTGTTCACTAATACGCGTTATCATAACGTTTGACCAATAACTCCCACGCAGCAGTGTAATTGGCTTTTGCTATATTGATTTGACCAAGGATACAATTAAACGCTGCTTTTTAGGTAGTGCAATTTTTGCACTTGGGGAATCTGATCGTTATTATGAATAAGCGATTTGAACAAGTCGTGGAATACGCGCCATCTCTCGTAATTGCCATCAAACCTTGGAATGTCAATCCTAGGTAGATTGATCATCGGTTGCGCCTGTGTATTTTGGGGGTTTGGGTTTTGCGCACCGGAAATTTGAGTTTTGGTCTCGGGACTGCAAACTTGCTTTAGTTTGGTGGCACGATCTCGAAGTTCGCCGATATACGAGAATGCGACTTCTTCACTGGCTGAATAAAGTTCTACTTATTTTTCAAATTCATCGTCTGACTCATTCTCGTCTGAAGCCATCATAATGTTTTTCTGTATTGTGACGCATTCATACCAGATTCGTTCTATGGAGTCAAGACGAGCAGAGATATAGCCAGCAGTGTGCCTTGCTTCTCCTGTCTTTTTGAAGTTGCAGAGCGATTGTCGCACCACTTTGAACAAGGCGTCCTGCTCTTTCATAAGTCCTTCCATGGTTGAGTTCGGATTTTTGTTTTTACTATTTGCACTTGTGTGCAATGACATACACCGCACTTTCCGTACTTGTGTGCAATGAAATGCAACGCACCTTCTCTCTATTGTAAGTCTATGCGTTGGAGTGGGATTCTAATTTCGTTTTTATTATTTGCACTTGTGTGCAATGAAATGCAACGCACCTTCTCTCTATTGCAAGTCTATGCGTTGGAGTGGGATGCAACGATGCTGCCGGGTTGAGCACGTACTGTGCGAATTCAGTATTGTTAGTTTTGTGAACCTTGCGACAACGCCGCCGGTGGTTTTTGAGTCGAATCGATTCCGAATTTTCAACTTTGCGTTATTTGTTTGTAAAAATTTGATTTAACTTTTTCGGATCGTGGGTTTGTTTTCAACTCGATTTACCGGGTTAAATCGAGTTGTTTAGTGTTTTTTTTTTATTCTTGCCGCCCTTAAAAGATTATGTTGGCATTAATATTGCTTTGATTGCGCTAGAAATGATTGCGTCTTTCAAAACAATATTGCCTAGGTAGGTACACGTGGCTGTCCGTGAGAACACGGACACACTTAGACCTAAAAGGTCCGTTGTGGTACCACAGGATCTTCGACTCCGGTCCTACTCGTCGAACCATTTAGAGCTTATAATAAAGCGTTGGATTCTCGCGACCTCCATTGTGGCAAGTTCACCAAGACAGTTGAAGAAGTACGCTCCGAGATGAGCTTTCCTTCTGACGGACAGAGCTGGACAAGTACAGAGAAGGTGAAGGACTGTCTCCTCCTCCTCCTCGTCCTGGCAGCTTCTACAGAAGTCGTTTGAGAAAAGTCCAAGCCTTTCTGCATGCCGACCTATAAGACAGTGTCCGGTTAGGACACCGACTGTTTTGCTGATGTCCGCCCTTTTGAGCAGAGTCAGCCTTTTAGAACGATTAAGATCCAGCTTTGGCCAGATCTGTCTCGCAGTGTGACATGTTGTACCCTCTGCCCATCTTGAGTTGGTTTTCTCAATTGAGTCCAGTCTCAGTAGCAGTTTACATGTGGAGAGAGGCACACCCAGGGTCTGATATACCGGCGAAGTATGAAGGGTAGTGCCGCGCCGAGCGAGTTCGTCAGCCATACAGTTCCCTGGAATATCCATGTGTCCTGGCACCCAGCACAGAAGAATATTGAACTGTTCGGCCATCTCCTTAATAGATGATCTACATTCTACGGCGACCTTTGATGTTGTCGAGGTCGATTCCAGGGATTTTATCGCCGCTTGGCTGTCTGTGAAAATGCTAATATCCTTAGTAGATATTACATTACACCTCAGCCAGGACAGGGCCTCCTTGATCGCCATAAGCTCCGCCTGATAGACACTACAGTGGTCCGGAAGGCGGAAAGAGCTGCTAATATTAAGCATTTCAGAGAAAACACCTCCACCTACCCCGTCTTCAGTTTTGGAGCCGTGCGTATATATGTGGGCGGACTCCTTCTTCGTTCGTACGAAGTCCCTTTCCCACTCTAGGCGGGTTGGGATGGCTGTCGAGAAGTTTTTATCGAAGTCATAACTGGGAGGGGTGTAGTCGGTGTTTTCAGGAATGTTGAAGTGACTCAAAATTGTTGAGTGGCCTGCACATATGTCAGTCCACAATGTGGAGGCCTTTAGCCGAATGGCTGCACTGGCTGCCATTTGCTTGCCAAAGATGTCTAAGGGTGGCAGACTGAACAGCATGTCCAGTGCTGCAGAGGGAGTTGTTCTCAGAGCTCCACTGATGCATATGCATGCTGTTCTTTGTACCTTTCCCAGTGTGGTGCGGTTAGCCGCTTTATCTAAGGCCGTCCACCAGGCAACAACACCGTACATGAGTATCGGTCTGATGACGGACACGTAGAGCCAATGAACTATCCGGGGTTGCATACCCCATTTAATGCCAATGGCCTTTTTGCATGAGTAGAGCGCAACTGTTGCTTTCCTTACTCGTTCCTGAATGTTGGGTTTCCAGTGAAGCTTTCTGTCCAAAATAAGACCCAAGTATTTTGCACTATCGGTGAAAACTAGACTGGTACCATTCAGAGAAGGAGGGTCTACGTGAGGAATTTTGTATTTCCTGGTGAAGAGGACTAATTCTGTTTTGCATGGGTTCACGCCCAGTCCGCATTCAGAAGCCCAATTGGAAAGAATAGAGAGAGCATTCTGCAATATCTCACTCAGTGTGTTTGGATGCTTCCCCGAGACGGCAATTGTAACATCGTCGGCATAAGCAATCACTTTGCAGCCCGCCCCTTCCACTCTCAATAGTAGTTTGTTGACCACTAAATTCCACAGAAGAGGGGAGAGTACGCCACCTTGTGGTGTACCTCTGCTGACAAACCTTCGAGAGGAGGACTCGCCCAGCTTTGTGTTCACAATCCTGGATGTTAGCATCAGATTGATCAGCGCGCCAAGCGAGGACTCCACTTTCAGGGTAGAAATTGCGTCAGTGATTGCCTCTGGTCTGACGTTGTTGAAAGCCCCCTCGATATCAAGAAAAGCAACCATGGTGTATTCTTTAATGCTGAGAGATTTCTCAATGGAGCGCACGAGCGAGTGTAAGGCCGTTTCGACAGACCTCCCCTTCCAGTACGCGTGTTGTGATGTTGATAGCAATCGCTTGTCCAGGTTGTCGCGGATGTATACATCCATTAGTCTTTCCAATGTTTTTAGAAGAAAGGATGATAGACTGATAGGTCGGAGATCCTTAGGACATACATGAGAGCTTTTTCCCGCTTTAGGTATGAAAACCACCCTAACTTCCATCCATGTTGTAGGGATGTAGGTTAGATCCAGACAGCCTTTCAGTATAACCTTCAGCCAAGGCAGAATTATATCCGAGGTCTGCTGTATTTCAGCGGGAATAATTCCATCCGGTCCCGCAGACTTGAATGGTTTGAAGCCCTCTATCGCCCAGAGGAGCTTGGTCTCTGTTATAAGAGCATCCGAGTTGAACGGTGCATGGTTTCTTGTAATGCCTACCCGCTCCGGTTCAACGTGCGAGCTACCAGGGAAGTGGGTGTCTAGAAGAAGATCAGTGGTTTCCCTGCTTGAGGTAGTCCAAGATCCGTCCGGTCTCTTCAGGTAGCATGGTGTGGTTGGATTTTTGGAGAGAATTTTACGGAGCCTCGATGCCTCGGAGGAACCTTCTATCTCACTACAGAAGACTCTCCAGGAATTACGTTGCGCCTTTCTCAGTTCGTATTTGTATTTGCGAAGTGATCCTTTGTAGGAGTCCCAGTCGCAAACGTCTTTGGTGCTCTTGGCTTTGTTGAACCATTGCCTACAGCATTTCCTAAGAGCCCCGAGTTCTGCGTTCCACCATGGCGGCTTATGTCTCCCTCTTGGCCTGCTCTCAGGACAAGAGTTCGACATTGCCTCGTTTAGGGCGCGCGTTAAGGTGGTAACCAGACCGTCGAGATCAGTTGAGCTACTCGGTTCGAGTGGCGGTGTGTGTGGGAGTAAGCCGCTAAGAGTTTCCCTGTATTTGACCCAGTCGGTCCTCCTGTAGTTTCTAAAGGCCGATGGGATAGGTTTGTAATCTATCAGATTAAATTGGAGGTAGCAATGATCCGAGAAGGAGTTTTCTTCAGAGACCTTCCAGTTGCTAACCATATGTGAAATGTTATCGGAAACCAGCGTGATGTCAAGAACTTCTTGTCTATTCCTGGTTATAAAGGTGGGCTCTTGCCCTGTGTTACATAGAAGAAGGTTAGTGCTTAAAAAGTAGTCAAAAAGCGATTCCCCTCTGTCGTTTGTGTCGGTGCTACCCCAGACTGTATGATGCGCATTTGCATCACATCCCAGGATGACACCGGTATTGAGCTTACTAGCTTCAGCGATAAGATCGCTCATGATACTCGGTGGTAGCGGGCCCTGATGGTCGTGGGCCAGATAGGCCGAGATCAGCCAGTGAATCTTATTGTTCAGTTCAAGGCTTACTGCGACGATATCAGATTCACTGAAGCTGTGTAGCAGAAATATATTTAAACTGTTTTTCGCAAGAATGCATGCTCTTGGCTTTGCCGTAATTCCTTGCATAGAACAGAGTATAGTTTGGGGTCTTGAGGCCAGTAACCACGTCATTCACAATCCATGGTTCCTGGATCAAGACAAGGTCTTCTCCATCCCTACCTAGACGGAGAAGAAGGGAGGCTGATGCCGTTTTCGAGTGATGGAGGTTAATCTGCAGTATTCTCAGCATTAACCTCGATCACAGTCCGGTTCGCATCTGCCGAGTCTTCCGGGTCAGATGCCAGCAGATCTTCCTCACTGCACTCGGGAGGACCCGTCGAACATTCTTCCGTTCCAGCCTCCGAGCCGAGATCACTTTCGTCCGTTAAGGACGGGTGATCCCGATACGCCTGTGCTGAATTGGAGTCGTTTGGTGTCGGGTCCAGATCCATCGCCAATACGGATTCGGCGAGTTTTGAGTCGTCACTGCGGTCGACATGAGAGGCGGAATTGGTTTCCCTTTCCGAGGCTTCGATATTCGTCGCACTCGTTCTGGGGTTCCCAGCATCCGCTTTGTATACCCTGAGTGTGATTTGGCCGAAACCGAACCTCACCACACCCTTCAGGCTAGCTAGGGGGGCCAGGGACTCCTTGTTTATCACGATTATCGCGACCCTCTCGTCCCCTTCTGGCTCCCCCATCTTAGCGATCTTCCAATTGTGCGTTGGAAGATCTGGATTGCAGACCTTTAAAAGCTCCAGGACAGTCGCCGCATCAGAAGGTAAGCTTGGTATCCTGGCTCTTGTTCGGGGTCGGCTTGGGATGTCCTCCCTTGCCACAACCTCCAACTTAGCTCCAGGCCAAACCTCACCCAGACCAGCAATTGCCTCCTTGTAGAGATCCACCGATCTCTGATCGGAGCAGGCCACTAGTTTGACGTGGCCCTGATGCCATCCGCCGTCAAGGCAGAGGGGAAGAGGACCAGGATGTTCCTTCAGAACTTTGAGGAAACCATCCGCCAGCACGGACTGCAGACGCTTCCATTTTTCCGGAGTGATCCTTCCGTCATCGTCACTTCTGTCGATGACGGCCATCACGAGGTGTTCCTTAAGGATTTCGTTGAAGGGCCTTAAAGGTGCCGCGGTGCTTGTTTTGACCGTCTTGGCCCTTTTTGCCGCCTCGGGGGACTCGTCCAGCGATATTTGTCTCTTGGACGTTTGATCCTTACCGGATGGTGCCACACCCTCGGTGGTTAGCTTTAGAGCCCAGACGAAGGAGGCCCGTTGTTTGTCCGTCCGCTGTTCCTCAGGTATGCTACTGAGGCGCTTCAGGACTCCCAAGGCCGTTTTCTTCTCTTTATAGAGATGTTTAGACGGAGCGATGTTGCGCGTGGAGCATCCACTTGGACCAGGTTTGGGGGCCGAAGTCTTCGTGGATGTTGAGCCGCTTGGACCAGGTTTGGTTGCCGGAGTCCTTGCGGGTGAGTTGCTCAGACCAGGTTCTGTGACCACAGTCCTCGCAGATGAGTCGCTTGGACCAGGTTTGGTTGCCGGAGTCCTTGCGGGTAACCCCATTGGGGTGGAGGAGAGGGGACTTCCGTCCACCTCTCCGGCCGGTTTTTTGAGAGATCCGGACTCTGGTTTTTTGTTTGTTTTTTTGTTTTTTGAATTCATAGTGTTCCCACGAGTAACGGAGAACACAAGTCCGTCTGCACAGAGATCCGTTTGTACAGATAAGGCTGATTAATCCGGAGGTCACCAAGTATCCGGATACTCCGTTTGCGACTGGGCTATAGGGGCCCCCAGCCTGGTTGATCATCGGCACGGGTCGTGTGACACCTTGATCCGGCCCGTGAGGGTTGATGAAAGGATGTTAGGAGATGAATGGAGGGGGGAAGGATTTTAGGAAAGGGAGGGTTTGGTTTGGAGGGGGAGGGGGAGGTTGACTCTCTCTTAGTTTCGGGCGAACCCTACTTCAGCCCCAACACCACGGCAAGGTGGACAGTCGTAGTTGGGGAATATTGCCTAAATGATCCGTGAATTCGACGGGCAAGGCTACACTTGGTGTGTCGATATTTTACATCGTTTGCGATGGCGAAATGTTAAAGTTTCAACCAAATTCCCTTGGAACTTTTATTATTTCTATTTTTTTTTAAAATTTGGCGATTTTTACACCATTTTGTGGCTTTGTGTTTCTTGGTGCGATTCGATGCGAGATGTTTTTTTCGAACTTGTTGTTCACTGTAAAGTCCGTCCCTCGAAACTCTGGGCCGGTCCTTACAACGAAAAACAGTATGTGTAGTTAGCGAATAATACTCACGTCGAAATCGGTGTTTATGATCAGACAAGCAGAATCTACGAGTTGAAAGGTACTAACTTTTGAGCCGTGGCCCGCCACGACCTTTATAGCCTCCCGAGCTTTTTAATGCCTCTTTCCGGCGGCCTAAAGTGTGGCCATATTCAGGCCATGGGCCATGTTCAGGTCATGGGCCATGTTCAGGTCATGAGCAGTGTTCAGATCTGAACACTGTTTTTTACAATAAAGTATTAAGATCGACCTGAAATTTCCAAAAAATTTGCTACTCTGAAATTTTGTTTTACTTTACCTCACCAAGCACAAAACGTGACCGTGCAGTTCCAGTATTAAATGCGGACTCATCTGACGTACTGCGCCTTCCTTCTTTCATCTCTAGCGCGCTGCACGATCGACATCCTCTCCATATCCTCTCTCATGCGTCGTCATTGGGCACTTAAGAGCCGTACGGAAAGAACGCAATCAGAGTTGGATCGAAATGTCAAAATAACGGAGGGGAAAAAAAACAGTTTCAAATACATGTGGTTGCATGTAAGGTTGCTGCATACACTAAACTGGCTCTGAGAGGGGTTTGGCAGATGCGTACCAAGGTGAAAAATAGTAAATTATATTTTTTTAATGGGATTTTGCTCAATATACATTTCAAATGACTATCTTTTCTTTTCAAAATAATAATTTTTCATAAATGAAATGAGAGAAATGCTTAAAGAAGTACTAGAGTAGTCCCTGCAAACGTTTTAGCGAAGAACTCGCTTTCGCGAAGTAATTTCGAAATGGTGCAAGAAATGAGAATTTCGAGCTTCTCTCGAGATTCCTTCGTGTCTCTGATGCTGTTACATATGGGAGGAAAAAAGAGAGCTCACCACGACAATTCCGCTTTGTGCCAGAGATTTCGACATTTCTCTGATTGCAGAATTACAAAGAACTGAGACTACGTGCGGCTATGCTTCGAATTTACTGCGAGACTCCTTCGTTTCTCTGAGTACAATTGAAATGACTAATCACTCTCCTGATAATGCTCGAAACAGAACGCATTGATCTGTTTACTGTTTACTGGCATACGCGCAGATACATATGTTCAGTTGAGTTAGAAGTGATTAATTAAGTGTACGCAATTAAATTTATTTTATGTGAAAAACAATAAAAAGTGGAGTAAAAAATATTGAGTGTCTTACTATATTTTTAAAAAACCTGCAATACTCCAATTTTGTGTTCCTAGACTTTTACAAAGACTGAACTATTTCTGTGTTATTAAAAGCCAATCTTCACAGTACCTGTAAAAACTGGCAAATAAAGATGAGATACATTTAAGACAATAGATATTTTTCTACCTTATTTTTCTCTGCTTTCTATTTATTTCTACAACTCAGTCATAACAGATGCCATGAAGTGCCGATGACAATACTGTCCACGGACATTATTTACCGCTTAACATTAATAAATGTCCAATTCCACGGCTCTACTGAAATGTCCGTACAACCTCGCTCTGCGCGAATCGCTTACGACACGAGAATAGCTCGCTTCTCTTAATATATAAGCAATATATACAATCACTACCACAACAACATTGTGCGCCTAACTTCGTTCTCACATCACTTTCGGTTCGTCTTCGAACCTACCGCAAAGAGAATCTTGGGTTGATAAGTCGAGAAAGGTCGAGAATCATGTTCCTTTTCCTCCGCTGGTCGTCTGTTTTCCGTTCGATATCGAGTTCAATCTCGAAGTTTAAGCCAGAGATTACGATTTGCTAGCACATCGCTTTCGAATCATAATGTTTGCAGAGGTGGAACCCAGTTGGTCGCGTCTGCGAGAATCTCGCAGATTTCTCGGAGACATTTCGACTTGTCTGCGAGATTCTTCGAGATGGCTTATGGACAAAATACACGGTATCGAGACCATGGATGTATAAGTATAACTAGATCAGCTGTATTGTGTAAAATTCCTATATGTGAGACTAATTCATTTCTGACAGTTGTTTCCATCTGTCAAAAAAAAAAATTTGTACGGTTTAATGACAATCATATCTGACAATTGTTTTCCCGGGGTACAGTACGTATTTGTCTATTTTATACGCCGCCACTATACACTTACACTAACGCAAATGGACAACTAAGGGACCGTTCACATACTACGTCACACGAAAAGAGGTAGGGAGGTGGTTGCAAAAATGTGACATAGGGGAAGGGGCGCATCTGAAAGATGTGATGTAACAAATTCGGAACAGAACTTTTCAAATTAATATCATAATAACTTACTGGCAACTCTCTAATATACCATATATTTATATGTAACATAATCTCAATCATGAGTCACGACAAACCAATATTCTTTTGTTTTACGCTTTTGCAGTTAACTGAACCCTGAAGTAGCTATTTGCGTTAAATTCTCTAATCTAGTCAACTATCTGTAGAATAAAAGGCCTCGTTCAGTGTAACTATGTGTATTTATTAATTCAAACAGTACTATTAGCGTCACAATACTTCGTCGTCGGATCCTTCGTGTCCGCCATGACGCTTGTGTCTGTCCAGCGTTCTTCTTGTATCGACACGCCGTGGTGAAGTTGGATATTAGCGAAACGTCGTGGTGAAGTTGGAGTGCGTTCTCAACATTCCTCCCCACCTACACTAAGGTCGAGATTCCGAACCGCTGGGGTGCTCTACGTTGTCTCGCACTTCGCCGTACCATTACTTCTGGAGACGTTCCCTGCTGGTTGGTGTCTGTACCGCTGCACCCTTTATCGTCATCCGTTCCTTCTAATACTGCCGGTGTTGCCACTGGAACTGCCGGTGCTGCCACTGGAACTGTCGTTGCTTGATCTTGATGATGTTGTTCAGCTTCGGTTATACTATCGTTGTGGTTGTGCCTTACTTTCCCATTGTAGTTTGTAGTCGGTTCGACGTCTTGGGTTAAGGCGCTGCCTTCATGGGACGTGTCCGCCACAACTCTGTCACGGATGTGTTCCGCATGTCTTCTCCTACGTGCTCCGTCGGGTGTTTCCACGATATACGAATATTTGTTGGTGCGTTCAACTATCTTTGCCGGACCCCATTTGTCTTCCAATTTTGTTTTGCAAAAAACTATTTGCTCTGGTTTGAACTCCCTCAGTCTGGTTTCACCATGTTGGAGTTGGTACTTAACATTCTTAAACTGCAGCGCGGCTCTAGTGTTGGGTTTGATGTTGTCAAAAATACATGATGTACGTCTCCCGAACATCATTTCTGCTGGCGGTTTGCCTGTAGTTGCGTGCGGCGTATTTCTATATGACGCTAAGAAACTTCGGAGTTGCTGTTTATGTCCTCCTTTATCGATGTTACTATTTGCCATTCTATTCTTGAACGTTTTCACGAATCTTTCTGCCAATCCATTAGTTTTTGGATGGTATGGAGACGCCGTAATATGTTTGATAGCTCGCACCTCACAAAAGTTCTTGAATCTGTCAGGCGTGAATTGTGCTCCGTTGTCTGATGCGATAACAGCTGGTAGTCCAAAAGTGGTGAAAATCTCATCCAGGGCGTCACACAAGTTGTCGGCCTTCATCTTCCTCAAAGGCTTGACTTCCACCCACTTTGAAAAGGCGTCCACGACAATGAGCCATGACTTGTCTAGGAATGGTCCTGCGAAGTTCACATGTAAACGCTCCCAGGCACGTTCCGGTACTGCCCAAGAATACAAAGGAAGATCTGGTAAATTCGTTCGATTCTCCTGACAGCTGCGACAGCTCTTCACAAATTTTTCGATATCTGCGTCGATTTTCGTCCACCAAACGTAGTATCGTGCTAACGCTCGCAAAGCAACTATTCCTGGATGCCCCTCGTGGAGCTGTGCTAGAACTTTTTGGTGAAGTCCCTCCGGGATTATGATTCGTCCTTGCCACATAAGTATGTTATTTTCTACCGATATTTCGTCTCGTTTGTCGTAATACGGCTTCACTTCTGTCGTCACAGTTGTTTTCCAATTTGCTCTTATATGCCACAGAACTTGTTTCAACGTTTTGTCTTCTTTCGTTGCGCGCTTTATATTGGTTTCCAATAATCGAATGTCATTCAGTTTCTCGTAGTGCTGATTGTTTGCTATCCAGTGCACTCGTTCTTCCCCCTTCGTTTGTGGTTCCTTTGTATTAGGAAGTCACGAAAGGCAGTCTGCTACCGAGTTCGTAGACCCTTTTCTGTATTCAATGTCATAGCTGTACTGTCCCACATACAGCGCCCAACGTGTTAATCTGTTGTTGACAAGCTTTGGCAGATTCCGTTTTCTTCCTAGCAAATGCTGCAACGGCTTGTGATCCGTCTGTAGTATGAAATGCGTTCCTCTGAGGTACTGGTCAAACTTTTGAACTGCAAAAAATATTGCCATCGCTTCAATGTCGATAACCGAATATTTTTGCTCCGCTTCCGAGAGTTTTCGTGACGCGAATGCAATTGGTAACTCGTTCCCTTGCTTGTCTTTATGAAAAAGAACTGCTCCGAGTCCCTTCTCTGATGCGTCGCACGCTAGAAACAATTTTTTCGATGCATCAAATGCTACTAGTGATGGCACTTGCAGTAACTCATGTTTGACATTATTGAATGATCCATTTGATCTTATCCCTGGTCGCTGCATGCAAGTCAGCGCATATTCCGTGCAAGTTCGGGATGAACTTCTCGTAAAAATTGACATCTCCCAAGAATGAGCGCAGCTCTGTCTTGCTAGTTGGGGTCGCCGCATTTTTAATAGCGCAGAGTTTCTCCTCACATGGACTTATGCCCGCTTTGCTTATCCTGTATCCCAGATAGCTAATAGATTTAGCGAGAAACACACATTTACTGCGTTTAATGGAGAACCCTGCTTCCTTCAGCCGCTTGAAAATTTTCTCTAAGTTGTCAAGATGTTCCTTGTCGCTAGCGCCTGTAACTGCGATATCGTCAAAATAGACAGCTGTGTGTGGAATGCCTTGTAATAGTGTTTCTAAACGGCAATCTATTGTACCTGAAGTAACCCATGTGGGTCGAAATCACCAAGTATTTCCTCGAATTCGGTGCAATTCCAAATTGCAGGTATGCGTCCTTGAGGTCGATCTTCGAAAATTTTTTCCACCCGCGAGATGTCGTCTAAGTTGATCAAACAATGGAACTGGATGTGTGTCTGCGATCAGTACTGGATTTATCGTTGTTCTAAAATCACCGCAAATTCTGATGTTTCCATTTTTCTTTGGAACGTTCACTGTTGGTGTAGCCCACTCCACAGGTGTTTGATTTGGGTCGACTGGTGAAATTATGCCATCTGTGACGAGTCTGATGATCTCGCGTTCCACATTACGCTGAATGCCAAACTTTACTGGTCTGGCTGGACTGTGTACTGGCTCGGCATCACTCTTTACGTGTATGTTTACTTGGAAATTTTTTATTAGCCCGCTCGAATCTTCGAACAGCGTCGCGTTTTTGTTGAGCAGACTTTCCAATGATTCATCCGCCTCCTTTCCGCCGTCTGTAGAATTCACCGCGTAAACTGCTGCCGGAAGTTCCATTTCAAATGCTTCGCACCACGGTAGACCCCACAACATTGGCTTCGCGTTATCTACCACTACAACTGGTAAAGTTTTTTTTTTATGCCCTAGCACTACTGTAACGTCGGTTTTTCCTCTGGATTTCAGTTTGAAATTGCCGTATGCTTTTAGTGTGGGACCTTTTCGTAATGGTTGCGATCCAATTCGCTTCCAGAATTCCGTGCTTATTATGGAAAACGCTGCGCCGGGGTCCCAGTCTAGCGTACACTTCACTGCGTTTATTATAATGTCTATTTTTTTGCCTCCGTGCACGTGATATATGCGGAATAAGTCACTGTCACTTTCATTATCCGAACTGTCACTTTGTTCACTAACGCGGTTTGTTTGTTTTTTGTTTTCCCTGGCATTATCCATTTTCGCGCGGCCTTTGTTAAAACAACACGACCCGTAGTGTCCGATTTTGCCACAAGCTTCACATGTGTGGTTACGCGCGCGACACTCATTTAGTGGATGTATTTCTTTGTATCCGCAACGTTTACATTGATTTCGTTTAAGTGTGCGAACGTTTTCATTGTACTTTTCACTCCCGGGGTTTGAACACTTATTTGTGTTTCGTTTATTGCCTTTACTTACGCGTTTGACAGCTTCTGTATCACTGTCTATGTCTATGTCTTTCTCGGCTGCTTCCCTCGACAGCGCGATTGTGAGTACTTCTGCGAATGTGACTTCTCGCTCAACAGTTTTGTCCATTGTTTTAAGATCTGGCCACCGTTGTTTTAACTCCACTTCAAGTCGTTTGTGTTGCAGGCCTGTTGCGAAACGGTCCCGCAGCTGT
Organism: Beris chalybata; assembly: GCA_949128065.1. Taxonomy (NCBI): domain Eukaryota; kingdom Metazoa; phylum Arthropoda; class Insecta; order Diptera; family Stratiomyidae; genus Beris; species Beris chalybata. Next base: position 55,274,241 of record OX421895.1, read on the forward strand.
CGATCCAGCAGGTTACCGTCATAGCCGCAATCCGGGCTTATCTCTTTTAGCCGGTTGGCGTAAGCCTCGAACGTTTGTGTCTTTTCTCTCACACAGTTCCAAAAGTTGGTGAGCGCTTTGAACCGCGTGAACTTTGTCTGGTATAGAGGGATGAATTTCAGCTTGATCTGTTCGTACGGCTGTTGTTCAAATTTTATTTTGGAGTCAGCGAAAGCCACCTTCAATTCTTTGAACGTTTCGGGCTTGAGTGTGGATAGGAAAAGTTTCTTTTTTGCGTCCAAGTATCCGGTGTCCTCCGGCTTCTTATTCAAACCGTACATACGGCACCTGGCCTCAAAACAATCGACGAAGGTTTCCACCGGGATGTTCATGTCGAACGTTTCACATTTAAAGCTCCGCACTATATTTTCCAACTCTTGATTGTTGCTAGTATTCCCGCTTGGAGGTCTCGAGCCAATTAGATTTGTGACGAGCTCTCTTTGCACTTTCAAGAATTTTGCAAATTGCTCGGCGTCCATTTCGTCTGCTTTTTTTTTTTTTTTTTTTTTTCTTATCTTATAGTTTCAACACTTGATTTTCGCACAGTAGGTTTCTCCGAATCCTCATCGCCAGTATGTAGAATAAAAGGCCTCGTTCAGTGTAACTATGTGTATTTATTAATTGAAACAGTACTATTAGCGTCACAATACTTCGTCGTTGGATGCTTCGTGTCCGCCATGACGCTTGTGTCTGTCCAGCGTTCTTCTTGTATCGACACGCCGTGGTGAAGTTGGATATTAGCGAAACGTCGTGGAGAAGTTGGAGTGCGTTCTCAACACTATCCATGGAAAAAAGTTACAAAAAAGGCATAAAAACTGCAAAGTTGTTGTTAGTTTGTATGTTAATTTTCTAACCTGCTCTGATCTATATAAGTTCGCAAAAAAACTCACCTATTATATATGAATTTTTTTTTTTTTTTCATTTATTTTACATAAAACATGAATATTAGCTCTACTTCGTGTGTTTATTTTTAAAACATACTAAACCTTGTGACGTCACAGCGGAGGGGGGGGGAGGATGTCATTTTGCGACAAAGGTGACAACGGTTGAGAAGGGGCTCCAAAAGAGTCAAAATTTGCGTGACGTGGTATGTGTTGTAACGATTCAATTTTCCAGGGATTTAACTCGGATTCCAGAGTCCGTTACAAAAATTTGTTTAAATTGACTTCACTTTATTTCAGTAATTCTGGTTTCATTTAATTTCAACATATAAAATTCAATATTTAATTCCACTGTTATTCTCTCTCCGTCGTCGTCCTATGCGTTGTTGCTGGCTCAGTTGGTCCTGTCCGTGGTTGTTCGCCTTCTGCTCTCGTACTCTTCGACGTCGCTCGTCTACGTTGTTCTTCTGGTAATGTGTCGCGGCCTTCTGGTATGTTACTAAGATCACGTCGCCGCTCTTGTCTGCTCCCACTGATTCGTCGCTGAGCTCCTCCGTTTTCGTCCTTCGCTGCCTTCGTATGGAATGACGCTGCTCTCGTCTGCTCTGCCTCTTCTCTTGCTTGGTTCGTCGCTGCTCTCCTCTGATATACGCTGCTTTGTCTGAATAACGCCACCGTCTTTGCCTTGGTATGACGTCACTACGTTTTCGTCCCTGGCTGCTTGCGTCTCGACTTTGTTTTGTCGTTCTTCCGTCTCGACACTATCTCATGGACTCGACCTAATTCAACTCGTGACTTTATAAGAGGGAGTGTAACCCCACTGGCCTTATGCGGTCAGAGAATCCTTCAGGACAACCGTCCGATCAAAGCAATTAGTTACTTCGAAGAGGGAGTGCAACCCCACTGGCCTTCTTGGTAGACTTGTACTGCTGACCGAGATACCCTTTCTGGCTAAATGTTTTGGCTTATATATTGTACCAAACATTCCGCCACCATGAATTATACTCAGGTAGAATCTCGAACTTTTGAGATTTTCCTTCTTTATAATTCGTGGCTGGTGTATGTCATGCGGAGTATATAGTCACTTTTGGATTTTGAATATTTTGTCGGCGGGTTTTCAGTCGCAATGCGTAACCTGGTACGTCTTGTGATCCCGTCGACCATTTTCCAGGTTTTATGCCAATTTCTTCTTTTCAGCCACTGTTGTGTTTGTCTTTATTTCGTGTTTCTTGTAGTTCGTGACGAGATTCTTCGTGAACCTTCTTATCTTATAAGTTGGTGTTGTGTTGTCTTGTTTTATGCTCTTTGTGTGACGAGATTCTTCGTGAAGCGTCTTAGCTTTAGTGTTGTATGTTGCTCTTTTCATGCTTCTTTGTGTTTCGTGACGTATTTCTTTGTGAATCGTCTTAGCTCTAAGTTGTGTTGCCTTTTAAAAAATAAGTCTTGATTCGTTTGTGTTCGTAGTTCAATGTTTTTAATTCATAAGTTGTATTTGTAGTACAATGTGCTTAGTGTTTTTATGTCGACATGGTGTGGATGGAAATTAGCAGAATTTCCATCCTTACACTTCCTCCTTCCTTCCATTAAGTGGCTTGCTTGATCGTGCAAGTGCAATCTCCTCGACGTCCGAAGGAAACTATGTAAATGTTGTTGCCGACCTGTTTGCGCCATTTGGTCCGTCTTTGCCTATCCGGGTGTTGGCGTGTGTTATCGCTTTCATTACTTCGGGTGGTATTTTGGTGGATATCTCGATGTTTTCTGCTTCAGATGTACCTTCAGTCGTAATCGTAACAGGTTGTGGTAAACTTAGTGTGTCAACTTGTTCCTCTTTTCCGTCGCTGCTGCTGGTATTACTCCTGCTGTGTATACTACCTCGAGGTTCCAGTACTTCTCCTCGCATTATCTCCTCCAGTATTTTTCTCCGACGTTCGGGCATTTCCGCTTATGTGAAAGTCACGGCCGCTGTCCGACCCTGAATTTCGGCGAGGGTGCAGCAAAAAACTCCGCAGTCGTAGTCGTTGGTCTGGCGTGGGAGTCCTTGAGCGTTTTGCGGCTGGAAGTCCGAGCTCTCGGTTTCGGTGACGTTCTGTAAGAAGCTGCTCAACAAGTTTAGCTCCGCTGGGAACGGTCGTAATACTTTAGCCATCGCTCGTCCAGGTGTATTATGGCCAGACACCAATGGTTGCCATTCACGTGTAGAGGTACGAGCACCTTGCCGCCTTGATTGTAGTCTGGTTGTTTCCAGCGCTGAAGTCCTGTTGGCCCTTGCTTGACCAGACACGGTAAGAAGAAGGTGTTGACTACGGACAGTCGCGGTAGGTTCGGTTGTTCCCGGCTACGTCTCTCCAATAGCTCCATGTACCCAATGATTATATTGTCGTTTAGCCAGCGACCGTTTGACAACGTTGATAGGTCACTTCGTGTGATCTGTGTCCAGTTGATGGTTATGACCACCTCTTCTGGTGATCACTGGCCCTTCTGCTGTGTGGGTGTAGCTGTTGTTTGCGGTGGTTGCTGCTGTTCCCTTCCGCCCGTGGTCACGATACTGCGGTATAGTAGCTCCGTAGCGTTCTTCGTTTGGTCCATTGTACTTTGATTTGAAATAACACTTTCACTTCACTTGTCGGTGGTTAAAAAAAACGGATTTTCGCCCTAGACTTCGTGCCCTTTTTATACCTAGGCCTTGTTTGGTGTTATCGGATGGTCTTTAGTCTGATGGTTTGGCGCAAAATTTGAATATATTTTTTTTCTCTTACTTTGTGGAGCTATCCTGATGTGCGGGGTCTGGGTCCGCGGAGTGAAAGCTCTTCAGTTCACTGATGTGCGCAGTCCGCATGTGGGAATCACCGTTCTTTTGTAACTGTACTATTACAGGTGCAGTGAAGTTAACCACCTTATGGGGTCCGTCAAATTTCGGTGCTAGTTTTGCCGCAAAACCGTCAATGGCCTTCGAGAGTGGGTGCTCTTTCACCATTACTTGTTGTCCAATCGTGGGAGTCCAGTGCCGTCGTCTCAGATTATAGTGGCATGCTTGATCTTGAGCGGTGCGTTCTTGATTGCGTCGTGTGATGCGGAACGCTTCTTGTAACCTGGTGGCTTTCTCGGCGGGAGATTGGGGGTGTTGCCAGTTCCGAAGGTGACCTCGTCGTAGATCGTTCGGGGTAGGCGTGGTTCGCGTCCTTGCGTCAGGAACACAGGGCTGTACCCCGTAGTTTCTGATATAGCGGAGTTAATGGCCAGCGAAATCTCCGGAAGGAGGTTGTCCCAGTCCCGTATGTTGTCACCAGTCAGCTGCGCGATTATTGTTTTCACGGTCTTGTTAACCCGCTCGGTGGGGCGCTCCTGCGGTGTATATGGGGCGGTGAACTGATGTTTTATTCCTAGCTCGGTTATGAATGGAACGCCCTATTAGTGTATTGGGATCCATTGTCGGTGATCAGTACCTTGGGGATGCCGAATCTGGCAAGGATACGTTCGCTGAATGCTTTACGTAATGCATCACTGGTTGCTTTTCGGAGTGGTATCAGTTCGGTCCATTTAGAAAACTTATCAATGTATACGAGTAACATAGTGTTTCCATGTTTTGAACGTGGTAGTGGCCCTATGAAGTCGGCGCACAAGATACTACATGGTTCTTCCGCGATTTGAGAGAACATTTTCCCTGCGGCCTTCTGTTGGCTTGGTTTGAACTTCTGGCATGATTCGCAGCGCTGCACGTATTTGCTGATATCCCGAAACATTCCGGGTTAATAGTACCGATTGGCGATGCGACCGATGGTTTTCCGGATACCTAGGTGTCCTGCGCTTGGTTCGTCGTGGTTCTCCCGCAAGATTCGGCTTCGAAGTGGTGTAGGTACGCAGATTTTCCACGGTGCGCAGTCCTCGTCGTTTGACCGGTGCGGAATGTGTCGATAAAGGTGTTGATTTTCGAAGACGTTGTTGTTGTTGTTGTTATTTGGGGTGGGGAAGACACACCGAAAGGCGAGTCTTGAGCATTCAGGCCACAATGGCCCATTATACTCGAATCCCCAACCTCTACCCGAACTTTTTCGTCCTCACGAATTTCAAAAGCTCAGGTAGGGAGCGAGACCTAACAGAGGCAACTGGCGCACCGAAAGCTGGCTCTGGTCCAACCATGGCTGACTCCGATCCAGTTCTTGCTAAAGCATCCGCTATTTCATTGCCATTTATCCCTTGGTGACCCGGAACCCATATGAGCATTAAGTCGTTGAATCTTCCAACAGAGTTCAACCGTTCTTTACACTCACGTACCATCTTCGAATAGACGATTGGGTTATCTAAAGATTGTGGAGCGGCCTGACTGTCGCTGCAAATGCAGATCATCCTGCCCCTCAATTTTCTTTCTATAATCCATACAACCGCCGTAAGGATCGCATATACCTCAGCCTGAAATACTGAGGAATGTTTTCCTAAGGCGAAAGAGTAGCTGAGATCCTCGGTCTGCAGGTACATTCCAGCTTCAGACCCTTCTTCAGTCATTGAGCCGTCCGTATAGAATATATCAGTGAATCCGCTAGGCAGAGCGGACTGGTTTACCCACTCCTCCCTGCTCGGAATCTCAACCTGATATCTCCTTTTGAGCATATACATTGATGTCATAGCATCCGAAGGCATATCGAAGATGGGGTTCTCAGACAACCTTCGGGCCATTTCTCCATGACCATTGCAATGCCCTTTTCTCCACAGGCCCAGTCTAATTAGTCTGTGGGTAGCTCTCATTGCTTCTGCCTGAACAACAATATCAAGCGGTGGCAGATTGAGCAGTGCATCGAGTGCCACTCCCGGTGTGGTACGTAGAGCACCTGTTACACCGATGCAGACGGTCCTCTGTAGTTTAGCGAAACTAGCTCGGATGTATGCACATGTATGACTTGGTCCACTAAACCACTGATGCATAGATTAGGCTGGGTCTTATAACAGCTGTATATAGCCAATATACCATTGAAGGCCTAAAACCCCATGTTCGTCCAAAAATCGAAGACGTAGTCCGGAAACTTCTCAGGGTTTCCTCTCACCTCTGCTTTCCTCCTTTCTAGCCATCTGCACCCCGAATCGTTAGTGTCATCGGTATTGGCCATACATAGTGCCTCCGTAGGTTGTCGAGAGAGAGCTTGCCTCGTCTGTATTGGATGTCGAACGTATATTGTTGAAGCTCGAGCGCCCACCTTGCTATCCGCCCCGTAGGATTGTCTATGGAGTTTAGCCACTTGAGTGCCAAATGGTCCGTAATGACGGTAAAGGAGTACCCTTCCACGTAGGGTCGCATCTTACGGATACCCCAGACGATGGCAAGACATTCCTTTTCTGTTGGTGAGTAATTCCGCTCCGCTGCGTTTAAATGTCGACTTGCGTAAGCTATCACGTGTTCGGCTCCGTCAACTTCTTGTATAAGTACGGCTCCCAGTCCGTAGTCGCTGGCGTCGGTCTGCAGGGTAAACCTCTGGCTAAAGTCCGGACATGTTAGCACAGGTGCTTCTGCTAATCTTAACTTGATGGTGTCGAACGCTGCTTGTTGATCCTCTTGCCACTTAAAATGCTTTCCTTTCTTCAAAAGAGAAGTCAGTGGGTGTACGACGGTGGCGAACTCGGGTACGAAACGTCGATACCAGGACGCGAGGCTCGGGAGGATTAGTAGTGGCATTCTGCACTGACGGTCGCCCAACCGGATGTGGATAGAAAGGGCCTGTACGACGTCATGGTTCGAGCCGTCCGCTATTTTTACTGTTACTTCTTGGTTGATTATCTGGCCTATCTTTGTGAGCTTACCGGCGAGAGAGCCGCTAATGAAACTTCTCGTTGCCCCCGTATCCACTGTAGCTCGCACCAATTCTTCGCCGAGGGCAACAGTAGCGAAGATATGGCTGTTTTCCTGATATAGGAGTTTTACGATGGTGGAGGAACGTTTGCCTGGGGCGCCGCCATTCCTCGCGCCTGGCGGGCTCCTGGTTCGTTTCCCGGTCGGCGTCTACAGCAATCGATAGTCCTGGTGTTGCGGCGTCCGCAGTCCCAGCAGAAGTAGACTCTGGGGTTCTGACAGGACCGGGCGTTATGACCATCTTGACTGCAGTTGTAGCACGCTGTCCTTGTGTTGATCTGGGTTTCTGTGGCTTGTGCGATGGCACATCGTCTTTCTTCTTGGGGGGGGGGGTCGGGTTGTGTTGCTTCCTCCCCTGATACTCTCGTAGTCGTCCGCTAGTGAGATCAACTCTGGTAGTGTTGAGAAATCCTTTCGCCGGATGTAGAGCTGGTACTTTGCCTGACAGTTCCGGAAGATCCGTTCAAGTTTTTCTTCGTCGGAGTAATTCATCGGACGCATGAGGTTCTGTAGGCCTAGTACATAGTCCTTGAAGCTTTCTTCAGACGACTGTAACCTTTGCCGTATTTTGTCGTCTAAGTCCTCCAGACAACGGGCAGGGAGAAAGAACTTCAAAAAGTCTCTTCTGAAACCAGCCCACTTAGCCCACTCCTGGTGGTTGCTGCGGTACCACGTTAACGCCTTGGCTCGAAGTAATTCTGGCATAGTTCTGGGCAGAAGATTTCGGTGGATTCCATACACGTCAGCTAGCTCTTCCACGCGTTCGATGAAATCGAGGGGTTCCTTTCCGCCTTCGTATTTGACGGACCACTTCCAAATTTGGTCAGCCACGGCCGTAAAGGTGAGCCCCACATTGATTCGAAAACGATGTGCTAGCAAATCGTAATCTCTGGCTTAACTTCGAGATCGAACTCGATATCGAACGGAAAACAGACGACCAGCCGAAGAAAAGGAACATGATTCTCGACTTATCAACCCGAGATTCTCTTTCGATAGCGATTTGCGGTAGGTTCGAAGACGAACCGAAACTAATGTGAGAACGAAGTTAGGCGTGGTTGGTGTGGTTGTGGTAGTGATTGTATATACATATTTCTTATATATTAAGAGAAGCGAGCTATTCTCGTGTCGTAAGCAGATCGCGCAGAGCGAGATTGTGCGGACATTTCAGTAGAGCCGTGAAATTGGACATTTATTAAAGTTAAAGGTACTGTCTGGCTGGAACTGCCGACCGTTGCGGTCACCAGTAACTGCCGGCAGTAGACTACTGCTTCAGGCAAACACAAGCTGTCATGTCTGTTTGCCATTGCCCAACAGTTGACGGTTGTTACGTTATCGACTCGGCCGCGCGACTGTCGATGCTTCGACTGCTACGTGACCAGTGCAGCAGCGAGCAGTCGCGTTCAGTACACATTTCAGTTCAGAGGTTAGCAGAGAAAAGTGAGAAAAAACTGTGAGTATTTTTGTTTTAGTGTTTAATCTTGTTTACTTTTATATGGTTATTGTTTGATGTAGTAAAGATGTGAAAAAAAGGATTTAAGGAATGTGATGACAAAAAATTAGTGGAGATACATGGAAAATGGAGTCGTTATCCACAATCTCATCGCGTCAAGGCACCGATGCGGTGAGCAGTTTCAGCGAGAGTGCAAAACAGCCGCGGTGAAAAATTGCGGTTGTCACTTACAACTGACCGCGACTGTCGGCAGTACCAGCCAGGCAGTACCTTAAGTGGTAAATAATGTCCGTGGACAGTATTTTTATCGGCACTTCATGACATCTGTTATGACTGAGCTGTAGAAATAAGTGCTGTCTATGTAGCTAAGTTCACACAAAACTAGATCAAACCAAATAGCCACATCAAACAAAACAGCGTGTGCAGCACCGTAAACATGATAGAAGTGAAACTTCTTGACAAATAAAGAAAAAGAATAAGGGAGATTTAATTTGAGAGACAGAGAAAGAGAGCATTTCAAAATAAATACAATAAAACAAAGTTTGCATTTTCTGAGTTTTTCAATGTGTTGTAGGAAGGAGAAGGGAGTAGAGAGGAGGGTAAAAGGTCAAGGGATAGAGAAAGTAGATAAATGGGAACAATATGTAGGGTGAGAGGTAGAATGAAAAGGGTACACAGAGGGTGGTATACAGTGGGAGGGTGAAGGGTTGAAGTTAGTAGAAAGGGGTGTAAGAAGAAAAGTAAGGGGTGAGAGAAAGGTGAGGAAAATCATTTGTTTAAAAAGGGATAGGTGAAGAGGGTAAAGAGATAGGAGTAGGATTCCAAATAAATTTTCTGAGTTTTTCAATGTGTTGTAGGAGAAAGTAGGGGGAAGAAAGGAAGGTGGGGGTTAAGGGATAGAGAAAGTAGATGAGGGGTAGCAGTATGTAGAGTGAGAGGTAGAATGTCAAAGGTATACAGAGGGGGGGAGGTTTACAGTGGGAGGGTGAAGGGTTGAAGTTAGGAAAAAAGGGTGTTAAAAGAAAAGTAAGGGGTGAGAGCAATCAGTGGTTTAAAAAGGGATCGGTAAAGAGGGGGAAGAGATATGAGTAGTATTCCAAATAAATTTTCTGAGTTTTTCAATGTGTTGAAGAAGGAGGTAGAGGGTAGAGAGGAGGATGGAGGGTCAAGGGATAGAGAAATTAGATGAGGGGGGAACAATATATAGGGTGAGAGGTAGAATGATAATGGTACACAGAGGGGGAGGCGTATTCAGTAGGGGGGATGAAGGGTTGAAGTTGAGAAAAAGAGGCGTAAGAAGAAAAGTATGGGATGAGTGAGGGGTGAGGGAAATCAGTTGTTTAAAAAGGGATAGCTGAAGAGGGGGAAAAGATAGGAGTACTATTCCAAATAAATTTTCTGAGTTTTCAATGTGTAGTATGAGGGGGTAGGGGTAAGAGGGTGGAGGGTTTGGGGATAGAGAAAATAGATGAAGGAGAACAATATGTAGGGTGACTGGTAGAATGATAAACGTGCACAGAGTGAGGGGTATACACGGGAGGGGGGGATGAAGGGTTGAATTTAGGAGAAAGGGGTGCTTGAAGAAAAGTAAAGGGTGAGAGAGAGGTGAGGGAAATCAGTTGTTTTAAAAGGGATAGGTGAAGAGGGGGAAAAGATAGGAGTAGTATTACAAATAAATTTTCTGAGTTTTTCAATGTGTTGTAGGAGAGGGTAGGGGGAAGAGAGGAAATAGGGGGGTAGGGGATAGATAAAGTAGATGAGGGAAAACAATATGTAGGGTTAAGGGTAGAATGATAGGGAACACAGAGGGAAGGTATACAGTGGGAGGGTGAAGGGTTGAAGTTTGGAGAAAGGGGTGTAAAAAGAAAAGTAAGGGGTGAGAGAGGGGTGAGGGAAATCAGTTGTTTAAAAGGGTTAGGTGAAGAGGGGGAAGAGATAGGAGTAGTATTCCAAATAAATTTTCTGAGTTTTTCAATGTGGGGGGTGAAGGGTTGAAGTTAGGAGAAAGGGGTGTAAAAAGAAAAGTAAGGAGTGAGAGAAAGGTGAAGGAAATCAGTTGTTTTAAAAGGGATAGGTGAAGAGGGGGAAAGATAGGGGTAGAATTCTAAATAAATTTTCTGAGTTTTTCAATGTGTTGTAGGATGGGATAGGGGGTAGAGAGGAGAGTGGGGGTGAAGGGATAGAGAAAAAAGATGAGGGGAAACAATATGTAGGGTGAAAGGTAGAATAATAATGGTACACAGGGGGGGGGGTTGAAGTAAGGAGAAAGGGGTGTAAGAAGAAAAGTAAGGGGTGAAAGAGGAATAAGGAAAATCAGTTGTTTAAAAAGGGATAGTTGAAGAGAGGGAAAAGATAGGACTAGTATTCCAAATAAATTTTCGGAGTTTTTCAATGTGTTGTAGGAGAGGGTAGGGGGTAGAGAGGAGGGTGGAGGGTGGAGGGTAAGAGGATAGAGAAAGTAGATGAGGGAAACAATATGTAGGGTTAAGGGTAGAATGATAAGGGTACACAGAGGGGAGGTATACAGTGGGAGGGTAAGTAAGGAGAAAGGGGTGTAAGAAGAAAAGTAAGGGGTGAAGGAAATCAGTTGTTTAAAAGGGATAAGAGAAGAGGGGGAAGAGATAGGAGTAGGATTTTAAATTCTATAGGTAGGCGTCCATTAGAGGTGGGCCGCATCGCAACGGTGTGGGACGGATTTTTATATCTTCGTTCACTTGGGACGGATCACGAGAGACGGAAAATTCCTAGCCCATCTGTTTCGCTGCGTCCAATATGAAAAGACGAGGTGGGACGAGCCGGGGCGACATTCTGCTCAACAAGAAATCTGCTCGCAAAGCAATCCGACAGCAAAATCCGTCGTGTACCGATGTGACCCGCCTTTAGTGGACGCACTTCCACACAAAATATGGCAGGCAAATTTTTGCGATGCGACCCAGCTAAATGCCAAGAACACGCGGTATTCGCAAGCGGTCCCTCATCTAAGTGCTAACCGCGCCCAATGCTGCTTGACTTCGGTGATCGGACGAGAACCGGTAGGTCCTGAACATGGTGTTATAGTTTTGTCTCTACATAATATCGTTCTTCTCTATCGTGTAATGAAATGTGACCTTGAAATTTCACTCGCCGCTAAAGAAGTTTCACTTCAAAAATAAGATAGAAACAAAAAATTGAAATCATATTTTTTTTCACTAATTATTCGAGTACACAAATTTTCAAAAGAATCGGCGATGGTAAGGTCACACTATTACGGTTAAAATAACTTGTCAATGGTCTCCGTACCGCGAACTTACCGGTAACAACAAACATCGTAATTAAACCCCCGTAGCGATACAGGGGCGAACGGATCCTTGTCCGGCCGAACCCAGAGAAGAGTCGTGGGCGCCAGTGATTCTTAATTTAAGGATCCGTTCTGATGATCTTCCCCGACCGAATCACAATTTCGGAAAAGATGTCGCCGATCTACCCGACACAACGGAAGGCGAACCGACACAGGTTACACTTAATACCAGAACTCAATTTACTTTTAATTTCAAACCTACGTTTTAGTTCACATCCAATTCAAAGCTTAATACAATTAACCAATCTTACGTATTACTCTACCCTACTGATAATGACTACCTATTCGTTTCGACTCACTAAAGTACCTGCCTTAACATGATCTAGGGCGCCTCTGGTGTAACTCCAACGATGCTGACGGTGCTCATCACGGCTACTATTAATTTTGCTCCAGACTTGACTTATATTTGATAACCGCTTCTCCTCATGTCTCGAGATAATCTCCTTCGTAGTTTCCTTCTTCTCCCGGTGCTCCAGGCAGATCCCATCCGTCACCGACTCGTGAACGGGTTCCTCGACGATTTCAAAATTAGACTTCCTGCACTTTCGAACGCTGTAACTCCGCCAAAACCTTCGCTCTGTCCGGCCCTACTCAAAGAGACCGTTCCTCTCGTCTCTACTTGCCGCGTACCCTCGGTCAGTTTCTTTCGGGACAGTTCCCTGTGCTTTTTTTCCCGCTCAGGGGTCAACGTATTCACCTATCCGGACGTTAACCCACTTTCTCCTTCCTCGATTTTTCTCCAAAACTTTTAGTACCTGTCAGTTTAGTTTCCAATGGCGCTTTTAGCAAAACTTTACATCCACGCTGTATTATCAACGTCCAATTTCCAGCTGTTCGCGCAGTATTCGTCCATATTGTCTGTTTACATCGTCGGATGACGTTTCTTGTGGTTCTGTTTACCTTTGTGCGGTGTCGTGCTGTTGTGTATTGTTTTTCGTCTTGTATCTTCCCTGCGATTTGTTTCCTGTGTTTAGTTCGTGGTTGTTAAGTGTTAAATGATTGTGCCCTCGGTGATAGTTTGCTTGTCTTAATTGGTTTAAAGGTATTTATACTTAAGCGGTTCCTTCTTTCTGTGTTACAGGGTTACGCTGAACGCAGGACGGAGTCAGCGGTTACGCAGGATGGAATAACGTAAGTATGCCATGTTGATAACGTATAGCAAAGTGGATTTTTGGCGCAGTGTGGTTCGAATACGATTCCGTATGTTCGACGTGTTCATGTTGATGGCGTAGTCACGTCTCCCGTGAGTACCGATTACGGTGCAGCGAAGAACTACTATTACCTACTAACTACTAACTATTCTAAACCTACTATTAACAACTAACTAAACCTACTATTAACAACTAACTACTAACTAATCTTGATTCCTACTGCTAAATCGAACTCAACTTACCCTATCGTTACATTCGTACTCCTAATTCCTTCGTCTTTCCGCCTCTTCTCCGTGTGTTTACCGAGGTTTGACTTATTAAATATTCATAACTAATGGTTGTGCTCAACTGTCTTTTTAGGTACCCGGACCGATTGTGAAGTGGAAGTACAATAACTAGCGCATCGTTGATTGCTTAACAGGTAATTTCATTCTGTTTTCAATTATACTCCCCAACGGAAACTTACGATTGCCCTTTTCTTTCCAGCTACGTGTTGCTTACGAAAGAGAATTTCCTAAATTTTCACAGGGTTAAATGTCGAAACAGTTGGCAAGTGCTGCGCGAAATAATAATCGGTAAGTTACTATACCAGCCTACCTTCCTGAGTTTTCCTTCCCTCCTTTGCCTTACCTTCTCTAAATGTTTTTATCTAGACTATGTTGTGAACGGACGTAAAGTAGGGTGTTACGTCCGTTCACAACAACAAAAAAAAAAAAAATCAATGATATGGCTTCAAATCTTTGGCATGCCACGTGCCACCCCGTTTCCCGTTCAAGCCTTCCAACTCATAGGTCCATGGACATACTCGTTCCTTAATACGGAAGGGTCCGATAAATTTTGGTGCTAAATTAGCAGAGAAAAATTTAGCTGCATCCGATAAGACGTAATTTTTCCTCCACACTTGGTCGTTCGGATAGTATTCGGCCTCTCGCCGCCTCAAATCATACCGACTTTTGGATTGTTTGGATGCGTGCTGAAAACGCTTCCGGATCTCTTCGCGCACGTTCTCAAGTGCCTTAGATCGGTTGATAGGATCCTGACCGGCAGTTGCAGTGTTATCCGGTCTATCTCGTGGCTCTATCCCCACCTCCATATCCCTTCCAAAGTTCGCAAAGTATGGTGAAACTTTCATCACTTCGTGCGTGGCTGTCCGCAAGGCGCACGCAATTTTGGACAGATTTGCGTCCGACATCCGATGATTGTTCGCGACATACGCTCTCAACATCATCTTAATCGACTGATTGATTCGCTCAGGGTGGTAGAAGGCTGAGGGTGGTAGAAGGCTGTGAATTTTATCTCAGTTCCATATGACCCTACCATGCCCTGAAACTCCTTAAAACGGAATTGAACACCGTTATCACAGACTAACCACTTCGGAACACCAAACAACAAGAAAACTTGGTCTTCCAAGACTCGTGTAACGGCCGCAGCCGTCGCCGCCCTGAATGGAAATAAAAGCGCGAACTTTGAAAAGTAATCCACGACCGTAAGGATGAATGTTGATCCCCTTGACGAGCGTGGTAGTGGTCCTACTAAATCCACACATACCATTTCCCACGGCCGCTTCGCCTCTCCACATCTCGATGCCATTAACCTTGCAGGTAGCTTTCGTTCCGGCTCCACTGCTTCACATATTCCACATGCTTTAACGTATTTCCGTATGTCCCCTTGCATTTTAGGCCAGTAGTACCCGCGCATAACTCTATCAACCGTTCGCCTAACCCCTCCATGCCCTGACTTGGGGTCATCATGGCATTTTTGAAAAATATCTGCACGCTCTCCCTTCGGAGGTACCCTTTTCCACGAACACTCCTCATTGAGTTCCGGATACTTGGATTGAACATGCTTCCATAAGATGTTTCCCTGTACGCGCCATGAGGGATATTTCGTAGATTGTTTTGGCACAGTCTCCAATATTTTCAAGTACCACCGATCAGCTTCCACGACTGAAAACAACGTTTCCACCAACGGTACGGACCTTGACAAGGCATCTGGAAGCAGATGATCTTTGCCTTTCCGGTGCACGATCTCGTAGTCGTATTGCTGAAGGCGAATGGCCCAACGCGCTAATCTGCCTGTCGGATCCTTCAAATTATGAAGCCAAACCAAAGAATGGTGATCTGTTATCACGCTGAACCGACTACCCTCAACGTAGGGTCTTAACCTCTCTACTGCCCACAACACCGCCAAGCACTCTTTCTCCGTCGTAGAGAACTTACGTTCCGACTTTGTCAGCGATCGACTCAGATAACAGATCACTTTTACCCCATCTGACTGTTCTTGCGTGAACACTGCCCCCAATCCGAAATCGGAAGCGTCGGTCTGGATCGTAAATGGTAACTCGTAATCAGGACATGTTAATATGGGTGCCGTGGATAGTTTAACTTTCGCTTCCGAGAAAGCCCTCTTACAATCTGCGTCCCAAGCAAATTTGCGAACCTTCCTCAAAAGCGAAGTCAACGGTGCAACTAAGGTTGCAAAATCTGGTATGAAGCGTCTATACCATGAAACCATGCCCAAGAATTGCTGAACCTCCTTTACGTTTCTAGGCGCTTGGAATCGAACCAAACTTTCTACCTTATCCGGATCAACATGCAGTCCGTTCTCATCGACGACATAGCCTAGATAGCGCAGTTCCGACCTAGAAAACTCACACTTTTCCTTTGACACTTTTGTTGGAAACCACCTATACTCAGTAGGCTTTTTCTACTGCGACCAACCTAAGTTCACATATGCTTGAAATGTCATTTAAATTAATTATTATTCTGTACGTAACTTCAAAAACTCTAGCTGTTTTAGTTTATAAAACATATTGCATTTTCTATTTAAATCCTTTTGTTTCCTTGATCATCTGTCATTAACTACAACAGGTTATGGGCCCAGAATCATCGGAAGCATAAGAATATTAATAAAATAGTGTTAGTTAAATTCGTTCTTAACGGAAATAGTGCGAGTTTATAAAATGTCAAAAAATATCGATTTTGTAAAACTACGAGGCCGAGAAAATTACCCGGAATGGCGTCGCTCGATGCTGGCATTCTTGCGTACCAAGAAGTTGGCCCGATGCATCGCGGAAAGCGACACCGAGAAGGACACCGATAAACTCGACGAGGCCATGGGATGGTTATACCTGGCGACCGAGAGTAATGTGGCAAATCATTTTGACGACAAAATGACTCCACTCGAAGTGTGGAAATTGCTACAAAAATCGTTCGCCGAATCGGGAATAGATCGAGAAGTGTCAGTGTTAATGGAACTGACCGCCGTAAAACTAAGTGATTGTCCATCAATGGACGACTACATCGGCCGCACGCTAGACGCATGGAAGCGTTGCACTGA
Source organism: Beris chalybata (assembly GCA_949128065.1). NCBI lineage: Eukaryota > Metazoa > Arthropoda > Insecta > Diptera > Stratiomyidae > Beris > Beris chalybata. The sequence goes on from OX421895.1 coordinate 55,290,274, forward strand.
CGCAAAAGTTGAAATCTCGGACCGTGTCGTTGCCTTGATGCTGTTGGGTAAACTCGGCCCTGATTATCAACCATTTATCATGGGATTGACGGCCAGCGGGCAAGAAGTGTCAATCGAGACGGTGAAATCGTCGCTGCTAAGCTTAGTGCCGACGATAAATAAACCAACAGAAAAAGCTTTCCTTGGAAGTAAGCCTTCGGTGAACAAAGGACCGAAGAAACAAATCAGGTGTTTCAAATGCGATCAGATCGGACATTACGCAAGACAATGCTCGAGATCGAATAAAGAAGGAGGTGCAGCGAAAGTTGGGGGCAAAGCGAACAAGTCGAATGAAGCCAAGCTCGCGAATGCATTCAGTGCTACGTCAGAACCATCATCGAGTGGCGTATGGTACATTGACTCCGGTGCTTCCCGACATCTCACCCCTTACCGTGAAATACTGATGGACTACACTGCATCGGATGGAACTGAAATTTCAATCACGAGCAACGAATGTCTGAAAGGAATTGGCAGCGGAACTGCCTACGTTAATATTGATGGTGTAGATATAGTCATACGGAAAGTCTTGCATGTCCCCGGACTCGGCGCAAATTTACTATCAGTCGGAGAAATAATAAAATCCGGTAACAGCATCAAGTTCGGGCCAAATGGTTGTTGCGTGTACAACAAAAAAAACCAATTGCTAGTCGAAGCCAGCAAGGAAAATGGCGTCTATAAAATCGAAGCAAAACAGATTCGTTGCATGCTGGCAAAGGGAAACAACGACATCGTTGATTGGCACCGTCGTTTGGGCCATCTAAGCTACAACGGAATGTGCAGACTGAAGGCGGTAGATAACGAGATTTCCTTCAATGGATCGAAAGAAATGCTGAATGGCTGTTTACCTTGTGTGAAGGGTAAACAATCGCGGAATGCGTTTGCCAAAGTAGATGCTGTCATCGATACAAACGGTGTTCTGGACCTGATGCACATGGACGTGTGCGGACCGATGTCGAAATCGCTCGGTGGAGCGCGATATTTCGTGAGCATCATCGATGATTATTCGAGAAAAGTTTTTATCTCTTTCTTAACGGAGAAGTCGGCCGTTCCCGAAGTTTTCCGGGCATTTAAGCAGATGGCAGAAACACAGACTGGCCGCAAAATTAAACGTATTCGTTCCGACAATGGAACTGAGTTTGTGAACAATACGATGCTGAAAATTTACACAGACGCTGGGATCGTGCATGAAAAAACACCGCCGTACACACCGCAGCTCAACGGAGTGGCCGAACGTATGAATCGTACTCTGGTCGAACGGGCCCGCTGCTTGTTGGCTGATGCGGGGCTCGGAAATGAGTTTTGGGCAGAAGCAATTCACCACGCGAGTTACTTGGTAAATCGGTCAGTGAATCGGACGGTAGGCACGACAACCCCCGAAGAACTTTGGTCTGGAAAGCGACCAAATCTGTCAAACTTGAAAATTTTTGGAAACGTAGTTACAGTTCACGTCCCAAAAGAAAAACGGACTAAATGGGATAAGAAGGCCGCGGAAATGATTTTTGTCGGATACGCAGATCCTGAACTGGGTTTTCGGTGCTTTGACTCAAGCACTGGAAAAATAGTGATAAGCAGAGATGTCAGATTCTTACCATCTAAGGCGGCACAAATCGACTCTTGTATCACAGTCGATCTGCACGAAGACGGAAGCGGTGGTCAGGACTCAGTTGGGGCTAAGCCTGAAGAAGTCTCGACTATAGAAGAAGGGGTGGAACGTATCCACCAGCCGGAACGAGACGTAAGCACCTTAAATCGTTCGTTCGACGATTTTGAAGATGCAACTTCCGACCCGGATTACGAGCCACCAACATCTTCGCAGGTGGATCCGGAAGTCGAAATCAGAAGGTCGAAACGACTGAAGAAGTCGGTGCAACGGCCTGATTTTGTATCATACTTGGCGTGCGATCGTGAACCAAATGATCCGACCACTATAATTGAGGCGATGGACTGTAACAGTTCGGAACAGTGGAAACGTGCAATGTTAGAGGAGCTGTCATCGCTCAAAGAGAACGGAACGTGGGATCTGACGGAACTACCTGCTGACAGGAAGGCGATTCACACCAAATGGATTTATAAAACGAAGCGAGCCGATGATGGTTCAATCATACGGCACAAGGCCCGGCTGGTCGCAAAAGGTTGCGCCCAGAAATACGGTTTTGACTACACGGAGACCTTCTCACCGGTCGTCCGCTACACGTCAATACGTCTATTAATTGCGCTGGCGGCGCAGAGAAAACTCAACATAGACCAGATGGATGCGGTCACTGCATATCTTCAGGGAGATATTGAGGAGGACATTTACATCCGACAGCCTGCTGGGTATGACGACGGTAGTGGCCGAGTCTGCAAGCTGAACAAAGCTCTATACGGTCTTAAGCAGAGTGGAAGACAGTGGAATAAGTGTCTCGACGCGGCACTGAAGTCTTTTGAGCTGATCAAATCGCAGCTGGATCCGTGTGTATACTACACAAGGAACTTGTCGCTAATCGTTGCCATCTATGTGGACGATTTTTTAATTTTGTGGGAAAATGCTGCAGAGCGCGACAAATTAAAAACTAAACTCATGAATCGTTTTCACATGAAAGACATGGGCCGAGCCACGAAACAATTTGCTACGAAACAATTTGCTACGACGAAGACGGAATTTCGATCGGCCAAGAGATGTACGCCAAAGAAGTGCTGGCGCGCTTTGGGATGGCCGAGTGTAAGCCAGCTGTCACCCCAACGGACTTGTCGCTGAAATCTTTGGCATTGTTGTCAGATGCGGATTTGATAACAGACGTGCCGTATCAGGAGGCGGTTGGAAGCCTGCTGTTCCTAGTCCAAGGAAGTCGGCCGGATTTAGCCTTCGCAGTCAGCGAAGTTAGTCGCTACAATTCTCGCCATGGAGCGGTACATTGGACGATGGTGAAACGAATCCTCCGGTATTTGGCCAGCACAACGAAGTACAGCATTAAATATCTAGCCAACGGTGGATCGCTGGAAGGTTTTGTGGATTCCGACTGGGCAACGAACATTGACGACAGACGTTCGCGCACGGGATGGATTTTCCGTCTAGGTATGGGTGCGATTTCGTGGCTGTCAAAACGTCAGACGACAGTGGCCCTTTCGTCCACGGAGGCTGAATACATGGCGATGTGTTCAGCCGCACGAGAGGTAGACTGGCTGATCCAATTTATGGACCAGTTTGGAATCAGCGGAGGCGTGCCACTCCACGGAGACAACCAAGGTGCTCTGGAGATCGCGCGCGAGGATGCATTCCGACAGGGTACGAAGCACATTGGAATCCAGTACCACTTCGTTCGAGAACGAGTCCAGATCGGTGCCATAAAGTTGGTCTACGTCCCCACGGAGGAGAACGTGGCGGATGCTTTGACCAAAGGAGTACCATCAGCAAAGTTGCGGTTCTGTGCCGGTGGTATGGGGATATGTGCTCCACCATAATAGTTATCGGTGGATCAAGTTGGGGTGTTGGAAACCACCTATACTCAGTAGGCTTTTTCTACTGCGACCAACCTAAGTTCACATATGCTTGAAATGTCATTTAAATTAATTATTATTCTGTACGTAACTTCAAAAACTCTAGCTGTTTTAGTTTATAAAATATATTGCATTTTCTATTTAAATCCTTTTGTTTCCTTGATCATCTGTCATTAACTACAACAACTTTCAACCCAGCCTCTCTAAGCCGGCAGAACACTTCACGCAAGATTTCCGTATATTTTTCGAAAGTTTGTGTCACCAGGACTATGTCGTCAAGGTACACAAACACATATGGTTCCAAATCAGCTCCCAACACTTGGTCGATCAACCGTTGCCAGGTAGCTTGGGCATTCTGTAGTCCGAAAGGCATCCGGTTGAATTCGAACAGACCTCTACTCGGGACTGTGAAAGCCGTATACTTCTTTGAGTTTTCGGCCATTGGAACTTGCCAGTATGCGGATTTAATATCCAAAGAAGACAGATACTTGGCATCCCGCAATTTATCTAGTGTCGCCGACACGTAAGGGATGGGATAAGCATCGCGCTCTGACACTTTGTTAACCTTACGGAAATCTACACAAAAACGTAAAGAACCATTTTTCTTCCGAACAAGTAAAATAGGCGATGACCACGGACTCTTTGACGGCTGAACTATGTTCGCCTCTAGCATATCCTTCAGTTCTTGATCAATACCCTTCTGCTTTACTGGAGACACCGGATAATACCGCTGTTTAATAGGAGGCGAGTTTATTTTGATCGAATGCTCCACCTCCGATGTCCTGCCGAGACCGTCCCCCATTTTTGCAAATTCTTTTTCGAGTAGAACGTTCAACTCCTTCAATTCCAACTCTCCCAATTTGGATTAAGGTTGCAAAAATTCAACCGTGGCAACGTCGGACATACTACTTAAGTCCACTTGCCCCCGTCTAAGATCCAGCACTATACCGAATTCCCTCCAAAAAATCAGCCCCCAAAATGACCGTATGTGGGAGTTTCCTTACTACTAAACACTTCATCCAGCGCGTACACCCATCGACCCCGAATGGTACGCAAATCACACCATCCACCCCACAGACATCGTTATTCGCCAGGCGATTTTCTTGTGCGGACGATGTTTGCAGTTCAACCCCCAATTTCTTTAGGCTTTCCCACCCTTAACCTCCCCAAATCGTTCTTAAAGCCCCTGAGTCCAACAACCCAATGAACTCTACTCCAGAGACGTCCACTAATAGATGCGTTCGATTGTCGCCACACATCGGAGTCAAAGCAAAGTTCAGATGTACGGGTTTCATCGCTTTGACCTCCGCACCCACTACCCCGCATTCTAGTGAGCACTTTGTTCGTTTCCCGACTGGGACGTTGATGTACTTCCCTGATCCGCCTCCGGATTGCACACCGGGCAATTCGCCCGATAAACTCCCACCTTCCCGCAACCAAAACAACGACGAGATTCACCACATTAACTGGCTATATGGCCAGGTTTTTTGCAATTGTAACACGTCACAGTGCGTTTACGATCTTGCTTCCTACACTGGGTATTACCGCTCTCCCGCCATTCGTTCGGTCCACTATTGTCGATTGCGGAAGCATAAGCCATATCTGGCTCCAATAAATTTGACCGCTTCGTGGGTTGTACGAAGTTTTCCACCGATAGTCTCATGGCATCTAAAGAACGTCCTAAGTTCACTAACTCTTGAACCGAATTTACCGTGGTCAGACCCAACTGCGTTTGGTAAAAAGGTGAAAACCTTGACTTATTCCGATTCTGTAGGAGTAACCGATAGACGCCGGAACAAACTTTCCATAATGGCCGTGTATACCCCTATCGATTCCCCACTACCCTGCGTGCGACAAAAATCTCCTCCCTTAAACGGTCGTCGTAATCTGGTGGCAAAAACTCCTCCCTTAGCTCCACCACTAACTCATCCCAAGTTTTGCACCGCCCTTTATTTGCCCTCAGCAAAATCAAACTTTTCCCCTCAAATAAATCTACCGCCGATCGGAAAAGCACTAATTTTGGCACTTCTCGAGCCTCCCTCAACTCCTCGACCCGCTCTAGGAACGAACATAGTGTGTTCGGCTCACCTGAGAACTTAATGTTCCACTTATACACCGGCGTATTCCCATCATCTGTTACATTTGGATTCACTTTCACCTTTGCTGCAGGGGTTGTTCACGTTGGTACCGTGTCCTTCTCTTCGTCCGGAAAACTATGACCGGATTTTTCTAACAAAGTCCTCAAATGAACCAATAATTCCGCTTTAACAACTGCCTTTCCGCCCACCTCTTCCCCGGATGGTTGACCATACTCAACTCGCCTCAAACACCACTTGACCTTCGCCGACAATCTTTTAAACTCCCCACTGGACTTATCACCCTCAAATTTCTCCAGCAGTACTTCGATTTCCTTCGATTTAACCTGAAGGGCTACAATATCTTCGGAAAATTTGAACGGATACACTGCTACTAAAGAGGACTTCCCGGTAGAATTTTCTAATTGCAGCGACATTCTAAGTGCCTTGCGAATAGAGTCCACTTTTTCCGCTGCTAACCCCCGTATAGCCAACTCGTATCACAACTCATCCTGGCAGAGATGGTTTATCGCACTTGTCATTAACTCCACCATAGCAAAAAAAAAAAAATAGCAAGAAAAGAACAATCGCAGAAAAGAGCAATTGCCCCAAAAAAAAACCACAACACCGTAACTCGCACTTAACGTAACCTTCCTTCCCATGCCCTAGCTACGACACTCCACTTCTTGTACTTCCACCATTTTCAAAAAATTCCAAAAAAAGAAAAACACGTTAGGCGCCAAATATTGCGGTTAAAATATCTTGTCAATGGTCTCCGTACCGCGAACTTACCGGTAACAACAAAAATCGTAATTTAACCCCCGTAGCGATACAGGGGCGAACGGATCCTTGTCCGGCCGAACCCAGAGAAGGGTCGTGAGCGCCAGTGATTCTTAATTTAAGGATCCGTTCTGATGATCTTCCCCGACCGAATCACAATTTCGGAAAAGATGTCGCCGATCTACCCGACACAACGGAAGGCGAACCGACACAGGTTACACTTAATACCAGAACTCAATTTACTTTTAATTTCAAACCTACGTTTTAGTTCACATCCAATTCAAAGCTTAATACAATTAACCAATCTTACGTATTACTCTACCCTACTGATAATGACTACCTATTCGTTTCGACTCACTAAAGTACCTGCCTTAACATGATCTAGGGCGCCTCTGGTGTAACTCCAACGATGCTGACGGTGCTCACCACGGCTACTATTAATTTTGCTCCAGACTTGACTTATATTTGATAACAGCTTCTCCTCATGTCTCGAGATAATCTCCTTCGTAGTTTCCTTCTTCTCCCGGTGCTCCAGGCAGATCCCATCCGTCACCGACTCGTGAACGGGTTCCTCAACGATTTCAAAATTAGACTTCCTGCACTTTCGAACGCTGTAACTCCGCCAAAACCTTCGCTCTGTCCGGCCCTACTCAAAGAGACCGTTCCTCCCGTCTCTACTTGCCGCGTACCCTCGGTCAGTTTCTTTCGGGACAGTTCCCTGTGCTTTTTTTCCCGCTCAGGGGTCAACGTATTCACCTATCCGGACGTTAACCCACTTTCTCCTTCCTCGATTTTTCTCCAAAACTTTTAGTACCTGTCAGTTTAGTTTCCAATGGCGCTTTTAGCAAAACTTTACATCCACGCTGTATTATCGACGTCCAATTTCCAGCTGTTCGCGCAGTATTCGTCCATATTGTCTGTTTACATCGTCGGATGACGTTTCTTGTGGTGTGTTTACCTTTGTGCGGTGTCGTGCTGTTGTGTATTGTTTTTCGTCTTGTATCTTCCCTGCGATTTGTTTCCTGTGTTTAGTTCGTGGTTGTTAAGTGTTAAATGATTGTGCCCTCGGTGATAGTTTGTTTGTCTTAATTGGTTTAAAGGTATTTATACTTAAGCGGTTACTTCTTTCTGTGTTACAGGGTTACGCTGAACGCAGGACGGTGTCAGCGGTTACGCAGGATGGAATAACGTAAGTATGCCATGTTGATAACGTATAGCAAAGTGGATTTTTGGCGCAGTGTGGTTCGAATACGATTCCGTATGTTCGACGTGTTCATGTTGATGGCGTAGTCACGTCTCCCGTGAGTACCGATTACGGTGCAGCGAAGAACTACTATTACCTACTAACTACTAACTATTCTAAACCTACTATTAACAACTAACTAAACCTACTATTAACAACTAACTACTAACTAATCTTGATTCCTACTGCTAAATCGAACTCAACTTACCCTATCGTTACATTCGTACTCCTAATTCCTTCGTCTTTCCGCCTCTTCTCCGTGTGTTTACCGAGGTTTGACTTATTAAATATTCATAACTAATGGTTGTGCTCAACTGTCTTTTTAGGTACCCGGACCGATTGTGAAGTGGAAGTACAATAACTAGCGCATCGTTGATTGCTTAACAGGTAATTTCATTCTGTTTTCAATTATACTCCCCAACGGAAACTTACGATTGCCCTTTTCTTTACAGCTACGTGTTGCTTACGAGCGGAGCTCGTAACAACACTTATAACACTTGAAACAGAACTTATAATATGTATTTTACTATTTACATACGCATTTTATGCTAATATTGGAAATCAATAATAGTGTGGGTGGTACAAAGGTAGATCGGACGAATAATCTAACATGAATTATATCCGCTAATAATTAAAAACTCCTATAATATCACTACAGAACATTAGTTCTTCAACGTTTTGGACCCGATCCCATTGAGATCCCAAGTTAATTTTTTAGTAAGTATATTTCGAAAAACAGTATATCCTACGAAATATAAAAAAATAACCGTTTTGAGATATTCAAGGATAAAGGACAAAATATTTGTCCATGAAAAAACTTTTAAGGTTAATTCTTATTGCGGGTTGTCGTCTTTAAAATAAGCTTTATTTTATAACTCGCCGCGTACCGCGGCTACGCTCGCTACGCTCACGTTGTTCTATCGTCCCTGTTACTACCGTCTTTCCCGTTGCTCCTGTATCTCCCGATGCTCCTATTACTCCCGTTTCTCCCATTTCTCCCGTTGCTTCTGTTACTCCATCCTTTATCAACAATCTTCTATCCAACACCCTCCATCCTTCATCCTCCATCTCCCATCCTTTATCCTCTATCCGCCATCCACCATCCTCCATCCACCATCCCCCATCCTCCATCTTCCATCCTCCATCCACCATCCTCTTTCCAGCATCTACCATCCTGTTTCCACCATCCTATATCTACCGTTCCCCCATCCTCAATCCATCATCTTCTATTCACCATCCACCATCCTCAATCTTCTATCCTCCATCCTCTATTTACCATCCTCCACCCACCATCCTTCATCCTTCATCCACCATCGACCATCCTCTATTCACCATCCACCATCCTTCATATACCATTTACCGTCCACCAACCTTTATCCTATATCCAGCATCCTTCATTCCAGCCACTATCCTCTATCCACCATCCATCTCCAACTTTACCTTTCAATAAATTATTTTTATGTTTAACAAATCACGTTGTTTGATTTTTTGAGACGTGTACGCTTGAAATCAGATGTATATTTATTTTTGATAACGCCGGATTTTCTACTATCGTCGACTATGCGGTTGACATTTGATTCACGGCATACTATGCGATTATTTAAAACATTAAACGAACTACCGCTGTTAAGTGTGAATAGCCTCGAGTCCGAGGCTAACCTTTCTTTTATACATTTTTGCTTATTCTAAATTACTAATATAATCTTAAGACTAAGTACATAAGGTGGCATAATTTGCCCCTACAATTTCGTTTACTCAAAAGGTCGAAGAACCACATGAGAACGAAATTGTCCCATAAGCAATTCTCTAAAAAATCACACGCGCCATTCCCGGTCATCGATATAATTTATCGTTGATAGTGAAATTCGAATTTCTATAAAAATGCCCATGCAATGGTTCTATGGGATGCAGATAGTGCAACGTTCCATGTACGACCTTTGCATGGCATTCAGGTACCCAAATGTAATTGGAGTGCGCCAGAAATCGTACGGTCAGAACTCAGTGCATGAGGTCTTACGAAGATGAGTTAATTTGTTTTTGTCGCGTGTGTGGACTAGGGATGTTCGATTTCGATTCGATTAATCGACTAATCGATTAATTTTTAAAAAAAAATAGATTTTAGCAATCGATATGAGTGTTGTCGATTAATTGACATAATCGATTAGTTAACGCTAATTAATCGAACGAATTTCAACAGTTAAAAGATTCGATGCACGATAGATTTTCCTACATTAGTTAACAAAAAATTAGCTGATAGCACTGATCTGAATGTCAAGTTAACTGCAAATGTGTTAAATATTACGATACCTTCGAGTATCGTATTCGTACCATCTAGTATAATCCGGTTGCAATTCGCGAGGCGAACACTATATTAAATGGCGAAACAGTTGGAGTTCCACGTGTCCACTTTTTTCGATGGAATCCGAGCCTTCATCATCAAGGTAATGCAGCTGATCTTTGGGCGATCCATGATGCACTTGCGTGTCAGAGCGCTTCTCAAGCTCATGCAGATGAAGATCTTAATGGAATTTCTGAAGAGCTCAGTCAGTTTTTATGTCAACCTGTAGTGAATAGAACAAAAAGTCCTTATGAAATTTGGGAAACACTCAAGTTTCAATTTCTACGGACGCATACCCTTGCAATTAAATACTTATCAGTAATTGCATCTTCGGTACCTGCAGAAAGATTGCTCTCAGAGGCTGGATTAATTACTACCGATATGAGGAACAGGTTGACAGGTTTAAATTTATCAATGCTAATTTTTCTGTCGTCAATAGACGAAATTTTTTGGTTGCGTAGGAAGTAGCAGTACGAACAATCAATTTTGAAATTATGTAAATGGTTTTTTTTCTCAGTTTCAAGAGAATTTAATTAATTTTTTTTAGTTTCTATGAAAAAAATTTATTTTATAAAAAAAAGATATTTACGAAGAAATAATATCTACGAACTTTATTTCCATTGTTTTATGTTTATTATTTTAATTTACAGGTAGGCCTCCTACAACGCGGTAGATACGTTCCAAGAAAATGCCGCGTTGTAGGAAATCGCGTTGTAGGAGTTATGAAAATATAAGAACTGGAGTTCGGTTCTAAAAGATAAATTTCATTTTTTTGTTTATTAAATTTTTTAATAAAAACAGGTGTTGTTGAAGATTTCTTTTAAAAATGTTGACTCTCTCCGTAAAAGGATTCTCAAGCCTTTAAGCCTCTTTCAATACCTTTTAGGGTAAAATTTTTGTTGTGCTAAATAACCCTTCATGGATTATTTTCGCAAGCTTTGATGGAACCAAACTTTTGGTTTAAACTTCGACTGTGAAACCGGCCCTAAAGGTAACAGTTTTGTGGTCATATCCCACACTGCAATTGCAAGCGCTTCTTCCATTTTACTGTATTATTTATAATACAGTATTGTTATCGATTTTTAAAAAAAAAAAATTTGCTGCCCTCAAAATTTTTTTGTCCACGTTTCATGACTAGTAGACGCGAAAAAAGCAATAAAAATTTTCACTCCGTCTGTACGCCGTACCCCGTACGCCGTACGTCGACCGCCCCAAAATCTTTGAAGGCTCGTAGCTCTCAAACTAGTGAAGCTATTAAATTAAAATTTTTTCAAGGAATAGACTTGGTGGACCCCTTGAATTGACATTATTTTCAGGGGTGGGGATGTGAGGGGGAAGGTGGGGTAAGCGTTTTAGACGAAAAATTTAGGTTTCTAGATCTCAGGAACCGCTTGTGTTAGGAGGCTGAAACTTAGAATTTCTATAGAGCTTTGATAATGGACCCATTTGCAAAAAAAAAAAACAGATATGGGTGAAGGGGTGTGGGAGTGGAGGGGGAAGCAATGCGTCCGAAACGCAAAAAAGTCGAGATCGACACATTCTAAAATCCATATCTCCTAAACCGTTAATAGCAAGCAATTAAAACTTAACAAATATCTGTAGTTATACTAGGAGAGTAGATTGAAACAAAATTTTTGGGTGGGGGTAGTGACGTACGGTGGTGGGGGTTGAAATACTTAACATTACGATATCTCCCAAACCAGTGGCACCAGAAAAACAAAATTCGGTTTGGATACAAAGCTTAATAAATAAAGATTGCTCACAGTTAAATCTTTGAAGGGGGCGGGGGAGTACGTAAGTGGAGGGGATAAGAATTTTTTAAAAATAACACGTTTCATATCTCAATAACAGCGTAAGATGGATGCTTCAAATTTTTACCAGAAGTAGGCCTAATAGAACCCTAGTAGGAAAAAAAAGTTTGGGGGTGTGGGTGTAGAGGGTGAGGGTGGGGAACGGTGAGAAAGAAAAAGTTCCGATGCTTATATCTTGAGAATCTATAACGATAGGAAGCTGAAACTTGGTATTTAGATAGAGCTATAGTAGTGGCATGGTGGAAAAATAAAATTTTTTTTAGGGGTAGTATGGTACGGTGGTGGGGGGTGTTTTTCCTAACTTTAGAACGGCTTTTGCTAAGAAGTTGAAACTCGGTACGTATATGTAAATTAACTAGAAAAGTAATTCTGATAAAAAAAAATTTGAATATTCATTGGGGGGGGGGGGGGGGGGGGCAAAAAAATTATCGGTTAATATAAAATGCATATATTTTCACGATTTTCGTCATATCTACTAGGTCTTTCGAAATATAGAATTCATTTTTATTCTACGGATTCTTCATGTGAATACCTAGAATGTGTTTTCAAGATTTTTTGAAATTCGACCCCTAAGAGGGTGTAAACTGGTTGTATACTTTTTCATGAATTCCACCATGTTGTACAGGTCTGATCAGATATCGAATATCTTTTTACTTCCCAGGTTTGTTTAATAATCACCTATTTTTAAGTTTTGTTTTTTTCAACCTCTAGACCGCATCCCGGAATATGACCCAATTATATAATTCATATGTCACACCCTTTTCTAACCGCTTCCCGAACTTTTTGTTAGGTTTTCAGTCACATAGTAACATACACCGCATCCCCGAATTGAACGCGTTCTGAACTTCTGCCGGAAAAATAATACAGTTGCGCCCAGACTGTTGGCAGATTTTTTCCATTGTGTTAGGTCTTGGACAAACAGTAATTTTCGCAAGTAGAGACGATGCGGATATGTAGTCTTCAGCTAGCTTAATAGTTTGTATTGACGATTTATTAAGATTAAAATGTCTAGCAACATCAGCTATCCTTGATAGGTTAGCTGAACAAAAAGGCTTTGAAGAAAACGTGCAAATTATCTGTACCGCGTTGTAGTGAAATCGCGCTATAGAAGTACCGCGTTGTAGGAAAATTTCCGCATTACCTGAGCCGCGTTGGAAAAGTACCGCGTTGTAGGAGGCTTACCAGTATTTATTTTCTTCTCATTTTTAGCATGGGATATTATTTATTTAACCATTAAAAAGAACATACATACATGTATGTACGTTTAAAACTCATATTCACACATATTTTTAACGGACATTTAGCGTCACAAGTGAGAGGAAAATAGAAAAAATCTTTACATACATATTCTACCCTCCATCCAGCATCCTCCACCTTCAATCCTCCGACCTGTATCCACTATCCAACATTCATCATCCGTCTTTACCATTTAGTAATGGGAATGCATAACTACTACACCAAAAACGAACGAACTGCCGCTAAATCATATCAAATGTTGAAATAACTATCGAACCACCAATTGTAAAGTGATTTTGTTAATGCAGAAACGAAGTTTCATCGTAATCGGATGAATGATATAGGAAAGCATACGAAACAAACAAACAAATAATTAGAGCACCAGGGTACTAAAATCGCAAAAAAAGTTGAAAAATGTAAAAAAAAACAATTTGTTTTTATTCGATCGGTACCAAACTTCACAGCAACTATCCCGGAACTATTCTACACGTTCCCTGAGCGGCTTAGGAGTTCATAGGGAACATAGCCACATTCATCCATACATACATAGTTAATTAGTTAAAATTTTATGTATGGACAATCACTATGTTAAACGTATAATGAACCTAGACATTTAAATTCAAATCTACCTATTAAGTCTACGTATACTTATACGATAACCCTGGGACTTAAGAATTACGCGATTAATCGATTAATTGCTTAAGTCTCATCAATTAATCGATTGATCTTAATCGAAAATTTTAAAATAATCGATCATGCAACAATCGATTGTTTTGCAATCGATTCCCATCCCTAGTGTGGACCGTAGTAAAAGGGTGTCACATATCAATGGTGATTTACGACTTGTGTTTTGTTATGAGATCTGCTTACGGTGTACACTTGTTTGTCTTGAAATTAATACATAACGTTTGGAATTGGGTAGGTACACTTCACCGCTAAATCATATGAAATACTCTTAAATGTTGAAATAACTCTCGTACCACCAATTGTAAAATGATTTTGTTAACGCAGAAACCTTCACGGGCGTGTGCTTAATATATCTGTGAAGTTTCATCGTAATCGGATGAATAGTATAGGAAAGCGCAACCAAACCATTAGAGCACCAGGGTACTAAAATCACGAAAAAATTTGAAAAATGTTAAAGAAACTTTTGTTTTTCATTCGATTTGGACCAAACTTCACAGGAACCATCCCGGGACTACTCTACACGTTCCCTGAAAATTTCATTGAAATCGGTTCAGCGGATTAGGAGTCTATAGGGAACATACCCACATACCCACCCACATACAGACATCCTCTTTTATAGATATAGATTCTAGGATAAAAATTACCAGAGATATGCATTTTCAAAGACGACTCGGACACCATTTTTGCTAACATTGCCAACATAACTAACATACCTATACTGGAGTCACGATCGGCTGCAGCCAATCGTAGAAAGGACTCACTCGATTTCTTATATATTTATTCGTTTTCCTTGGAACCATTCAAAAATTGTGTACAAAATTTCAAATTCGTAACTAAAGGATTACTTGAGTTATTAGTGAGTTCCGTAAATTATGTGTATATATTCACATGATATTTGTATTTCAGCTACACGAAGGACTGATAGGATTTTTTTCATAACCATAAATTTAGCTTCCACTATTGAAGAACGAACGTAAACAAAATTTCAAAGTCGTGGCTTTAGGCGTTCCGAAGTTATTGGTCAATATTCTTGAACACGTGATTTAAGGGCTTATGCGGGTCTAGAAGAATTATATAAATTTAATTAATTGTATATAAAAGTACTACATTTAAACAACATTCTGTGAAAATTTCGCAGGAAAATACCAACAAATCAGCCATTGAGAGTCTCGTGAAGTTGACCATGCCAAAAAGGTGCCCTCACGGTAGTCACCGTAAATCGAGGGCATAAGCCCTTAAGGACATTTTGTATGTGAGCTACCCGAAAGAACTTAGCCTTACAAATTATGGGCGCGTGAGTCGCAAACCAAAAGCGAAAATTTCACCTAGTTTGCTCTGATTTTTCTTCGAGAGCGTAAGAAATTATTCGTGAGCATCGGAAATTTAAATCTGAACGATTACGCACGATGTACATCGATTCAACCGTCTGTGAGTGTGTACGGAGCTTTTTATGTGTGTGTGAGATGAATATTGTTGAGAAAAAGAATGTAGAAAAATAGGGAAAGTATGAATGAAAAGGAGCAAGGCGTACAATTCGATCGAAATTTCGTAAGAAAATTCATTCACCGGACATCTCGGTTTTTTTTAATTTTCTGTGCGACATATCTCCATTCATGTCTTTCTAGGTAGTTGTAAACCAAAAGAAAATTAATTTGGAGCTATTGAGTCAATTTACGAAGTTTGTGGCCTGTGCCGATTCTTTTGAAGAATTTTGTATGTACATAAAGAATTAGTTAAAAATAAAATTTAAATTCAATTTTTTCTTTCTACCTCACTTTTACTTTTTTATTAATAATACAGTATTGTTATTGATTTAAAAAAAAAAAAAAAATTTGTTGCCCTCAAAATTTTTTTGTCCACGTTTCATGACTAGTAGACACGAAAAAAGCAATAAAAATTTTCACTCCGTCTGTCCGCCGTACGCCGTACGTCGACCGCCCAAAATCCTTTGAAGGCTCGTAGCTCTCAAACTAGTGGAGCTATTAAATTCAAATTTTTTCTAAGAATAGACTTGGTAGACCCCTTGAATTGACATTATTTTCAGGGAGGTGTGAGGGGGAAGGTGGGAGAAGCGATTTAGGCGAAAAATTTTGGTTTCCAGATGTCAGCAACCGCTTATGTTAGGAAACTGAAACTTGGAATTTCTATAGAGCTTTGATAGTAGACCCATTTGGAAAAAAAATTACTGTAATGTGTGAAGAGGTGTGGGAGTGGAGGGAGAAATAATGCGTCTGAAACGCAAAAATACCGAGATCGACACATTCTAAGATCCATATCTCCTAAACCGTTAATGGCAAGCAGTTAAGACTTAACAAATATCTGTAGTTGAACTAGGAGAGTAGATTTGAACAAAATTTTTGGGTGGGAGTAGTGGCGTACGGAAGTGGAGGGTGAAAAGTTTTAGACTACGATATCTCACAAACCAATTGGACCAGAAAAACAAAATTTGGTTTGAGTATAAAGCTTGATAACTAAAGATTGCTCAAAGTAAAATGTTTGAAGGGGGTGGAGGAGCACGGAAGTGGAGGGGATAAGAATTTTTCAAAAATAACACGTTTCATATGTCAATAACAGTGTAAGGTAGATGCTTCAAATTTTTACCAGAAGTGGACCTAATTGAACCCTAGTAGGAAAAACAAATTTGGAGTTGTGGGTGTAGAGGGTGAGGGTGGGGATGGGTGAGAAGGAAAAAGTTTCGATGCTTATATCTAAAGAACCTATAATGATAGAGAACCGAAACTTGGAAACTAGATAGACCTATAGTAGTGGCATGTTGGAAAAATAAATTTTTTTTTAGGAATAGTATGGTACGGGGGTGGGAGGCGTTTTTCTTAACTTTAGGCTTGTGCTAGGAAGTTGAATCTCGGTACGTATATGTAAATCAACTAGAAAAGTAATTTTGATAAAAAAAATTTAATATTCATTGGCGCTCAGAAGGGAAAAAAAATTATCAGTAAAAATAAAATGCATATATTATCACGATTTTCGTCATATCCACTAGGTCTTTTCAAATATTGGATTCATTTCTATTCTACGGATTCTTCATATGAATACCTGGAAAGGGTTTTCAAGATTTTTTGAAATTCGACCCCTAAGAGGGTGTAAAGTAATTGGATACTTTTCATGAATTCCACCATATCTCTCAGGTCTGATCAGAGATCGAATATCTTTTCACTTAAGTTTTTTATTTTTCAGCCTCTAGACCGCATCCCGGAATATGACCCAATTATATGATTCATATGTTAAACTCTATTCTAACCGCTTCCCGAACTCTTTGTTAGGTTTTCAGTCACATGATAACATACACCGCATCCTCGAATTGAACGCGTTCCGAACTTCTACCGGAAAAATAATAAAGTTGCGCCCAGACTGTTGGCAGATTGTTTAGAAAGGTATTAACGTATTTCGTAAAAAGGCCACCGGTTTTTGGATTTGAGTCATATTGAGTGTAGGCATATATCCAAACTTCATGCACTTTTGAAATTTTGTAACCCTTTTTTACAGCCGACGACAGTTCAGGTATAACCCATGTACCAAAAATCTATCTTTCACCATCTGTATGAGTACAGCAAGAAACTCTATTCATTTCGGCACACTTTCGACATAAAGCAAAATACAATTTTAGATTAATTTGAAAAGTTAAAACAGTTAAGTATAAACCAGTAGGGGGGTATAATTGTACATATGATGAAACCATGCATTGAAAGTTTTTCAGAGACCGGAGGCATATCAGCACCCCGAAAAGGATATGTTGAATATATATTTATGTATGGGTACAAGCTAGTAAAATCCAAATAACGTATTACTTCATTTTCTTTAACTGTGTGATGCAATTTAAATACCTCTGTACGGCCCCCGAAAACAGCATCACGTGGATTGAGTGGTGGTAAAATGTCTTGAACAGTTATATCCAGCGCTTAGTTTACTGTAGGATTCTTCCTCAAGAATTCTTTGAATTCACATTCCCAGGTAAAGAAGAGAGTGTATCCACTTCTTTTAATTAATCCAATTCTTTGCTCTGTACTTTCATATCTCTGTGATAGCGTTTCAGATCTACAACTTTTTTTCTGAAGTTTCTTCCACTTTGAAACAATCTTTACAACCGTGAAAATAGCATCCAAAAAACTCGTATACTCTGTGTTATGCTATGGCAGCGAAACGTGGACATTGAGGCGTCCAAAAAATTAGTTAATGCCTTCGAAAGAAAAGTCCTCAGAAGAATCCTTGGACTTGTGACGGAAGACTCGATCAGGAGTATACAATAGAGAACTGTATGCCATTTTCGATAATCCAGAAGTGTCGATTTTAATAAAATTGAAAAATCTTCAATGGGCTGGTCATGTGGAGCGGATGGATGATGAAAGAATCCCTGAACGCACTCTAAAGGGAGAAGTTTATGTACAAAGACCAGCTGGAAAACCACGAAAGCGTTGGGAGGACTCTATTGACGCAGACAGCAAATCACTTCTAAGATGCAGAAACTGGAGGACGCGGTCACAGAACCGAGAAGGCTGGGGACGGCTCGTTCAGGAGGCCAAGGTCCGATTTGGACTGAAGCGCCATCGTGGGTAAGTAAGTATAGTGTCTCTCCTCAAACGTTGAGTGTAAATGCACCATTATTGTGCGTATCTATCTCCGCCGTTTTGCGTCGCCGACTATATTCTACATACATAAGGGCCGGGGTACATTGTATGCGAGAGTGTGATGCGCGACTATTGCGAGACTCGCACGAGATCTCGCTCGCATACTTCATCGCAATCCAAGGTACATTAACTGAGCGGCGTTAAGGGCCCGTGTATACCAAAACAGCACTTTTGTTGAAAATAAGGCAAACTGGCTTGGCCAAATCTCCAAAGCAGCAAAAGATAGTTTTTTTCTGCTTGGACAAATATAATTAGCAATATGTTTTCCTTTCCTGGGTGATTATTGTTTTTTGAAATTTTGATTATAATAAAAATTATAAGCAATTACGTCAAGTACGTTTTCGAAATAATTTAAAACACAAATTTGGTACTTGCGATTTTGCAAACATTTCTGAAAAAACTTTCCTTATTTTTGATTTCATTCAATCAGGAACGATTCAATCTAAGGCTCTATGAACTTAGAATTTTAGATTTTGACTTTTGTTAGGACATAATCCAATTTGAAAACTCTGTTTTTTTTCATAAAAAAACATGTTCTTCACTACTAAAATTTTCTATGAAAACCGATTATATCTTATTTAGTTTTTCCTTGTGTTACTTTATCAAAGCGTTCTAAAGCAACTTAAATTAAAAAAGCTTAAAAAAGGTTAGTATAACAATATTTTTGCAACGATTTATCAAACTACATTTTTCAGTCAAATTTTCCGTTCAGACCATTCGCAGAGGGTACGGACGTGTGGTTGTGCCGAATTTTATTTTGGCATGTTTGTTTTCATGTTACATTCGCTGAGAGAAAAGAGATTACGGCGTTCCCCACTCCATTTCAAATCCTACAGCACACGAGGACGAGACACGATTTGAAGCATAGAGCTATATGTATAATGGAGATGGAGTGCAGCGACTGTTTTAAAGCCGGAGGTTTTCTCGGAAAATCTCGCAAAATCAGCATCTTACTCACATATATGTTAAATCCCGGTATTGAAAAGAAAAAAAGCCCAACCTTTAAATACTAGGCTAATCTTTGCATTTCACTGCCACCGGGCATGAAACGCTCCATACAAAAACAGTCGCTTAAACTTCAAAATGCTTCACAGTGCTTGTACCGTTTTTTCTATTTTTTATTTTTTTTAATTTATAGGTTATACTATTTTACACAACTCACCAAAAACTTAACTTGGGATCTTAAGGGGATCAGCGAAAAAAAAATCGAAGAACATCAGTACTTCTCAATTATTTTATAACTGTAATTTTTCTACAGCATAATTGAAAAGCACTGATGTTCTTCGATTTTACTTTATTAGTAATAATACAGTATTGTTATTGATTTTAAAAAAAAAAAAAAATTTTGCTACCCTCAAAATTTTTTTGTGTACATTTCATGACTAGTAGACACGAAAAAAGCAATAAAAATTTTCACTCCGTCTGTCCGCCGTACGCCGTACGTCGACCGCCAAAATCCTTTGAAGGCTCGTAGCTTTCAAACCAGTGGAGCTATTAAATTTAAATTTTTTCTAGGAATAGACTGGGTAGACCCCTTGAATTGACGTTATTTTCAGGGGTGGGGTGTGAGGAGGAAGGTGGGGGAAGCGTTTTAGACGAAAAATTTTGGTTTCTAGATCTCAGCAACCGCTTATGTTAAGAAACTGAAACTTGAAATTTCTATAAAGCTTTGATAGTGGACCCATTTGCAAAAAAATTGATGATATGGGTGAAGGGGTGTGGGAGTGGAGGGGGAAGCAATGCGTCCGAAACGCAAAAAAGTGGAGATCTTCACATTCTAAAATCTATATCTCCTAAACCGTTAATAGCAAGCTATTAAAACTTAACAAATATCTGTAGTTATACTAGGAGAGTAGATTGAAACAAAATTTTTGGGTGGGGGTAGTGGCGTACGGGGGTGGGGGGGGGGGGGTGAAATACTTAACATTACAATATCTCCCAAACCAGTGGCACCAGAAAAACAAAATTCGGTTTGGATATAAAGTTTAATAAATAAAGATTGCTCAAAGTAAAATCTTTGAAGGGGGCGGGGGAGTACGTAAGTGGAGGGGATAAGAATTTTTCAAAAATAACACGTTTCATATCTCAATAACAGTGTAAGATGGATGCTTCAAATTTTTACCAGAAGTAGACCTAATAGAACCCTAGTAGAGAAAAAAAATTTGGGGGTGTGGGTGTAGAGGGTGAGGGTGGGGATGGGTGAGAAAGAAAAAGTTTCGATGCTTATATCTTAAGAATCTATAATGATAGGAAGCTGAAACTTGGTATTTAGGAAGAGCTATAGTAGTGGCATAGTGGAAAAATAAATTTTTCTTAGGGGTAGTATGGTACGGGGGGGGGGGGGTGTTTTTCCTAACTTTAGAACGGCTTATGCTAGGAAGTTGAAACTCGGTTCGTATCTGTAAATTAACCAGAAAATTAATTCTGCTAAAAAAAAATTCGAATATTCATTGGCGTTCAGAAGGAGGGGCAAAAAAAATTATCGGTATATAGAAAATGCATATATTTTCACGATTTTCGTCATATCTACTAGGTCTTTCAAAATATTGAATTCATTTTATTCTACGGATTCTTCATATGAATACCTGGAAAGTGTTTTCAAGATTTTTTGAAATTCGACCCCTAAGAGGGTGTAAACTGGTTGTATACTTTTTCATGAATTCCACCATGTTTCTCAGGTCAGATCAGATATCGAGTATTTTTCACTTCCCCAGGCTTGTTTAATAATCACCTATTTTTAAGTTTTTTATTTTTCAACCTCTAGACCGCATTCCGGAATATGACCCAATTATTTAATTCATATGTTACACCCTTTTCTAACCGCTTTTTGTTAGGTTTTCAGTCACATAGTAACATATGCCGCATCCCCGAATAAACCACGTTCCGAACTTCTGCCGGAAAAATAATAAAGTTGCGCCCAGACTGTTGGCAGATTTTTTTTTCTCCGATCCCCTTGAGATATCAAGTTAAGCATTTGGTATGGTGTGTAAAATAGTATAACCTATAAATTATAAAAAAAAATAAAAAATAGAAAAAACGGTATTTTGAGATATTCAAGGATAAAGGACCAAATCCTTTTTTTTAAAAAAAAACTTTGAAGGATAATTTTTATTCGTATTTTTTTATATTACAGAAATTTTTAAACAAAAATCTTTAAAATAAGCCATACCTCATTGTTTTAAGATTAAAATTACCAGAGATATGAATTTTCAAAGAAGACTTGACCTCTTTTTATGCGAAATCTTTAACACACTATAACTGCTAAAAAAAATGAGATAGAGACAAAAAATTTAAGTTAAATTTTTTTTTTCACTAATTCTTCGAGTAGATAAATTTTCAAAAGAATCGGCGATGGTAAGATTACACTTTTGGTGATTCTTGATGGAATGACCCTCTTTCTATAAAGTAAATTGAGAAGCACTGTTGTTTTATTTTTTTTACCCCGATCCCATTGCGATCCCAAGTTGATTTTTTGATATGTTTTGAAGAACAGTATAATACACAAAATATGAAAAAATAAAAAAATAGAAAAAACGGTACTTTGAGATATTCAAGGATAAAGGACAAAATCCTTATCCTTGAAAAAACTTTAAGGATAAATTTGATTTGTATTTTTTATACTATAACTAACAAAAAAAAATGAGATAGAAAAAAAAAAATTGAAATTGTATTTTTTTTTCACTAGTTCTTCAAGCAAAAAAATTTTCAAAAGAATCGGCGATGGTAAGGTCACAAAATTGGACTTTTTTTTGCGATTTTTGATGGAATGACCCTATATCTTTAAATTTCAGGTCAAGCGGAGAGTTTTGTAAAATAAAAGTGGCTTAAAAGTGGATATACCATTAAGGAAAAATATAAATTTTTAATTTTGGATCTTAGTCTCCTCTCAAACTCTTACCTAAAGTAATAAAGGATAATCTATATGCGCACTCTATGACTTCGACTTCGATTTCGACTTCGATTTTGCCATTTGCCTACTTTACCGAAGTCGAAGTCGGTGTTGTGGGCATCACCATATAATCCTGTATGTTCTAAAAGACAGTGACTTCGAAGTCGAAGTCCGTGTTCTGTTTGGGCCATAACACATCAATTCCGTCCTCTACCTCCCTCAATAATTTTACAATCAAAAGAATCTGTACATATATACATACAGAAGTAGTGCTGCTAACCATCCTCAAATACGAACAAATCCACTAGTAATTCTGTTCCAGCCTCCTACCATATGCGGTTCCTGAGATCTAGAAATCAAAATTGTTCGTCTAATACACTCTTTTTACCTCCATCATCATACCACCACCTCTCAAAAGAAGGAGCTGAATATTTTACTCATCAAATACAACAGAAATAATGTGTAGAGCATCTGTTTATTCAAAGCGTTGGATAGATCTTAGAGACGATGTAGACCGCTAGATTAAATTAGAATGTTCCGTCTACACGACAGAGAAATTTTGTATAGAAATTTCGTATGGAGGAAATTTATGTCTCACTATGTGGTGTGTACACGTATTTTGCGAGAATTTTCTCCAACTCTATTGTTTTTTCTCTATAGTGTACACTTAGCTTTAGACCGACTCATAACTAGTAGATACGAAAAAAGCAATACAAGTTTTCAGTCCGTCTGTCCGTCGTACTGCGCGGCGTCCGCCGTACGCAAAATCGTTTGAAGACTCGTAGCTCCCAAACGCTTTGAGATATTACATAGAATTTTTTTACGAATAAACGGGGTAGGCTCCTTGAAGTGACCAAATTTTTAGAGGTGGGGGTGTGAGGGGGAAGCGTTTTAAACGGAAAATTTTGGTTTCTAGATCTCGGCAACCGCTATAGAGCTCTGATAGTAGACCCATTTGCATAAAAAGTGTCAATATTGATCAAGGGGTGTGGAGTGGGGGGAAAAATATTTCGTTCGAAACACGAAAAAACCGAGATAGACACATTCTAAAGTCCATATCTCCTAAACCGTTAATGGCACACTATTCAAACTTAAGAAATATTTGCAGTTATACTAGAAGAAATGATTGAAAACAAATTTTTGAGTTAGTAGAGTGGCGTACGGGGGTTGGGGGTGAAAAACTTTAGATTACGATATCTCATGAACCAATTGCTCTAGAAAAATAAAGTGCGCTTTGGGTGTAATTGTAGACAAATGAATATTGATCAAAGTAACATTTTTTCAGTGGGCGGTGGAGCATAGAAGTGGAGGGGATAAGACTTTTTTAAAAAGAAACACATTTCATAGCTGAAGAACAGTGTAAGATAGATGCTTAGAATTTTTACCAGGAGTAGCGCTAATTGAACTCTAATAAGAAAAAATGTGGGTGTAGAGGGTGAGCGTGGGGGAGGGTATGAAGGAAAATGTTCCGATGCTTATATCTTAAGAACCTGTAATGATATAAACCTTAAACTTATGATATAAACCTTAAACTTATGATATAAACTTTAAACTTATAGTAGCGGCATGTTGGAAAAAAACAATTTTTTAAAGGGTAGTAAGGTACGAGGGTGGAGGGTGTTTTTCCTAACTATTGAACGGCTTATGCTTGAAAGTTGAAACTTTGTGTGTGTATGTAAATCAACTAGAAAAGCAGCTTTGATGAAAAAAAAATTCGGAAATCTATTGGCGTTCTGAAGGAGGTCAAAAATTATGATCAGAGAAAATAGAAAGCATTTTTTTCCAGGATTTTCCTCATATCTACTAGGTCTTCCAAAATATTAAATTCATTTTTATTCTACGGACTCTCCATATGACTACCAAGAAAGTGTTTTAATTTTTTTTGAAATTCGACCCCTAAGGAGGTGTAAAGTGATTATATACTTTGAATTCTTTCATATCTCTCAGGTCTGTAGCTCGGTTCCGTAACACATGAGTGAGAAATTTCCCACCAAAACGTCATAGTGAGAACGAACTCAACGAACTTTGTGTCTGTATCCTCACCTAATGAGAAATTACCGTAATTGACGTAATACACTGGAATAATCGTGGAAACACGTGAGAACAATGTTTCTGTAAGCAATGATAGTGAGTTGATTTTCACATATAGTGAACCGATTTTCACGCTGTTTGCAGCTAGTGAAAATAACAATAGCTGAAAAATCTCCCAACAATCTGGGTGCAATTTTATTATTTTTGGGTAGAAGCCCAGAACTCTGCGACGAGGTGTACGTTATTGTATGACTGAAGACCTAAAAAAAATTTGGAAAGAGGTTTAAATGGTGCCGCGCTAGAATACTTGCGTCGCTGCCACATATAATATTTATGAATTACAAAATTGGGTCATACTCCGGACGAGGTCTATGGTATGGTATGGTATAAGGGGTGGTGATGCAGTTATCCTCCTTCACTTACACGTTATTGTTCGTCCATTGTGCTCCCCGTGGTAGGAGGTATCCAAGCCGTAGTATAATATCAGTTATTAATTTTTTCTGATTTTACTGGTTCGTGGGACATCGCAATGAAATGTTTTTTACCACTTGCCCACGCCACTAACAACTCTCAAAAAATTATTTTCGATCTATTCGTCTAGTTTCTAGTCTATAAGCAAATATCAAGTTACAATTTTGTGACATTCACCATTCAGTAGATATGGATTTTAGTATGTGAACACATTTTTTTGTCTCCGAACTTTCGACCCTCTTAAATCATATAAAATTTGTTATTGCAAATGGGTACAATATCATGTAAGTTCCGAGTTTCAGCTTCCTAGCGTGAGCGGTTCCTGAAATATAGAAACCAAAGCTTTTCGTCTAAAACGCCACCGCTCCCCCCCCCCTTCCTCGTAGCAATCTTTCGCTACGAAAAAGTCTTCACTTGAGGAGGTCCATTTAATCTACACTACAAATAAATTTAAATTAAATAGCTGCAAGAGTTCGGGAGTTGAAATTCTTCAATCGACTGAACGCACAGTAAAATCCAATCACCTGAAAGCACACACTCAGAAAACTATAGGAATCGAATGATTCTTGTTGAACGTGTAACCTGCGCATCATACACATAGTTTGTACTACCCCTAGCTTGCCAACCATGATTAAATCCGAGGCAGGAATGATATTTTTTCCTGAAATATAAACTAAAATTTTCACAGAAAAGAAAAATGTCACATTCTGTAAATAATTAATAAATGTTTGACATTTGAATGGAAAAATGAAAACCACCCGCTTAGATAAACCGACCTATGAGGAAAATAATACGCATTTATACCCAGAGAAATTAACTTATGATCAAAGTTAATATCCCAGATAAGCTAATAGCTGGTTCAGGCGAAAATAACCTGAGGTAAATAATACGGGCCTTAAATTTAAATTCTATGCAAACTGCCATTTAAATGCCAAACTGCCATTGGAAATTTTCCATAGTAGATTGGAACGATGAGAACTATCATAATCGTTCTCATGTGCGATTACAGAAACGGTTTTCATTTCCAGGTGAGAAGTACGTGTGAGAATTTCGTACTACGTCATAGCCGATTCATTTCTCACTAAGGGCCGTATTATTCACCTCGGGTTATTTTCGCCTTATCTAGCTGATAACTTATCTGGGGTATTAAATTTAATCACTGATTAATTTCTCTGGTTGAAAAATTGTATTATTCACCTCTAGTTAGCAATTTAGTAGGCCGGTTAATTTTATCGGCTGGTTTTCCATTTTTCCATTATTTTTCCAATCAAACGTCAAAAATTGTATTAATTATTTTCAGAATGTGACAAATTTCTTTTTTTGAATATAAAAATTTGTGTATTTCAGGAAAAATATCAATTATTGGCTGCAATTTTTTCGTGGTTGCGGACCTGGGAGCAGTACAAACGTTTTGTGTGGTGCACGATTTACACGTTCAACGAGAACCATCCCATTTGATCCTGATAGTTTTCTGATTGTGTGCTACCGAGTGATTGGATTTCGGCAGTGCGAACAGTCGATTGAAGGCTTGCATCTCCCAAATCCTTAGAGCTATTGCATTTAAGTTTATTGGTATGGTAGATTGAGCGGATCCCTTCAACTGATAAGTTTATAATGAAGGGGTGAAGGGGGGGACTTTGGTTTTAATATTTCAGGAACCACTTATGCTGGGTACCTGCAATTCGGAACTTACATAGATCTATGATAATGTATCCACTTGCTCGCTTAAATTTTATACAAGTGAAATGATTTGGAAGTTCTGAGAAAAACAATGTGTTCGAAACGCTTGAAAGCTTAGGTCGAAAAATTCTAAAATCCATATCTCCTGAACGGGTAATATCACAAAGTCGAAACTTGAAACATGCTAGACTAGGAACTAGGCTAAAAGATTGAAAATAATTTTGTTATAACGGTCAGTGGCGTGGGCGGTAAAAAACTTTGCATTGCAATGTCTCACAAACCAATTGAACCACTAACAGGAAATGTGTCTTATGTTTAAAGATGGACAATAGGACTTGACTGAAAGTATTTTTCAGCAAGACGATGGATAACTATTTTTCTCCTAAAAATCATATCTCATATTTCAAGAACTGTATAACATAGGATCTTACAATTAATAAAATTGTAGGGAGTGTGTGTAAGGGGTGAGGGTGTAAAACGGTGTAAAGGAAACAATTCAATTGGCTTTTTAAGTTGGAAACAGCAGCAACTGTATTTGTCGTCCCATATGTCGCTGTCGATTCGTTGTTCCATTTTTACTTTATTAGTAATAATACAGTATTGTTATTGATTTAAAAAAAAAAAAAATTTGCTGCCCTCAAAATTTTTTTGTGTACATCTCATAACTAGTAGTCACGAAAAAAGCAATAAAAATTTTCACTCCGTCTGTCCGCCGTACGCCGTACGCCGTCCGCCGTCCGCCGTCCGCCGTCCGCCGTCCGCCGTACGCCGTACGTCGACCGCCAAAATCCTTTGAAGGCTCGTAGCTCTCAAGCCAGTAGAGCTATTAAATTTAAATTTTTTCTAGGAATAGACTGGGTAGACCCCTAGAATTGACATTATTTTCAGGGGTATGGGTGTGAGGGGGAAGGTGGGGGAAGCGTTTTAGACGAAAAATTTTGGTTTCTAGATCTCAGCAACCGCTTATGTTAGGAGACTGAAACTTGGAATTTCTATAAAGCTTTGATAGTGGACCCATTTGCAAAAAAATTGATGATATGGGTGAAGAGGTGTGGGAGTGGAGGGGGAAGCAATGCGTCCGAAACGCAAAAAAGTGGAGATCTGCACATTCTAAAATCTATATCTCCTAAACCGTTAATAGCAAGCAATTAAAACTTAACAAATATCTGTAGTTATACTAGGAGAGTAGATTGAAACAAAATTTTTGGGTGGGGGTAGTGGCGTACGGGGGTAGGGGGTGAAATACTTAACATTACGATATCTCCCGAACCAATGGCACCAAAAAAACAAAATTCGGTTTGGATATAAAGCTTGATAAATAAAGATTGCTCAAAGTAAAATCTTTGAAGGGGGCGGGGGAGTACGTAAGTGGAGGGGATAACAATTTTTCAAAAATAACACGTTTCATATCTCAATAACAGTGTAAGATGGATGCTTCAAATTTTTACCAGAAGTAGGCCTACCAAAATTCTAGTGGAGAAAAAAATGTTGGGGGTGTTGGTGTAGAGGGTGAGGGTGGGGAAGGGTGAGACAGAAAAAGTTCCGATGCTTATATCTTAAGAATTTATAATGATAGGAAGCTGAAACTTGGTATTTAGATAGAGCTATAGTAGTGGCATGGTGGAAAAATAAATTTTTTTTTAGGGGTAGTATGGTACGGTGGTGGGGGGTGTTTTTCCTAACTTTAGAACGGCTTATGCTAGGAAGTTGAAACTCGGTACGTATATGTAAATTAACCAGAAAAGTAATTCTGATAAGAAAAAATTTGAGTATTCATTGGCGTTCAGAAGGGGGGGGGCAAAAAAAATTATCAATATATATAAAATGCATATATTTTCACGATTTTCGTCATATCTACTAGGTCTTTCCAAATATTGAGTTCATTTTTATTCTACGGACTCTTCATATGAATACCTAGAATGTGTTTTCAAGATTTTTTGAAATTCGACCCCAAAGAGGGTGTAAACTGGTTGTATACTTTTTCATGAATTCCACTATGTTTCTCAGGTCTGATGAGATATCGAATATCTTTTCACTTCTCCAGGCTTGTTTAGTAATCACCTATTTTTAAGTTTTGTTTTTTTCAACCTCTAGACCGCATCCCGAAATATGATTCAATTATTTAATTCATATTTTACACCCTTTTCTAACCGCTTCCCGAACTTTTTGTTAGGTTTTCAGTCACATAGTAACATACACCGCATCCCCGAATTGAACGCATTCTGAACTTCTGCCGGAAAAATAATAAAGTTGCGCCCAGACTGTTGGCAGATTTTCTATTTTGTCGTCATCTTCCTCAGAATCACTCCAATTTTCCCACAAATGAGTTTTTGTCATAACTTCAATCGTGAATAATACAAAATTTGTCAAATCGTCGTTTAAATCCCTGGATATTGTAGAAAACTGGAAGTTGTTGACAAGTTAAATTTTTCCCTGGGTAACTCTGATCACTTGATTATAAATTCAGCGAAAAACTGTAGCCCGACGTGAATAATACCAAATCTCGGGGAAAACTGGAATTACCCAGACTTTAAAAATAACCCGACGTGAATAATACGGCCCTAAAAGTTACAGAACTGAGCTACTGATCAGATATCGAATATCTTTTAACTTCATCGGGCTTGTTTAATAAACTCCTATTTACGCGTTTTTTTTTTCCTTTTTCAAGCTCTTGACTGCATCCCGGTTATGTAATTTATATGTTACGATTCTAACCGCTTCCCGAACTTTTTGTTAAGTTTTCAGTCACATAGTAACCTACGCCGCATCTCAGAACTTCCGAACTTCCGTTCCGAACTTCTGCCTGAAAAATAATATAGTTGTGCCTAGACTGTTGGCAGATTTTTTGAATTGCGACCAAGCCACGTCCTATCGTGTTTCTTGTACTATTTGAGTTATTTGATAGATTTGTCTTCCGCAATGACAAAAAGGACAACAAATAAATCGAAAAGAAAAATATGATAACAATTTTTTGGGAAGGTAAATGATCATAATTTTAAATTGTAAGAAGGTATAATTGCTTTATGTAGTCTGGTTGGCTTAGTGGCTAGAGCACTTGCCTTCGGTGCACCTGGTAGCAGGTTCGAATCTGCTTGTCGCCATGTAATTTTCAAGTATGGGATTGGGTGCCGGACTACCGGCACTCAGCTACCACTCAGCTGAAAATGAGTACCTGAGTTAAGAAATCGGGGTAATAATCATGGACAAGCGTGTAGCTGACCACTTCATCCCCTAGTGTTCCGTTGGCCTAGGTCCGATTTGGACTGTTGCGCCATTGATTATTATTATAATTGCTATATCATAATTTAATTTACATTGCAACAAGAATAGAAAAATCGAAGAAAGAAACTCTATGTCATTAGAACGAAATAATGTATTGATAAATTTTTTTAAAACAATTCTTGATTATTATATTATATATGTATGTTTGTAAGTACCTATGTACAAACATTTGTATGTATCTCAGTTTGGGTCACCAAAACTCGCTAAAAAATCTGCCAACAGTCTGGGCGCAACTTTATTATTTTTCCGGCAGAAGTTCGGAACGTGGTTTATTCGGGGAAGTGGCATATGTTACTATGTGACTGAAAACCTAACAAAAAGTGGTTAGAAAAGGGTGTAACATATGAATTAAATAATTGGGTCATATTCCGGAATGCAGTCTAGAGGTTGAAAAATAAAAACTTAAAAATAGGTGATTATTAAACAAGCCTGGGGAAGTGAAAACATATTCGATATCTGATCAGACCTGAGAAACATGCTGGAATTCATGAAAAAGTATACAACCAGTTTACACCCTCTTAGGGGTCGAATTTCAAAAAATCTTGAAAACACATTCTAGGTATTTATATGAAGAATCCGTAGAATAAAAAAGAACTCAATATTTGGAAAGACCTAGTAGATATGACGAAAATCGTGAAAATATATGCATTTTATATATACTGATAATTTTTTTTGCCCCCCTTTCTGAACGCCAATGAATATTCGGATTTTTTTTTATCAGAATTACTTTTCTGGTTAATTTACATATACGTACCGAATTTCAACTTCGTAGCATAAGCCGTTCTAAAGTTAGGAAAAACACCCCCCCCCCCCCACCGTACCATACTACCTATTGACTATTTTGTCAGCCGCTTCGTCGTCTGAAGCTCGAGTCTGTTGATTCGTTTAACGATGAAAGAAAAAAACCACAATCTAAACTTTCCTATTTATTTCCTTGATTTTCGGGTTTTTTGGTATCGTTTTAGATATCGTTTTCAACTCGATCTTCCTTTTAAATTTAAATTACATTAATTCTCAATAATACTTCAATCAATTCTCTTTACTTACATAAATTTTACTTCAAATTTCGATTAATTTACTGATTAAGTGTTTACTTCAATTTCTCAATACCGATTAAATCTCAAATGACGCTGCAGTTTCTTGATCATTTGGTTGACAGACAGCGTTGCCAACACTCCCCCCTGGTATGCCGGTAGCATTAATCGGCCTAGCAATTTCCTTTACTGTTACATCGAGTTTCGCCAACTTTGCTACTGGTCGTTCGTATACTCCTTTTGTCGTTTGAACAATTGCTCTTCTGACCTGTCCATCCCTACTGGGGATAGCTTCGAGGATTCGTCCTTTTGGCCAGCAATTTCGCGGCAGCGTTTCGTCGACAATTATCACTAGGTCCCCTTGCTCGATTGGAGTTGTTGGCTCAAACCATTTGGTGCGTCGGGTTAATGTCGGCAAATATTCTTGAACCCATCGTTTCCAAAAGCGGTTGGCAAATTGTTGAGACAGCAACCAATTTCTTTTTAGGAGTACTGAGTCATCACTGAGAGTTCCTACCGGTTTCACGCCACTAGAAGATCCCAATTAAAAATGATTGGGTGTTAAGATTTCATCGGTTCTGTCATCTGCTGGTATGTATGTCAAAGGACGAGAGTTCACTATATTTTCCACCTCTATCAGCATGCTGCGTAGTAACTCATCTGATGGGTTGCGTGTGAGGCTAATGTGCTTCAGCGTAGTCTTTACTGACCTCACCAGACGCTCCCAACTCCCAACCATGTGTGGAGACAATGGGGGTATGAACATCCACTTCGTTGTAGTGCTGCTGAATTCTTCTGATAGTTTTGTGATATTTATATTTTGAGAGGCCGTTCGAAGCTCGTTGTCGGCTCCTTTGAAGTTGGTACCGTTGTCTGAATAAATTTCTAATGGATTTCCACGTCTGCAGATGAAATTTCGTAGACATAGTATGCAGGAATCTGTTGTGAGACTATGGGCGATCTCAATATGAATTGCACGCGTCGTCAAACACGTTACTAAAACACCCCAACGTTTTTCAGTTCTTCTACCTAGCAGAACAGTCATTGGTCCAAAATAATCAATTCCTATATACGAGAACGGGCGAGTGTACGTAGCTGTTCGTGCATAGGGTAGGTTTGCCATTTCTGGGACTTTGGGTTCAGCTCGGTAATTTTTGCAGGTCTGGCAATCGCGTTTTTCAGTATTTAAGATTATTCGTACTCGAGGAATGCGAAAACGCTGAACAATCTCGTTAATGGTTATGATGATGATATTTCCTATGATAGTGTCTGACAATCAAGCGTGCTATGTGATGGAGTCGCGGGAGCGAAATGGGGCGTTTGAAATCGTCGTCGACATCAGTTGCTTCATCAATTCTTCCTCGAGCCCTCAGGACTCCCTTTTCATCGATGTACGGTGATTGTTTGTAGATCGCACTGGATTTTTCTAGACGGGTCACATTTAAGTTGGAAGTTTTAGTTAAGGCGGCAACTTCATTCGGGTATCCTTCAAACTGGGCCTGCCGAAATATAGATCTTTCAGCGTCTTGGTAGTCCTCTTTCGCAATGGGTCCAACTCTTTTATCTTCGTTTCGTTTTTTACAGGATACATTATATAGAAATCTGAAGACGTAAGCCATTGTTCGTAGAAGACGGGTCCAATTAGAGAAACGATCCACTTCTATTATGGGGTGCAAGTTATAGGCATTGTGACTTAAATGTGGCCGTAATTCTTCGACTGTTGTGAATACTGCTGATACAGTTGATGGCCATTGTTATTCAGGGTACTGCAGAAACGTTGGACCATTTATCCATCTACTTGAAGCAGTGAGCTCTGGCTGTTTATCCCATTTCGTGCCTTCGTCCGCTACGTTTTCCTTTGAAGGCAGCCATCGCCAATCTTTAAGTTCGGTGTTTTCGAGTATCTCTCCAACTCGAAATCCCACAAACTGACGGTATTTTCGTTGTTCTGAGCGGAGCCAACAAATCACTGTTCTCGAATCCGTCCAGAAGAAACGTTGTGAAATATTAACAGTGTGAGCTTGTACTATTGCACTACAAAATCTGGAGCCCATAACTGCAGCCTGTAGTTCTAGCCTAGGAATGGACATCATTTTAACAGGGGCCACCTTTGTCTTTGCGCCGATTAACGTGCAATAAATGTTGTCTTGGCACCGTATTCTAAAATACGCTACTGCTGCACAGGCTTCACTGCTAGCGTCCATAAAAATATGAATTTGGATGCTTGTTTGATAGTGTAGCGGAGATGTCAAGCAGTAGCACCTAGGAATATGCATTTTTTCCACTTGTGTGATTTGTTGATCCCATTCTACTGAAGATCTCCAGATCTCCTGGAGTAAAATTTTGACGTATACAAGGAAATTTGCCAGAAGTCCAAGTGGATCAAATATGGACATCAGTGTGCGGAGTACTTCTCTTTTTGTAGGTCTTAATTTACCGGATAGGATGTCTTTATTGGATTTGTTGTAAGTAAGCAGGAAGGTAAACGTGTCTGTGCTAGTACACCACCACATACCGAGAACCTTTTCGACAATGGTGTCTGGGCTAATGTTCATATTTTTGACAGACATCGTAGACTCGTCACTTAGTGCTTTAGTGACGTAAGACGAGTTAGATAACCAATTTCGTATTTGAAAGCTTCCCTTATAATGAATTTTTTTTACATCATTGGCTAGTTCAATCGCTTCTTCAATAGTATCCGTGCAGTCCAGTAAATCATCCACATAATGGTTATCGATTATCGCTCTCACAGCCCTTGGATGTTGCTCTCGGAATTCTTCAGCGTTTTTATTTTTAAAAAACTGCGCACTGCTCGGGGAGCACGTTGCACCAAACGTC
Source organism: Beris chalybata (assembly GCA_949128065.1). Classification (NCBI taxonomy): domain Eukaryota; kingdom Metazoa; phylum Arthropoda; class Insecta; order Diptera; family Stratiomyidae; genus Beris; species Beris chalybata. Next base: position 55,323,828 of record OX421895.1, read on the forward strand.
ATGGCCTTCATAACGTAAATATCTGGTTCACGAGAACCATCACCGTCGCGCCATAAGAAACGTTGAGAGTGTTGATCATCGCTTTTGATGTGGATTTGGTGGAACATCTCTTTAATATCTCCACAGATTGCAACCTTTCGCTCGCGAAATCTCAGCAATATGGCCAATAGTGATGTTAGTAAGTCAGGCCCTTTCAACAGAACGGAGTTTAAGGACACTCCTCCAACCTTTGCCGCTGCGTCCCATACGATACGAACCTTTCCGGGCTTACTTGGGTTAATAACTGGAAATATTGGTAGATACCAATAGCGCGGAAAGTTCTCATTTAATTCGCTCATCGACAGCTTCCTCGCGTAGCCTTTTGTTACGTAGTCTTTTATTTGTTGCACGAGATTTTCGGCGAGCTTTCCATCGCGTTGCATCCGTTGTTCCAGGTTGATAAGTCGTCTCTTCGCCAGTGGTAGGCTGTCTGGGAAATTTACCGATTTGTATTTCCATAGCAGGCCCGTTTCGAAATGCTCTTGTAGACGCACAGTCGATGATTCTAGAATTTCCAAAGCTCTTTGGTCCTCCACCGATCCCAATTTTTTCTTACTGAGGACTCCCAAACTTTCGAGCTGAAAGAAATCTTTCACCAAGTTCTGCATTATTTCATCCTGCGAGGTCAAACATTGGCACTTTTGGAAACTATGCGACAACGTGAACTGGTGGCATGGATCTGCTTCGTCTATCTGACAGGGACCATACACTGTCCATCCGAGACGCGATTTAGTGGCGATTGGCTGATTTTCTGCACCTTCCTTAACTTTCAACGGAACTCCTAGCTTCCAATTGTCTAGCCCGATGAGGATTCTCGGTATCGCCTGTTGGTAGGAGTCCACGGAGATATTTCTAAGATGCGAATATTTGTCTGCAAGTGACTTCATTGGCATTAACTGTATGGGAAGATCCAAGGTATCCACAGTATGCGCATTACATATCCAATGTTTTTGATCCCGCCCATTAGTTGACGAAATTTCCACCGAAACTCTGCGTGAAGACTTCTCCAGTCTGTGAGTGTTAGCTGTCCAAGTCAGGCATAGGGGATCTAGTGTTCCTTCTAATTCAAGCTTCCTTGCAATTTCATTTTCAATCAGAGTAAGGGAGGAACCATCATCTAAAAAGGCGAATGTGTTGATGGATGAATTCTTTCCGTGGAGAGTTACGGGAACGATTCGAAAGAGAATGTTCTGGTTTGGTCTTTGATGAGTGTTAACGCTAGACGATGTTGATACTGCTGGCGTTGTCTCTGTTGCATCTTTCTTGGTGTTGTTATGAAGTAAAGAATGGTGTCCATGGCTGCAGCCATTCTGCCCACAGACTTTACTACTATTACATCTTAAGTTTTTGTGTCGAATCAGACACCTGCGACATAATTGCTGCTCTCGCACAAATTTCCATCTGTCGGATTGACTAAGATCAGAGAATTTCTTGCAGTTTACCACTGAAGTGCAATTACCGTTGCAAATACAACATTCCCGTAGAGTTTTTGATGACGATTCCTGATCCTCATATGATGTCTTATTTCCATTGTCACTTGCGTGAGTGTTTAGAAATCCTTTGCCTTTGACGTGTCTGTCGTCACTGAATTCTTTTGGTCGTCCCATATCAATTGACCAGCAAACGTCGTTCAATGCCGTTCCGATTTGATAGAGCCATGAACCAAACGTGGTTAACGTGGTGGCTGGCATCGTCTGCTTGTACATAGCCCATTGAAGTCGTATATTTGGTGGAAGTTTCTCCGTAAATTCCTGGAGCAACATTGGATTGCACAGGTGTGCCATCAATCCTGCTGCCTCCATCGTTGCGCACAAGTTTTGCACAGATAAGGCGAAGTGCATAATTGTCTCAAATTTATCCACCTTTGGGGCTGGTTCAGCTCTTATTCGTTGCAACAGTGTGTTTATGATTAGCTCGGGTCTCCCAAAAAGGGTCCGTAATGTTGCAATGATCCCTGGAACATTGGTTGGTAAAAGGAGGCGAAACCGTACGGCTTTTAATGCTCTTCCTCTTAGGCTGCGTTGTAGCCGAATGAGATTTTCATTATTCGTAAACCCACAGGTACGCGTAGTTTCCTCGAAATTGCTTATGAATAATGGCCATTCTTCCGGATTTCCATTAAATACTGGAAGCTCTTTCGGCATGACGTGTCGAGCTGCAATTGTCCGCTGGTTCAGCACTGGTAGCTCAGCAATTCCGTTCCCAGCAAATGAAGTGGAATTTCGATTGTCGTAGCTGTACGGAGCTGCGTGACAGCTGCCCTGTTGATATACTGGATTTTGTTGAGCTCCCGAACTTAGTGGCCAAAAAATTTGATTATTAGATTTACTTGAATTAATTTCTTGCATATTTACAAATGATCTTGGTGGCAGCAAAGAATAATTTGAAGCGAGACTAGTTGAAAAGGTGTTATTTGGCAGATTAACCTCACCTAAATTAGCAGGAGTTACCACTGTCGTAGAATTAGTTGATGTTAGATTTTGTGACAGGCCAATATAACCTGCATTCCCCGAATTAACGACGGATTCAACAACTGCAGGCTGCACTGGAGCTTGGTCGTAGATACATGAATTCATGATCGGTTTCCAATTCATATAAGTTGGCAGCGGCAAATTGTAATTCCATGAACTCCCAACGTTGTAATTACGGCTGCTATTTACGATTGGTAGCAATTGTTGGACGCTGGAAGTTGGAATCGAATTGGAAAAGGTGCTAGTTGACAGATTAACATAACCTGAATTCGCAGAAGTCGCCACTGAAGTAAAATTAGTTGACGAAAGATTTTGTGACAAGCCAACATAACCTGCATTCCCCGAATTAACGACGGACTCAACAACTGCAGGCTGCACTGGATCTTGGTCACGGATACTTGAATTCATGATCGCTATCTGATTCATATTTGGCTGCGGAAAATTGTGATTCCATGAACTCCCAACGTTGTAGTTACGGCTGCTATTTACGATTGGTAGCAATTGTTGGACGCTGGGATTCGGAATCGAATCGAGTGTTGCAGAAACAAAACTTTCGGCATGAACTATTGGTTGAGAAGGCAATTCGTTGGTTTGGTGGGTCGAGCCGATTACTTGGTTTTCAGATGGATCGGCTTGACTCTTAGTATTACAGTTTCCATGCGACGAATCGGTGTTCATGAGTTGAGTAACCGTGGACTGTTCCTTTAACCAAGACTGTATACGAACATCTTCTGAACGCGATTTTGCTTCCAACACATCTGACTCAGAAATTTGGTCATCCGAAGTTTCCGTCAAATTCTCAAGTAGCTCGTACTTCTTATCAAGAAACTCCTTATTTAATTTTTCTTGAAGGGCGCGCTCTTCTTCTATTTTCTGAAGCTCCAGCTGTATTCGTTTCCTGCCTGACGAACCTGACCTTTTCGATGAGCTTCGCTGGTCACCTTTGGTTTTTACACAGCGATTGCAGCTCCAGTCGTGGTTCTCAACGTTCTCGTTGACACCAACGCACTCGAAGTGAAACCAAAAATCACATTCGTCACACTGGACCATCAGATTATTGTCGGGCTTCTCACAGAATTGACAGGAAGATATATGTTTTCTTCTAGTTGAAGACGTTTTCGGAGGCCCCGTTTCGACTGGTGATCGCGGTGTTTTTTTTGAGGTTAAGAACTCGTTCTCGGACATCACGATAAATTTGCGTTAAATAGTTAGACGATGCGGGTTCAGGTTAATGAACGATATCTAAAATATTGACTATTTTGTCAGCCGCTTCGTCGTCTGAAGCTCGAGTCTGTTGATTCGTTTAACGATGAAATAAAAAAACCACAATCTAAACTTTCCTATTTATTTCCTTGATTTTCGGGTTTTTTGGTATCGTTTTAGATATCGTTTTCAACTCGATCTTCCTTTTAAATTTAAATTACATCAATTCTCAATAATACTTCAATCAATTCTCTTTACTTACATAAATTTTACTTCAAATTTCGATTAATTTACTGATTAAGTGTTTACTTCAATTTCTCAATACCGATTAAATCTCAAATGACGCTGCAGTTTCTTGATCATTTGGTTGACAGACAGCGTTGCCAACACTACCCTTAAAAAAAAATTTATTTTTCCACCATGCCACTACTATAGCTCTATCTAAATACCAAGTTTCAGCTTCCTATCATTATAGATTCTAAAGATATAAGCATCGGAACTTTTTCTTTCTCACCCTTCCCCAGCCTCACCCTCTACACCCACACCCCCAATTTTTTTTTCCCTACTAGGGTTCTATTAAGCCTACTTCTGGTAAAAATTTGAAGCATCCATCTTACACTGTTATTGAGATATGAAACGTGTTATTTTTGATAAATTGTTATCCCCTCCACTTACGTACTCCCCTGCCCCCTTCAAAGATTTTACTTTGAGCAATCTTTATTTATCAAGCTTTATATCCAAACCGAATTTTGTTTTTCTGGTGCCTCTGGTTTGGGAGATATTGTAATGTTAAGTATTTCAACCCCCACCCCCGTACGTCACTACCCCCACCCAAAAATTTTGTTTCAATCTACTCTCCTAGTATAACTACAGATATTTGTTAAGTTTTAATTGCTTGCTATTAACGGTTTAGGAGATATAGATTTTAGAATGTGTAGATCTCCACTTTTTTGCGTTTCTGACGCATTGCTTCCCCCTCCACTCCCACACCTCTTCACCCATATCATCAATTTTTTTGTAAATGGGTCCACTATCAAAGCTTTATAGAAATTCCAAGTTTCAGTCTCCTAACATAAGCGGTTGCTGAGATCTAGAAACCAAAATTTTTCGTCTAAAACGCTTCCCCCACCTTCCCCCTCACACCCCCACCCCTGAAAATAATGTCAATTTAAGGGGTCTACCCAGTCTATTCCTAGAAAAAATTTAAATTTAATAGCTCCACTGGTTTGAGAGCTACGAGCCTTCAAAGGATTTTGGCGGTCGACGTACGGCGGACGGCGGACGGCGTACGGTGTACGGCGGACAGACGGAGTGAAAATTTTTATTGCTTTTTTCGTGTCTACTAGTCATGAAATGTACACAAAAAAATTTTGAGGGCATCAAATTTTTTTTTTTTGAAAATCAATAACAATACTGTATTATTACTAATAAAGTAAAATTATGAAATTTCTGACTTCACTATTCCCCATTTTTTGCCTACTCGACGACACATTAAAAAAAAAAATGTGAAATTTGCTGCTATTCGCAGCAAACAACAAAAAAAATTATTTTTTTTTGCCTATGGAGAAAACTGCTCTAAACTCGATATGGATAAATAAATACATATATATATATATATATATGATTTCAAGAGTTGCTCATATATGTATCTAGCCCAATCCCAAGTTGATTTTACTCTATTATTAATTCAAGGGTAAAAGACAAAATTGTTATCCTTGAAATAAAATTCAGGGATAATTTTTATTCGTATTTTTTTATATTACGATAGCTTCACCTTTTAAAATAAGCAATACTTTATTATTCTAGGATAAAAACTACTAAAAATATGAATATTCAAAGAGGACTCAGACCTTATTTTTGCGAAATTTTTAACATACTATAATTAACAAAAAAAGTGAGGTAGAAAGAAAAAATTGAACTTAAATTTATTATTTTTTAATTAATTCTTCATGTACCTACAAAATTTTTCAAAAGAATCGGCACAGGCCACAAATTTCGTAATTTTACTGTATTATTTATAACACAGTATTGTTATCGATTTTAAAAAAAAAAAAATTTGCTGCCCTCAACATTTTTTTTCCCACGTTTTCACTCCGTCTCTACGCCGTACCCCGTACGCCGTACGCCTTACGTCGACCGCCCCAAAATCTTTGAAGGCTCGTAGCTCTCAAACCAGTGGAGCTATTAAATTAAAATTTTTTCTAAGAATAGACTTGGTAGACCCCTTGAATTGACATTATTTTCAGGGGAGGAGGTGTAAGGGGAAAGGCGGGGTTAGTGTTTTAGACGAAAAATCTAGGTTCTAGATCTCAGGAACCGCTTGTGTTAGGAGGCTGAAACTTAGAATTTCTATAAAGCTTTGATAACCCATTTGCAAAAAAAAAACAGGTAAGGGTGAAGGGGTGTGAAACGCAAAAATGCCGAGATCGACAAATTCTAAAATCCATAATAGCAAGCAATTAAAACTTAACATATATCTGTAGATATACTAGGAGAGTAGATTGAAACAAAATTTTTGGGTGGGGGTAGTGGCGTACGGGGGTGGGGGTGAAAAACTTTAGATTACGATATCTCACAAACTAATTGCACCAGAAAAACAAAATTCGGTTTTATTATAAAGATTAATAAATAAAGATTGCTGAAAGTAAAATATTTGAAGGGGGTGGAGGAGCACGGAAGTGGGAGCGACTAGAATTTTTCAAAAATAGCACGATTCATATCTCAATAACAGTGTAAGATGGATGTTTCAAATTTTTACCAGAAGTAGGCCTAATAGAACCCTAGTAGGGGTGTGGGTGTAGAGGGTGAGGGTGGGGAAGGGTGAGAAAGAAAAAGTTCCGATGCTTATATCTTAAGAATCTATAATGATAGGAAGCTGAAACTTGGTATTTAGATAAAGCTATAGTAGTGGCATGGTGGAAAAATAAATTTTTTTTAGGGGTAGTATGATACGGTGGTGGGGGGTGTTTTTCCTAACTTCAGAACGGCTTATGCTAGGAAGTTGAAACTCGGTTGTTACAGGACCCTGAAACGAAAGAAAGGAATAGAGTTAGTTGTAACTAGAATGAATGAATGAAATAATGATTACCTTTGTGGTCTCCTTAATGCACCCAATGTGAAGTCCATGTACGTGGCACCTTCGCTCAGTCTGGCACCTAAAAAGATAAATCGTACGCACGCATTAGAATGTTGCAAGTAAATTCGGGACAAGACGGAAGATAAGCAGGTTAACGAGGAAATAAATATTATAATTAGTTAGGTTATAAGGATATAAGAATTGAATATAAGAAGTAATCAGGATTAGTTTGAATTAGGTATTAGGTTTAGGTTAGTTTAGGAAACAGGGATAAATATTTTAAGTAGCCAGGACGTGAAGAAGTCATCATCAACCTGGAAGAGCCGGAACTCAACTACTGACGAAAACCTACCCCAACGTCGCCTGCGGATACATACCATCTCTATCACTATTTCGCGACGAACGCAGCTTTTAATCCATACGTACCTGTGGGTGCTCGGGGCTACGCCACCCACGGAAACTGTCCACATCGGACCGCGCACTCACAAATTACGTTGACACCAGACAAACGTAAACAACACCGGACCAGAAACGTCATTCCGCCGATGTAAACAACTAATATGGCCGACAACTGCGCGAACACCGAGAAATTGGAAGTTGATAAGATCGCAAGGGTTTGAGGTTGTGCTAATGCGTCGTTTGGAGAATAAAAAGTGGACACCAGGAGAAAGCAGGTTAACATCCTCAAAGGTGAGTACGTTGACCTAGTAGCGGCAAAGTAAGCACAGGTAACTGTTCCGAAACGCTGACCGAAGTTTCGCGGCAAGTAGGGACCCGAAGAACGGTCTCTTGGAAAAGTGTGATTGAACGGAGAAGGTGTGCGACGTGAATATCGCGAAGAATTGCAGCAAGTTGGAATTTTAAAAAAATCATCGAGGAACCCGATCACAAGTCGGTGACGGGTTAGGAAGTTTCCGGAGATCTTAAGAAGGAGAGTGATCAGCAACTACGTGACAAGGTTGCAGCAACGTTAGAATTATCCTGGGGAAGTACCGTCGGAACGAGCACCATCATTAATATCGTCGAGGAGATACACCAGAGGCGCCCTAGATATTAAGGAGTCAGGTGGATAAAGAAATTAGGCAGCGATTTATATTTAGGCTAACGATTTCATTAATAATTGCTAACTGTGACAAATTTGAAACCGAATTAAACGTTGGAATTAGAAGAAAAAGAATTATAATTTAAAGTGAGAGTTAATTAGATCCGTTTGTGTGTGATATCTGTGACGTTGAGCAGTTTATCTTTCGTGCTCGGTTAACGTAGAGGGATTTTCCCGAAATCGTGATTCGGTCGGAGAAAATCTTAGAACGGGTCCTTAAAGTAAGGATCACTGGCGCCCACGACCCTTCTCTGGGTTCGGCCGGACAAGGACCCGTTCGCCCCGTTGTTGTGAGGGGTTTAAACAGTTTTTCCACGGGGAAAAACCGTAATACGGTACGTATATGTAAATTAACTAGAAAAGTAATTCTGATAAAAAAAAATTCGAATATTCATTGGCGTTCAGAAGGGGGGGCAAAAAAAAATATCGGTTAATATAAAATGCATATATTTTCACGATTTTCGTCATATCTACTAGGTCTTTCGAAATATTGAATTCATTTTTATTCTACGGATTCTTCATGTGAATACCTAGATTGTGTTTTCAAGATTTTTTGAAATTCGACCCCTAAGAGGGTGTAAACTGGTTGTATACTTTTTCATGAATTCCACCATGTTTCTCAGGTCTGATCAGATATCGAATATCTTTTCACTTCCCCAGGTTTGTTCAATAATCACCTATTTTTAAGTTTTATTTTTTTCAACCTCTAGACCGCATCCCGGAATATCACCCAATTATTTAATTCATATGTTACACCCTTTTCTAACCGCTTCCCGAACTTTTTGTTAGGTTTTCAGTCACATAGTAACATACACCGCATCCCCGCATTGAACGCGTTCTGAACTTCTGCCGGAAAAATAATACAGTTGCGCCCAGACTGTTGGCAGACTTTTTGTTAATTCTTGACGATATATGGCTCAATAACTCCAAATAAATTTTTTTTTGGTTCACAGTTACCTATTAAAACATGAATGGAGACATGTCTCGTGCCTATATGAAACTACATAGTACTATGTAAGGTGAATGTCCAAAAATCCATCGTCCACAGAAAACTAAAAAAAAAACCGAGACGTCCGGTGAATGAATTTTCTTACGAAATTACGATCAAATTGTACGCCTTGCTCCTTTTCATTCATACTTTCGCTATTTTTCTACATTCCTTTTCTCAACAATACTCATCTCACACACACATAAATAGCTCCGTACACAGTCATTTCCCTTGGACCTTGAGACGGTTGAAACGTTGTACATCGTGCGAAATCGTTTAGATTTAAATTTCCGATGCTCACGAATAATTTTTACGCTCTCGAAGAAAAATCAAAGCAGACTAGGTGAAATTTTTCGATTTTGGTTTTGCACTTCAGTGACATCAGGCGTTTGCTTAAAAGTGTCCAGTTTGTTTTAAAAGTATTAAAACAAATTTCTTTTCTTTTTCAACAAAGTTTTATTTTCACCAATTCAAAATATGTCAATTTTTTCTGAACTAAACTTCTGCATTTTTCTGAAACAAACCGAACCGCTCAAATCACAAACTGTAAATGACAGCTCTACCGCACGCACCTCGGATGCTAGATTTTTCAATTTTCCGAAATTGTCTCCCATCGCATCGCACTCTCGCATAACGCAGCTATGTACATTGTCAAATAGAGGTATTTGTTACGAAAACGATTTGACAACTGATGCGAGTCTCGCAATAGTCACGCATCGCACTCTCGCATGCAATGTACCCCGGCCTTTATAAACGAGCTCTTTGAGGCACCGAGGCAATCGTCGAGAATTGACACAACCTCAACTTTTTTGGCGAGAGCCGATAGTAATGTGTCTTCGATGAAAGAAAAAATACTTTATTATTAACATATGTATAATAAATCTGATGTTTTAGCGTCGCGTCGACCGTTTCGCCGCAGATGGAAACCGCGATGTCTACAGTGTGACAGGACACCCGTGTCGGCGACTTTATACGGCGGAAATGGAAACGCACGCTTAACCTTTGAGGAGCGCCTCTTCATTCTTATTATCAATCGGTAAGAACAGAAAATAAGAATGAAGGACATCAGTAAAAACTGAATGGAAATCGGTTGCATGCGGCCGCTCTAATATTGTCGACGATCCTGTCAATGAGAAATACTTTATTATGTACTAAAAAATAATAAAGTAAAATGACTTTAGTACTAAACAGAACACGTACTTCGACATCGATTTTGCCTACCTTGCGGCGGTCGCAGGCCATTTGCGTACTTTACCGATGTCGCAGGCGAAGTCGTTGTTGTAGGCATCACCATATAATCCTGTGTATTCTAAAAGACAGAAACTGCGCGGTTGAAGACGAAGTCCGTGTTTTGTTTAGGCCCTTAGGGCCGGTTTCACAGTCGAAATTTAAACCTTAAATTTGGTTAAAACTTAGCAATTTTTTCGTAAGATCCTAAGTTCAAACCAAATTTTAATACTCTAGATGAACATATAGAGTATTATAAGTTTAATCCTGGCCGAAAAATTTGTAACGCATAGAACCGAGCCTCGGACGAAAAAAAGTCGAAAAGTCCTTCAAAAATGTAAGCTTGGTACTGAATCCACTGTAATTCCAGAACGAGTTAAAGCTGGGATTTCAAATTTTACACGAATTAGTTTTATACCAAAACCAAGGCGGATTTCAATAATTAGTGCCATCCGTCGACTCCTTCGGGTAGCTGTCATACAAAAGTCCTTAAAAGACGTGTTCACCAATATTGAACGATAACTTTAGAACGCTTTAAGTTACGACTTTGAAATTTTGTACACTTTAATTTTATAATAGTAGCAGCTGAAACTACTAATATGAAAAATATCATGTAGTTGCCGTACAAAAATTCTATAAAATGTCCTAACTTAATTTATGGAACTCACTATAAATCAAAAAATTGGGTAGCCACTATACAATACCTGTAAGTAAAAGGTCATGTAATAATTGCTTACTTACTTACTTACGATGGCGCTACAGTCTAAATCGGACCTTGGCCTCCTGGATGTGCCGCCTCCAGCCTTCTCGGTTCAGTGACCGCGTCCTCCAGTTTCTACATCTTAGAAGTGATTTGCTGTCTGCGTCAATAAAGTCCTCCCAGCGATTTCGTGGTTTCCCAACTGGTCTTTGTCCATAGACTTTTCCCTTTAGTGTGCGTTTGGGGATTCTTCCGTCATCCATACGACCAGCCCATTGTAGCTTTTTAAATTTTATGAGGATCGATACTTCTGGATTGTCGAAGATGGCGTACAATTCTCTATTGTATCGTATTCTCCAGACCGAGTCTTTCCTCACAGGTCCGAGGATTCTTCTGAGGACTTTTCTTTCAAAGGCGTTAACTAATTTTTCGGACGCCTGAGTCAATAACCGCGTTTCGCTGCCATACCATAGCACAGGTCTTATTATTGTTTTGTACAGTTTAAGCTTTGTTTTTCTGTGCACACTTTTGTTTTTAATTATTGGAAGTACCGAATAATACGTCTTGTCTGCCATCATTACTCATCTTTTAATTTCGAAGGGTTCGCTTCCATCCTTCGATATGTTTGCCCCGAGATATACAAAGTTGTATACGTTTTCTAGGTTGAAGTCTCCTATTGTAATATTTTGTCTGATTGGCATGTTTTTCCTAGTTTGTGTCATAACTTTGTTTTTGTTTTCGTTAATACGTAGTCCAACTTTCCTTGCTACCGAATCAAGGTTTACAAATATTTCTTTGGCACTCTCCAAGGATCTTGCAAGTATATTTATGTCGTCGGCATATGCAACTAGTTGTGTGGATTTGAAGCATAGTGTTCCGTTGGTGTCAACGGGCAGTTTCCGAACAACATATTCGAGTGTCAAATTAAAAAGCATTGGTGCCAGGCCATCACCTTGCTTAAGACCGTTGTCAGTTCTAAAGCTGGAATTCAGATAATTTTCCAATCTGACTTGTGACAGAGAATCGGTCATTGTCATTTTTGTAAGCCGAACTAGTTTCGGTGGAACTCCAAAATCTGTCATTATTTTATACAGTACGCACCTGTCGATACTGTCGTATGCCTGCTTGAAGTCTAACTGAGAAGTCTAACTGAGAATATTTGGTCCGTGGTCGATCGCCCAGCTCTAAATCCGCCCTGGTATTCACCAATTACTTTGTCCGCAAAGGGCTTTATTCTCTTTTCTAGAATTTTCGTCAAGATCTTATAAGACGTACACAACAGGGATATTCCTCGGTAGTTTTCACAGCAGAGTTTGTCACCTTTTTTATAAATTGGGTATATGATACTCCTGCGCCAATCTTCAGGAAGTGTTTCTTGCATCCATATGTCCGAGATCAATCTATGTAGGAGATGTGATCTTGTGATCTTGTTTTGTGTAATTTAAATTGTTCGTCCATATTTTTAATTTCGTCATTATGGTACTTCCGTTTTTTCTGTCTGCAGATTTTACTTGCAAATCGTCTAAGATCATTATATTTGTCCTGTTTGGCTCGTGTCGGCCGTTCCGTTAATATTTTGTAAGCTTCGTCTTTTCTCTTTAATGCATCTTGGCATTCGTTGTCGAACCACTCATTTCTTTTGCGCCGGGGTTGTTGTCCTATCACCTCCTCTGCGACGGATGTTATGCCATCTTTAATGTTTTGCCACATTTCACCGATTGGTATGTTGGTGTTGTTTAGCATTTTCGCGAAATGCCTCTCCAAGGCTGAAGTGTATCTCGCAAGTATTGTCTCATCTTTGAGCTTTCCAATATCGAATTTAGGGACCGGTTGTGTTCTTGGGTGTCTTCGATTTGCTATTCGACATCGGAACTTGGTCTTGACTAAGTAGTGGTCTGTGTCACAATTAGCACCTCGAAAGGTACGTACGTCGAGAATGCTGGAGGCCGCCATTTTTTCTATTAGAACGTGGTCTATTTAGTTGAATGTTCGTCCGTCGGAAGACGCCCAAGTTCTCTTATGAATGTTACGATGCGGGAAGCATGTCGAGCACACAATAAGGTTTTTGCTGCTGGCGAAATCAGTCAGCCGTTGGCCGTTGTCGTTACTTACCATATATCATGAAGACTGTGCCTTCCAATTGTCCCTATATAGGTTTCCTCTTTGCCCACTTTCGCGTTAAAATCACCTAATACTATTTTTATATCGTTCAACGGGAAGGAGTCGAGTGTTGATTCTAAGGTGCTGTAGAAATCATCTTTAACTTCGTCGTCTTTGTCTTCCGTTGGGGCGTGGACATTAATAAGCCAAACATTAAAGAATTTTGTTTTAGTGCAGATTGCACACAATCGTTCATTAACGGGTTCGAAGTTGGTAACTTGATGTTTAGATTTGTAATTTGTAATTTGTAATAATTGCTTGTGCACTTGTTGAGTCGCTGCGGAAAGCGGTAGAGGAAAAGAAAACACCGGAAATAAATGGGGCGCATCTGACCGAAAGAAGAGGTTTTTATGGAACTGGTCAAATCTACGACAGGGCACAACACAGGCACACTTCAGACGAGACACTCAACTATTAACAAATACGCACCGTGTTTGCCTCGCACAATATCCAAATATTCGCATAAATTCGAATGTTGTATTTTCTTCAAGTATTGCGCCAGTCCCATGATCGCAATCGAGTTTGGAGTCAGCGGCAAACCGTTGCTGCCACAAACATCGCCGGCGTGTGACTTTGCGAAGAATGTGACGGCCGCTAAATTCGAGTTCACTTTCGAAACGCATGGGGACATTTTACTAGCACAAAACTATTACCATGATCTGAAAAACGGAGCACCCCGGTATTGGGAAAAAGTGTTTATCGGATTTTCAATAGGCCGAAGCAGGCGTTTTTTTTTATGACTTTTGCCATCTGTCACCAGCTGACGTTGACATTTGGTGGACAGCTACAGTCCACACGGATAAAAAAAAAAGTGCTCAAAGCACAGCCTTTTGTGGAGAGTTGCTCTAAAAGCAAGATACGCGAAAAGAATTAATTTGGAAGACGACAAAATTCAATTGAATTTTTTTCATACGCTCTGCAAGTAAAGAGGCACGTTTTGAAAGTTTAAGTGCATTCCGTGGCTGAATTTTTGAATTTTTCTTCATTCGCGCCAATTACTTAGAATGTGTTCCAATCCAATTTTCTGGAGAGTTTCACTGCCCGAAAGTTGAGAAAGCCACCCGAAACCCGATTGGGGGGAGAAAAATTTTGAACTCGGCCATTTTTTTTGAGGTTGTGTTTTTTTGTCGCGGAGTTTACCATTGGATGTTAACCTTAAATCTGAAGAAAATGAGTTAAACCACTCCGTGATTGGAATACATTTTGTGTGCTTGCCCACTGTACATATTATAGTGCAATTATTTATCCTACAAGTATCGTTACTACACGCTAAGTTTATAGTTTAAAAGTGTTATATCTTAAGAATCCAGTTTGTTTCGTTATGATTCGGAGATAAGGAACTAGCTACCATACTCTAAATTTGATTTACTCTATTTAGCGTACTTGACGAATAGTCGGAAAAAAAGGAAAAAAACAAATGAGCAACGCTAGATGCACATACATTAAAATATAAAGTACGTGGTATTCGTACATTGAACACGGGAACGAAATTTTAACTAACTATTCTATTCGGCGCGCTAATAATAAAAAAATTCGTAGTTAAGATTCATGTGAAAAAAAAAAAAAAAAAAATATGACGCCGTGTTAATTAAGCTAAACGAAAAAGCACACGAACAAGACACCAATCTGCTAGTGTGTTCCGAGGCCAGAAATGCGCGCCTCATCTTTCGGACCTTCAAAGGGGGAATTTTAGGTCGAGTTTCCTGACTCGACGATTGTGTTTATTTCGAATAAATTAAAATCCGATTAGGCAACAAATCCGTGTAGGATAATAGCGATAGATAGCACGTGGATAATTTTATTAGAAAAGAGCGGAATTTTCGATTCCCAGCTACAGGTCGTTGCGATTATGTAGTTGGTGGTACCATAATATGAAACGCGGCCGATTGTTTTCTTTCGCGGGTTCTATGATTGTCGATGCAAGGCGATTGCAATCATTGAAGGATGAATGAGTGATATTCAAAAAAAAAAGAGTTAAAAAAATTAAAGAACCACATGAATAAAAATTTAAAAACGCAATAAAGTAACAAATAGACGAATTAAAAAAAGAAAAAAAAAAAAGAAAAATTGAAAATGAATTAAAACAAAAAATATCTAAATCAATCATAAATTTAAAAAATTGAGAAAATGCACTTAAAAATCTAAGTCACTCATAAATTTAAAAATAACGTAAAATATAAAAACTATAAAAAAAAAATGACAAGACGGACAGGACGAGACGTAAAATAAAAAAAAATAAAAATAAATAGAAATTTAAAACAAATAAAGTAAAAATGTGAATGAAACAACAAAGAAATATTATGAGGTGAGTTTAGATTTTTTTTTCTATATTTTACAAATATTTTTTTTTCTTCTTTCATCAATATTGGTTTTTGTGTTGGTTTTCCCTTTTCGTGAATAATTTTTTTAAATGTTTAACGGCTAAAGCGCCTAATTAAAATGAACCCGAGCGTCTAGCTCCTTTCGCCCCGAACCTCAATAAGGGGCCACGACACAAAATGGTTACAGGACAGTCGTGGCTGAGGTAGGGTGGGCAGAGCAGGGCGCTATTAACACCAGAGCGCCCTGACAAATCGCGGAGCCGCGCCATCCAACCGCTTCCTGGTCTTTCACGACCAATTGGGAAAATAATCCTAATTTTTACCTACCCTTGGATAAGTCGGCGCTTACAATTTTTGTTGTACAGGCCTAGGGTTTAATGGCCTGAGTTTTAGCAAGTACCCCCCCACACTGCCGAAGCTAGTCCCGGCCGCCAGCAAGAGCGTCGCACCAGCTGAACTCAGCCACCAATTCGGACTTAGGTGGAATTGGCCCTTCTGTCCCGAACCTTCTCTCTCCTATCAATTATTTTGACTTTCTCAAGTCAAAATAATTCTTCCAAGGCCTCAAACACAACACACTCCTCTTTCTTTTGATATATTTCCAACTAAATTACTAAATTGATATATTTCCAAACTATAAATCGGAGTTCAGTATTTCATCTAGAGTATCATACGATTGGCTTGCAGCCGATGGTGACTGCGTTATGTTTGGTTTAAACTTTGACTGTGAATTCGGCTCTTAGATGAAAAGGAAGGGCTTAAATTTTTTCTAAACTCTACGCTCACTACTAGCATTTAATTACGTCCGCCCAGCTGGCCCTCCACTTCCTCCAAACTTAATGAAAAAATTACAGAATTATGCGCTATTTATGCGCTCTGCAAAACACCAAGAAAAAAATTTTGCGCTCCTTTCGTTTAGTAAGGATAAATCATTTAAAGGTGAGGGGGCTGAGTGGGCGGCAAGCTAGCCCCACCCCTAAAATATGAAAAAATTTAAAAAAAAAAGTACACAGGTATTATACGCTATTTATTCGCTCTCAGAATTCATTACAACTGATTTTTGCGCTATGTCCTTTCAAGGACCTCCCATACAAATCACAGGTCGAGATTCTACAAAAGCAAAAATTTCACCAAATAACTATACCAGCTAAATCTATGACTTATGCGCTCTTAGAATCCGCTATTCGCGATTTTCGCACTGCGTCCTTTCAAGGACCTCCCATACAAGTCGTCAATTCAGCAGCAGTAAAACAGAAATGCCTACTCGATTAATGTGAAATCGTACTAAGTAATCATGCACGATCGATACATGATTTATGCGCTCCCGGAATTTGGTAAATTTGATTTTCACGCTATTTCCTTTCAAGGACCTCCCATACAAATCGCAGGTCGAGATTCTACAAAAGCAAAAATTTCACCAAATAACTATACCAGCTAAATCTATGACTTATGCGCTCTTAGAATCCGCTATTCGCGATTTTCGCACTGCGTCCTTTCAAGGACCTCCCATACAAGTCGTCAATTCAGCAGCAGTAAAACAGAAATGCCTACTCGATTAATGTGAAATCGTACTAAGTAATCATGCACGATCGATACATGATTTATGCGCTCCCGGAATTTGGTAAATTTGATTTTCGCGCTATGTCCTTTCAAGGACCTCCCATACAAATCGCAGGTCGAGATTCTACAAAAGCAAAAATTTCACCAAATAACT
This sequence comes from Beris chalybata, assembly GCA_949128065.1. Lineage (NCBI taxonomy): Eukaryota > Metazoa > Arthropoda > Insecta > Diptera > Stratiomyidae > Beris > Beris chalybata. The sequence continues at coordinate 55,340,829 of OX421895.1, forward strand.
ATACCAGCTAAATCTATGACTTATGCGCTCTTAGAATCCGCTATTCGCGATTTTCGCACTGCGTCCTTTCAAGGACCTCCCATACAAGTCGTCAATTCAGCAGCAGCAAAACAGAAATGCCTACTCGATTAATGCGAAATCGTACTAAGTAATCATGCACGATCGATACATGACTTATGCGCTCCCGGAATTTGGTAAATTTGATTTTCGCGCTATGTCCTTTCAAGGACCTCCCATACAAATCGCAGGTCGAGATTCTACAAAAGCAAAAATTTCACCAAATTACTATACCAGCTAAATCTATGACTTATGCGCTCTTAGAATCCGCTATTCGCGATTTTCGCACTGCGTCCTTTCAAGGACCTCCCATACAAGTCGTCAATTCAGCATGAGTAAAACAGAAATGCCTACTCGATTAATGCGAAATCGTACTGAGTAATCATGCACGATTGATACATGATTTATGCACTCCCGGAATGAAATGAAAGAAAATCTTCGATACTTAAAGAAAAATACAATACACACAAAGTATAGTTTTCTTCCAAGTGACGAAAATTTTCTTCAAATTAAGTAATATTACTTACTCATAACGTATATAGTTTCGTTAATTTAAAAACCCTATTCTTTGTATAACGCTATTCATACGTCGTAAGAATGTAATACATTTTATTTTAAAGCATTTACAAATCAAACCATGTAGGCACTGCAGAAAAAAGCTGTAAAGAATTTGGGAATGATCTAAACTCTCATCGGTTTTAACCAATTAAACAACCATGTTTGCAGTCCTCCCGTGTCTATAATTGTCGTCATCAATTCCCAAATTAACCATTTATTTGTTTTTTTAAAATACGGGTATTCCATTCAGAAAACACAGCATATTATAAATATAAAGAAAAACGTTTAAAAATATGTATTATATAAGTTGTATGTATGTTTAGTAAAAAATATTATATAAAATGAAATAATAAGGGAATGCTCATTTTGAAATTAAATCAGAAAGAATTACTTCTACATTCGAATTTTCTTAACCCGATAAAATTTTGTAAAAATAACGCTGTGCAAAGCTCTAAAAATTATACCCATGGATATTCTAGATTGAACAAAAAGAAAATTTTTAAAACATATGTCCATAGCACGGAGGAAATTTGTAAATTTGTATTTAAAGCCATCAAAGTACAATAAAAATTCCCTGATTGTTAATATGGTATATCTCCGCCTATGCTAGTAGATGGGGTTGAGTATTTTCCGCTTTATCTTGCAGTGATTGAAGATTTTCTTCAAGCTGGTTAACATTATTTTTCATGCATATGAAGGACTCTTGGGAATCTATTATAGTATGCCTTTGGTTTTTTTCCCGTACCTTTTACTGCTTCCGACTTGCTTGTTGGTGGAATTGCGCCATGAATGCTCCACAATAATGCCCTTTGATCTGAAATATGTTTGAAGTAATAAAAAATTATTATCTAACAAAATATTGAAAATTTGTAAATTGAAATAAAGCAAATATACCCAGATGTGAAGACCAATATTAAGAAATTGAAACATCTCTCTGTAGCAAATGCTTTTTCTAATTGAACTCAAACAATTTTAATGTGAAGATCTAGAAATTAAGTAGACAAGCTTTCCCAAATGAAAATTTCATAGATCACTTCTTTCCACTAAACTTGTACAGCACATATGGGCTTATTTGTTTGTGATTAAAGTCAAAGTAATTATTTGAATGGTCTACAAAATATTTATCGTGCATTTCCTTTTTGCCACAATCCTTTGAACAAGAAGAGAAGCAAATGATGCTTAAATATTTTGCTTACCATCGAAAATATTGTCTATGTTATTTGAATGAATTTTGCAAATTTATACTATAATAATCAACTTCTGTTAAATCTGCTCTTTGCTTCAATTCATATAAAGTTGCTTTGACATTTTTATCTTCGGTACGATCTTCTTTCGAAAAAAAATATTGGATCATGGTGAGTTTTTCAGGCCATACGTCTAATGACGAAGTGTTGTTTTTGAATTCATAATTGAAGTCAATATCTATCTATAAAAATTATAAGTGCTTCGAGTAATCTTAAATATAGTATATAAAATAGCATAGTACCAGACGATAGCCAATTGGTTTTACGTTATTAGTAATAATACAGTATTGTTATTGATTTTCAAAAAAAAAAATTTGCTGCCCTCAAAATTTTTTTTTGTACATTTCATGACTAGTAGACACGAAAAAAGCAATAAAAATTTTCACTCCGTCTGTCCGCCGTACGCCGTACGCCGTACTTCGACCGCCAAAATCCTTTGAAGGCTCGCAGCTCTCAAACCAGTGAAGCTATTAAATTTAAATTTTTTCTAGGAATAGACTGGGTAGACCCCTTAAATTGACATTATTTTCAGGGGTGGGGGTGTGAGGGGGAAGGTGGGGGAAGCGTTTTAGACGAAAAATTTTGGTTTCTAGATCTCAGCAACCGCTTATGTTAGGAGACTGAAACTTGAAATTTCTTTAAAGCTTTGATAGTGGACCCATTTGCAAAAAAATTGATGATATGGGTGAAGGGGTGTGGGAGTGGAGGGGGAAGCAATGCGTCCGAAACGCAAAAAAGTGGAGATCTACACATTCTAAAATCTATATTTCCTAAACCGTTAATAGCAAGCAATTAAAACTTAACAAATATCTGTAGTTATACTAGGAAAGTAGATTGAAACAAAATTTTTGGGTAAGGGTAGTGGCGTACGGGGGTGGGGGTGAAATACTTAACATTACGACATCTCCCAAACCAAAGGCACCAGAAAAACAAAATTCGGTTTGGATATAAAGTTTAATAAATAAAGATTGCTCAAAGTAAAATTTTTGAAGGGGGCGGGGGAGTACGTAAGTGGAGGGGATAAGAATTTTTCAAAAATAACACGTTTCATATCTCAATAACAGTGTAAGATGGATGCTTCAAATTTTTACCAGAAGTAGGCCTAATAAAACCATAGTAGGAAAAAAATTGGGGGTGTGGGTGTAGAGGGTGAGGGTGCTATAGGGTGAGCTATAGTAGTGGCATAGTGAAAAAATAAAATTTTTTTTAGGGGTAGTATGGTACGATGGTGGGGGGTGTTTTTCCTAACTTTGGAACGGCTTATGCTAGGAAGTTGAAACTCGGTACGTATATGTAAATTAACCAGAAAAGTAATTCTGATTAAAAAAAAATTCGAATATTCATTGGCGTTCAGAAGGGGGGGGGGCAAAAAAAATTATCAGTATATATAAAATGCATATATTTTCACGATTTTCGTCATATCTACGAGGTCTTTCAAAATATTGAATTCATTTTTATTCTACGGATTCTTCATATGAATACCCAGAAAGTGTTTTCAAGATTTTTTGAAATTCGACCCCTAAGGGGGTGTAAACTGGTTGTATACTTTTTCATGAATTCTACCATGTTTTTCAGGTCAGATCAGATATCGAATATCTTTTCACTTCCCCAGGCTTGTTTAATAATCACCTATTTTTAAGTTTTTTATTTTTCAACCTCTAGACCGCATTCCAGAATATGACCCAATTATTTAATTCATATGTTACACCCTTTTCTAACCGCTTTTTGTTAGGTTTTCAGTCTAATAGTAACATATGCCGCATCCCAGAATAAACCACGTTCCGAACTTCTGCCGGAAAAATAATAAAGTTGCGCCCAGACTGTTGGCAGATTTTTTTGTATTGCAACCAATTCTTAAAAATTTCCGATGTTGGTTTCATCCGGATTTACTGCAAACAGTAATCAATGCAAGACATCCATACTCTTTCCAATTCAACCACGCTTTTTTTTAAAAATCGATAACAATACGTTATTATTTTAATAATATACAGTGTCTCGCCGTGCAAATGTTACTTAAAAATTAAAAATATTCGCACGAGCAACACTCACCTGATTTTCAACAAAGCCGCAAATATGTACTGTTCACTTTATACGCACGTTCACTTTTCACGAAGCCTCACTTGACACTGAGAAGCTAAATGATGCCAGCAATTATCGTTAACGTAAGGAAAGTTTTCGTAGTTCTATGAAAAAATACGTTGACTCAACGAAAAATTTTCATTAGTTATCTTTTGTAGCACTCTTAGCTAAGGCGCAAATTGAGCTGTGTCATGCAGAATGCAAAGAGAGCCTTACTTTAATATAATGAAAGTTTTTGTAGTTCTAATATAAAAAAATACGTTGACACAACGAAAAGTTTCCTGAATATAAGGTAAACGCTTTTGTTATTTCAATGAAAAATTACTTTACACAAAATTTAAAGAAAAGTTACTTAATATCTACGAAAACTTCTTTGTTCTATGCTTTCGTGTAAACTTTTCCTGCTATTAACGTATAATTTCATAACATTGAAGTAAAAGAATAATTAAGGAACTTGTATTCGTTAAGATAACGTAATATTCGTTGAATGGCGTTTACGAAAAATGGATTTTTTCGTTATATAAATGAAGATTTTCATTGTAACAAAGAAATTGAATTAAAAATTGCGTTTCGTTAATATTAGGAAAGAAATTTTTTTGTTTGCATTGAAAGTGGCAATTAATCTGAAAATACTCAAAAAACCTAGAGTAAGAAATTAATAGCAATTTAAAAATAAACTGATATACACTTGAAGTGTCAACTTGATTTTTTAATTAACGGAAAGCTTAGATTACAATAGAACGGAATTATCTTAAATTTTCACTGTAATCCAATGTAAATAATGTCATTACACCAAAACTTAAGTAACCTTTAACTACATTCAATACGCTATAGTTATTTGTATGAAACAGGTGTATTTAAAAATAAATACGTAAAATCCACGGCGTTACTAAACACAAAAGAGACAAACTGTATCTGTCATTTTGAACAATGGCTGATCTATTCTTTTAGATATTCTATGTAAATAATATAAATAACCTCAAATTGAGTAAAAATAGTTATAGATCTTTAATGTAAATAATGTAAATAATCATAAATTAAGTAAAAATCCTAACGGATAGCAACTCAAAAGACGTATATACATAAGAACCAAAGACAGCTAATTAAGTCCTAATTATATTCATCCTTTGTAAGTAACATAATAAAAAAAAGAAATTGGGCTCAGCATTTACTAGTTAGGAAAATATTATTATTAGGTTAAGTTTTAGGTTAAGAAAGTTAAATGCCATACGAGCGATTGACGATATTAACCCAAATAATTCAGTCTTGACCTAGGTCGGAATTTAGTGCTATTCAATGCTGCTTTGACATTAAATCGCTGTCAAGCTTTACTATCCACAACTCATTGTATTTTCATGTTTCAAAAAAAAATTCTGAATCTGAATCTGAATCTATGTTTGCTTTATGTTGAGTAGAAATTGAATTTTTATTTTTAATTAAAATATTTAAATGAATGATTTTTGAACGAATGAATCTCAATATAATTTTTTTATGAGAATGTAAATATTAAATTCATGTTCAATACGATTCTCGCAATAATTTTCGAACTCCACTGTTCGAAATCGAAAACAAAACACTTCACTCTTATATTTCACAATATCTTAAATTTACTATAATTGCAATATGCATTTCTGTTTTACTGTATCGGAATTGACGATTTGTATGGGAGGTCCTCTAAAGGACGCAGTGCGAAAATCGCGAATAGCGGATTCTAAGAGCGCATAAGTCATAGATTTAGCTGGTATAGTTATTTGGTGAAATTTTTGATTTTGTAGAATCTCGACCTGCGATTTGTATGGGAGTTCCTTGAAAGGACATAGCGCGAAAATCAAATTTACCAAATTCCGGGAGCGCATAAATCATGTATCGATCGTGCATGATTACTCAGTACGATTTCGCATTAATCGAGTAGGCATTTCTGTTTTGCTGCTGCTGAATTGACGACTTGTATGGGAGGTCCTTGAAAGGACGCAGTGCGAAAATCGCGAATAGCGGATTCTAAGAGCGCATAAGTCATAGATTTAGCTGGTATAGTAATTTGGTGAAATTTTTGCTTTTGTAGAATCTCGACCTGCGATTTGTATGGGAGGTCCTTGAAAGGACATAGCGCGAAAATCAAATTTACCAAATTCCGGGAGCGCATAAATCATGTATCGATCGTGCATGATTACTTAGTACGATTTCACATTAATCGAGTAGGCATTTCTGTTTTACTGCTGCTGAATTGACGACTTGTTTGGGAGGTCCTTGAAAGGACGCAGTGCGAAAATTGCGAATAGCGGATTCTAAGAGCGCATAAGTCATAGATTTAGCTGGTATAGTTATTTGGTGAAATTTTTGCTTTTGTAGAATCTCGTCCTGCGATTTGTATGGGAGGTCCTGGAAGGGACATAGCGCAAAAATCAGTTGTAATGAATTCTGAGAGCGCATAAATAGCGCATAATTCCGGTTTTTTTATTTTAAAATTTTTTTATATTTTAGGGGTGGGGCTAGCTTGCCGCCCACCTTTAAATGATTTATCCTTACTAAACGAAAGGAGCGCAAAAAATTTTTTCTTGGTGTTTTGTAGAGCGCATAAATAGCGCATAATTCTGTAATTTTTTCATTAAGTTTGGAGGAAGTGGGGGGGCCAGCTGGGCGGACGTCATTTAATTGATGTTGTAAGGCATACCTACCAAAATATTTTAATTTTCTGTAGAGAATAACACATGTTTGGCAATTTAAATAAGCCGATAATGATTCAAAGATGTGGTTCGAAAAGTATTAAATTAAACGATGTCTCTTGTGATGTATTTTTAATTTCTAGTTTTATAGTATACGAACAGATGTATGATATTGAATAGATACCTCCACAAAGTAAATAGAAGTAAAGATATATGTGATATTGGCTCAACAATTTCAAAAGTCGAAAGAAAAGCAAAAAGTCATCATCTGACAAATTGTCTGAAATTCCTGAATACATACTCGACACAAGCTATCACACAATGTAATTTACAGTCATTGAAAATTCCTTTTCATGCTGGACTAAAAAAAATTCTACATATCATCTCAGACTTAGTTAGTTTCACGGATGAGCGACTAACAATGACATTAAACCGAATGTGTTTTATTGCCTTGTTGTGATGTGATCTGTGCGTCTTTATATTTTAAATGAAAAAGGGCAGATCCGTCCATATGTAGAGTTTGAATATATAATATAATGTCGAATATATAATATAATGTCAGGTTTAATCGATTTAATAAAAGGATTGTTTAAAATAATCCGCAGTTTTTACTTTTTTACTTTGCGAGCCTTATACCAAGTTTCCACTACACCTTAATCTCGCGATTAAGTGAACTAGATTAAGCACGTAGGGACGTTATTAGACGGATGAGGGGGGCGACAGGCAAGGCATTTGCCACATTTGTTATATATAATATATGAAAATACCAAATTCCCCCCTCCCCCCACAAATGACGTCCCTGAGTGCTTAATCTCGTTCTCTTAATCGTGAGATTACGAGGCAGTGCGGACGAGCGGACATACAAAAAGTAATGAATTTTGAATTACCTATTCTCAAGATCAAGACAGACTGCCAACAATAAATTTCCATTAATCGCCAACACCCATTTAGGTTCTGAGTGTCATGGCAACCTTATAGCAATGTACTAAATATTTTGAACTATTTTTCTGTTATGTGATTAATTAGATTGGACATTCTTTTAGATATAGATGCCGAAAATCGTACCAGAGCTCACGTATTTACTCAAACTTTCTTACGATAAAGTAGAAATTTAAATTATGTTAACAAATTTTTTTCCAATCTGTTCTTAAAACTAAAACTCTTGAGTAATTCTTGTATTGCTTGGGCCTCAAATATAGGGTTTTTTACCAAGGACGCTCAATTTTTTTTTTACTATTTTTTAATAATATTAGGTAAAGTGTAAGTATAAAGTATTGTTATCGACCTGAAATTTCCAAAAAATTTACTAACCTGAAATTTTGTATTTTCACGTTTTAGGACTAGTAGACCCCAGAAAAACAGTTTGGAGGTGCGTGAAAGCTGGAACTTATGTAGGAGAGTAACTTCGGGTAATATGGTCTACCCTTAACTTTTTCATCTATTGCTCGTAAAGTTCAACTATTATTAGCCACAAATACCTATTAATTAGTTGGCTGTCATTTTCCGTTTAATTTACACTATTTTTCAAATTCATTGAGCATTTATTTTGAAAAATATGTCACTACACCTATAACTGCATTTTGAAAAGTCGGCGGGTAATGTGGTATGAACGGGTAATGTGGTATACAGTAGCATTTTAACCTATTTCAAATAATAAATATTGTCTTAATTTTATATTGAACTAGCCGCATACAGCGGCTACGCTCGCTACGCTCACGTTGTTCCATTGCCCCTTTTACTCCCGTTTATCCATTGGTCCTCTTTTTTCCCGCTCATTCATTGCATTGCTTCCCTTACACTTGGCTGAAAAATAGTATATCTAAAATACGTTTTTCTTGACCATTTTTCCTTCAAGCCAATCTAATTAATTTTATTTCAATACAGCCATTGTTAGCTTTAAGTTTTCAACCATTGTTGTAGAGACACAAGCCTAACCGCAAACTATTACTACTAATGTACATGTTATCAAATGGCTCACGAGCAGAAAAATCGTAAAAAAAAAATTTTATTTCACACATTTTCACAGTCTAAATAAAAGTTCGTAAGAAACTACACGCGAAAATCGCTCACAGCCGACTTGGCAGCACCACGGCAAGCGAAAAGAAACTTAGAAAAACACCCCGCGGAAAAGCAATGCATGTATGAGCGTTGAAATCAGTTCGCAGTAAACTCACTGTGACGTCACACACACGCTGCATGGTAGTAGCTTCGGTGGAAGCAATAAGCTGTTTGCTTCTCTGCACAATCTGCACGGGTCGTACTTCGTTCAACACATTCTTGTCTGCAACGGAGAAGCTTGCAGCGACCAGAGATCTGATCAGAAATTGGTGCTACCAGAGTAGGATCGGAATTGAATTCTGATTGAAGTTTAGAATTGAATTGTGGTAAATAGTTCAATTGTACATATTTAATTCAGTTCTTAGATCTCAGGAACCACTTATGGTATGTTAGGAGGCTGAAACTCGGAACTTATATAAAAGTATAATAGTGGACCTGTCTGCAAAATTTACGATAAGGTTTGAGGCGTGTGGGAGTGGAGGGAATGCAATGTCTTCGGAGTGCTTGAAAGCTGAGGTTGAAACATTCTAAAATACGTATCTTCTGAATGGTTGATGTCAGAAGATTGAAACTTGTAGTTGTTTTAAGAAATAATAGGTAGCAGATTAATCAAGAGCTAAAATTTTGGAGTCAAAAGGTGGTGAGTAGGAGTTGGGGTAAAGAACATTGGATTAGAATATCTTTCGAATCAATCAGGAAGGTATAATTTAGTTTGTGTATATAGGATATGCGGAGAAGCTCATTGAATATAAAATTTATTATGTGAGAGGTAGACCACAAAAGTGGGGCCATTTTTAAAATATTTCATTTTTATATTTCAAGAACCGTACCATGTATGATCTTAGAAATTTTACAGGAGTAAGGTCCAGTACACTTCTAACTGGGAAAACAAATTCTGGAGGTACTGGTGAAGGGGCTGATGGTGGGAGGGCGTGGAAAGAAAAAACTACAAACCAAGAAAGGTAAAAAATTACTATATAGAGCTAATAAAGAGGTATCCTAGAAAAAAATATATGGGTGGTGATTTTTTATATCTCAAAAACGGCTTATGAAGAAGAAAGTTGGAGCTTAGTACGTATGTATATGAAGTAATTAAAGAAAAAAAATTATTTTTATTAGCATAGAGGTTGAGTGAAACAATTGTCCGTGAAAAGGGATTTTTCCACATTTCCACGACATCGTTATATATTTATATTGAACATGCCGAAATAAATTTTACTTTTGCGAGCTCTTTATGTAAACACCTAGAAATATTTTATTCTAATTTTCCGATATCCAACCCCTCACGGTGTGTAAAAAGGTTTTGTAAAAAGGTTGTGTACATTTTCAAGAATTTTTATATATTGGGTCTAATGAGATATTTAATTCACTTTTATTTCTATTATTATATTTAATCAAAGAAAACTCTGATGCAAGCATTTTTAACGAATTCCGAAAAACTTTTAGGGTTAATGAGATAGAATTATTTTATCATTATTATTTATTTCTATTGACTCTTCTATTCCAAAAAATACGTAAAAAATAAAAAAAAATCTGCCAATATGTAGGTACTATGATCGAAACTTTATAATTTTTTTGATAGAAGTCCGGAAAACGTTTAATGATGAGCTAGGTGTAGGTGACTGCGACTGACAACCTAAACACCCACGTTCTAAATAGCCTCCTAGATCCCTGCTGGGTGCTAATGGAGGAGGTTCAATCAATATGCAGTAAGTTGATAGGTAGAATAATAATAAAAAATTGTGGATATTAACCAATCCCCTTGTTGAATTATCACGCCACGCCACTGATGTATAAAGATTAACAGGAATTTCTTACAATGTTTGCATTGAGTTGCAAGATATCATCCGAGAGGAAAGCACTATTAGATTGGTTCACATTAGAAATCAATCCCATAATATACTCCCCACTTAATTCACCAACTGATTGTAAACTAGACCATATTGGCTTTATGTGGGGGAATTCGGAAAAGTAATTGTGAAGGTGATTTTACTAGTTTCGCTAGAACTCACAGTAACCTCTTTGATAATGTTATCGAATTTTTTTCCTAACTTTTTAAAGGGTCGTCATTTTAAACTTTTATTTTTTTACTAAACGATCGGCTTTTAATATGGGTCTTGCTATTATTCACAGAGGACGACAGGACAATTCAGGTCAGGTTCTTCCACAAGCGCAGAGCCTGCACGACACTTGATTAATTCAGTACCACTATGGGACGTAGATCCACTGATTGAATTGTTTGTGGGATCTTCACCCAGGATAGCTTGGGCCAGTTCTAGTAGCACTTTTATCTTTTGAAGCTGTTCTTCCCGTAATGAAACCTCTACTTGAAAAATACGAACATCAGAGAAATTAAAAATTAGTATGTGTTTTAAAAAAAGTATATTTACCATTTAGAATTTGTACTATGTTGACAATGTCAACTACGAGACGAATGTGATTATCACCAGACACTGGCGTAGTAACGGGGGGGGGGGGGGGGGGGGATAACCCTCCCCCCCGAAATGATTTGCTCACCTTGTAAGTTATATTGTTTTTAATTCAGCAGCACGAAAAAGTTAGAATGTAGTAACGTTGAACGAAAGTCTGTGAAGACATTTGAATACTGCTTGATTATTGTTGGTCTCTAATCTCCAACTTCATTTGTTTTCCAGTTACAAAGCATGCGCAAGTGTATACAAAATATTGTCGTATAAGGATTTTTTGAATATGACTTCAAAAGAAAGGATATTATCGACCGATCACCAGCAATTATGGGCCGGTGATCGATAAAAAAAAATTGATTCTCTCTACTAACAACGATAATTCTTCAATGTGAACGATACAAGTAGGTTGTAGCCATAGAGGTATATGTATAATGGAGATAACGTGCAGCGACTTTTTTGAAGCCGGAGGTTTTCTCGCAAAAGACCGTCGATATTCACTATGCTACTATCAGCATCTTACTCTCATATATGTTAGACCCCAGTATTGAAAAGAAAAAAAGCCCAACCTTTAAATACTAGGCTAATATTTCCATTTCACTGCCACCGGGCATGAAACGCTCCATACAAAAACAGTCGCTTAAACTGCAAAATGCTTCACAGTGCTTTATATAGAAACGGCGCTTTGCGATTTCCATTAGTTATATACCTCTTTGGTTGTAGCTATCAACGCTTATGAATTCAAATATTTGGGTCATTCCATCAAGAATCGTCAAAAATGATAAAATTTGTGACTTACCATCACCGATTCTTTTGAAAAATTATGTAGGTCCTCGAAAAATTAGTGAGGAAACAAATACCATACACCTAATTTAAATTTTTTATTTCTATCTCTTTTTTTTTGGAAGTTATAGTATGTTAAAGACTTCGCAAAAATGGTATCTGAGTCCTCTGCGAAAATTCATATCGGTGGTACTTAGTCCTTATCGTAGAATAATAAAGTAGGGCTTATTTTATAATGCAAGCTTGTCGCAATATAAGAAAATCTGCCAACAGTCTGGGGGCAACTTTATTATTTTTCCGGCAGAAGTTCGAAACATGTTTAATTCGGGGATGCGGTGTATGTTACTATGTGACTGAAAACCTAACAAATACTTCGGGAAGCGGTTAGAATAGAGTGTAACATATGAATTATATAATTGGGTAATATTTCGGGATGCGTTCTAGATGTTGAAAAAGAAAAAAACCCAAAAATAGGTGATTATTAAACAAGCCCGTGGAAGTGAAAAGATATTCGATATCTGATCAGACCTGAGAGATATGATGGAATTTAGGAAAAAGTATAAAACCACTTAACACCGAATTTTAAAAAATCTTGAAAACTCGTTTTAGGTATTCATATGAAGAATCCGTAGAATCAAAATGAATTCAATATATCGAAAGATCTAGTAAATATGACGAAAATCGTAAAAATATATGCATTTTATTTTAACTGACAATTTTTTTTGCCCCCCCCTCTTCCGAAATACTTTTCTAGTTGATTTACATATACGTACCGAGTTTCAACTTTATAGCAGAAGCCGTTCTAAAATTAGGAAAAACACCCCCCACCCATTTACTATACTACCCTTAAAAAAAATACTATAGCTCTATCTAAATACCAAGTTTCAGCTTTCTATCATTATAGGTTCATAAGATATAAACATCGGAACATTTTCTTTCTCACCCTTCTCCACCATCACCCTCTACACCCCACCTCCAAATTACACCTATTGGGCCTACTTCTGGTAAGAATTTGAAGCATCTATCTTACACTGTTATTGAGATATGAAAGATGTTATTTTTGAAAAATTCTTATCCCCTCCACTTCTATGCTCCCCTACCCCCTTCAAAAATTTTACTTTGAGCAATCTTTCTTACTTTATTATTTTAATAATAAAGTATTGTTATCGAAATTTCAGTCGGTCTGTGCTCCGTACGCCGTCCGCCGTACACCGTCCGCCGTACGCCGGCCGTCTGCCGTACGCCGTACGCAAACTCATTTGAGGAATTATAGTTCCCAAACCCTATGAGTTATTAAATTGATTTTTGTTTATGAATAGATATAGTAGACCCCTTGCAGTTAGAATTTTTTGAGGGGTGCGGCTGTGTGGAGGGAGGTGGGAGAAGCGCTTTAGACGAAAAATTTTGGTTTCTAGATCTCAGCAACTGCTTATGGTTGGAGGCTGAAACTTGGATTTTCTATAAAGCTTTGATAGTGGACCCATTTGCAAAAAAATTAATGATATGGGTGAAGGGGTGTGGGAGTGGAGGGGGAAATAATGCGTCCGAAACGCAAAAAAGTGGAGATCGACACTTTCTAAAATCCATATCTCCTAAACCGTTAAAGGCAAGTAATTAAAACTTGACATATATCTGTAGTTATACTAGGAGAGTAGATTGAAATAAAAATTTTGGGTATGGGTAGACGTGAAAAACTTGAGATTACGATATCTCACAGACCACTGACACCAGAAAAACAAAATTCGGTTTGGGTATAAGGCTTAATAAAAAAAGATTGACCAAAATTTTTGAAGGGGGCGGGGGAGCACGGAAGTGGAGGGGATAATAATTTTTCAAAAATAACACGTTTCATATCTCAATAACAGTGTAAGATAGATGCTTCAAATTTTTACCAGAAGTAGGCCTAATAGAATTCTTGTAAATTTGGTGGTGGGGGTGTAGAGGGTGAGAGTAGGGAAGGGTGACAAGGGGAAAGTTCCGATGTTTACATATTAAGAACCTATAATGATAGACAGCTGAAACTTGCAATTTAGATAGAACTATAGTAGTAGCATGGTGGAAAAATAAAATTTTTTTTAGGAGTAGTATGGTGCGGGGGGGGGGGGGTGTTTTTCCTAACTCTTGAACGGCTTATGCTAGGAAATTGAATCTTGGTCCGTATATATAAATAAACTAGAAAAGTAATTGTGAAAAAAAATGGAATATTCACTGGCGTTCGGAGGGGGGGGGGGGGCAAAAAAAACTATCAGTAAAAATAAAATGCCTATATTTTCACGATTTTCGTCATATTTACTAGGTCTTTCCAAATATTTAGTTCATTTTTATTCTTCAGATTCTTCATATGAATACCTACAAAGTGTTTTCAGGATTTTTTGAAATTCGACCCCTAAGGGGGTGTAGTGTGGTTGTATTCTTTTTCATAATTTCGACCATATCTCTCAGGTCTGATCAGATATCGAATATCTCTTCACTTCCCCGGGTTTGTTTAATAATCACCTATTTTAAGGTTATTTTCTTTTTCAACATCTAGACCACATCCCGGAATATGACCCAATTATATAATTCATATATTACACCATATTCTAACCGCTTCCCGAACTTTTTGTTAGGGTTTCAGTCACATCGTAATATACACCGCATCCAATTAAACACGTTCCGCACTTCTGCTAGAAAAATAATAAAGATGCGCCCAGACTGTTGGCAGATTTTTCATTAAGCTTTATACTCAAACTGATTTTTGTTTTTCTGGTGCAATTGGTTTCTGAGATATCGTAATTTAAATTTTTCACCCGCGTTGCTGAGATCTAGAAACCAAAATTGTTCGTCTAAAACGCTTCCCCTACCTTCTCCCTCACACCCTCACCCCCCCCCCCTCTCCCAAAATCTGACTTCAAGAGGTCTACCATGTCTAAATAACTAAATCAATAAATAAATCAATTTAATAGCTCATAGGGTTTGAGAACTATAATTCCTCAAACGAGTTTTCGTACGGCGTACGGCGGACGGTGGACGGTGTACGGCGCACAGCGCACAGCCGGACTGAAATTTTGTTTTTCTTTTTTGGTGTTACTTAGTAATAAAACATGTAAAAAAATCTGCCAACAATCTGGACGTAACTTTATTATTTTTCCAGCAGAAGTTGGGAACGCGTTCAATTCTGAAATGCGGTGTAGGCTACTATGTGACTGAAAACCTATCAAAAAGAACAAGATCATGGAAGTGAAAATCTGATTGGATCTGAGAGATATGGAATAGTTTATGAAAAAGTACATAATCACTTTACACCCTTAGGGGTCAATTTTCAGAAAATCTTGAAAACACTGTCTTGGTATTCATATGGAGAATACATAGAATAAAATTAAATTCATTATTTGGGACGAGGTAGTAGATATGTCGAAAATCGTGGGAAAATATGCATTCTATTTTCACAGATAATTTTTTTTGCCCCCCTTCTGAACGCCAATAGATATTCGTTTTTTTTATTCAAAATTATTTTTTTAGTTGATTTAGATATACACACCGAGTTTCAACATTGTATTAAGCCGTTCTATATATAGGAAAAACACTTACCACTTGCACCACACTACCCTTAGGGGTCGAATTTCAAAAAACCTTGAAAACCCTTTCTAGGTATTCATACGAAGAATCCGTAGAATAAAAATGAATTCAATATTTGGAAAGACCTAGTAGATATGACGAAAATCGTGAAAATATTTGCATTTTATTTTTCTTATATTTACAAATATTTTTTTTTGCCCCCCCCCCTTTCTGAACGCCAATGAATATTCAAATTTTTTTTTAACCCAATTACTGTTCTAGTTGATTTACATATACACACCGAGTTTCAACATTGTAGCTTAAGCCGTTCCATATATAGGAAAAACACCTTCACTTGTACCACACTACCCTTAGGAGTCGAATTTCAAAAAACCGTGAAATCACATTCTAGGTATTCATACGAAAAATCCGTAGAATAAAAATGAATTCAATATTTGGAAAGACCTAGTAGATATGACGAAAATCGTGAAAATATATGAATTTTATATCTATTATATTTACAAATAATTTTTTTTGCCCCCCTTTCTAAACGCCAATGAATATTCAAATTTTTTTTTATCACAATTACTTTTCTAGTTGATTTACATATACACACCGAGTTTCAACTTTCTAGCATAAACCGTTTAATAGTTAGGAAAAACACCCCCCACCCCCGTAGCATACTACCCCTAAAAAAAATTTTATTTTTCCAACATTCCGCTACTATAGCTCTATCTAAATACCAAGTTTAAGGCTTATATCATTACAGGTTCTCAAGATATAAGCATCGGAACTTTTTCCTTTTCACCCTCCCCCACCCTCCCCCTCTTCTCCCACAACCCCAAAACTTTTTTCCCTACTAGGGTTTAATTAGCGCTACTTCTGGTAAAAATTCTAAGCATCTATCTTAAACTGTTCTTGAGATATGAAATGTGTTTGATTTGAAAAATTCTCATCTTCTCCACTTCTATGATCCACCTCCCACTTGAAAAATTTTACTTTGATCAATCTTTTTTTGTCAACCTTTACACCCAATCCAAATTTTATTTTTCTAGAGCAATTGGTTCATGAGATATCGTAATCGTAAGTTTTTCACCCCCCACCCCCATACACAACTTCCCCCACCCAAAATTTTTCTTCATTCTGTTCTCCTAGTATAACTACAAATATGTTTTAAGTTTAAATGGTGTGCCAATAATGGTTTAGGAGATATGGATTTTAGAATGTGTCTATCTCGCCTTTTTTGGGTTTCGGACGCATTACATTTCCCCCCACTCCCACACCCCTTGATCAATATTGACAATTTTTCTGCAAATGGGTCTACTATCAGAGTTCTATAGAAATTCCAAGTTTCAGCTTCCTAACATAAGGGGTTACTGAGATCTGGAAACCAAAATTTTCGGTCTAAAACACTTCCCCCTCCTTCCCCCTTACACCCCCACCCCTAAAAATTTGGTCACTTCAAGGCGCCTACCCCGTCTATTCGTTAAAAAAATTTCAATTTAATATCTCAAAGTGTTTGGCAGCTACGAGCCTCCAAACGATCTTGCGTACGGCGGACGCCGTACGGCGTACGGCGTACGGCGTACGGCGTACGGCGTACGGCGGACAGACGGACTGAAAATTTTTATTGCTTTTTTCGCGTCTACTAGTTATGAAACGTGAAAATAAAAATTTTGAGGGTAGCAAATTTTTTTTCTTAAAAAATCAATCACAATACTTAATTATTAAAATAATAAAGTAAAACATAACGCAGTCACGATCGGCTGCAAGCCAATCGTATGATACTCTAGATGAAATACTGAACTCCGATTTATATTTTAGTTGGAAATATATCAAAAGAATGAGGAGTGCACAAGCAATTATTACATGACCTTTTACTTACAGGTAGAAACTTTTGTAAAGTGGTCGATTTTTTGATTTATAGTGAGTTCCATAAAGTAAGTTAGGACATTTTACAGAATTTTTGTATGGCAACTACATGAAGGACTCACGGGATATTTTTCATATTAATAGTTTCAGCTGCGAGTACTATAAAATTAATGTGTATAAAATTTCAAAGTCGTAAATTAAGGCGTTCTAAGCTTGTCGTGCAATATTGGTGAATATGTTTATTAAGGACTCTTGTATGACAGCTACCCGAAGGAGTCAACGGATGGCGCTAATTAATGAACTTTGTCTTGGTTTTGGTATAAAACTAATTCCTGTAAAATTTTAAATTCCTGCTTTAACTCGTTCTGGAGTTATAGTGAATTCAGTAAAAAGCATACATTTTTGAAGGACTTTTCTAGGCTGCTACACGAAGGACTCATTCGATTTGTATCATATTCGGAACATTCAATTCAAACATTTTAAGCCTTATGTATGCAAAATTTCAAGTTCCTAACATGAAGCATTCGAGCAATAACTGGGAAAACGTGTTTCAAGGACTCTTGTATGGGAGGTACCCGAAGGAGTGGAAGGATATCGCCCATTAACGAACTTAGCCTTACTTTTTCCATTTTACAAGTTGTGACCAAATTTCAACTTCCTAGGTCAACGCGTTCTTGAGTTATCGTGCTAACGGACGGACGGACGGACGGACGGACAGCAAACGGATTTGGGGGTTTTGGCCAAAAATAATCACAAAATAATATATAACTTTTTTTCGTCCGAGGCTCGGTTCTATGCGTTACAAACTTTTCGGGCTGGATTAAACTTATAATACTCTATATGTTCATCTAGAGTATAAAAATTTCAGGGTAGCAAATTGTTTTTTTTTTAAATCGATAACAATACCTTATTATGAAAATAATAAAGTAAAAAACTAATAAAAATTATCCTTGGAAGTTTTTTCTCAAGGATAACTATTTTCTCCTTTAGCCTTGAATAATTCAATCGCCATTAACTTGGGATCTCAAGAGAATCGGGGCCAAGAAATCTAAGAAAATCAGTGGTTCTCAATTAAGGCTAGTTTAGTTATTAATATTAATAAGAGACTTTTTTGACTCCGATCCTCTTGAGATCCCAAATTGAAGTGTTTTGGAAAACAGTATAGCCCAGAAAATATAAAAAAAAAAAAAATTTGAGATACAGATTTTGAGATATTCAAGGATAAAGGACAAAATCGTTATCCTTGAAAAGGAAATTGTATTTCAACTAGTTTTCTCACTAGTTCTTCCAGTACACAAATTTTCAAAAGAATCTGAGATGCTAAAATGGCAAGATGGCGATTCTTGGTGGAATGATCCATTTTACTCTGTTATCTTACTATAACAAAGTGTAGTGATCGAAAAAAAAATCTGCCAACAGTCTGGGCGCAACTGTATTATTTTTCCGGCAGAAGTTCAGAACGCGTTCAGTTCGGGGATGCGGTGTATGTTACTATGTGACTGAAAACCTAACAAAAAATTCGGGAATCAGGCAGAAAAGGGAGTAACATATGTATTAAATAATTGGGTCATATTCCGAGATGCGGTCTAGAGGTTGAAAAAACAAAACTTAAAAATAGGTGATTATTAAACAAACCTGGGGAAGTAAAAAGATATTCGATTTTTGATCAGACCTGAGAAACATGGTGGAATTCATGAAAAAGTATACAACCAGTTTACACCCTCTTAGGGGTCGAATTTCGAAAAATCTTGAAAACACATTAAAATAAAATAAAAATATATGCCTTTTATATTAACCGATATTTTTTTTTGCCCCCCCCCCCCTTCTAAACGCCAATGAATATTTGAATTTTTTTTATCAGAATTACTTTTCTAGTTAATTTACATATACGTACCGAGTTTCAACTTCCTAGCATAAGCCGTTCTGAAGTTAGGGAAAACACCCCCCACCACCGTACCATACCACCCCTAAAAAAAAAATTTATTTTTCCTCCATGCCACTACTATAGCTTTATCTAAATACCAAGTTTCAGCTTCCTATCATTATAGATTCTTAAGATATAAGCATCGGAACTTTTTCTTTCTCACCCTTCCCCACCCTCACCCTCTACACCCACACCCCCAAACTTTTTTTCCCTACTAGGGTTCTATTAGGCCTACTTCTGGTAAGAATTTGAAACATCCATCTAACACTGTTATTGAGATATGAATCGTGTTATTTTTGAAAAATTCTAATCCTTCCCACTTCCGTGCTCCTCCACTTCCTTCAAATATTTTACTTTGAGCAATCTTTATTTATCAAGCCTTATACTCAAACCAAATTTTTTTTTTCTGGTACCATTGGTTTGTGAGATATCGTAATCTAAAGTTTTTTACCCCCCACCCCCGTACGCCACTACCCAACCCAAAAATTTTGTTTCAATCTACTCTTCTAGTATAACTACAGATATTTGTTAAGTTTTAATTGCTTGCTATTAATGGTTTAGGAGATATGGATTTTAGAATTTGTCGATCTCGGCATTTTTGCGTTTCGGACGCATTATTTCCCCCTCCACTCCCACACCCCTTCACCCATATCTGTTTTTTTTTTTTTGCAAATGGGTCCATTATCAAAGCTCTATAGAAATTCTAAGTTTCAGCCTCCTAACACAAGCGGTTCCTGAGATCGAGAAACCTAAATTTTTCGTCTAAAACGCTTACCCCGCCTTCCCCCTTACACCTCCTCCCCTAAAAATAATGACAATTCAAGGGGTCTACCAAGTCTATTCTTAGAAAAAATTTTAATTTAATAGCTCCACTGGTTTGAGAGCTACGAGCCTTCAAAGATTTTGGGGCGGTCGACGTACGGCGTACGGCGTACGGGGTACGGCGTACAGACGGAGTGAAAATTTTGATTGCTTTTTTCGAGTCTACTAGTCATGAAACGTGGAAAAAAAAATTTCGAGGGCAGCAAATTTTTTTTTTTTGAAAATCGATAACAATACTGTATTATAAATAATACAGTAAAACGCAAAAAAACATTTTTTACCCGTCTGTATATCGAGTATAATACGTTTTATTTCCGTTGTCCGTTTCATTGCCGTCTTTTTCCATATTAGCCTGAAGATATACCTATGAAGTTGTGTATACTTTCCAAATTATACTCCGAAATTGGTATACATTCTGTTTGATTGGCATTCTCTTTCTTGTGTACGTTGTGGCAGAGTCAAGATTGACAAATACCTCCTCAGCACTAGGGAAGGATCTTGCGAAGATGTTTACATATATCGTCAGCGTATGCTACAAGTTGGTGGCCCATTGGTGTCGACCATGGTTCTTCGGATGACATACTCTAGTGACAAGTTGAAAATCGTGGAGGCTAGACCATCTCCCTGCTTTAAACCACATTTAGTTCGAAAGCTGGTTGTGGAATCGTTTTGAATTCTTTGTAAGTTGAAATTGGTTCAGTGGGTAAGCCGGATGAATCCTGTAGTAACTTCTTGTTTTGTGGTCAGTTGAGATTTTAGGTATTCTCAACCGTGTACACTAAAAAGCTGAAACTTGAAATTTATATAAAACTTGAATAGTTCTTAAAATATGCTCGATATCGATGTGAGAAAAAACAATACCTCCAAAATGCTCGAAAGCTGAGATCGATATAGAGATATTCCAGAGTCTTTTTCGTAAACGGTTAATGTCGAAAGTGAAGCAAGGAAGTGGGGAAATTTTTCCAAAGAATCGCGTCTCATATTTCAAGAACTGTTCGATAAAAGCTTAGAATTTATACGGGAAAAATTGTAGCGTTTCCGAGTTTCAAATCTCGAGAATCGCTTATGATATACAACTAAGACTTGGCAGGTAGAGCTATAGTTGTGGCAAGTTCTACAAATAAGACTTTTATTAGAGGCATTAGGGAGAAAGCGAAGATAAATTTTGCACAATAGGAAATTGGCTTTGTAGAGCTCCATTACTTTAAAATTTTCCCAATTCTAATATGATTCTTCTTTTTCTTTTATTGTAGTATATTGTTGTAAACTTATTTTGATTATGGAACCAAACAACTAATTTCGATTATGTTCGCCTTTGTTTATTTTAATTCGCTCAAATAATATCTCCTTTTTATGCAAAAACCACATGAACATGAACTAGAGAAAAGAACAACTAGAGAAAAGAACAACTAGAGAAAAGAACATCGCCTCCTCCAACGATCTAGTCGTCTTTTCTTACGCCAGTGTTTTCAATATAATACAATATAATATCTACTGCTACTACTACTAATAACTACTTGTAGATAATATCGAACTTAACTGGTCAATTTGAAGTTCAAAATGGTCAATATTAAAATTTTGGTGCTGACCTCCCCCCCCCCCCCCTAAATAACTACGCCTTTAACATTGTACAATTAATTCCATTGTGAAGATCACGCAACGGATTGGTTTCCAAACAATAGATCACTGTACTTCCATTACATTACATTTTCTGCTTGCTTCCGTTAAAATATACATCAGATTAATTACCAAGTTTTCTATAGTTAGATTGACTGTGTATATTTAAAACATCTCTAATGCAAAGTTGCAACTTATGAATCATTTCTTATTTTGGAAGTGTATACGATAACCTATACGTAGTAAACTCACCTACAATTTTAACCCCCTCCTTTGTTTGAACATCCTCCACACCTTTATATTAGTTCAACACATCTCAAATAACTCTACAGTCGAAAAAACCCTTTATAAAACCAGAACGGTCTGAAATCAATCTCTTAGAGTCATCGAACGAATCTGTATCAAGATGGTAAGCATGAAAAGTATGTAAGGTTGTATAAATCATTTGTTATCATTTTCACATTTTCCCCAGTCAATTACCATGCTGAACGATATCGCTAAGGGTAGCACCGATACCCTCATCACCACCGAAAATCTTACAGTTGACAAGGAATACAAGATACGGGAGTTCAAGTTGTTAGAGACTAGATACGGCATGAGACTTGTCATGTATTTTGAGAAAGGGTACTTTTACTTCCTTCCCCAACGATTCGCAACAGCTGTTCGGACTGAAAAACAGGTGTCGGAACCTAATAAAAACCCTAAAAACTATTTTGTTTTTAGTGGCAAAGATGAAAGCAAGGGGAGTTTCCTTCAGATAAGTTTTGTGGAGAGAGCTGAATAAAAATGAAAATGGAGTTCTTAAAGACTACACCATTCGTTAATAAATCCACATTTAACGTTAGATTTGCATCAAAAATGGTTGTTTTTTCTTCTCCCTCAATCTTTAAGTTAAAAGTCATGTAGCCATCCATTCGGAGCCACGGCTCCAAAAATCATGTTGCCAACCATCTGGAACCACGGCTCCAACTAACCAGGCGGCTCAGAAGATATGGCTCCCGCAATTCATCTCCATTGAAGAAGATAAGATGAAGACAGACTTTTTGTTCATAGCATAACTAACCGACTAACAACGACCCAATCCATCTCCATAATTACTTGTGGAGAAAACTACTCCAAAGTAAACGACAAACGACACCTATCACACTCACGGACGCATAAAACCCCAGCATCTAACCCCTCTAAAATATACCAGCTTATGCGTCTGCAATCTCCATGAAAGCTCTTAACCAACATAATACCCTAGCATTAAACCCCTCTAAAAATAAAATAGCTTGTGCGTCTGCATGAAAGCTCTCAGCCAAGAAATTAAAATCCTTGCAACTATCCATTCGGAGCCGTGGCTCCAAAAATCATGTTATCAGTCAGCTGGAACCATGGCTCAAACTAACCAACCTCAGAAGATATGAAGAAGACACGGAGTTATCAGCCATCCGGAACCATGGCTCCAACTAACCAACCTCAGAAGATATGAAGAAGACACCGCCCCCTGACACGAAAAGCTTTCAGCTAGCATAACTAGCCAACTAACAACGCCTCCAATCCATCTCTATAACCACTTGAGGAAAAAATACTCCAAAACGAACGCCAACTATCACACCCACGGCCAGGGCCATCTTAAGATATTCGACGCCCGTGGGCTACTAAAAATAATGCGCCCCTCGTCATAAGAAAATACAATTTTGATGGCTAGTTGAGGCGGAAAATATAAAATATTACAGTTTCAGAACTTGACAATTTTATACCTTTAGATTTGTAAGTGTTGAATGATTCTGTACTTCGTTTCGACTGTACCAATTTTACTGTATTATTTACAATACAGTATTGTTATCGATTTTAAAAAAAAAAAAAAAATTTGCTGCCCTCAAAATTTTTTTTTCCACGTTTCATGACTAGTAGACGCGAAAAAAGCAAAAAAAATTTTCACTCCGTCTGTACGCCGTACCCCGTACGCCGTACCCCGTACGCCGTACGCCGTACCCCGTACGCCGTACGCCGTACCCCGTACGCCGTACGGCGTACCCCGTACGCCGTACGCTGTACGTCGCCCGCCCCAAAATCTTTGAAGGCTCGTAGCTCTCAAACCAGTGGAGCTATTAAATTAAATTTTTTTCTAAGAATAGACTTGGTGGACCCCTTGAATTGACATTATTTTCAGGGGAGGAGGTGTAAGGGGGAAGGCGGGGTAAGCGTTTTAGACGAAAAATTTAGGTTTCTAGATCTCAGGAACCGCTTGTGTTAGGAGGCTGAAACTTAGAATTTCTATAGAGCTTTGATAATGGACCCATTTGCAAAAAAAAAAAAACAGATATGGTTGAAGGGGTGTGGGAGTGGAGGGGGAAATAATGCGTCCGAAACGCAAAAATGCCGAGATCGACAAATTCTAAAATCCATATCTCCTAAACCATTAATAGCAAGCAATTAAAACTTAACAAATATCTGTAGTTATACTAGGAGAGTAGATTGAAACAAAATTTTCGGGTGGGAGTAGTGGCGTACGGGGGTGGGGGTGAAAAACTTTAGATTACGATATCTCACAAACTAATTGGACCAGAGAAACAAAATTCGGTTTCATTATAAAGATTGATAAATAAAGATTGTTTAAAGTAAAATATTTAAAGGGGGTGGAGGAGCACGGAAGTGGGAGGGATTAGAATTTTTCAAAAATAACACGATTCATATCTCAAAAACAGTGTAAGATGGATGTTTCAAATTTTTACCAGAAGTAGGCCTAATAGAACCCTAGTAGGGAAAAAAAGTTTGGGGGTGTGGGTGTAGAGGGTGAGGGTGGGGAAGGGTGAGAAAGAAAAAGGTTCCGATGTTTATATCTTAAGAATCTTTAATGATAGGAAGCTGAAACTTGGTATTTGGATAGAGCTATAGTAGTGGCATGGTGGAAAAATACATTTTTTTTAGGGGTGGTATGGTACGGTGGTGGGGGGTGTTTTCCCTAACTTCAGAACGGCTTATGCTAGGAAGTTGAAACTCGGTACGTATATGTAAATTAACTAGAAAAGTAGTTCTAATAAAAAAAAATTCAAATATTCATTGGCGTTCAGAAAGGGGGGGGGCAAAAAAAAATATCAGTTAATATAAAATGCATATATTTTCACGATTTTCGTCATATCTACTAGGTCTTTCGAAATGTTGAATTCATTTTTATTCTACGAATTCTTCATGTGAATACCTAGATTGTGTTTTCAAGATTTTTCGAAATTTGACCCCTTAGAGGGTGTAAACTGGTTGTATACTTTTTCATGAATTCCACCATGTTCCTCAGGTCTGATCAGATACCGAATATCTTTTCACTTCCCCAGGCTTGTTTAATAATCACCTATTCTTAAGTTTTGTTTTTTTCAACCTCTAAACCGCATCCCGGAATATGACCCAATTATTTAATTCATATGTTACACCCTTTTCTAACCGCTTCCCGAACTTTTTGTTTGTACGCCGTACGCCAAAATCCTTTGAAGGCTCGTAGCTCTCAAGCCAGTGGAACTATTAAATTTAAATTTTTTCTAGGAATAGACTGGGTAGACCCCTTGAATTGACATAATTTTCAGGGGTGGGGGTGTGAGGAGGAAGGTGGGGGAAGCGTTTTAGACGAAAAACTTTAGTCTCTAGATCTCAGCAACCGCTTATGTTAGGAGAATTTCTATAAAGCTTTGATAGTGGACCGATTTGCAAAAAATTGATGATATGTGTGAAGGGCTGTGGGAGTGGAGGGGGAACCAATGCGACCGAAACGCAAAAAAGTGGAGATCTCTACATTCTAAAATCCATATCTCCTAAACCGTTAATAGCAAGCAATTAAAACTTAACAAATATCTGTAGTTATACTAGGAGAGTAGATTGAAACAAAATTTTTGAGTGGGGGTAGTGGCGTACGGGGATGGGGGGTGAAATACTTAACATTACGATATCTCCCAAACCAGAGGCACCAAAAAAACAAAATTCGGTTGAATTCGGTGAAAAATAAAGATTGCTCACAGTAAAATCTTTGAAGGAGGCGGGGAAGTACGTAAGTGGAGGGGATAAGAATTTTTCAAAAATAACACGTTTCATATCTCAATAACAGTGTAAGATGGATGCTTCAAATTTTTACCAGAAGTAGGCCTAATAAAACCCTAGTAGGGAAAAAAAATTGGGGGTGTGGATGTAGAGGGTGAGGGTGGGGAAGGGTGAGAAAGAAAAAGTTCCGATGCTTATATCTTAAGAATCTATAATGATAGGAAGCTGAAACTTGGTATTTAAATAGAGCTATAGTAGTGGCATGGTTGAAAAATAAATTTTTTTTTAGGGGTAGTATGGTACGGTGGTGGGGGGTGTTTTTCCTAACTTTAGAACGGCTTATGCTAGGAAGTTGAAACTCGGTACGTATATGTAAATTAACCAGAAAAGTTATTTTAATAAAAAAAAATTCGAATATTCATTGGCGTTGAGAAGGGGGGGGGCAAAAAAAATTATCAGTATATACAAAATGCATATATTTTCACGATTTTCGTCATATCTACTAGGTCTTTCCAAATATTGAGTTCATTTTTATTCTACGGATTCTTCATATGAATACCTAGAATGTGTTTTCAAGATTTTTTGAAATTTGACCCCTGAGAGGGTGTAAACTGGTTGTATATTTTTTCATGAATTCCACCATGTTTCTCAGGTCTAATCAGATATCAAATATCTTTTCACTTACCCAGGCTTGTTTAATAATCACCTATTTTTAAGTTTTTTATTTTTAAACCTCTAGACCGCATTCCGGAATATGACCCAATTATTTAATTCATATGTTACACCTTTTTCTAACCGCTTTTACTTTATTATTTTAATAATTAAGTACTGTGATTGATTTTTAAGAAAAAAAAATTTGCTACCCTCAAAATTTTTATTTTCACGTTTCATAACTAGTAGACGCGAAAAAAGCAATAAAAATGTTCAGTCCGTCTGTCCGCCGTACGCCGTACGCCGTACGCAAGATCGTTTGGAGGCTCGTAGCTGCCAAACGATTTGAGATATTAAATTGAAATTTGTTTAACGAATAGACGGGGTAGGCTCCTTGAAGTGACCAAATTTTTAGGTGTGGGGGTGTGAGGGGGAAGGAGGGGGAAGTGTTTTAGACCGAAAATTTTGGTTTCTAGATCTCAGTAACCCCTAATGATAGGAAGCTGAAACTTGGAATTTCTATAGAGCTCTGATAGTAGACCCATTTGCAGAAAAATTGTCAATATTGATCAAGGGGTGTGGGAGTGGGGGGAAATGAAATGCGTCCGAAACCCGAAAAAGGCGAGATAGACACATTCTAAAATCCACATCTCCTAATCCGTTAATAGCACACTATTCAAACTTGAAAAATATTTGTAGTTATACTAGGAGAACAGAATGAAAAAAAGTTTTAGGTGGGGGAAGTTGTGTATGGGGGTGGTGGGTGAAAAACTTAAGATTACGATGTCTCATGAACCAATTGCTCTAGAAAAATAAAATTCGGTTTGGGTATAAAGGTCAACAAATAAAGATTGATCAAAGTAAAATTTTTTAAGTGGGAGGTGGAGCATAGAAGTGGAGGGGATGAGAATTTTTCAAATCAAACACATTTCATATCTCAAGAACAGTGTAAGATAGATGCTTAGAATTTTTAGCAGAAGTAGCGCTAATTAAGCTCTAGTAGGGAAAAAATTGGGGTTGAGGGTGTAGAGGGGGAGGGTGGGGGAGGGTGAAAAGGAAAAAGTTCCGATGCTTATATCTTGAGAACCTGTAATGATATAAGCCTTAAACTTGGTATTTAGATAGAGCTATAGTAGCGGAGTGTTGGAAAAATAAATTTTTTTTAGGGGTAGTACGCTACGGGGGTAGGGGGTGTTTTTCCTAACTATTAAACGGTTCATGCTAGAAAGTTGAAACTCGGTGTGTATATGTAAATCAACTAGAAAAGTAATTGTTATAAAAAAAAATTTGAATATTCATTGGCGTTCAGAAAGGGGGGCAAAAAAAATTATTTGTAAATATAATATAAAAATATAAAATGCATATATTTTCCCGATTTTCGTCATATCTACTAGGTCTTTCGAAATATTGAATTCTTTTTTATTCTACGGATTCTTCGTATGAATACCTAGAAAGTGTTTTCAAGGTTTTTCGAAATTCGACCCCTAAGGGTAGTGTGGTACAAGTGGGGGGTGTTTTTCCTATATATAGAACGGCTTAAGCTACAATGTTGAAACTCGGTGTGTATATCAAAATCAACTAGAAAAATAATTTTGAATAAAAAAAAACGAATATCTATTGGCGTTCAGAAGGGGGGCAAAAAAAATATCTGTGAAAATAGAATGCATATTTTCCCACGATTTTCGACATATCTACTACCTCGTCCCATATATTGAATTTAATTTTATTCTATGTATTCTCCATAATTGACCCCGAAGGGGGTGTAAAGTGATTGTGTACTTTTTCATAAATTATTTCATATGTCTCAGATCCAATCAGATTTTCACTTCCACGATCTTGTTCTTTTTGATAGGTTTTCAGTCACATAGTAGCCTCCACCGCATTTCAGAATTGAACGCGTTCCTAGCTTCTACCGGAAAAATAATAAAGTTACGCCCAGATTGTTGGCAGATTTTTGTTAGGTTTTCAGTCACATAGTAACATATGCCGCATCCCCGAATAAACCACGTTCCGAACTTCTGCCGAAAAAATAATAAAGTTGCGCCCAGACTGTTGGCAGATTTTTTGGTATGTTTTGAAAAACAGTATAACCTACAAAATATAAAAAAAATACGTTTGGAGATATTCAAGGACAAAGGACAAAATAATTATTCTTGAAAAAAAATTTCGAGGATAGTTTTTATTGCGACAACCTTCCTCTTTAAAATAAGCCATATTTTATTATTCTAGGATAAAAAAATCTGCCAACAGTCTGGGCGCAACTTTGTTATTTTTACGGCAGAAGTTCAGAACGCTTTCAATTCGGGGATGCGGTGTATGTTACTATGTGACTGAAAACCTAACAAAAAGTTCGGGAAGCGGTTAGAAAAGGGTGTAACATATGAACTAAATAATTGGGTCATATTCCGGGATGCGGTTTGGAGGTTGAAAAAACAAAACAAAAAAATAGGTGATTATTAAACAAACCTGGGGAAGTGAAAAGATATTCGATATCTGATCAGACCTGAGAAACATGGTGGAATTCATGAAAAAGTATACAACCAGTTTACACCCTCTTAGTGGTCGAATTTCAAAAAATCTTGAAAACACATTCTTGGTATTCATAAGAATCCGTAGAATAAAAATGAATTCAATATTTCGAAAGACCTAGTAGGATATGACGAAAATCGTGAATGTATATGCATTTTATATTAACTAATATTTTTTTTTTGCCCCCCCTCTTCTGAACGCCCATGAATATTCGAATTTTTTTTTATCAGAATTACTTTTCTAGTTGATTTACATATACGTACCGAGTTTCAACTTCCTAGCATAAGCCGTTCTAGAGTTAGGAAAAACACCCCCCTAAAAAAAATGTATTCTTCCACTATGCCACTAGTTCATAGTTCATAGTTTTTATTCTAATGATGGATACAATGCTGGCATATAAATACTTTATTAGAGATTAATAATTAACCTAACTTAACCTAACCTATAACTTGTAACGACTCGATTTCCGGGGTAGGCTCATCGGGCGCCAAGGGTTCGTTACAAAAATTTATTTAGTTGGACTTCATCTTATTTATTCAGGTGTTTCTTATTATTTATAATTATTATTACATTTCCGATTTCATATGAGTTAGAGGTTATGATATTCGGTTGCTTTGCCCGTCGCGTTACGTTGCTGGGTACGTTGCGTTGCTCTCTGCGTTGCGGTGCTCGGTGCGTTGCGAAGCTTCGTGCTGGGCGTTGTTGCGTATCTCCGTGCGTTGCGTTGCTCGTGCGCGGCGTAGCTCTGTGCGTCGCGTGGCGCTGCGTTGCGTTGCTTCGTGCGTGGCGTAGCTCGGTGTGTCGCGTAGCGCTGCGTTGCGTTGCTTCGTGTGGGGCGTAGCTCTGTGCGTTGCATGGCGCTGCGTTGCGTTGCTCGTGCGTGGCGTAGCTCTGTGCGTCGCGTGGCGCTGCGTTGCGTGGCGTAGTCCTGTGCGTTGCGTGGCTCTGCGTTGCATTGTTACTGCGTGCTATTTCTCATGCGTTGCTCGGTATCACCGCTGGTGTCCTCTAAGTTGCTCGGGTCCCTAGGTCATCGTCCTCGGGTGGCCGTTTACGTTCCGCCTGGGATCCTCGGTCGCGCCGCTTCCTCGTCTTGCGTTTCTCCCGGCGTCTTAGTCTTGGTGGAGCACGGTTCCGTGGTTATGTTCACGGGGACTGGTTGGCTGATCTAAGCGGACTTCTATAAGCCACAGACCTTAGATTTCTTCAGGATGGCCAGGAGTAACCGTAGCGTCGTAGCGTCGTAGCTCCTCTGAAGTACTTTGAGCCTATATATTTGACGGACTTCTATAAGCCACAGACTCAAACATAGGTCAGTTCGTTCAAAATTGGCGTCAGTTTTCGCTTTGGGAGGAGTTTTACCTCGACCCGCGGCTACTCACTGACGCCGCCGACTGCTCAATTTGTGTTCGATCGTTTTGGACTATATACTGGCCAGAACATGCACTGGCTGCGAATTATATCGGTTATATAAAAATACATGATGTTTTTATATTATAGCTCTCTTTCGGTATTTTGGTTCTACAGCACTGTCGTTGTTGTAAGCGGAAATTTACCGTAAGATTTCCGTCCTTACAAACTAACTAAATAATAAGAAAAAAGTAAAATAATAAAACAAGAAAAAAAAAAAAAATAATAATAATAATAATTATAATACAAACAGAAACTATGTGAGGCATGCAACCAGTGGGTTTTGAATATGTTGGCATTTGCTGATAAATTTAGATTTAGCTCTTTGGGCCATTACTTCAATCATTGAAACTTCTGCGATTTGGTGTAGACGTACTGTAGAGTAATAAAAGGGCTTGTTCAGGATTAACTTCAAACACTTATTTTGCATAGTTTGCAGTTTATTCTTATGTATGTTTGCACAGTCATACCATACTGGAGCGCCGTATAATATGATGGGCTGCATTACTCACTATGCCACTACAATAGCTCTATCTAAATACCAAGTTTCAGCTTCCTATCAGATACAAGCATCGGAACTTTGTCTTTCTCCCCCTTCTCCACCCTTCCCCACCCTTCCCCACCCTTACTCTCTACACCTAAACCCCCAAACTTTTTTTGCCTACTAGGGTTCTATTAGGAAAAATTCTTATCCCCTCCCCGCCTCCTTCAAAGATTTTACTTTGAGCAATCTTTATTTATCAAGCTTTATATCCAAACCGAATTTTGTTTTTCTGGTGCCACTGGTTTGGGAGATATCGTAATGTTAAGTATTTCACCCCCCACTCCCGTACGCCACTACCCCCACCCAAAAATTTTGTTTCAATCTACTCTCCTAGTATAACTACAGATATTTGTTAAGTTTTAATTGCTTGCTATTAACGGTTTAGGAGATATAGATTGTAGAATGTGTCGATCTCGACTTTCTTGCGTTTTGGAAGCATTGCTTTCCCCTCTACTCCCACACCCTTTCACCCATATCATCAATTTTTTTGCAAATGGGTCCACTATCAAAGCTTTATAGAAATTCCAAGTTTCAGTCTTCTAACATAAGCAGTTGCTGAGATCTAGAGACCAAAGTTTTTCGTCTAAAACACTTCCCCACCTTCCTCCTCACACCCCCACCCCTGAAAATAATGTCAATTCAAGGGGTCTACCCAGTCTATTCCTAGAAAAAACTTAAATTTAATAGCTCCACTGGCTTGAGAGCTACGAGCC
This sequence comes from Beris chalybata, assembly GCA_949128065.1. NCBI lineage: Eukaryota > Metazoa > Arthropoda > Insecta > Diptera > Stratiomyidae > Beris > Beris chalybata. The sequence goes on from OX421895.1 coordinate 55,372,324, forward strand.
TTCAAAGGATTTTGGCGGTCGACGTACGGCGTACGGCGTACGGCGGACAGACGGAGTGAAAATTTTTATTGCTTTTTTCGTTTCTACTAGTCAAGAAATGTACACAAAAAAATTTTGAGGACTGCCATTTTTTTTTTTTTTTTTAAATCAATAACAATACTGTATCATAAATAATAATAAATACATAGAGAATACATAATAATAAGATCGGATTGTATTGGGGGTGTCAGACCCAGCTGTACAAGCGCAATTGCTAGAAATGGAAAGCTTGGATTTACAAAAGGCGAAGGAGTACTGCAGAGTAATGGAGCTAACGGGAAGGCAGGCAGAACGAATACAGAGGAACGATGGAAGCAAAGGCATTCACAAATTTAATAAAAATAACGTTAATAAATCCAATAAAAATAGAAATAGCCCTAACACAAATACAAGTAATAAAAATATTAAATTTTATAGATCAGAAGATGTAAATGATGCAAATATTGTAGCGGATCTCATGCAAAGGGAGAGTGTCCAGCGTATAACGCTACGTGCTCTACCTGTGGAAAGCTGCATCATTTTGCACATCTCTCAGAGGATTTTGTGATCGGTAGTATTAGTTGTTGTCAAGTACACGAAATAAGTGCCCGAGCGTGGTATAAAAAATTGTATATCGGTGAAGTTCAACATTTTGCCAAAACAAGTATTAGAAAAAATTAAAAGCTATAAAATGAGTGAGTGTACTTTGAGATTGGAAGCATACGGTGAATTTGAACTGATGGCATTAGGGAAAGTTAATTTAAAGGTTACTTGTGATGGAAAGAAACATCTGGTGGAGTTCGTAGTAGTCGATACCAAGTCCAAGCCTTTATTAGGGCTCAGTACTATTTTGGAACTAGGATTAATAAAGCGAACGGAAACATTGGGGGTGGAAAATATCGGTGACATCCATATGGATAGGAAAGCATTCGTGAATAGAAATAAGGACATTTTTACCGGATTAGGAAGATTCCCGGAAGAGTGCAGCATAGTTTTGAAGGAGAATGCAGTACCGGTTAATAAATTAGCACGACGTATTCCATTTAGTGTGAGGGTCAAAGTAAAAGATGCATTAGGTGTAATTTAGAAGAAAGGAGTTATATCTAAAGTAGATTGGTGTACTGACTGGTGTCATAATTGGGTGGTAGTAGAGAAACCCGATAGGACAGTTAGGATTTGTTTGGATCCACAAGAACTTAATTGGAATATGAAACCAGAACATTTTTTGATGCCTTAATTGGATGACTTTCGAGACACGATGCGGGAAATGAAATACTTTACCGTGGTAGATCTGAAGGATGGGTTCTATCAAATAGAACTGGAGGATGATGTGAAAGACTTAACGGCATTCAACACACCTTGGGGAACGTATCGGTTTAATGTACTTCCATTCGGAGTTAGTATAGCTCCTGAAAAGTTTCAAAAGCAAAATGTTAAATATTTTGCAAATTAAGCTGGAGTATATGTTTTTGTAGACGTTATTATTATTGGAGGGCGGAATTTAGCGGAACACGATGTAAACGTGGAACGAGTCTTACAAAAGGCTAGGGAAATAGGTATAAAGTTCAATCCAAATAAAGTTCAGTATAGGGCTACCAAAGTGAAATACTTAGGACACCTTTTTTCTCAGAACGGGATTGAGCCAGACCCAGAGAGAATAAAGGCCATTCAAAATATCAGGGTTCGTATTCTGCTGTTGGTCAGTAATGACTCTATGAAACGGATCAGAGGTCTTCAGTACTGGTTCGGGATCTAGATGTTTGTAGACTAATGAAGTCGCCAGGCTTGTTGTATGTTGCTATTACTGGAATTTGGTCAGATATATGTGATTTAAGAATGCTCTTCTTGGTGTTGATGATACATTCTTGTTTGATTTTTATTATTCCAGTTCCGTTGAGTTTTGCATCTTCACGTCTGCCGTTGCAGATGACGGCTGCATCGATGGGATTGTTTGTTATGAAGAGCCATGAATTTGCCAAATAAAGTCGCTTCCAGATAATGTTTGGGGCGATGAAATGTTTAATGGAGCAGGGGTGACGATTGGATCGTTGGTATATCTCATCTATCACACAGTTTGGGTTGTCTTCAATACTGCTCACTACGCTAGGTGTGCACAGAAATACGTCGTGTTCGTCTCGAATGCATTGATGAAATTCTTCTTCAGTTATTTGGAAGTATGTTTGGGTGTCATAGTCGACAGCTGTTATTGCCGTCGAAATATCCGCAACTGAGTATGTGCTATTCTCTAATCTTTGTTGAATTCGCGTTGCTTTAAACATTGCATACGTATTGATCTCGATGATGCGAAGGAACCCGTAAATAGTTATGTTGTTGCTGCTTGTTATAGTCTGGATGCGATCTTCTGGTTCTTGTGAGATTTGTAAATTGGATGGTAGTTTTGATGCTACTGTGGTCATAATACTTGTAAACTTGGTCGATGTAATCAAATCGTTTAGACGTCCGTGATGTAATGTAGCATCTATGAGACTTTTGTATCTATCTTGAATTTCAGATATAAAACTGTCTACCTCTTGGTAAATTGAAATTATCTGTATATTCAGTGTATTTGAATCTATTAACGAAAACATTCCTTCCGTATTGTTAATGATTTCAGACATTTTGTTAAATTTGTCAGAGAGTCTATTTAATTTGTTTGTTAGCCGCGTTGTGGTGTCGTTTATCACTTCTACTGTTCTTAACATTATGTTACTCTGGTGATAACCTGATTCAATGAGTTTTTTCTGATTGTGATCCAACCGCGATATACATCATCATTTACACCAAATACAAATTGAAGTAATTTTCCGAATAAACCTCTTTTTGTTCTTCTGTGCTGATACATGTTTTGTAGTGTATCAAACTCCTGTAATAACGACTGCTGTTTTTCCTTCAAATGGTGTGTTAACGAGTCGCAGTGGATATTTGCAGCCAATTGTTGTGCGTTGTTGCAAGTGTTAGCCATGTATTCAATGGCTTTGTTAACACTAATTCTGTCAGCCGTAATGATTATGGGGAAAGTTAGCTCTATACGAAGAGTACCTCTCCTTATTTTTCCTTCGCCGATATGTTCTATGTATAAACCAGGTTTCAGATGTGTAACGTTGTATGCGCAACTTCCAAGTCTCAAGAATAGTACAATTAAACACAGAATATTTAATATTGATAGATGGTGAGTAGTCTTAGTACTTACATATATTCGTTTGTTTTGTAGTTGTATCTTTGTTTTCTAATTGTGCTGTTGCTACCGGTCGTATACGGATTCGCCTTGGATTATTCTGACGTCTCTGAATGAATGCTTGCTTTAATGCCTTCTTGTGGATATTTGCGTAATATGCTCCTTCCATATTGTTTTGACGTCTCTGAATGAGTGCTCGCTTTAATGCCTTCTTGTGGAGATTCGCGTAATATGCTGACGGTACTTCTTCTACAGCTTGTTCCAACTCTTCAGTCTCCTTATATTGATCACTTGCTTGGTTTTCGTACTCTTGACTGATTTCGACAGGTAATTTGTATACATTGTTAACTGGCCGCTTTATTATGGAGTCGCCTTGGATTGGATTGGATGGCTTTGTTGTTTTAAACGGAATTCTGATAGTATATGTTCCGTCTTTGTTGCGATAATGTGTGTTTTGGTAATGCTTTTCGCATAAGTCGTCCGCGTTGGACAATTGTTGATCAGGTTCTACTTCTTCTTGTTCCCAGAATTTGCGTAACTGTGTTTCAATAGTAAGGTTGGATACCATGCTCACTATTTTAGTTTCTGGTTAATGATTTCTAGATTTTCCTGAAATGATCCATCCCAGTTCGGTGTTTTGACATATCAGACCTTCGGCAGGCTTTATTACTCCGTCCAGTAATATTTCTCTATACACGTCTGCTCCAAGGATCATATCTATTGCGCCAGGTCTATCAAACTTCGTGTCAGCTTAGATGTAGTTCTGCCAGTCTGTCTTAGACTCAGTTCCACACGGGTAATCGAATTGTTAATTTGGGTAAAACGATTGCTTCAATGTCAAAACAGAAACCTGACGAAAACCTTGGTTCGGCTTTTATGTAAATTTTACTCTCAGCTGTTCCTGCGCATGTTGCTCCTACTCCGGTTACTTTAGCACGAATTTTTTCTCGTAGAACTGATAGTCTCTGTGCTGTATTCTCTGTAACGAACGACGTCTGCGATCTTGGATCAATTAAAGCGCGTATTGTTTCCAGACCTCCTTTGCTTGTCCTAGCTCGTAACACCGCAGTTGCTAATAGTATATTTTTGCCTTCTCTGACATACTTGCTTTTTATTTCATTTTGCGTATCTGCACTTTCGTTTGATTTACAGTCCATGTGAAGGAACGTATGATGTGTTTTTTTAAAGATTTGGCATTTCTTCTGGCTGAAACACTGTCGCGGTTTGTCGTGTAACAAACAGTTGTAGCACAATTTATTTTTAGTAATAAAGTCCTTGCGCTGCTGAACATTTAATGCTTGAAACTCCTGGCAGCTGTAGATGACATGCGATCTTTGACAGTAATGGCACTGTGGTGTAATAGTTGAAGCATGAAAACTACGAGACTGATTGTTTAATTTTTCATGCGAACCTGCTTTCTTACCACCGCTCTTTGACTCGATTTTCTTCATGTCCCTTAAAGCTTCAAGTGATTGAAATCTGGTCTGCATAAACGTTAAAAAGTCATCTAGGGTCTGAACTTCTTCCGGATCTTCTAGCGATTGTTCGTAAAGTTTCTGGCTCTCGAAGTCCAATTTTTGTAGTAAGATGTGAATGATTAACGGTCCCCACTCTGCTGTATTTATGTCCAAACTATTAATGGCATACAAACATTCTTTGGTTGTATCGTGGATTCGTTTTAAATCATTGGCGGATACTGACTCTACCTTGGATAAGGTCAGTATGGTTTGAATTTGAGTAGATACTATTTTTCGTTTCTTATGATATCTCTCCTTTAGTAGTTTTCACGCATCAGTATAGTTAGCATTCGAAATATAGAGATGTCTGATTATCTGGCTGGCTTCCCCCTTTAGACTTGTCTTAAGGTATTGTAACTTAATAACTTGGGGCAACTTCGTATTGTTGTGTATCACTTGTACAAATATGTCATGGAAAGTAGTCCATTCATTGTCAAATACTAGTTGTAATAAAATCATGAATTAGACAAGACGTATTTCATATCTGGACCAAACTAACACACCTACATCTTGTACATATATAGAATGTTATAAATGTGGCAACTAATAATAGTGTAAATTTCATCTGTTAAAACCTTCTAAAACCTTGATCTTTCCTGCAATACTTCCTACAATTATACCTCACGATTGATACTTTTTAATTAGACAATCATAATATACCTATACATATAAGTTCATTCACATCAAATGACTATTTTCGCTTATGAGTTATTCTCTGAGATCTATAAATAAAGCTTAACAGAATTTCACATATAAATTTCATCTAGTCTATTTTCGTTTATCAGTAATTCTTAACATTCGACCTTATAGCATTTTTCTACTAATCAGGTCTATTACTTTATTATTTAAATAATAAAGTATTGTTATCGATTTTTTTTTAAAAAAAATTTGCTACCCTGAAATTTTTTTTTCAACACGTTTTATTACTAATAAACACCAAAAAAGCAATAAAAAATTTCAGTCTGTACGCCGTACGCAAACTCATGTGAGGAATTATAGTTCCCAAACCCTATGAGTTATTGAATTGATTTTTTTTATGAATAGACATAGTAGACCCCTTGAAGTTAGAATTTTATGATGGGAAAGGGTGTGGGGGGTGGGGAAGCGTTTTAGACGAAAGAATTTGGTTCCTACATCTCAGCAACCGCTTATGGTAGGAGGCTGAAACTTGGATTTTCTATAAGGCTTTGATAGTGGACCCATTTGCAAAAAAATTGATGATATGGGTGAAGGGGTGTGGGAGTGAAGGGGGAAATAATGCGTCCGAAACAAAAAAAGTGGAGATCGACACTTTCTAAAATCCATATCTCCTAAACCGTTAAAGGCAAGTAATTAAAACTTAATAAATATCTGTAGTTATACTCGGAGAGTAGACTGAAATAAAAATTTTGGGTGGGGGTAGACGCGCACGGGGGTGGGGGGTGAAAAACTTTAGATTACGATATCTCACAAACCACTCTGGGTGCAACTTTATTATTTTTCCGACAGAAGTTCGGAACGTGTTTATTTCGGGGACGCGGTGTATGTTACTATGTGACTGAAAACGAATAGAATAGAGTGTAATATATGAATTATATAATTGGGTCATATTCCGGGATGCGGTCTAGATGTTGAAAAAGAAAAAAACCCAAAAATAGGTGATTATTAAACAAGCCCGTGGAAGTGAAACGATATTCGATATCTGATCAGACCTGAGATACATGGTGGAGTTTATGATAAAGTATCGAATGTCGAATTTCAAAAAATCTTGAAAATACACCGTATAACCTCTGATCCTTAAGACCCTTCTCACCTATATCCTTGTATCAGCCAGCATCGAGAGAAACAAGAGCAACGGAAGAAGCAGGACCTATGCATCAACTGAAGAAACGGGATCAATGCAAATGATGGGAGTAATAGGGCGATAGAGTAACGTAAGCGTAGTCGCGGTACGCGGCTAGGTGTTAAAATAGTAAACAAAAACACGTGGGAAAAAATCTCCCTTTCGGCATATTTTAACAAAAGATAAGTTTAACATTTTCCAAAACAAGTCTTCTAGCTGAAATCTTCATAGGCAGGATATAACATTAACTGTCTTACAAGAATTGACTTTCCAATCCAATTTTAATAGCAATTTCCAGTATATTGCATTTTTATAAGTAAAAGTACACATTTCAATAACTTTTACTCGAAATTGCAAAAAAATCACTCATTTCATGCACTTTTACTTGAAATTACTGGTATTAGTAAATTATGCATGTACTTCTCAAATCAACCGTACAATTTACTTGAAAAGTCTAGCAAAACTACGTTATTTTCAAGTCAACCAGAAAGTTGGTCGCTTCGATCGATTTGGCTGAGATGAAAATGCAATGCCTTCGGTGGTGCAGTGTGCATGCGCGCCAAACCTATGCACCAAAACCAGAATTGATCGCGGGTCCGGGTTCGATTCCTACATCCAAGTGTTTTATTCAGAGTTAAATAAGTAAGTAAGAAATAATATTAGAACTATCTTAAAGAGTGCTAATTATACACTTATTTAGAGAATATAGAGTGCTAATTATACTCTTCTCAAGAGAATATATAGTGAATTTACTGCTTTCGAAGTTTAAATTTTAATTTTTAAACGCGAAAGCCGGAATATATTCCAAGAATTATACGCATATTGTACGTATAGTATATATAAATAGACAATCCAAAGTTTTTTTTTCTCATATAGAGTGTTTTTTTTTTGTAAGTTACTGAGCTTGTAAAAAAGATAGTTTAAATAAACATAATGTAAATAATATTATTTTTTTGTTATTCTAATCATAAGTAATCATTTTGGTAGTCAACTTGTTAGAGTTGCTCTATGACATTTATTGCTGCATGTGTACACGGTTCCGAGAGCGCATTTGCCCAAGTTTTTGCTCTAGCCAGCAAACGCTTGCCTTTTCTAGCAAGTTGTGAATGTACACGCTAACTTGCGAGAGTTGAGATCTCGCAAGAAAGTTCCGATCGGTTCCGAAATTTTTCAGCAAGTCAGTACAATTGCAATGGATTTGAGGTTAAGTTTAGTTTTAGGAGTCGTAGTTCCATAGTTTACGTGCGAAGTATGAACGGAAAATCCAAGTGAAGTTCCGAGTACACGTTTTTGCTCATTTCCAATGTGGAACTTTATCCAGAGTTGTAATATTTGTCTTTTTCGTTTTGACAGTTCAACGAAACTTTGATGATGAAGTGTATACGGAAGAGCAAGTTTTACTTGCAAGATTTTTGTAGAGCTACTTGCTAGAGTAAAATTGCTGCAATTTGACAGATAGTGTACACATCGCACCAAATTACTCTAGCAAGCAATGTCGCAAGTTACTTGCCAGTGGACACGAGCCTTAAGGTTCCGTCTTTCGCAGGTTTTACAGTATATTATACATACATACATATATATATATTTATATATATATATATATATATATATATATATATATATATATATATCTTTATTTATATATATAGTAGTCCCTTGATCTGCGCGGTAGTTACGTTCGGAAAAAAACAGCGCGCAAACTGAAACCGCGCACTGTGAACCCACTTTTATATTAAATTTTTGAAATACGGTCCAAACCTTAAATAAAAAAATTTAATTTTATGAAAGTGCATACAAAATACAAGTTAAACGTAAGCAAAATATAAATAAAAAACATAACGCATTCAGGATCAGCTGCAAGCCAATCGTATGATACTCTAGATGAAATACTGAACTCCGATTTATATTTTAGTTGGAAATATATCAAAAGAATGAGGAGAGCACAAGCAATTATTACATGACCTTTTACTTACAGGTAGAAATTATTGTATAGTGGCTACTCGATTTTTTGATTTATACTGAGTTCCATAAAGTAAGTTAGGACATTTTACAGAATTTTTGTATGACAATTACATGAAAGACTTATGAGATATTTTTCATATTAATAGCTTCAGCTGCGACTATTACAAGATTAATGTGTAGAAAATTTCAAAGTCGTAACGTAAAGCGTTCTAAAGTTATCGTTCAATGATGGTGAACATGTCTACTAAGGACTTTTGTATGACAGCTACCCGAAGGAGTCAACAGATGGCGCTAATTAATGAACTCCGTTTTGGTTTTGGTATAAAACTAATTCCTGTAAAATTTTAAATTCCTGCTTTGTTTCGTTCTGGAGTTATAGTGGATTCAGTAACATGAATACATTTTTGAAGGACTCTTCAAGACTGCTACACGAAGGACTCATTCGATTTGCTTTATATTCGGAACTTTCGATTCAAACATTGTAAACCTTAAGTATGCAAAATTTCAAGTTCCTAACTTGAAGCGTTCGAGCAATAATTGTGAAAACGTGTTTTAAGGACTCTTGTGTGGGAGGTACCCGAATGAGTGGAAGGATATCGCTTATTAACGAACTTAGCCTTACTTTCTCCATTTTACAAGTTGTGACAAAATTTCAACTTCCTAGGTCAACGCGTTCTTCAGTTAACGTGCTAACGGACGGACAGACAGCAAACGGATTTGGTAGTTTTGGCCAAAAATAAACACAAAATATTACACAATTTTTTTTCGTCCGAGGCTCGGTTCTATGCGTTACAAACTTTTCGGGCTGGATTAAACTTATAATACTCTATATGTTCATCTAGAGTATAATTACAAATTCATTTATAAACATAACGCAGTCACGATCGGCTGCAAGCCAATCGTATGATACTCTAGATGAAATACTGAACTCCGAATTATATTTTAGTTAGAAATATATCAAAAGAATGAGGAGTGCACAAGTTATTATTACATGACCTTTTACTTACAGGTAGAAACTATTGTATAGTGGCTACTCGATTTTTTGATTTATAGTGAGTTCCATAAAGTAAGTTAGGACATTTTACAGAATTTTTGTATGGCCACTACATGAAGGACTTATGGGATATTTTTCATATTAATAGTTTCAGCTGCGACTATTATAAAATTAATATGTATAAAATTTCAAAGTCGTAACTTAAAGCGTTCTAAAGTTATCATTCAATATTGGTGAACATGTTTATTAAGGACTTTTGTATGACAGCTACCCGAAGGAGTCAACGGACGGCGCTAATTTATGAACTCCGTCTTGGTTTTGATATAAAACTAATTCCTGTAAAATTTTAAATTCTTGCTTTTACTCGTTCTGGAGTTATGGTGGATTCAGTAACAAGCATACATTTTTGAAGGACTTTTCTAGGCTGCTACACTAAGGACTCATTCGATTTGCATCATATTCGGAACTTTTGATTCAAACATTGTAAACCTTAAGTATGCAAAATTTCAAGTTCCTAACTTGAAGCATTCGAGCAATAATTGTGAAAACGTGTTTTAAGGACTCTTGTATGGGAGGTACCCGAAGGAGTGGAAGGATATCGCCCTTTAACGAACTTAGCCTTACTTTTTTCATTTTACAAGTTGTGACAAAATTTCAACTTCCTAGGTCAACGCGTTCTTCAGTTATCGTGCTAACGGACGGACAGCAAACGGTTTTGGTGGTTTTGGCCAAAAATAAACACAAAATAATAAAGAACTTTTTTTCGTCCGAGGCTCGGTTCTATGCGTTACAAACTTTTCGGGCTGGATTAAACTTATAATACTCTATATGTTCATCTAGAGGATAAAAATACATATGTATGTATAACAAAAACTTTTTACATCATTTTATTTTCACTGCTGTCTTCTGATCAATTTGATATTTCCTTTAAGGGTTTTGTAAAAAAACTTGTTAATAGTGATTGCTTGTTATCTCTTGAATTATAAAGTTCCTCTGTCGTTAAGGCTTCGGTCAAACGTCTGCGGAATATTAAAGGACGCTCCAAATCAGGTTCTAAGTCAATGGCTTCACCAAGTTGATTACCAATTTTCAAAAATTTTGCCAGTGCTTTGTTACTTAATTTTTTTTCTTCGACCATTTCTGCATCATCACTTTCGCCTTTTTCGACATTATTATCTGCGAAATACGTTACCATTTCTTCAACAGAATAATCTTATTAGCGCATTCAATAACTTCAAATATATCTTCTGAACCTATATCAGCAAATCCTTCACCATAAATTTGCTTACCCATTTCCCATTTTCACTAGTGGTGGCATATCCAAAACTGCTTCCCTGATACAGCACTCAGACCATATATACCTATTTTTCAAAAGACATTCATAGTTGTGTTATTTAACTCTTCCCAAGCAAATTTAATATTTTGTACGGTGTCTAATAGTGATTTCTTTTCTGAAAAAAAATGTGACCCGTTTCTGCCCTCAATTTTTGTTCTAGCAGTTCCGCTGTTCTATTCTCAAATTTTTTTTGACCTGCTAGAAAAAGGGGTTTGAGTCCGTGGCTAAAATTGACCTGAAAACTCGCATTTCTTGCCCCCAAAATTTCGGCGGTGCAACTCCTCTAACCTCAAATGTGCGTAAGAAACGATGAAAATAAGAAAAAAATATCCTACGACACAGCGGCAAACGATTTAAAAGCATAAATTAAACTGTCCAACGGGTCATACGGTAATTAGAAATCATACGGAGTGTAGTGTAAATATATACATATAAATTTTCATAATAGCTTTTTGACCTGAAAGCGTTCTATTGTAAATTGACCTGTCTGACGGAACTGTCAAAAAAGAGGGCAGAACTGCAATAATTTTGCATCTTTACAGGTCACATTTTTTTTGAGAAAAGAAATCACCATAAGATGTTGTATTGTTGTCAATATTCACGAATTGAGAGTTTATCTGGACTAGGGTTGCTGCATAAACTGCTTCTAAGAGGGATTTTGCAGATGCGTACCAAGGTGAAAAACCAGTATATATAAATATTTTTCATTTTTATGGGAATTCGTTCAATATACTTACATACATTTGAAATGACTGACTTTTCTATTCAAAATAATAATAAATGAGAGAAATGCTAAAATTTGCCTTTAAAAACCACAATTACGCGCACACACACTTGCATACCAAAGAAAAGAAGTACTAGAGTAGTGCAACCCAGTTGGTCGCACCTGCGAGAATCTCGCAGATTTCTCGGGGACATTTCGACTTGTCTGCGAGATGCTTCGAGACGGCTTATGGACAAAATACACGGTATCGAGACAAATGCTCCCCGACATCTCGAAAACCTGTCTGCAATTGTCTCGATGGCAAATTTTTGTTTAGCGTAGCGCCATCTGATGGATGATAGCATGTGGTGATAAAAGCTCGTACTCGTATGAATATTTCGCGGAGATTGACATCGGATGGAAATAAGAAAGGGGGTTACAAAATGAAAGGTGCAGGTAGGGGCAAAGTTACCTTACTGCAATATAATATATATAAAAAAACTAATAACGTAGTGACACATTCCATGATTTCCAATCACTTCACTTCACACTTCACACATACGAGACATAATCTCGATGGTTTAACCTAGGAATTATATTGCTTATCTTTCTTCATCACTAGATAGAAAGAAATAGCAATAAAAACATGTGCTCCCAACACGATCTATTTGTAATGCATAAAACAGCCACATCACTTCGAGCGCTACAAATGTCATCCGCGACTTATACGATGAAAATTAAATACGCGAAACGTTACAGTTCAAGTTTTCTTCTCTAGTGCGGTTATAATAAAACGACACAAGTGTGATGTGAAGTGATTGGAAATCATGGACGTTATTAGTTTTTTATATTTATTATGGTATATTGCAGTAAGGTAACTTCAACCCTGCCTGCACGTTTTATTTTATAACCCCCGTTCTTATTTCCGCATTTGTCTCGATAACGTGTATTTTGTCCATAAGCCGTCTTGAAGAATCTCGCAGACAAGTCGAAACGTCTCCGAGAAATCTGCGAGATTCTCACAGATGCGACCAACTGTGATTTCGTCGAGAAATGTCAGAAAAAGAGAAAAGAGAAAAAAAGAGAATGATTTGTATACAAGCAGTGTATCTAGGGTATTACTGTATATAAATAAGTACTCTACTAGTAAGTCCATATGGCATACAAAAACCAAATTTTATCTTCCTGGCAGTATTGAGTTGAAAGATATTGCAATTTAAAGTTTTTCACACCCAACCTACATACCTCACCACCACCCTGGGAGAGGGTGATGGTGGGAGAGAGAGAAAATATAAATAAAATTAAATTGATAAACTGGATGAGATAGAAATACAGAGTCGAAACAACTAAATCAATTATTTCTTTTGAGTCTAGGAAATGTTAGAGTTTTAAGAAGGGCAGTGAAGCGCAGATGCAGATGTGGGGACAACCATTTTTCAAAAATTTAAGTTTTTTTATGCAAAGGATTTTGTAGAGTTTCTCGAGGATATTACATAATTTGGATGTCTTGTGGGTAGATCCCTCATTTATATTTGCAATCGCTTTTTGCAAATCATCTACTGAATATCATTTCATTTAGTTCCAAATCATCCCATAAATTTCGATGGGGTTGATATCTGGCGATTGGGGAGGAGTTTCTATGATCTTTGAGCAGTTGTACAATAGCCACTCTCGTACAACGAACGACTTGTGTTTGGGATCGTTGTCTTGATAAAATTTAAATCGATCAATGATACCCATTTTCTTTGGAATGTCTTTCAAATTAAATATTAAAATGTTTAAATAATACCTTTTTTTTCATTGTGCCATCAATAAAAATTAAGTTTCCAACAATGTTTCACTGTTGGTGTTAAGTTTTCCTTTTGAAGTGCCGTATTTGGCTTTCACCATATTTTTCCCGTCCATCTGAAACAAATAGATTGTATTTCTCATCAACAATGTAAAACAAATATAAAGTTTATCCAAAACCCAGGAGACTTTGAAATATATCCTTTCGCAAAGGATAATCGCATCTTTTTATTTGTTTCTATAATCAATGGTTTTTTCTGGGAACCAAGTCGTGAATGACACGACAAACACTTTCTGAATGAACAGATCTTACATGGAACTCTTCCCAATTTACTATAAGTTTGGGTGCGCTGATCCTTGGATTCTTATGAACTTTCCTCATAATTAGACTGGATTCCCCATCGGTAATTTTTTTTGCTGGACCTGGGTACATCTTTTGCGCAATAATTCCTTCGACATCATACCGGATCATTAAAATATTACAAACGGTATAAAAGCTTTTTTATACTATTTCGCCAATTCATCGGTAACTTTTGCCTTCTTTTCTATGTTCGATAATCAAACTAAAAAGATCTAACGATAATTTTCGACTTTGGTCCATTATTTTTAGCACAACTAACAACAAAAGTCTTTAATTTCGTGTAGAAACAAGTTGTGTTTGAGGCCGAGATATGAATATTTTGACTTGAAAAAGTCAAATCGACGCGCTTGCTGGTGCTACTGCTACGGCAGTGTGGGCGGGGTACTTGCTCTGGACTCAGACCATTAGACCCCAGGCCTGTACAACAAAAGATTATTCGCGCCGACTTACCCAGGGTAGGTGCAAATTGGGATTATTTTCCCAACAGGTCGTGAAAAACCAAGAAGCGGTGGGATTTGCGCGGCTTCGCGATTTGTTTATAGCGTCCTGTTCTGCCCACCCTACCTCAGCCACGGCATTCCAAAAAACGAATATCGCGTCGTGGACCCTTTTAGAGGTTCGGGCGAAGAAGCTTAGCCGCTCGGGTTCATTTCAAAAAATGGCCTTCTAGCCGTTAATCATCTTTAAGTACATATAAATGTATCATTTATGGCCTTTAGCCTAGCATCAAAGAAAAATAACCCGAAAAAGAATAACCCAAAAAAGCTTAAAAAAACACGCAAAGAAAAAAACAAATAAAACCAAAAAATTATTAAAATATACAAAAGTTAAAAAAAAATCTACCCCATAATTCTTTTCTGCAAGTTTTTTTTTGGCGGATCGCTTCTGGACCATCACCGCTAGGCTCCGCCGCGTTTTACCGGAAGCGCACCCTACGTCGTCGACAATTTTTTGTAGGTTTGTTTTCGGGTGGAGCTTTGCTTGTACTTGATTGCACCGAAAAAAAATTTGTTTGTACCTCCAAGGGAACGGAGAAAAAAATGCTCCGTGTGAACTTGGCACCCGACTTGCTACAAATTAACTGAAATTTTTTGTTCAGATAGTACCCCGTCCGTAAATGATTGTACCGAAAATGATTTTCTTTTTTTTTCAATAAAAAAATAATAACTAAAACTTTTTTTTTAAAAAAAAGAAGAAAAAAGTACGGCAAACTATTGTAAATTGCTTCTATTCGATTGTACCTTCAATCGATTTTAAAATACTTTAAAATTTACATCAAGGACTTGCTATCATATAAACCAACCAATCCGATTATGTATGGTTTATTGCTATTTCTACTGATCTCAACAATTTTCATGGAATGGGTATCTATTCTTCTCAATTTACCAACAGTAGGTACTTATTATTCTGAAAATGTTATAATTTTTAAATAATGATATCTTTCATCGATTTGCAAAGCGTTGTCTAAGGACCGTCTTTCAAATTATTTTTCTCTGAGGGTGAATTATTGGCTGATTTAGATGGTTATTGGAGGTACAATCAATTTCTGTTCCTATAGAATATATTTGCATCTTTGGTTTTTCGAATTTTGAAATCGCATGTACTCCGCTTATCGATTAATAATGTGTTGTCAGAGGATCGGCTTTCGAATTATTTTTCTCTGAAAGCGAATTATTGGCTGAATTAGAATGTTGTTTTTTGATGGAAAAATTAGTGTTTCCTAAAATTTCTTGGAAGTACAATCAATTTCGGTTCCTATAGAATATATTTGTATCTTTGGTTTTTCGAATTTGGAAAGCGTCTGTACTCCGCTTATCGATTAATAATGTGTTGTCGGAGGATCGGCTTTCTAATTATTTTTCTCTGAGTGTGAATTATTGCCTGACTTAGATTGTTATTTTTTGATGGAAAAATTAATATATCCTAAAATTTCTTGGAGGTACAATCAATTTCGGTTACTATAGAATATATTTGCCTCTCTGGTTTTTCGAATTTTGAATGCGTCTGTACTCCGCTTATCGATTAATAATGTGTTGTCGGAGGATCGACTTTCGAATTATTTTTTTCTGAGTGTAAATTATTGGCTAAATTAGATTGTTATTTTTTGATGGAAAAATTAATGTTTCCTAAAATTTCTTGGAGGTACAATCAATTTTAGTTCCAATAGAATATATTTACATCTTTGGTTTTTCGAATTTTGAAAGCGTCTGTACTCTGCTTATCGATCAATAATGTGTTGTCGGAGGATCGGCTTTCGAATTATTTTTCTCTGAAAGCGAATTATTGGTTGAATTAGATTGTTGTTTTTTGATGGAAAAATTAATATTTCCTAAAGTTTCTTGGAAGTACAATCAAATTCGGTTCCTATAGAATATATTTGCATCCTTGGTTTTTCGAATTTTGAAATCGCATGTACTCCGCTTATTGATTAATAATGTGTTGTCGGAGGATCGGATTTCGAATTATTTTTCTCTGAGTGTGAATTATTGGCTGATTTAGATTATTATTTTTTGGTGGAAAAATTAATATATCTTAAAATTTCTTGGAGGTACAATCAATTACGGTATCTATAGCATATGTTAGCATTATTGGTTTTTCGAATTTTGAAAATCGATCATACTCCGGTCATCGATTTATAAAGTGTTGTCGTTCTAATTATTTTACTTTTTGTGTGAAGGATTGGTTGGTTTAGATAGCTAGTCTTTGGTGTAAATTTGAAACTGTTTTAAGATCGATTGAAGGTATAATCAAATAGAACCAATTTACAATAGTTTGCCGTTGTTTTTTTGTTTTTTTTTTTTTTTTAAAAAATTTAATTATTTTTTTTTTTATTGAAAAAAAGGCTTGTAGCTTTAGTGACCACCTGGCTAGTCTGCCGCTTAAATCTTTTTGTTCCATCAATCACTTTATTTGTTTCAGGGTGGATGGTGGCGGGAAGTCAGTTATGGCCGACACTTTCGATGGGTCCACTGCCAGAGTCCCGTCACCGACTAAGTACTCTAAATACCTGACTTGTGTCATGCTGAAGTGACTTTTGCTTACGTTAATGGTTAAACCTGCACCTTTTAAACTTTTCGCTTTTCTTAACACTAAATTACTGAATATTGGGCAATTTTATTCAAAATAAGAGTCCCAGCTGTAAATTATAAGGTCTGAGAACATCCATGTGACTGACCAGGCGCATCCCGTATCTAAGCTCACGTGCGTATGGTCCTTCACCTCCAAAACTGTATTTAAGAACATTCTACTATGATCTGAATTATTGTACTGCTTTCCCCATACATCATTATGTTTATTTTGCCTGCGAGCACAACGAAATAACTCCTCGACATACGTTGCCATATTACCGGTTCTCAGTCTTTCTCCAGTTGCATTCATTCCTCCGTTGCATCCATTACTCCCGTTCGTTCGTTACCATTACTTCCGTATTATTCCCGTGTTATGTTATTGATAACTATTTGGGCTATTTTTACTACATTTCCAATCGTTTTGCTTCGGGCGAAGTCCTCACAATCTTGTCGGACATTGTAACCTCTGATTTTTGACTGCTCTTTCACACATTGGAGAGTCGCTGAGAAGAGGCCCTATGAGAATGAGGGCGCATTCAGTTTCGTACAAGTCAACAGGGTGGGAATTAGAGTCAGAGAAGTCGACAAAATCACCGTCAGGCGATGTATGTCCCACAGAAACCACTTCGAATGACTGTGCATCTATGTAGTACATGCGTGTTCTAGCTCGCCAAAATGGAGTGGGTTGTCGTTCAGTTCTATGGACATGAGTTAAGAATGCACGAGGGGACCGACAGCTAGAGGGAAAGATCTCCAGCTAGGAAGTCGGTGGGCAGTTAAGGCTTAGATGCTTGTAAAGGGTTATGGGGGTCGCAGAGAGGATGAGATCCCATTCTGGGAAGCAGTTCCCTATCTAGTTTACCCCGACACAGTTCCACATCACTCTGATCTACACCTCTGTGAACTTAGCACCCCACTTTAACCAAATTGAATAAACAAATTGTTTTCGGGTGGAGCTTTGCTTGTACTTGATTGCACCGAAAAAAAATTAAAATTGATTGTTATTTTTTGATGGAAAAATTAATATTTCCTAAAATTTCTTGGAGGTACAATCAATTTCAGTTCCAAATATATTTGCATCCTTGGTTTTTCGAATTTTGAAATCGCATGTACTCCGCTTATCGATTAATAATGTGTTGTCAGAGGATCGGCTTTCGAATTATTTTTCTCTGAAAGCGAATTATTGGCTGAATTAGAATGTTGTTTTTTGATGGAAAAATTAGTGTTTCCTAAAATTTCTTGGAAGTACAATCAATTTCGGTTCCTATAAAATATATTTGTATCTTTGGTTTTTCGAATTTGGAAAGCGTCTGTACTCCGCTTATCGATTAATAATGTGTTGTCGGAGGATCGGCTTTCGAATTATTTTTCTCTGAGTGTGAATTATTGCCTGACTTAGATTGTTATTTTTTGATGGAAAAATTAATATATCCTAAAATTTCTTGGAGGTACAATCAATTTCGGTTACTATAGAATATATTTGCCTCTCTGGTTTTTCGAATTTTGAATGCGTCTGTACTCCGCTTATCGATTAATAATGTGTTGTCGGAGGATCGACTTTCGAATTATTTTTTTCTGAGTGTAAATTATTGGCTAAATTAGATTGTTATTTTTTGATGGAAAAATTAATGTTTCCTAAAATTTCTTGGAGGTACAATCAATTTTAGTTCCAATAGAATATATTTACATCTTTGGTTTTTCGAATTTTGAAAGCGTCTGTACTCTGCTTATCGATCAATAATGTGTTGTCGGAGGATCGGCTTTCGAATTATTTTTCTCTGAAAGCGAATTATTGGTTGAATTAGATTGTTGTTTTTTGATGGAAAAATTAATATTTCCTAAAATTTCTTGGAAGTACAATCAAATTCGGTTCCTATAGAATATATTTGCATCCTTGGTTTTTCGAATTTTGAAATCGCATGTACTCCGCTTATTGATTAATAATGTGTTGTCGGAGGATCGGATTTCGAATTATTTTTCTCTGAGTGTGAATTATTGGCTGATTTAGATTATTATTTTTTGGTGGAAAAATTAATATATCTTAAAATTTCTTGGAGGTACAATCAATTACGGTATCTATAGCATATGTTAGCATTATTGGTTTTTCGAATTTTGAAAATCGATCATACTCCGGTCATCGATTTATAAAGTGTTGTCGTTCTAATTATTTTACTTTTTGTGTGAAGGATTGGTTGGTTTAGATAGCTAGTCTTTGGTGTAAATTTGAAACTGTTTTAAGATCGATTGAAGGTATAATCAAATAGAACCAATTTACAATAGTTTGCCGTTGTTTTTTTGTTTTTTTTTTTTTTTTAAAAAATTTAATTATTTTTTTTTTTATTGAAAAAAAGGCTTGTAGCTTTAGTGACCACCTGGCTAGTCTGCCGCTTAAATCTTTTTGTTCCATCAATCACTTCATTTGTTTCAGGGTGGATGGTGGCGGGAAGTCAGTTATGGCCGACACTTTCGATGGGTCCACTGCCAGAGTCCCGTCACCGACTAAGTACTCTAAATACCTGACTTGTGTCATGCTGAAGTGACTTTTGCTTACGTTAATGGTTAAACCTGCACCTTTTAAACTTTTCGCTTTTCTTAACACTAAATTACTGAATATTGGGCAATTTTATTCAAAATAAGAGTCCCAGCTGTAAATTATAAGGTCTGAGAACATCCATGTGACTGACCAGGCGCATCCCGTATCTAAGCTCACGTGCGTATGGTCCTTCACCTCCAAAACTGTATTTAAGAACATTCTACTATGATCTGAATTATTGTACTGCTTTCCCCATACATCATTATGTTTATTTTGCCTGCGAGCACAACGAAATAACTCCTCGACATACGTTGCCATATTACCGGTTCTCAGTCTTTCTCCAGTTGCATTCATTCCTCCGTTGCATCCATTACTCCCGTTCGTTCGTTACCATTACTTCCGTATTATTCCCGTGTTATGTTATTGATAACTATTTGGGCTATTTTTACTACATTTCCAATCGTTTTGCTTCGGGCGAAGTCCTCACAATCTTGTCGGACATTGTAACCTCTGATTTTTGACTGCTCTTTCACACATTGGAGAGTCGCTGAGAAGAGGCCCTATGAGAATGAGGGCGCATTCAGTTTCGTACAAGTCAACAGGGTGGGAATTAGAGTCAGAGAAGTCGACAAAATCACCGTCAGGCGATGTATGTCCCACAGAAACCACTTCGAATGACTGTGCATCTATGTAGTACATGCGTGTTCTAGCTCGCCAAAATGGAGTGGGTTGTCGTTCAGTTCTATGGACATGAGTTAAGAATGCACGAGGGGACCGACAGCTAGAGGGAAAGATCTCCAGCTAGGAAGTCGGTGGGCAGTTAAAGCTTAGATGCTTGTAAAGGGTTATGGGGGTCGCAGAGAGGATGAGATCCCATTCTGGGAAGCAGTTCCCTATCTAGTTTACCCCGACACAGTTCCACATCACTCTGATCTACACCTCTGTGAACTTAGCACCCCACTTTAACCAAATTGAATAAACAAATTGTTTTCGGGTGGAGCTTTGCTTGTACTTGATTGCACCGAAAAAAAATTTGTTTGTACCTCCAAGGGAACGGAGAAAAAAATGCTCCGTGTGAGCTTGGCACCCGACTTGCAACAAATTAACTGAAATTTTTTGTTCAGATAGTACCCCGTCTGTAAATGATTGTACCGAAAATGATTTTTTTTTTTTTTTTTTCAATAAAAAAATAATAACTAAAACTTTTTTTTTTTTAAAAAAAAAAAAAGAAAAAAGTACGGCAAACTATTGTAAATTGGTTCTATGCGATTGTACCTTCAATCGATTTTAAAATACTTTAAAATTTACATCAAAGACTTGCTATCATATAAACCGACCAATCCTTCACACAAAGAGTAAAATAATTAGAACGATAACACTTCATAAATCGATGACAGGAGTATGATCGATTTTCAAAATTCGAAAAACCGAAGATAACACAACATATGCTTAAGATACCGTTATTGATTGTACCTCCAAGAAATTTTAAGATATATTAATTTTTCCATCAAAAAATAACAATCTAAATCAGCCAATAATTCACACTCAGCGAAAAATAATTCGAAAGCCGATCCTCCGACAACACATTATTAATCGATAAGCGGAGTACATGCGATTTCAAAATTCGAAAAACCAAGGATGCAAATATATTTGGAACTGAAATTGATTGTACCTCCAAGAAATTTTAGGAAATATTAATTTTTCCATCAAAAAATAACAATCTAAATCAGCCAATAATTCACACTCAGGGAAAAAAAATTCGAAAGCCGATCCTCCGACAACACATTTTTAATCGATAAGCGGAGTACAAGCGATTTAAAAATTCGAAAAACCAAAGATGCAAATATGTATAGTCTATAGGAACCGAAATTGATTGAAAGAAGAAATTTTAGGAAATATTAATTTTTCCATCAAAAAATAACAATCTAATTCAGCCAATAGTTAACCCTCAGAGAAAAATAATTCGAAAACCGATCCTTCGACAACACATTATAAATCGATAAGCGGAGTATAGGCTTATTGTCAGAATTCGGAAAATCCCTTAAATACTCTTGGCTGCCGATTTTTTGGTTTTTCCCTTTTTTTTACCTTAGAATGAATATTCTACTTAAATTGTTCGAGGAATCATTCCCGAGTTTCATTAATAGAATATGTACCTTCTGACCGTATCTATTTATTTTAATTAGTCCTTTTTTGAAAAGGGTACCTCTCATTTCTTAAATATGAGCTACTTTCCAAGAAACTTGGTTGGTTCCACTGTTCAGCTCTCGGTAATAAGTTTGGTAAATGTCGTATCTGAAAATCGAATCCTATTCAGGAAATATGTACCTCTTTCATGAAAGTTTAGAGGCAAATATTTGAGACGGTACCTGTGTGGATATTTCGTCCCGTCTACACTTGTTTTATTGGGTGTCAAAAAGATCCAGAGTGTATTTTGATATTTCGCGAAAAATTAGGCTGAAGTGAAATTGCAGCCTAATACCCTAGATACACTGCTTGTATACAAATCATGATATCGTCAAAATCACCCAATAAAGAGCATATAGTACGTCAAAGAGCTGATATTAGCTGTGTTTTTTATTCCCGGTTAACCATAAAGCTCGAAAAAATTGCACGGTAAAACAACAGTGCGGTTACGGTAACCGAACTGTTGTTGTTTTGCCGTGCAATTTTTTCGAGCTTTATGGTAACCGGGAATAAAAAACACAGCTATTAACGTAGTATCAAAAGTCTTTCCTGGTTTACAAATTCGAAAATTCGAGCTGATATAGCCTACTTTTAACTGCCATCAGCGCCATCTGTTACTGAAATCAACTGAAATTTGAATGAATGACAGTTGCGGATTTTGATATTCTTCCAAAATTAAATTTTTTTGAGAGCTTTTCAACTTTTTTGTGTGGTGTAATGGTTCACTTTGTACATATCTTTATTAGCATTGAAAGTACTTTTCGCCGGAACATGATAGGCACGAATATCTAGCAGTCGAAGCTACGATTGATAGACACTTGAAATTTTGTCTTTGCCAAATGTCAAAGTATAACATGTATGGGCTGTGTATCATGGGTACCTTGTATCGCATATCATGATGTCAATAACATGATTCGTATACAAGCAGTGTATTTAGGGTATAACTCTTTTAGCATAGGGGCTTATACCCTAGATACACTGCTGCGTTTGCATAAAAAATACGATACAAAATTTCCATCAAATATGACATAAGTACTTCCGCCTGGTTAGCATAACTGAAAGCACAAAAAAGTAGATTATGTATGGTTTATTGCTATTTCTACTGATCTCAACAATTTTCATGGAATGGGTATCTATTCTTCTCAATTTACCAACAGTAGGTACTTATTATTCTGAAAATGTTATAATTTTTAAATAATGATATCTTTCATCGATTTGCAAAGCGTTGTCTAAGGACCGTCTTTCAAATTATTTTTCTCTGAGGGTGAACTATTGGCTGATTTAGATGGTTATTGGAGGTACAATCAATTTCTGTTCCTATAGAATATATTTGCATCTTTGGTTTTTCGAATTTTGAAATCGCATGTACTCCGCTTATCGATTAATAATGTGTTGTCAGAGGATCGGCTTTCGAATTATTTTTCTCTGAAAGCGAATTATTGGCTGAATTAGAATGTTGTTTTTTGATGGAAAAATTAGTGTTTCCTAAAATTTCTTGGAAGTACAATCAATTTCGGTTCCTATAGAATATATTTGTATCTTTGGTTTTTCGAATTTGGAAAGCGTCTGTACTCCGCTTATCGATTAATAATGTGTTGTCGGAGGATCGGCTTTCGAATTATTTTTCTCTGAGTGTGAATTATTGCCTGATTTAGATTGTTATTTTTTGATGGAAAAATTAATATATCCTAAAATTTCTTGGAGGTACAATCAATTTCGGTTACTATAGAATATATTTGCCTCTCTGGTTTTTCGAATTTTGAAAGCGTCTGTACTCCGCTTATCGATTAATAATGTGTTGTCGGAGGATCGATTTTCGAATTATTTTTTTCTGAGTGTAAATTATTGGCTAAATTAGATTGTTATTTTTTGATGGAAAAATTAATGTTTCCTAAAATTTCTTGGAGGTACAATCAATTTTAGTTCCAATAGAATATACTTACATCTTTGGTTTTTCGAATTTTGAAAGCGTCTGCACTCCGCTTATCGATTAATAATGTGTTGTCGGAGGATCGGCTTTCGAATTATTTTTCTCTGAAAGCGAATTATTGGCTGAATTAGATTGTTGTTTTTTGATGGAAAAATTAATATTTCCTAAAATTTCTTGGAAGTACAATCAATTTCGGTTCCTATAGAATATATTTGCATCCTTGGTTTTTCGAATTTTGAAATCGCATGTACTCCGCTTATCGATTAATAATGTGTTGTCGGAGGATCGGATTTCGAATTATTTTTCTCTGAGTGTGAATTATTGGCTGATTTAGATTATTATTTTTTGATGGAAAAATTAATATATCTTAAAATTTCTTGGAGGTACAATCAATTACGGTATCTATAGCATATGTTAGCATTATTGGTTTTTCGAATTTTGAAAATCGATCATACTCCGGTCATCGATTTATAAAGTGTTGTCGTTCTAATTATTTTACTCTTTGTGTGAAGGATTGGTTGGTTTAGATAGCTAGTCTTTGATGTAAATTTGAAACTGTTTTAAGATCGATTGAAGGTATAATCAAATAGAACCAATTTACAATAGTTTGCCGTTGTTTTTTTGTTTTTTTTTTTTAAAAAAATTTTATTATTTTTTTTTTTTATTGAAAAAAAGGCTTGTAGCTTTAGTGACCACCTGGCTAGTCTGCCGCTTAAATTTTTTTGTTCCATGAATCACTTCATTTGTTTCAGGGTGGATGGTTGCGGGAAGTCAGTTATGGCCGACACTTTCGATGGGTCCACTGCCAGAGTTCCGTCACCGACTAAGTACCCTAAATACCTGACTTGTGTCATGCTGAAGTGACTTTTGCTTACGTTAATGGTTAAACCTGCACCTTTTAAACTTTTCGCTTTTCTTAACACTAAATTACTGAATATTGGGCAATTTTATTCAAAATAAGAGTCCCAGCTGTAAATTATAAGGTCTGAGAACATCCATGTGACTGACCAGGCGCATCCCGTATCTAAGCTCACGTGCGTATGGTCCTTCACCTCCAAAACTGTATTTAAGAAAATTCTACTATGATCTAAATTATTGTACTGCTTTCCCCATACATCATTATGTTTATTTTGCCTGCGAGCACAACGAAATAACTCCCCGACATACGTTGCCATACTACCGGTTCTCAGTCTTTCTCCAGTTGCATTCATTCCTCCGTTGCATCCATTACTCCCGTTCGTTCGTTACCATTACTTCCGTATTATTCCCGTGTTATGTTATTGATAACTATTTGGGCTATTTTTACTACATTTCCAATCGTTTTGCTTCGGGCGAAGTCCTCACAATCTTGTCGGACATTGTAACCTCTGATTTTTGACTGCTCTTTCACACATTGGAGAGTCGCTGAGAAGAGGCCCTATGAGAATGAGGGCGCATTCAGTTTCGTACAAGTCAACAGGGTGGGAATTAGAGTCAGAGAAGTCGACAAAATCACCGTCAGGCGATGTATGTCCCACAGAAACCACTTCGAATGACTGTGCATCTATGTAGTACATGCGTGTTCTAGCTCGCCAGAATGGAGTGGGTTGTCGTTCAGTTCTATGGACATGAG
This sequence comes from Beris chalybata, assembly GCA_949128065.1. NCBI lineage: Eukaryota > Metazoa > Arthropoda > Insecta > Diptera > Stratiomyidae > Beris > Beris chalybata. The sequence goes on from OX421895.1 coordinate 55,397,330, forward strand.
TTAAGAATGCACGAGGGGACCGACAGCTAGAGGGAAAGATCTCCAGCTAGGAAGTCGGTGGGCAGTTAAAGCTTAGGTGCTTGTAAAGGGTTATGGGGGTCGCAGAGAGGATGAGATCCCATTCTGGGAAGCAGTTCCCTATCTAGTTTACCCCGACACAGTTCCACATCACTCTGATCTACACCTCTGTGAACTTAACACCCCACTTTAACCAAATTGAATAAACAAATTGTTTTCGGGTGGAGCTTTGCTTGTACTTGATTGCACCGAAAAAAAATTTGTTTGTACCTCCAAGGGAACGGAGAAAAAAATGCTCCGTGTGAACTTGGCACCCGACTTGCAACAAATTAACTGAAATTTTTTGTTCAGATAGTACCCCGTCTGTAAATGATTGTACCGAAAATGATTTTTTTTTTTTTTTTTTTTCAATAAAAAAATAATAATTAAAACTTTTTTTTTTAAAAAAAAAGAAGAAAAAAGTACGGCAAACTATTGTAAATTGTTTCTATTCGATTGTACCTTCAATCGATTTTAAAATACTTTAAAATTTACATCAAAGACTTGCTATCATATAAACCAACCAATCCTTCACACAAAGAGTAAAATAATTAGAACGATAACACTTTATAAATCGATGACAGGAGTATGATCGATTTTCAAAATTCGAAAAACCGAAGATAACACAACATATGCTTAAGATACCGTTATTGATTGTACCTCCAAGAAATTTTAAGATATATTAATTTTTCCATCAAAAAATAACAATCTAAATCAGCCAATAATTCACACTCAGCGAAAAATAATTCGAAAGCCGATCCTCCGACAACACATTATTAATCGATAAGCGGAGTACAAGCGATTTAAAAATTCGAAAAACCAAAGATGCAAATATGTATAGTCTATAGGAACCGAAATTGATTGAAAGAAGAAATTTTAGGAAATATTAATTTTTCCATCAAAAAATAACAATCTAATTCAGCCAATAGTTAACCCTCAGAGAAAAATAATTCGAAAACCGATCCTTCGACAACACATTATAAATCGATAAGCGGAGTATAGGCTTATTGTCAGAATTCGGAAAATCCCTTAAATACTCTTGGCTGCCGATTTTTTGGTTTTTCCCTTTTTTTTACCTTAGAATGAATATTCTACTTAAATTGTTCGAGGAATCATTCCCGAGTTTCATTAATAGAATATGTACCTTCTGACCGTATCTATTTATTTTAATTAGTCCTTTTTTGAAAAGGGTACCTCTCATTTCTTAAATATGAGCTACTTTCCAAGAAACTTGGTTGGTTCCACTGTTCAGCTCTCGGTAATAAGTTTGGTAAATGTCGTATCTGAAAATCGAATCCTATTCAGGAAATATGTACCTCTTTCATGAAAGTTTAGAGGCAAATATTTGAGACGGTACCTGTGTGGATATTTCGTCCCGTCTACACTTGTTTTATTGGGTGTCAAAAAGATCCAGAGTGTATTTTGATATTTCGCGAAAAATTAGGCTGAAGTGAAATTGCAGCCTAATACCCTAGATACACTGCTTGTATACAAATCATGATATCGTCAAAATCACCCAATAAAGAGCATATAGTACGTCAAAGAGCTGATATTAGCTGTGTTTTTTATTCCCGGTTAACCATAAAGCTCGAAAAAATTGCACGGTAAAACAACAGTGCGGTTACGGTAACCGAACTGTTGTTGTTTTGCCGTGCAATTTTTTCGAGCTTTATGGTAACCGGGAATAAAAAACACAGCTATTAACGTAGTATCAAAAGTCTTTCCTGGTTTACAAATTCGAAAATTCGAGCTGATATAGCCTACTTTTAACTGCCATCAGCGCCATCTGTTACTGAAATCAACTGAAATTTGAATGAATGACAGTTGCGGATTTTGATATTCTTCCAAAATTAAATTTTTTTGAGAGCTTTTCAACTTTTTTGTGTGGTGTAATGGTTCACTTTGTACATATCTTTATTAGCATTGAAAGTACTTTTCGCCGGAACATGATAGGCACGAATATCTAGCAGTCGAAGCTACGATTGATAGACACTTGAAATTTTGTCTTTGCCAAATGTCAAAGTATAACATGTATGGGCTGTGTATCATGGGTACCTTGTATCGCATATCATGATGTCAATAACATGATTCGTATACAAGCAGTGTATTTAGGGTATAACTCTTTTAGCATAGGGGCTTATACCCTAGATACACTGCTGCGTTTGCATAAAAAATACGATACAAAATTTCCATCAAATATGACATAAGTACTTCCGCCTGGTTAGCATAACTGAAAGCACAAAAAAGTAGATTATGTATGGTTTATTGCTATTTCTACTGATCTCAACAATTTTCATGGAATGGGTATCTATTCTTCTCAATTTACCAACAGTAGGTACTTATTATTCTGAAAATGTTATAATTTTTAAATAATGATATCTTTCATCGATTTGCAAAGCGTTGTCTAAGGACCGTCTTTCAAATTATTTTTCTCTGAGGGTGAACTATTGGCTGATTTAGATGGTTATTGGAGGTACAATCAATTTCTGTTCCTATAGAATATATTTGCATCTTTGGTTTTTCGAATTTTGAAATCGCATGTACTCCGCTTATCGATTAATAATGTGTTGTCAGAGGATCGGCTTTCGAATTATTTTTCTCTGAAAGCGAATTATTGGCTGAATTAGAATGTTGTTTTTTGATGGAAAAATTAGTGTTTCCTAAAATTTCTTGGAAGTACAATCAATTTCGGTTCCTATAGAATATATTTGTATCTTTGGTTTTTCGAATTTGGAAAGCGTCTGTACTCCGCTTATCGATTAATAATGTGTTGTCGGAGGATCGGCTTTCGAATTATTTTTCTCTGAGTGTGAATTATTGCCTGATTTAGATTGTTATTTTTTGATGGAAAAATTAATATATCCTAAAATTTCTTGGAGGTACAATCAATTTCGGTTACTATAGAATATATTTGCCTCTCTGGTTTTTCGAATTTTGAAAGCGTCTGTACTCCGCTTATCGATTAATAATGTGTTGTCGGAGGATCGATTTTCGAATTATTTTTTTCTGAGTGTAAATTATTGGCTAAATTAGATTGTTATTTTTTGATGGAAAAATTAATGTTTCCTAAAATTTCTTGGAGGTACAATCAATTTTAGTTCCAATAGAATATACTTACATCTTTGGTTTTTCGAATTTTGAAAGCGTCTGCACTCCGCTTATCGATTAATAATGTGTTGTCGGAGGATCGGCTTTCGAATTATTTTTCTCTGAAAGCGAATTATTGGCTGAATTAGATTGTTGTTTTTTGATGGAAAAATTAATATTTCCTAAAATTTCTTGGAAGTACAATCAATTTCGGTTCCTATAGAATATATTTGCATCCTTGGTTTTTCGAATTTTGAAATCGCATGTACTCCGCTTATCGATTAATAATGTGTTGTCGGAGGATCGGATTTCGAATTATTTTTCTCTGAGTGTGAATTATTGGCTGATTTAGATTATTATTTTTTGATGGAAAAATTAATATATCTTAAAATTTCTTGGAGGTACAATCAATTACGGTATCTATAGCATATGTTAGCATTATTGGTTTTTCGAATTTTGAAAATCGATCATACTCCGGTCATCGATTTATAAAGTGTTGTCGTTCTAATTATTTTACTCTTTGTGTGAAGGATTGGTTGGTTTAGATAGCTAGTCTTTGATGTAAATTTGAAACTGTTTTAAGATCGATTGAAGGTATAATCAAATAGAACCAATTTACAATAGTTTGCCGTTGTTTTTTTGTTTTTTTTTTTAAAAAAAATTTTATTATTTTTTTTTTTTATTGAAAAAAAGGCTTGTAGCTTTAGTGACCACCTGGCTAGTCTGCCGCTTAAATTTTTTTGTTCCATGAATCACTTCATTTGTTTCAGGGTGGATGGTTGCGGGAAGTCAGTTATGGCCGACACTTTCGATGGGTCCACTGCCAGAGTTCCGTCACCGACTAAGTACCCTAAATACCTGACTTGTGTCATGCTGAAGTGACTTTTGCTTACGTTAATGGTTAAACCTGCACCTTTTAAACTTTTCGCTTTTCTTAACACTAAATTACTGAATATTGGGCAATTTTATTCAAAATAAGAGTCCCAGCTGTAAATTATAAGGTCTGAGAACATCCATGTGACTGACCAGGCGCATCCCGTATCTAAGCTCACGTGCGTATGGTCCTTCACCTCCAAAACTGTATTTAAGAAAATTCTACTATGATCTAAATTATTGTACTGCTTTCCCCATACATCATTATGTTTATTTTGCCTGCGAGCACAACGAAATAACTCCCCGACATACGTTGCCATACTACCGGTTCTCAGTCTTTCTCCAGTTGCATTCATTCCTCCGTTGCATCCATTACTCCCGTTCGTTCGTTACCATTACTTCCGTATTATTCCCGTGTTATGTTATTGATAACTATTTGGGCTATTTTTACTACATTTCCAATCGTTTTGCTTCGGGCGAAGTCCTCACAATCTTGTCGGACATTGTAACCTCTGATTTTTGACTGCTCTTTCACACATTGGAGAGTCGCTGAGAAGAGGCCCTATGAGAATGAGGGCGCATTCAGTTTCGTACAAGTCAACAGGGTGGGAATTAGAGTCAGAGAAGTCGACAAAATCACCGTCAGGCGATGTATGTCCCACAGAAACCACTTCGAATGACTGTGCATCTATGTAGTACATGCGTGTTCTAGCTCGCCAGAATGGAGTGGGTTGTCGTTCAGTTCTATGGACATGAGTTAAGAATGCACGAGGGGACCGACAGCTAGAGGGAAAGATCTCCAGCTAGGAAGTCGGTGGGCAGTTAAAGCTTAGGTGCTTGTAAAGGGTTATGGGGGTCGCAGAGAGGATGAGATCCCATTCTGGGAAGCAGTTCCCTATCTAGTTTACCCCGACACAGTTCCACATCACTCTGATCTACACCTCTGTGAACTTAACACCCCACTTTAACCAAATTGAATAAACAAATTGTTTTCGGGTGGAGCTTTGCTTGTACTTGATTGCACCGAAAAAAAATTTGTTTGTACCTCCAAGGGAACGGAGAAAAAAATGCTCCGTGTGAACTTGGCACCCGACTTGCAACAAATTAACTGAAATTTTTTGTTCAGATAGTACCCCGTCTGTAAATGATTGTACCGAAAATGATTTTTTTTTTTTTTTTTTTCAATAAAAAAATAATAATTAAAACTTTTTTTTTTAAAAAAAAAGAAGAAAAAAGTACGGCAAACTATTGTAAATTGTTTCTATTCGATTGTACCTTCAATCGATTTTAAAATACTTTAAAATTTACATCAAAGACTTGCTATCATATAAACCAACCAATCCTTCACACAAAGAGTAAAATAATTAGAACGATAACACTTTATAAATCGATGACAGGAGTATGATCGATTTTCAAAATTCGAAAAACCGAAGATAACACAACATATGCTTAAGATACCGTTATTGATTGTACCTCCAAGAAATTTTAAGATATATTAATTTTTCCATCAAAAAATAACAATCTAAATCAGCCAATAATTCACACTCAGCGAAAAATAATTCGAAAGCCGATCCTCCGACAACACATTATTAATCGATAAGCGGAGTACAAGCGATTTAAAAATTCGAAAAACCAAAGATGCAAATATGTATAGTCTATAGGAACCGAAATTGATTGAAAGAAGAAATTTTAGGAAATATTAATTTTTCCATCAAAAAATAACAATCTAATTCAGCCAATAGTTAACCCTCAGAGAAAAATAATTCGAAAACCGATCCTTCGACAACACATTATAAATCGATAAGCGGAGTATAGGCTTATTGTCAGAATTCGGAAAATCCCTTAAATACTCTTGGCTGCCGATTTTTTGGTTTTTCCCTTTTTTTTACCTTAGAATGAATATTCTACTTAAATTGTTCGAGGAATCATTCCCGAGTTTCATTAATAGAATATGTACCTTCTGACCGTATCTATTTATTTTAATTAGTCCTTTTTTGAAAAGGGTACCTCTCATTTCTTAAATATGAGCTACTTTCCAAGAAACTTGATTGGTTCCACTGTTCAGCTCTCGGTAATAAGTTTGGTAAATGTCGTATCTGAAAATCGAATCCTATTCAGGAAATATGTACCTCTTTCATGAAAGTTTAGAGGCAAATATTTGAGACAGTACCTGTGTGGATATTTCGTCCCGTCTACACTTGTTTTATTGGGTGTCAAAAAGATCCAGAGTGTATTTTGATATTTCGCGAAAAATTAGGCTGAAGTGAAATTGCAGCCTAATACCCTAGATACACTGCTTGTATACAAATCATGATATCGTCAAAATCACCCAATAAAGAGCATATAGTACGTCAAAGAGCTGATATTAGCTGTGTTTTTTATTCCCGGTTAACCATAAAGCTCGAAAAAATTGCACGGTAAAACAACAGTGCGGTTACGGTAACCGAACTGTTGTTGTTTTGCCGTGCAATTTTTTCGAGCTTTATGGTAACCGGGAATAAAAAACACAGCTATTAACGTAGTATCAAAAGTCTTTCCTGGTTTACAAATTCGAAAATTCGAGCTGATATAGCCTACTTTTAACTGCCATCAGCGCCATCTGTTACTGAAATCAACTGAAATTTGAATGAATGACAGTTGCGGATTTTGATATTCTTCCAAAATTAAATTTTTTTGAGAGCTTTTCAACTTTTTTGTGTGGTGTAATGGTTCACTTTGTACATATCTTTATTAGCATTGAAAGTACTTTTCGCCGGAACATGATAGGCACGAATATCTAGCAGTCGAAGCTACGATTGATAGACACTTGAAATTTTGTCTTTGCCAAATGTCAAAGTATAACATGTATGGGCTGTGTATCATGGGTACCTTGTATCGCATATCATGATGTCAATAACATGATTCGTATACAAGCAGTGTATTTAGGGTATAACTCTTTTAGCATAGGGGCTTATACCCTAGATACACTGCTGCGTTTGCATAAAAAATACGATACAAAATTTCCATCAAATATGACATAAGTACTTCCGCCTGGTTAGCATAACTGAAAGCACAAAAAAGTAGATTATGTATGGTTTATTGCTATTTCTACTGATCTCAACAATTTTCATGGAATGGGTATCTATTCTTCTCAATTTACCAACAGTAGGTACTTATTATTCTGAAAATGTTGTAATTTTTAAATAATGATATCTTTCATCGATTTGCAAAGCGTTGTCTAAGGACCGTCTTTTAAATTATTTTTCTCTTACTGGCTGATTTAGATGGTTATTGGAGGTACAATCAATTTCTGTTCCTATAGAATATATTTGCATCTTTGGTTTTTCGAATTTTGAAATCGCATGTACTCCGCTTATCGATTAATAATGTGTTGTCGGAGGATCGGCTTTTGAATTATTTTTCTCTGAAAGCGAATTATTGGCTGAATTAGAATGTTGTTTTTTGATGGAAAAATTAGTGTTTCCTAAAATTTCTTGGAAGTACAATCAATTTCGGTTCCTATAGAATATATTTGTATCTTTGGTTTTTCGAATTTGGAAAGCGTCTGTACTCCGCTTATCGATTAATAATGTGTTGTCGGAGGATCGGCTTTCGAATTATTTTTCTCTGAGTGTGAATTATTGCCTGATTTAGATTGTTATTTTTTGATGGAAAAATTAATATATCCTAAAATTTCTTGGAGGTACAATCAATTTCGGTTACTATAGAATATATTTGCCTCTCTGGTTTTTCGAATTTTGAAAGCGTCTGTACTCCGCTTATCGACTAATAATGTGTTGTCGGAGGATCGACTTTCGAATTATTTTTTTCTGAGTGTAAATTATTGGCTTAATTAGATTGTTATTTTTTGATGGAAAAATTAATGTTTCCTAAAATTTCTTGGAGGTACAATCAATTTTATTTTCAATAGAATATATTTACATCTTTGGTTTTTCGAATTTTGAAAGCGTCTTCACTCCGCTTATCGATTAATAATGTGTTGTCGGAGGATCGGCTTTCGAATTATTTTTCTCTGAAAGCGAATTATTGGCTGAATTAGATTGTTGTTTTTTGATGGAAAAATTAATATTTCCTAAAATTTCTTGGAAGTTCAATCAATTTCGGTTCCTATAGAATATATTTGCATCCTTGGTTTTTCGAATTTTGAAATCGCATGTACTCCGCTTATCGATTAATAATGTGTTGTCGGATGATCGGATTTCGAATTATTTTTCTCTGAGTGTGAATTATTGGCTGATTTAGATTATTATTTTTTGATGGAAAAATTAATATATCTTAAAATTTCTTGGAGGTACAATCAATTACGGTATCTATAGCATATGTTAGCATTTTTGGTTTTTCGAATTTTGAAAATCGATCATACTCCGGTCATCGATTTATAAAGTGTTGTCGTTCTAATTATTTTACTCTTTGTGTGAAGGATTGGTTGGTTTAGATAGCTAGTCTTTGATGTAAATTTGAAACTGTTTTAAGATCGATTGAAGGTATAATCAAATAGAACCAATTTACAATAGTTTGCCGTTGTTTTTTTGTTTTTTTTTTTTTTAAAAAATTTAATTATTTTTTTTTTTTATTGAAAAAAAGGGTTGTAGCTGTAGTGACCACCTGGCTAGTCTGCCGCTTAAATCTTTTTGTTCCATCAATCACTTTATTTGTTTCAGGGTGGATGGTGGCGGGAAGTCAGTTATGGCCGACACTTTCGATGGGTCCACTGCCAGAGTCCCGTCACCGACTAAGTACTCTAAATACCTGACTTGTGTCATGCTGAAGTGACTTTTGCTTACGTTAATGGTTAAACCTGCACCTTTTAAACTTTTCGCTACCTCCTCTAATACAGTTAGGTGTGACTGGAAATCCGGTGAAACGACCAATAGGTCGTCCAGATATACAACTACTCTTTTTTTCATGGAAAACAGTAACGGCGTTATTCATCAGGCGACACAGTCGCTGTTGAGCGTTACACAGTCCGAATGGCATTACCGTGTACTGGTAAAGCGGTTGTCCGGGCACTGTGAACGCTGTCTTCTCCCTAGATTCTTCCTCTAATGGTATCTGCCAGAAGGCATCTTTTAGATCAATAGAATATATATAACGTGTCTTGAAGTCTGCTCAATAATCCATCTATTTGTGGTAGGGGGTAAGCGTCTTTCTTCGTGACTTCGTTAACTCTTCGGGAATCGAGGCATATGCGCACCTTTCCTGGTTTCCTTTTAAGGACCACGGGTGAGCTCCAGGGGCTCATGCTTTCATCTATTACCCCCAATGCAAGCATGCTTTCCAGCTCTTCATACATAATCTGCAGAATGGGAGGAGATATTGGATAATATCGTTGTTTAACTGGGGCAGCACCTCCTGTATCAATTATGTGCAACTCAATATTCGTCTTACCTACACCCAACACAGCACTGGAGGGGAATCGTGAGACAATTTTATCTAGGCGGTCTTGTTCCTTCGGAGTAAGATGGTGTTTGTTTGGTGGTTCATCTCTAATTTCCAAGAACGGCAAGAACGAAAGAATCCAACAATTTCTGTGACAGCCCGAAAAGATTCCAAAAATCAATCCCTAAGTATAATTCTTGCGAAAGGGCAGGAACAACGTATATTTTCATTTTTCTTGTTACTGACTTGTATTGCTTGTATTCACCGTGGAGGTGAAATACCCCAATACTTGGTGCCAAGATCCACCAGCAGATCTGATTTCAGTCTGTGATCGTTTGAATTTGATACCTAATCGTGCTAGTAAAGTTTCAGCTCCTGAACCCAAACAGTTTACACTAGCCCCACTGTCTAGCAGGCCTGTGATGGTTTCCCCTCCTAAGTTCAAAGTCTAGGATCACTCTCGCTACCATAAAAGGTGGCAACATGCATGCTAGTTCTTTTCATTCTACGACGATGCCATTCTCGCAACCTTAGAATGGATTTTCTGGGTGGTTGTTTGGTTGTGGTATTACCAGATCCAGACCCCATTAATTCTTCTCTCACCTTGGTGTAATTCTCTTGTCTTTCCCGGAGGCATCTTTGATGTAAGGGCTTTATACCTTCGTCCACACTTGTCTCACATCTCATCTTCATTTTCCCCTTCATTATGGCTATTGGTTTCCCTGCCATGTCTTTATCAATGGATGTAGACGCATCTAGTGCTGTTCTGGGATTACACTTCAGGAAGGACTTAGAGCAATTGCAGCTGTTTTCTCTGACGATCGAGCTGCATTCGTCATTGTGGAGTCTAGGTGGCCGGTTCTGGGTGTTTTTGGCCTGCCCCTCATGGCGTTTTTTCCTCTACATTTAGGATAGTCCATACAGGTGTTGCCTTTTTCACCACAATAGTAGCAGAAAAGTCGTCTGGCACGGGAAGGACATTCTCTAAATCCATGTCCAAGTTCTTCGCAGTTCCAGCACTTCCAACGAGCAGGATCCCTCTTTAAGCGATTTTCTATTGCTGCGACTTCTTCATGGTCTGATTCATGGTAGGTCTGATCCAACTCTGAAACGGGATGATTTCTCGTGGCTGTACACATCTTCGTCCATCTGTCATTATCAGGGGCGGCTTGCAAATAATTTTCAGCCTTACGTCCTTCATCTCGGAAACGTTCCACTGACGTTAATCTCATTGCAAAGATCAACAGCGCTATTCTAGGGTTTATGTTTGGTAGCATCAACTGTATTAATTCAGCTTCCGGGATTGCCTGATTTCTTTGCGTATTTAATGTTATAATAGATGAGACGTACTCCTCAATGGGTTCTCGTGTTCCCTGCCGTCTCCGTTCAATAGCATGTGCGATTTCTGTATCTAAGATCCATTATCTGAACCGTTTTACGAAAGCCTGCTTCAGTTCAGACCACGATGCATTGGGCTTCGCTCTCGAGTACTGCCAGTACCAGTCTTCAGCAGCTCCGGACACACAGCGATAGAAATTTTTCACCCAGTAATATTCCGGTGCCGGGTTGCAATATTTCAGACGCTCAATTCGGAAAATAAATTCATCCACTGGGACACTCTGTGCAGTTCCGTCGAATTTCATATTGCTTCTACTTAGTGGGCTTCTCGAGCGTGCTTAATGAGCATGCGGGTCTACATAGCTGGGCTGGTCAAATAATCGCTGTGGCTGACAATCCGTATGACGCCCTCTCCCAGCTACGCTATAATTTGGAGGTCTGTCTCTTCCAAATCCACTATTGCTTCGGTCAATCTGGATCTGTAAGTTTTGAATGCAGTTTTGAAGTTCTAGTATTTTTGTTCAATATTTTTGTTCTCTTGATCACGATTCGGGTTAGTGTATTTCCTTTTCGGGAGAGGGAAATCTTACTCTACCTCTCCTCTTCCTTCCCGGAGGCCAATCCGCTGGACCTTTTCGGTTGGATCACCCAAAAGGAGGTCTGCCTCCCATGGACTTGCTCTCTCATTAGCCGCTGCCTCACGGCGATGCACACTGCGCCCTTGATAGCTGGCCGCGAGATACGGTGGTAGTAGATCCGCTCTAGTCTGATCAATCCTCGACTGGAACCCAGAACCCGAAGGGTTTTCACGGGGCATTCCAGTCGCAGAGGATCTCCTCGGCAGATCTCTTGGACTGTTGTTTGCCTGGATCCCGTCGGGGAACATTGTGCCAGCTGCCACTGGAACAGCATGTTGTTTTGCTCCATCTAATCTGGCTTCCTTAGTTCGTTGACAGGTTAAAGAACCTTCCTTGCTTGTCGCTCCTTCAGACGCCACTGGCGTTCTTTTTGTAGCCATGCCTGTCGCGTTTTCATGAATTTTCGATTGAAAGTTATTCACATACACCGAACTACTCGTTAGGTGTGCTTCTGGGGCTGGATCGTTTCCCAAAACCCTAAAGGAAAGATCTTATTTAGACGTAGTCTTAAGTCAGAACAAAACTCTGTACGTTCGTTCTTTCACTTTTTCCTGTTTGGTTCAAGACTTTCCACTGGTATGTTTTAAGTTAGGTTTTTGTTTTTACTTATATTGTTTTAAGAAGTGGAACTGTGTGGGGTTCTAAGGGGAAAAAAATTAGTTTAGCGTACCAGCTAACCAGAATGGGCTTAGATTTGTTTTTATATCAGGCGGATTATTGATGTTCAGCTGTTAACTCCCTCTCTCTCCTTTAAGTCGTAGCAGACCTTTCAAGAGGCATCAGATCCAGCTACTTGGCTGTGAAATAGCTAATGAGCTCTTTTAACAGGCTGTAACCTAACCGACTCATGTGAGTACCAGTTGCTTCCTGAGGGATAGGGAAATTCCCCCTTGATCCGAATTTGCTTAACGTCAGGTGATTGAATCGGGTATACCCAAGTCCAAGATACACAAGGAAGTTCCCAAGCTTATTGTCTGTTCCAGCATCAATTCACCAGGATGCTCCCCACAAAAGTACCTTCTACCTAGACACCTTCCGTTCACACGAGGCGATTCATAGGCAGAGAGTAAATCGTATACTTACTGATTCTGGCTCCGCTGTCTATTCGGACAAAACAGCAAGCTGGTTGCCTTCATGGGCTTAATATACCAGCTAGAGTTTCACGCAATGCCTTAAGCAGCTTCACCCAAGTCATTTCTACCAAGGAGAAGAGTGACCGCATATTCTTACTGAGATTCGAACAAACAACTCGGAGTGATGACTCAGGCTCCGTTTAGGAGAAGGATAAAAAAACACAGGGCCACGTCATGATTAATTCCTGATAGCATTGATAACAAGATAATTTGTGGGGTGAGCTTGACATCTGAATTGCGTACAGGACAATTGATTTGCTAATTCAATTAGTGATTCGCTGGGCCCACGTTGGGCGCCAAATATGTAACCTCTCATTTTTGACTGCTCTTTCACACATTGGAGACTCACTGAAAAGAGGCCCAATGAGAATGAGGGCCCATTCAGTTTCATACAAGTCAACAGGGTGGGAATTAGAGTCAGAGAAGTCGACAAAATCACCGTCAGGCGATGTATGTCCCACAGAAACCACTTCGAACGACTGTGCATCTAGTATATGCGCGTTCTAGCTCGCCAGAATGGGGTGGGTTGTCGTTCAGTTCTATGGACATGAGTTAAAAATGCACGAGGGGACCGACAGCTAGAGGAGAAGATCTCCAGCTAGGAAGTCGGCGGGCAGTTAAAGTTGAGGTGCTTGTAGAGGGTTATGGGGGTCGCAGAGGATGAGATCCCATTCTGGGAAGCAGTTCCCTATCTAGTTTACCCCGACACAGTTCCACATCACTCTGATCTACGTACTCATGATGGGGTGAGAATCCTCAGTGGTCTTAATGGTTTTAAGCTCTTATGAGTAAGGTGGGGTAAGATAAAGTTCACTTGGATTAGGATAGTAGTCCTGGGGGAACAACATCAGGAAATCATATGACCCGATTGGGGGGTATATCGTGGTCTTAATGTTCTTTGGTTCTTATGAGTAAGGTTGAGTAAGATTAAATTCACTTAGATTAGAATAGTAGTACTGGGGAGGACAACTCCGGGAAATCATATGATCCGATTGGGGGGTATATGATGGTCTTAATGTTTTTAAGTTCTTTTGAGTAAGGTTGAGTAAGATTAAATTCAATTAGATTAGAATAGTAGTCCGGGGGGGGGGGGGAACAACTCCTGGAAATCATAGGACCCGATTGGGTGTGCATAGTGGTCTTAAAGTTCTAAAGTTCTTATGAGTAGGGTTGAGTAAGAATAGATTCACTTAAATTAGAATATTGGTCTAGGGGGGCAAGCAACTAGAAAATCAAATGACCCGATTGGGCTTATACAGTGGATATTCTTAGGTTATGGTAATTCTTAAAGGCATATGGTGTATGCGGTTATGTGTACTATGTTCGGTTTAATAACCCAAAGGGCGGACGCGTAGCAGGCCTATTTGACCCGATTGGTTACGTGGGTATTCTTAGGTTATTGAAATTCTTAAATGTATAAGGCATATGAGGTTATGATTGCTGGGTGCATTCTACTTTCAAGTTGGATGAAGAAAAGAAAGATTGGTAGAAAGGTTGACGGCCACAATGTGATATTGACATGGCATGCAAACGATTACCTGGCTTGGGGGTTGTCTACCCACCAACATTACAGATTCCTTGCTTCTGACGGTTCAAATCCATCTCACGGTCCTCATGAGCGCCTAGGGTCCATTCCCAATGCTGGGGAGGTTGACAAGTTCCCAATCCGGGGTGTGCGCACGGCCAACGGGACTTATTGCAGAGGTTCCTCAGATCTCCCGGAGATCTCGATCTTTTCCGGGGTTGCTTCTACGTAATAGGGTTTTTGGCGTTGCCTGCACGTTCCTCGGAAGAGATTCTTGGAGGTGTCTTAACGGGGTTCACCTATCCACAGGCCTGATCAACCAGAGTCGGACACATGCACTTAACCTACAAATTATCTGACCGGGCTCTGGAACTTTCAACAAGCGTTTCAGACAAATCTGCGCAGGATTATTTCTTGTTCTTTTTCCGATCGTTGTGATCTGAAAGTTTATCGCCACGAATACACTTTTGGGGAAACAAGAAATTCAACATACTTAGCTTCTTTAGGTGGAGGATTGCGACGGCGATTTTTCCTTTTCTTCTTTTCTTTCCCAGCCGCCAACACTTGCCACGTTCAACCTCCGCACACTCTCTCTACCGGAAGTGAACTTTTTTTTCCCCCCTTTTCTTATTTTCCTCATCGCTGTCACAATTTTAGGTTCAAAATTCCTTTTTATGGGAAAAAATTAATGTCTCACTGTGGGGATATACCCTATCGGGGAAATAAAGATGTGATGCCTGGTTATTCCTACAGATGGCGGTGGAGAAGTTAGATGGGCGATCTGTTCGTTAATATATCGGGGGAACACAACCATTACAACATTTTCTTTGAGAGGTTTCATAGTCAAAATTGTGTGAGAGATACGTAAGTATAAACAAAAATCCAAAAGAAAGAAGTTCAATCTATTGGTGGACATACACTCAACATTTCAGGTGCGACTCTATCCCCAAATGGGCCGATTTTCCCTGCCATTGCAATGCAGAAAAACGAAAAAATAAGCGACCGCTCCGCCATTTCAGTTACAGACGACATCGAGTGTGGTGTGACTACTTCGATTCGACGAAAACTGTAGTACATTAAAGAACATTAAGTTCAGGTTTGTTGATGGTCGTTTGAAAACCCTACATACCACCTTGATCAAAAAGTTCCCGGAATAACAACCGTGTGGCGCTCTTATTGTTCCGATTTGAGTTCTGTTTTTTTTTGTTAAGTTGGTACATCTGTTGTTGTTGATATTCATTCAAAGTCTTAGCGTCATAGCTTGACATTTGCAAAAAAAACAAGAGTACATCTATCTGTGTGTGTTGGCGATTTTTTACAATTCTAGAAATGGATTTAAATTTGCAACAACGAACTTGTATTCAATTTTGCGTAAAAAACGGATTTAATGGTGCGCGAACGTTGAAAATGTTGGAAACTGTTTCGGCAACGATTCTCTAAAGAAAACGGTAATTTACCAGTGGCACGAGCGGTTCAAAAGTGGTCGTGAGTTATAGGAGGCAATGCTCACGGTTTTCATGGATTACAACGGTGTAGTGTATCATGAATTTTTGCCAGAAGGCCAGACAGTAAACAAAGAGTATTATTTGGGCGTTATGAGACGATTGCGTGAAGCAATTCGCCGAAAAAGACCAGAACTGTGGGCAGAAAACTCGTGGATTTTGCACCATGATAACGCACTGTCGCACAGTGCCATCATTATTCGTAATTTTTTGACGAAAGAAGCAAGATATACCATCCAACAGCCACTGAATTCACCTGATTTGACTCTCTGTGACTTGCTTCTATTCAATCCAGTTAAAAAACCACTACTGGGAACGCGTTTCAGCCGCCGAGAGGAAGTAATGGAAAAATCGCAGGGAGCACTGATAAAATATAAAAAATGTTTCGAGGATTGGATCAGGCGCTGGCATAAGTGTGTTCCAGTCGATGGGGATTACTTTGAATGGGACAATATAGATTTAGATGAATAAACTTTTTTTTTTAATTTTCTACACAATAAGTGTAGTAAACTACTATTTCGGTGATTTTTCGTATCTAAATGTATTATAGTTTTCATACATGCAAAACCAAATCGAATTTTTCATGACCTTGATTAGTATAGGGTTTTCATTTTCAAACGACCATCAACAAACTGAAAATTGGGTACGTAGGCAAAACCTACACTATTTCGGTGATTTTTTTGTATCTAAACGTATTACAGTTTTCGGGCATATAAATTCGAATTAGAGATTTTCTAGACCATGGTATAGGATTTTCAAGTGACCATCAACAAACCGGAAATTAGGTGCGTTGGCAAAACCTACACTATTCCGGTGATTTTTGGTATCCAAACGTGCTACAGATTTCGTGCATACAAGGCCGAATCGGAGATTTTCCTGGCCTTCACTCATATTGTATAGGGTTTTTAAACGACCATCAACAAACCGGAACTTACGCACTTTTTCTGAGTGTATTTGATTACGATTTGTAAGCTCATTTACGTACCAACAAAACCTAATCGAAGATAGATAAAACACACTTGAAGTCTACTCTGACAATTTATCTGGCACTGGCAATGGCAACGGCATTATTGCCATTCACAAATTGGCAGTGCAGACGCTCGTCGTATGGTAAAATGATGATGTTCACAGTTTATTTTTTGGTTGCTTTTAATCTGGAAAATTTGAAGGGTGATATTTCTCCGAGCGATTGTCGGGTTTCTTGAGAAAATTAATATAACAAATCTGTATTCAAACCTAAGTGGAAATATTTAATAGTGTGGAGTAGTTACACAATACACAACACACACAGACAATTTCAAAAATACATTTCACTTTACATAAAAACACTTAATACTAAAATATAAACAAAGTATACACAAAAATGTAAATTAAAAAAATTCAATTTAAAAAGTTAGTTGTAGAAAATATTTTTCATGAGTTACATCTTAATTTTCAATAAACGTTCTATTATTGTATTTACTCTAAATAAACTAATATAATTTCAATAAATTATAAATATAAATTTTAATCTAAATTTCTATAATCTATAATTAATATAAAATTTTTAAATAATTATTAATGTAAAGTTATAAAAAAACAATAAACTTTACACTTGGTGACCTCCGACCAGCGGTAACACGCCACCAACATTGGACAAAAAGGAAAATGTAAACACCATTGAATACATCGAACAACAGCAAAAAATTCACGTCTTGGACGACGATCATCGTAAAAAATACGAGGAAGAGTTGAAAGAGAAGAAGGAAAAACATAACAAACTTGCGAAAATTCATCATCCGGAAAATAAAGCTCAATTAGAACAAGTCACAGCCAGAATTTCAACAACAACAAACAATAATAAAGGAATCAATCAAGAGGATCAGGTTTTCTCAATAAATTTTTAACTGAAAATTGTACAAATTAATACATTTTCACAATTAACATATAAACACTTTTCAAATTTAAACAATCAATTTTATAAATTAGATATTTTAAATTAAATAATATATACCGGTCGCATATATTTTCTTTTTGGTGAACTATTTGTGAATTAAGTGAATTGTTTGAAAGTGTTGTGTTCAACGAAAAGTGTTTCAACGAAAACCTACCGTTTTCTCGAATCTCAATTTCTCATTTTCTCATTTTTTTCTCATGCCTATTTTAAATTCTCCAAATATGCCGGTAATAAAATCTCAAACAGCTAATATAAGAAATATTAACGAAACTGAACAAAACGACATGGACATTGAAGAAAACAATGTTAATGTCAATATTTCGAGTAATACAAATCGTAACAACGTTTCGGGATCTCACATAAATAGTGTTTCTGTCGAGGAATTCTCTCAACTCAGAGAACAAATGTCTGCGCTTACTGCCACATGTACACGATTATGTATGTGAGCATATTAATATTTATCGGGATATACCACCAATATCAGATACATCAAATAATGGATATAAACAATCCATCAAATTATCTAAATTCTACTCAGATAAACCAGGTCTGTGGTTTATCCAAGTAGAAGCCCAGTTCAGAAATTCAAGGATATTACCAGACGAAATAAAATTCGATAATGTCATTTCTTCTTTGGACACAAAGTATCTAGATATTGTGGCTAATATAATACGCGATCCACCTTCTATTAATAAATATGAGTCCATTAAAACCGCACTTATTAAAATGTTACAACACTCTGATGAAACTCGATTGAAGCAGTTGTTGTTAAATATTGATTTAGGTGACCAAAAACCATCATCAGCAAAAGGTCTTGTCTCCGAACAAATCGTAGAGACACTTAGGTTATCAAAACTACCCGAAAATATCAGTACGGTAGTCATCGGAACGAGCTTACCATTAAATGGTAAGGCAGAAATAGCTGATAAAATTTCCAACAGAATTAATTTTAATTGTACAACCTCCGCGATTTCCGATCAAAATTTTCCTAACAACAATAACAATGATTTATGTACTCAGATCGCGGTTTTAACTAAGCAAGTCGAGCAACTAAAACAATCTCGCTCTCGTCCTCGCAGCCGTTCCCGCAACAATTTGCAAGTCAGAAATTCCACTAAGAATTCACCTCCTGAATCTGATTAATGTTGGTACCATTTCAATTTTCAAGACAAAGCTCGTAAATGTACCGAACCTTGCAAATTTTTCGCCACATTTAAAACGAACCAAAAAAACTAATTCTGCCAGTTTCTTCCGCGGCAGAAACTGCAGCCATCATTAATAGCCGCAGATTATTTATTACAGATAAGTCATCCAACCTTCGATTTTTAATCGTCACAGGATCTGACTTATCAGTTATACCACATAATTCAAAGGACAAACTACTTACCATTTCCACTTTGAATATTCTATACGCAGCTAATGGTTCGCAGATTGAAACTTATGGACAAAAAACGTTATCAGTTTCCCTAGGTCTGCGTCGTGATTTTCAATTTCTTTTCACGATCGCTGACGTTACTACACCTATAATGGGAGCTGATTTTCTGGAACATTTTAATCTAATAGTCGACCTCAAACGACGCAAATTAATAGATTCAACTACCAACATTAAAACAACCGGTTCAGTTGAATCAATAACTTCTGACGAAGTTAATATTACCACTTTGGCTTCAGATAACTCAATATTTTTCAATAATGATAACGAAAAATTATTGAAGAGATTTCACGATTTAACTTTGCCAACAAACTATAATAATACAAATAATAAACATAACGCAGTCACGATCGGCTGCAAGCCAATCGTATGATACTCTAGATGAAATACTGAACTCCGATTTATATTTTAGTTGGAAATACATATATCAAAAGAATAAGGAGTGCACAATCAATTATTACATGACCTTTTACTTACAGGTAGAAGCTGTACTACTCGATTTTTTGATTTATAGTGAGTTCCTTAAAGTAAGTTAGGACATTTTACAGAATTTTTGTATGGCAACTACATGAAAGACTTATGGGATATTTTTCATATTAATAGTTTCAGCTGCGACTATTATAAAATTAATGTGTATAAAATTTCAAAGTCGTAAATTAAAGCGTTCTAAACTTATCGTGCAATATTGGTGAATATGTTTATTAAGGACTTTTGTATGACAGCTACCCGAAGGAGTCAACGGATGGCGCTAATTAATGAACTTCGTCTTGGTTCTGGTATAAAACTAATTCCTGTAAAATTTTAAATTCCTGCTTTAACTCGTTCTGGAGTTATAGTGGATTCAGTAACAAGCATACATTTTTGAAGGACTTTTCTAGGCTGCTACACGAAGGACTTATTCGATTTGCATCATATTCGGAACTTTTGATTCAAACATTGTAAACCTTAAGTATGCAAAATTTCAAGTTCCTAACTTAAAGCATTCGAGCAATAATTGTGAAAACGTGTTTTAAGGACTCTTGTATGGGAGGTACCCGAAGGAGTGGAAGGATATCGCCCATTAACGAACTTAGCCTTTCTTTTTCCATTTTACAAGTTGTGACAAAATTTTAACTTCCTAGGTCAACGCGTTCTTGAGTTATCGTGCTAACGGACGGACGGACGGACGGACGGACGGACGGACAGCAAACGGAATTGGGGGTTTTGGCCAAAAATAAACACAAAATATTATATAAATTTTTTTCGTTCGAGGCTCGGTTCTATGCGTTACAAACTTTTCGGGCTGGATTAAACTTATAATACTCTATACGTTCATCTAGAGCAGGGGTGTCCAATCTTTTCGCTGTGAGGGCCAGTTTGGGACTTAAATCCATTTGCGGGGGCCAAGTAAATATGTTAATTAAAAATCTTATCAATTAAGTAAAGCTGCATTGAATTTTATTTTTTTTACAGAAAATTACAGATACAACAATAAACATTAATGGGAATGATAGAACTGTGTTTTTTCCTGGAGAGTTTCATCAAAGTTGGGATTAATATCTGAAGCAATGATTGCAAATGATCATCCGATAAATTTGCCCTGTGTTTAGATTTCAGATACTTCATCCTGGAAAAAGTTTGTTCACATATGTACATATGTAGGTAGTACCAAACATAGAAATAAATGTACAAGCAAATTGCTTTAAATTTGGAAACTTTTTTGCGTCCAAGAATTTGTAAAAGTCAATCAAGTTTCCTTCCTATTTATCCTTGATTCGATCATTAGCTTGAAGATCAATTATTTCCATTTGAAACTGACTTGAAACGTCGGCAACATTGCAGTCAAATGGATTCTGAAACAGCCGAACTTCCTTTGAATTTATGTCAAGATCAGACCATTGCTTTGGAAATTGTAGTTTTAAGTCCGCGATGACTTTTACTGCAAATCTGGTGGGAAATTGTTCCTCAGTTTTTGTATTGAATTCTTCACAGTACGTGAAATGTGTAAAATTACTTTCATTTATCTGACTTTCAAGCAATATCAGCGTTGCTCTGAATGCTTTGATTTGCGCGAATAAGTCACAAATTAAGTTGTTTTTACCTTGGAGCTTTAAATTCAAGTTATTCACGTGTGTCACGACAACTGCAAAAAAAGCTAACTTCCAGAGCCACTCATCATCCGATAAAAGCAGTTCAAGGTGATTTTTGATGCTGATGCTCCAGCACATTCACAAGCTTTTCTTATTTGCCCAACCACGTCAATTGTCACACCTTGGAGTCGATTCCAGTCCAAGTTAAATTTGCCAACGTGTTTTGAACTTCATTGAAAATATCTGCTCCAGTTGTAGTGCCGTGCATGAACACTAAATAGTATCTGCTAAAATTTATAATAATAATAATAATAATCAATGGCGCAACAGCCAAAATCGGGCATAGGCCTTAAAGTAATGCTAGAGTTACATCATTACGAGACCAACGGAACATTAGGAGGTGAAGTGGTCAGCTACACTCTCGTGATTATTACCCCGATTTTAACTCAGGTACTCATTTGCAGCTGAGTGAACTGGTAGTCCGGTACCCAATACCATTTTCGAAAATTACTTGTCACCAAGCAGATTCGAACCTGGTACCAGGTGCGCCGAAGGCAAGTGCTCTAACCACTAAGCCACCCAGACTACTTGCTCTGACTACTAAGCCACCCAGACTACTCTAAAATTTATATACTTTATAAATAATCATCAAATCTTACTTTGCAAGTTTCACAATCCGTACCCGGGTCTCAAGGATACTGTTGCAAAAAATTCTCTGTCGCTAACAAGTTTTTTTGATCAAATTATTAAAAACTGATATTTACATCAAATAGTGCCAAAATCGTAGTATGAAAAAATTCGAGGAACTGTAATTAAAGTGTATTTCTTTTATAGTGCATTGTGGTCAATGCTTGAAGCTTTATCAAATAATTTTTTTTGCTAAGAGATTGCGCTATTGCAAACTAGAAATGTTAAGGGGGCCCACTTTACCTTGCTGCCCCACTTTGCCCCACCTTCCCCTATTGAGGAAAAGACTGATTGATCATTTTGAAATGTTTCAGCTTTTCTGGATAAAATTCACCAACAGCTCCCATCATGCATTCTTTAACGATGTTTCCATCCATAGAGGGTTTTACTTTCTTCCCCAACAAATAACCAACTTTCTTGCTAAATAATGTAAATTTTTCGTTTTCTGAGTTTGCCTTCCTAAATAAATTTTGCTGAGAAGACAAACTACGACTAATTTTTTCAAATTTTTCAATACGCTATAACACAATAGAAAAAATCCCGAGATCAACTGCTCTATCTAGTCTCAGTAAATTACATGAATTAGTGGACTCACTCAAAGATATTTTGTGATTTATGCTGCTTTCGCGCATTTACCATTCGAGCAGGCAAGTAAATGGAGTTGACGCCAGTGAAGTCAAGAATATTTGTTGGCATATGGAGTAGTGTTGGGTAGAGAGACAGTCGCTGATCCGATCCCAATAGGGAAAAAATGAGCGCGCCAGAAGGCCTTCATCATGTTACACCATACAATTTTGCTTAGTTGTGTCCGTTTCGTATTTGTGTTGTGGGCTGAGTTTACAAAATAAGTTCTATTTAATTTAATTTCATAGGCTTGAATAAAAAAGAAAAGAAGTGCTCCTTTCTCGTTTTGAAACGCAATAATTTCACTTCCTGTTGGGGAATTTTCTTCCCAAGTTTGTATGAGGTACCTTCGCGTTCATTCTCACAATTTTCAAAAACCTTGGCGGGCCGGTTAAAATCACCTGCCGGGCAGGGTTTGGCATAGCGCATTCACGATCGGCTGCAAGCCAATCGTATGATACTCTAGATGAAATACTGAACTCCGATTTATATTTTAGTTGGAAATATAACAAAAGAATAAGGAGTGCACAATCAATTATTACATGACCTTTTACTTACAGGTAGAAACTGTACTACTCGATGTTTTGATTTATAGTGAGTTCCATAAAGTAAGTTAGGACATTTTACAGAATTTTTATATGGCAACTACATGAAAGACTTATGGGATATTTTTCAAATTAATAGTTCCAGCTGCGACTTTTATGAAATTAATGTGTATAAAATTTCAAAGTCGTAACTAAAAGTGTTCTAAAGTTATCGTTCAATATTGGTGAACGTGTTTATTAAGGACTTTTGTATGACAGCTACCCGAAGGAGTCAACAGATGGCGCTAATTAATGAACTCCGTTTTGGTTTTGGTATAAAACTTATTCCTGTAAAATTTTAAATTCCTGCTTTAATTCGTTCTGGAGTTATAGTGGATTCAGTAACATTCATACATTTTTGAAGGACTTTTCTAGGCTGCTACACTAAGGACTCATTCGATTTGCATCATATTCGGAACTTTCGATTCAAACATTCTAAACCTTAAGTATGCAAAATTTCAAGTTCCTTACTTGAAGCATTCGAGCAATAATTGTGAAAACGTGTTTTAAGGACTCTTGTATGGGAGGTACCCGAAGGAGTGGAAGGATATCGCCCATTAACGAACTTAGCCTTTCTTTTTCCATATTACAAGTTGTGACAAAATTTCAACTTCCTAGGTCAACGCGTTCTTGAGTTATCGTGCTAACGGACGGACGGACGGACGGACGGACAGCAAACGGATTTGGGGGTTTTGGCCAAAAATAAACACAAAATAATATAAAACTTTTTTTCATCCGAGGCTCGGTTCTATGCGTTACAAACTTTTCGGGCCGGATTAAGCTTATAATACTCTATATGTTCATCTAGAGTATAAAAATTGAACAGGTGTTTATCATTATGTTGATACGACAGGTCCTCCAGTTTTCGCAAAAGCCCACCGTTTATTAGTGCTGCGACATCGACATCTATGTTTCTGAAACATCGATGTTTTGCAAAAACATCGGGTACTTTTAACATCGATGTTTTTCCTTCGATGTTTTTCAGACATCGATGTTTTATAAAAACATCAACATCGATGTTTGAGGCACAGAGGTTTTTTTTTTGCTCCTCACACCAATCTCTTAGCAAAAATTGTACCGAGGTTTTATAGCTCATCGAACTTTGTTAGGAAAAGGTAAAAAAGGAGGTAAGACATCGATGGGACCAAATGAAACGAGACTACTCGCTGGAGGGATGGGAACAGGTAGCGGGATACGTTCCTCGAAATTCGGCACTCAGGAAGACTGCCATGAAATACTTGTCTATTATGGCTACTTCAGTACCCTCTGAGAGAGTGTTCTCTGCTACAGCGAACATTGCTTCCAGTCCAGCAGAAGAAGCTCTCTCTCAGGGGAGAAGCTTCAAAAATTACTGTTTTTACAGAAAGTAAACTCAGCATTTTGGAGTTTGTATTATAAGAGTTTAATTCCTTTTTACTTTATTATTTTTTAATAATAAAGTACATATTGTGATCGACTTGAAATTTAAAAAAAAATTGCTACCCTGAAATTTTTTATTTTCACGTTTTAGGACTAGTAGACCCCAAAAAAGCAAAAAAAAAAATAATGGCTGTCAGTACGCAAAATAGTTTGAAGGCACGTAGCTCCAAAACCCGTTTATGTATTATAATGAAATTTTTATGGTGGGTAGATTGGACGAACCTGTACGACTGGTATCTTTTAGGGGGGTGTGGTATGAGGGAGAGGAGAGGGAATGAAAAATTTTGGTTTCTAGATTTCAGCAACCGCTTACGCTAGGAGGCTAAGAAACTTGGAATTTCTGTAGAACTTCGATAGTGGATACATTTGCAAAAAAATTGTTTGATATGGGTGAAGCGAAGTGGGAGTGGGGGGGGGATGCATTCGAAACGCAACAATGCTGAGATTGACACATTCTAAGATCCATATCTCCGAAAGCCTTGATGGCACGAAATTCAAACTTATCAAATATATGTATGTACCTATACTTGGAGAAAAGACTGAAAAGAAATTTTTAAGTGGTGGTAGTGGCGTACGGAGGTGGAGGGTGAAAAACTTTAGACTACGACATCTCAAGAACCAATTGCTTTAGAAAGATGAAATTCGGTTTGAGTATTAAGGTTGACAAATAAAGATTGCTGAAAGTAAGTTTTTTTAAGAAGGTGTAAAGGGGGTGTAAAGTGTATACTCTATAATTTTCCATGAATTCTGCCATATCTCTCAGATCAGATATCGTTTGTTGAATTAGGTTTTTTTCTTCTTCAACCCCTAGACCGCACCCCAGAATATGACCCAATTATGTAATTCATATGTTTTTTCTGGCAGCGGCATAAGCGTTAAAGCGCGACCCTATTCAAATCACTTCCCGAACATTCGTTGGTTGTATACTTTTTCATGAATTTTGCCATATCTCTCAGATATGTAGCTCAGTTCTGTAACTTATGATTGAGAAATTTCTCACCAAAAAGTCAAAATGAGGACGATTTAATGCAGTTTTCTCTCTGTATTCTCACCAAACGAAAAAGCACCGTACTTGACTACGCATTTGGCAATTCTTCATTTCTCATTTGGTGAGAAAACAAAGAGAAAACAAAGAGAAAACTGCATTAATTCGTCCTGATTTTGACTTTTTGTTGAGAGTTTTCTCACTCATAAAGCCCCGTTTTCACGGCGATAGTTTTGTACGATAGGACTTTCGCGAAAGTATAGCACGATAGTATGATAGTGTAACTATCGAGAAGTTTACATGGTGTTAGTTACGACGATAGTAATTATCATGACAGCAACTATCGCAAAAACTATTACCGTGAAAAAGAGGCTTAAATTACAGAACTGAGCTACCCGATCAGATTTTCACTCCCACCGGCTTGTTTAATAATCACCTATTTGAAAGTGTTTTTTTTTCTGCAATCCCTAGACCGCAAATGACCCAATTGTGTAATGCATATTCTAACCGCTTCTTGTTAAGTTTTCAGTCACATAGTAACCGACACCGCAGCTCAGAATTGAACGCGTTCTGAACTTCTGCCGGAAAATTATAAAGTTACGCCCAGATTGTTGTCACATTTTTTTATTTTGCTAACTCCACCCAAATAAAATTTGGAAAGTAGAATTTGTTGTTAGTAGCAGAAATGAAACTATTTTCTTTTCATAATCCTGTTCCTATTTTTAGAAATATAATAATGAAATGAAATATAAAATAATAAAGAAATATGTAGTAAGATTGTTTTTAATTAATAAGATTATTTTGTTTTAACAATCGTGTCTTTTACCTACCGTGATAAAACATCAATGTTTGAGGAACAACGAGGTTCTTTTTTCTCACACCAATCTCTTAGCTAAAAACTTTTTTTTTGCTTCTTCTCTTATGTACATATGTCTCACCTAAAATTCTGAAAAGATCGATGCTAAGAAACATCGATGTTTTTCACCGATGTTTTATCGACATCGATGTCGTTTATTTCAAACATCGATGCTATACAACATCGATGTTTTGAGGTCGATGTCGCAGCACTACCGTTTACCACCTCACAAGTACGAATCCACTAAAGAGGTTCCTCAAACCGATTATATCAAAAATCTCAAATCTATTTTACTGATTTTAAGCCGGTAAACACTTCGAATCATAATTCTTGTAGGAAAAATTTCGTTCAAAAAGATCTTGAAACGTGTTACCATGTTTTTCATCGTAACGATGTGGTTTCCCCACCTTTAACACCACCTTATAGCGGTCCTTACATTGTATTAAAAAGGAAACCCTCAACGTTTGTCATTAAAATTCGAAGAAAAGGTCAGGAAGTTGCGATTGATCGCATTAAGGCAGCTTTCGTTGTACACAGCAATTTCACTTCACATATAGATTCACATAATTTTTTGAATAATAACTTAAACTTAACGTTTTGCAACAGTAACAATTTACTAGTTGAAACTAAACTGAATAATAATAATAAAAAAAATCTGCCAACAATCTGGGCGTAACTTTATTATTTTTCCGGCAGAAGATAGGAACGCGTTCAATTCTGAAATGCGGTTTAGGCTACTATGTGACTGAAAACCTATCAAAAAGAACAAGATCATGGAAGTGAAAATCTGATTGGATCTGAGAGATATGGAATAGTTTATGAAAAAGTACACAATCACTTTACACCCCCTTAGGGGTCAATTTTCAGAAAATCTTGAAAAAACTTTCTTGGTATTCATATGGAGAATACATAGAATAAAATTAAATTCATTATTTGGGACGAGGTAGTAGATATGTCGAAAATCGTGGGAAAATATGCATTCTATTTTCAAAGATTTGCCCCCTTCTGAACGCCAATAGAAATTCGTTTTTTTTATTCAAAATTATTTTTCTAGTTGATTTACATATAGACACCGAGTTTCAACATTGTAGCTTAAGCCGTTCCATATATAGGAAAAACACCCCCACTTGTACCACACTACCCTTAGGGGTCGAATTTCAAAAAACCTTGAAAACACATTCTAGGTATTCATACGAAGAATCCGTAGAAAAAAAATGAATTCAATATTTGGAAAGACCTAGTAGACATGACGAAAATCGTGAAAATATATGCATTTTATATATATTATATTTACAAATAATTTTTTTTGCCCCCCTTTCTAAACGCCAATGAATATTCAAATTTTTTTTTATAACAATTACTTTTCTAGTTGATTTACATATACAAACCGAGTTTCAACTTTCTAGCATGAACCGTTTAATAGTTAGGAAAAACACCCCCAACCCCCGTAGCATACTACCCCTAAAAAAAATTATATTTTTCCAACATTCCGCTACTATAGCTTTATCTAAATACCAAGTTTAAGGCTTATATCATTACAGGTTCTCAAGATATAAGCATCAGAACTTTTTCCTTTTCACCCTCCCCAACCCTCCCCCTCTACACCCTAAACCACAAAACTTTTTTCCCTACTAGGGTTTAATTAGCGCTACTTTTGGTAAAAATTCTAAGCATCTATCTTAAACTGTTCTTGAGGTATGAAATGTGTTTGATTTGAAAAATTCTCATCCCCTCCACTTCTATGCTTCACCTCCCACTTAAAAAATTTAACTTTGATCAATCTTTATTTGTCAACCTTTATACTCAAACCAAATTTTATTTTTCTAGAGCAATTGGTTCATGAGATATCGTAATCTTAAGTTTTTCACCCACCACCCCCATACACAACTTCCCCCACCTAAAATTTTTCTTCATTCTGTTCTCCTAGTATAACTACAAATATTTTTCAAGTTTGAATAGTGTGCCATTAACGGTTTAGGAGATATGGGTTTTATAATGTGTCTATCTCGCCTTTTTTGGGTTTCGGACGCATTACATTTCCCCCCACTCCCACACCCCTTGATCAATATTGACAATTTTTCTGCAAATGGGTCTACTATCAGAGCTCTATAGAAATTCCAAGTTTCAGCTTCCTAACATTAGGGGTTACTGAGATCTGGAAACCAAAATTTTCGGTCGAAAACACTTCCCCCTCCTTCCCCCTCACACCCCCACCCCTCAAAATTTGGTCACTTCAAGGCGCCTACCACGTCTATTCGTTAAAAAAATTTCAATTTAATATCTCAAAGCGTTTGGCAGCTACGAGCCTCCAAACGATCTTGCGTACGGCGGACAGACGGACTGAAAATTTTTATTGCTTTTTTCGCGTCTACTAGTTATGAAACGTGAAAATAAAAATTTTGAGGGTAGCAAATTTTTTTTTTAAAAAATTAATCACAATACTTAATTATTAAAATAATAAAGTAAAACAGTTAATTCCGAACTACAGCCACAAATTAAAATTTTTTCGTGACCTCATCACTGGAGGGAGAGTAATGTGGCGTAGTTACACAATACACAACACACACACACACACAGTTTCAAAAATACATTTCACTTTACATAAAAACACTTCGTACTAAAATATAAACAATGTATACACAAAAATGTAAATTAAAAAAATGAAATTTTAAAAGTCAGCTATAGAAAATATTTTTCATGAGTAACATCTTAATTTTCAGTAAATGTTCTATTATTGTATTTACTCTAAATTAACTAATATAATTTCAATATATTATATATATAAATCTAAATCTAAATATCTATAATCTATAATTAACATAAAATTTTTAAATAATTATATATGTAAAGTTATAAAAAAACAATAAGCTTTACAATAGAAAGAAAGCCGACTCTTTTTTTACATATTTTAAAATGTTTTTTTTTTTTTGGTATCATTTCTTTTTGTTGCCCTCGTAACTACTGCGATTAAAAAAATTAAATATATATTTACTTGGCAGAAGCACATCCTACGAATTGCTCAGCGGGATATGTTAATACAGTCATATTTACCGGTCTAAATATACAAATTTTAATAAAAACTTGCATATATGAAATTTAGAAAATTTCAAAATTATACAAAATTACTTTAACTTTTGGAATTACCCAAATGTGCTGACTTCGTTAATTTCTAACAACCATGATCTCATAATCGATATAACAAACCGGTTCAATGGCTTTAGCGGTACCAACCGTTAGATTGTTCTAGCGCTAACTACTTGATTAAAAGACTTGTCCTACTTGGACGATGGCTCGAATTCAACTAGTTTATTTTACATTTCATACCTAAAACTAAACTTAAAGCTATCGGACAATAAATGATAGTAGCGGGTGGAATTCGAGAGCTCGTAGTGCGACATTGATTTTATGTTGCTACATCACATCATTAGCTGAGGGTTCAGGAGGCGTTTAATAGTGTTTATGAATTATCATTCATTGCTTGAGAAGAAAAAAAATAAAAATAAAAATAATAATAGTATTATTGCATTTGCTTATACTTATTGATTGCGCAAGTTTTTTTGTATTTTGTTATTTGGATTTGTTAATATTCATATTTCGTTATTTGCCTCTTTTTCAAAATGAACTCTTTTAATTGTAGATTCATTGCTTGAGTCTATATTCGACTAATCGTTGGAAAAGACGTTCCAAGTGGCACTTGTGCTCGGTTTCGTTTTTGCTTGCCACAAGTAAATCGTCAACATAAGCGAATGCAAAGTCTAAGTCCCTGATAACCTCGTTGATAAATCTTTGATATGTGGCCCCTGCATTTCTGAGTCCAAACGGCATCCGGGTGAATTCGAATAGTCCGAATGATGTAGCTACCGCAGTTTTGTGGACATCTTCGGGAGCTACTGGGATTTGATGGTAGGCCCTTACGAGGTCAATTTTAGAGAATATGGTGCACCCGTTTAAATACATTGAGAAACTATGTATGTGGGGAATAGGGTATCTGTCCGGTACGGTTATATTTTTAAGACGCCTATAGTCACCACATGGTCGCCAGTCCAAGCTATCTTTCTTTGGTTGCATGTGTAACGGTGAGGAAGTGCATGAATCTGACGGTCTGCATATACCCATTTGAATCATTTGATCGAAGTAGAATTTCGCGGCTTTATGCTTAGTTGGATTAAGTCGCCGAGGCTTCGATGTGGGTAGTACGCCTGATGTGACAATATGGTGCTGTACTTTGTGTTTGATTGGGGTGTTGAAGTTTGGAGTCTCGCATATAGCAGGGAATTTTTTTAATATCTCCCCGTATTCCGTGTTAATTGAGAAATGTCGAGGTGTAGGAGAGTTATTTTCGATACACGGTAATTTGGCAGATAGTTTGGTATGACCGTCGATGAGGATCTTTTTATGTAAGTCAACGACTATGTTGTGTTTGGTTAAGAAGTCTGCACCTAGTATAGCTTTGTTTACGGAAGCTACAATGAAGGGGTGCACGAAATCTCGACGTAAGCCAATATCTAATTTCAGTAGTTTAGTACCAAATGTTTTTATTGAGGTGCCATTAGCAGCGGTCAGAACAAGGTTGATATTTTGATTAGTTTGGGGATATTTGTTGTGTGGTATGATTGAGACTTCGGCCCCGGTATCGACAAGAAAACTAATATTGTTGTCTTACGAAAAGACGGCCAGGGGTTATGTTTTGCCTGCTACTGTCTGCCGTTACAACAGTAGGCGGACTTAGTTTTTTTTACTTTTCTTGATGTCTTTAGTGAAAGTACTTTCGTTAAAGGAGCAAGGGGATTGACACCTTTTTGAGTTGGATCCAAATTTTGTGTGGTACCAGCAAATCTCTTCTCTACTTGTTGATCGGGATTTTTTTTTTGGATCGGGAATTGGATCGGTCACTTGACCTACTATAACGCTGAGAAGTGGTCAATTTTAGTGCGTCGATTGTTGCTCTGAGCTCTCTAATCTCAGAGTGTAAGCTTTGTGCGGTTTCGGCTGAGTCCGATGCTAATTTGACTGCGGAAACAAGGTGTGATCTGGGCAAGGCGTCCCAGATCCTGTCCGCTAATGCAATTAATTCACTTATGTTTTTATCGCTCTGGGGAATTAGAGCGATGGCGATTGAATGGGGCAGTTGTCGCATCCACAATTCTTTTACTAGTCCTTCACTAATTGTTGCACATGGACCTGCTAGTTGTGATAGGTACCTGTAGAACTCGGATGGTTGGCGATCACCTAATTCTTCGTTGCTCAGAATTTTTTCTAACCGTTTTTCATCACTTAGTGAGTGTCTGCTAATTAAGGTTGTTTTGAGATGAGAGTATAGATCTGATTCGGGTGGGTTTTGGAGAATGTCGATTACGCTTTCGATCACTTCCTGTGGAAGGGCTGCAATAATGTGATTGTATTTGCTCATGTCTTTTTTAATTTTCCCTATCGAAAATTGTGCTTCCACTTGTATGAACCACACTGCTGGAGATTTTGACCAGAAGAGTGGTAGTTTGACGGAAAGCTCTGAGACATTTTCCTCTTTTACTGAAGTGGTTGGGTTGTTTTGGGTTGTTGTTTCTGTTTGGTTGGTGTTTGGGGTATTTTGATTTTTTTCGTCAACCATAGCGACCAGCATTTAAACAAAGGAAGAACAAATTGTTAAATGATTGAAATTTTACGTATAGACTAAAACCAACGATTGTATAAAATTTTAGAGTGTTTATGGTTGACTGATAGGCTAAAATTTTATTATTAAGACGTTGTAACGAAATATCAAGTCAACAATTTAGGTGAGTAAGGTTTGATGTTATTTAAATTTGTTTCACAATTTGGAACTATAATGGAAACCTGCGGTCAGCCTTTTCTTAAAGAAAAGGAAATACTGCCAGACAAAAAAATTTTACGCAATTTCAATAAGGAAAAAAAAAATGTAACACAGCAATATTTAAAAAAAAAAATATGTAATAATCCTGTGATTGTTTAAACAGTTTCGCGGTATTATAGTTGAAGAACTTATTTATGAGAGTGTACTTGGTCACGTTGAATTCCACCTTCACTTTTACATGCGGTATTACCGTTTTTTTTCGGATAACAGTTTAAAATTTCGTTTAGCGGTCACTTTTATTTGATCATTATGAATTTATGTATTTATTTACTGGAAATTTTATATAAGATATTGTGATTGTTACTTATGAATGTTTGATTGACATATGGAGTAAAATTGTGTGTTAAGAACGTATGTACTATATGTATGTAATTAAAAGAAAAAAAAAAATGTTTTTTTTTATACTTGATGGTCCTTGGCGTGTTTGATGCTGTGTAACTTCTTTTGATTGGTGCTGTGATTGATTCGTTCGATGAGTTGTCGATTCTTCTTTAATCCAATGTAGGAGCGATGTTGATGAAATTGGCGGCGATTAATTTAGAAGCCTTATAGGACAGGCGTTTTATGGTGAAATCGAGCGAATGTTACTTGTAGGTGAAGTAGCCGCTGTTCGAATGTTGATGACTTTGATATCACTTTTCTTAAGATATCTCCCGTCGTTGAAATTCCGTGAATATCCCTGTGTCTGTTGCAGGTTTTAAGCTTAACTTTAATTAAATGGAAAAATTGCTAGCAAGCTATAATGCTTTTATGCGTCGAGGGTCACCAGTTTAGCGGTACCAACCGTTAGGTTGTTCTAGCGCTAACTACTTGATTAAAAGACTTGTCCTACTTGGACGATGGCTCGAATTCAACTAGTTTATTTTACATTTCATACCTAAAACTAAACTTAAAGCTAACGGACAATAAATGATAGTAGCGGGTGGAATTCGAGAGCTCATAGTGCGACATTGATTTTATGTTGCTACAATGGCCACTTTGGACTGAAGGAATAAGTCATTGTGACTGTAATTGTTTCATTGTCTGCATCGAAAAGAAACCGCTTTGAAATGAATTAACTAAAACCAATTAATTTACATATAAAATTACATTTGTCCTTGGCAATCGAACAATGTCTTAGATACCCTCGTGTCATATGTTCTAAATCAATATCCCAGTACTGAATTTGAGGAAAAACCAACAACAGGAATTATTTTCAAAACACTATTCCACAAATACCAAGAGTAACATATTTGCAATCTAACGAACAGCAAACTTATTTCGAATTCCGTTGTGGTCATTTATCAGCATCGTTTTTCTTCGATTATTCATTCCCAGGATTTAGCTTTCGAGGAAATAGTTTTTCAAAACCAAATTACATCAAATGCTGCATAGAGAAACAAACATTTCAACTTACAAAGTAACAAATCAAATGTAGACCACCATCCTCGCACGTATTATTTAAGCAAAGATCGCTTAATTCTTTCCGAGTTAAAACAAATTGATATCCTTCGAGATTTCGAATAACACAATAATATTGCTACTCTAAAAATTGTGGACATTTTACTTTATTATTTTAATAATTAAGTATTGTGATTGATTTTTTAAAAAAAAAAATTTGCTACCCTCAAAATTTTTATTTTCACGTTTCATAACTAGTATACGCGAAAAAAGCAATAAAAATTTTCAGTCCGTCTGTCCGCCGTACGCCGTACGCCGTACGCCGTACGCCGTACGCCGTACGCCGTACGCAAGATCGTTTGGAGGCTCGTAGCTGCCAAACGCTTTGAGATATTAAATTGAAATTTTTTTAACAAATAGACGGGGTAGGCGCCTTGAAGTGACCAAATTTTTAGGGGTGGGGGTGTGAGGGGGAAGGAGGGGGAAGTGTTTTAGACCGAAAATTTTGGTTTCCAGATCTCAGTAACCCCTTATGTTAGGAAGCTGAAACTTGGAATTTCTATAGAGCTCTGATAGTAGACCCATTTGCAGAAAAATTGTTAATATTGATCAAGGGGTGTGGGAGTGGGGGGAAATGTAGTGCGTCCGAAACCCAAAAAAGGTGAGATAGACACATTCTAAAATCCATATCTCCTTAACCGTTAATGGCACACTATTCAAACTTAAAACATATTTGTAGTTATACTAGGAGAAACGAATGAAGAAAAATTTTGGGTGGGGGAAGTTGTGTATAGGGGTGGGGGGTGAAAAACTTAAGATTACGATATCTCATGAACCAATTGCTCTAGAAAAATAAAATTTGGTTTGGGTGTAAAGGTTGACAAAAAAAGATTGATCAAAGTAAAATTTTTTAGGTGGGAGGTGGAGCATAGAAGTGGAGGGGATGAGAATTTTTCAAATCAAACACATTTCATATCTCAAGAACAGTTTAAGATAGATGCTTAGAATTTTTACCAGAAGTAGCGCTAATTAAACCCTAGTAGGGAAAAAAGTTTTGGGGTTGTGGGTGAAGAGGGGGAGGGTGGGGGAGGGTGAAAAGGAAAAAGTTCCGATGCTTATATCTTGAGAACCTGTAATGATATAAGCCTTAAACTTGGTATTTAGATAGAGCTATTGTAGCGGAATGTTGGAAAAATAAATTTTTTTTTAGGGGTAGTATGCTACGGGGGTTGGGGGTGTTTTTCCTAACTATTAAACGGTTCATGCTAGAAAGTTGAAACTCGGTGTGTATATGTAAATCAACTAGAAAAGTAATTCTGATAAAAAAAAATTTGAATATTCAATGGCGTTCAGAAAGCAGGGCAAAAAAAATTATTTGTAAATATAATAAATGTAAAATGCATATATTTTCACGATTTTCGTCATATCTACTAGGTCTTTCCAAATATTGAATTCATTTTTATTCTACGGATTCTTCGTATGAATACCTAGAATGTGTTTTCAAGGTTTTTTGAAATTCGACCCCTAAGGGTAGTGTGGTACAAGTGGGGGTGTTTCTCCTATATATGGAACGGCTTAAGGTACAATGTTGAAACTCGGTGTGTATATGTAAATCAACTAGAAAAGTAATTGTGATAAAAAAAAATTTGAGTATTCATTGGCGTTTAGAGAGGGGGGCAAAAAAAATTATTTGTAAATATAATAGATATAAAATTCATATATTTTCACGATTTTCGTCATATCTACTAGGTCTTTCCAAATATTGAATTCATTTTTATTCTACGGATTCTTCGTATGAATACCTAGAATGTGATTTCACGGTTTTTTGAAATTCGACCCCTAAGGGTAGTGTGGTACAAGTGAAGGTGTTTTTCCTATATATGGAACGGCTTAAGCTACAATGTTGAAACTCGGTGTGTATATGTAAATCAACTAGAAAGGTAATTGTGATAAAAAAAATTTGAATATTCATTGGCGTTAAGAAGGGGGGGGGGGGCAAAAAAAAATATTTGTAAATATAATAAATATAAAATGCAAATATTTTCACGATTTTCGTCATATCTACTAGGTCTTTCCAAATATTGAATTCATTTTTATTCTACTGATTCTTCGTATGAATACCTAGAAAGTGTTTTCAAGGTTTTTTGAAATTCGACCCCTAAGGGTAGTGTGGTACAAGTGGGAGTATTTTTTCTATATATGGAACGGCTTAAGCTACAATGTTGAAACTCGGTGTGTATATGTAAATCAACTAGAAAAGTAATAGTGATAAAAAAAAATTTGAATATTCATTGGCGTTCAGAAGGGGGGGGGGGCAAAAAAAAATATTTGGAAATATAATAAATATAAAATGCATATATTTTCACGATTTTCGTCATATCTACTAGGTCTTTCCAAATATTGAATTCATTTTTATTCTACGGATTCTTCGTATGAATACCTAGAATGCGTTTTCAAGGTTTTTTGAAATTCGACCCCTAAGGGTAGTGTGGTACAAGTGGTAGGTGTTTTTCCTATATATAGAACGGCTTAATACAATGTTGAAACTCGGTGTGTATATCTAAATCAACAAAAAAAATAATTTTGAATAAAAAAAACGAATATCTATTGGCGTTCAGAAGGGTGCAAAAAAAATTATCTGTGAAAATAGAATGCATATTTTCCCACGATTTTCGACATATCTACTACCTCGTCCCAAATAATGAATTTAATTTTATTCTATGTATTCTCCATATGAATACCAAGACAGTGTTTTCAAGATTTTCTGAAATTTGACCAATAAGGGGGTGTAAAGTGATTGTGTACTTTTTCATTAACTATTCCATATCTCTCAGATCCAATCAGATTTTCACTTCCATGATCTTGTTCTTTTTGATAGGTTTTCAGTCACATAGTAGCCTACACCGCATTTCAGAATTGAACGCGTTCCTTACTTCTGCCGGAAAAATAATAAAGTTACGCCCAGATTGTTGGCAGATTTTTTAAATATTTTATGAATAGCTTTTCAATTGACTTTTGAAAATTGACGTTGACGTACATATGTTCTGTCTAAGTCTGGACTACTGTGATTGTGAGGTAAGTTTAGAGCTTAATAGTCGTCATCATTCAGTTCGTATACTCGTTCAGTGCACAAGTGCAATAATACAGTGAACCGCGAACGTCAGTAAATTTTTACTAAAAACAATAAATTAAGATATCGTAAATACCAATAGTCCGAAGTGGAAACAGTGAATACCTGAAAAAAAAACGAATTCGAGAAGATTCCCCGAGAGAAATTCTCCTGGGGGATAAAATCAAACTCCCCCGAAATGACGGCAGTGACACGCCAAATTACACAAACCAATTTCAACCTCTTGATGGTTTGGAGAACAATGGAACACCCGCCGATGAACAGCAATCACCATCCAGCCAGCCGAAAGAATTAAAAATTCCATCAATTGCTTTCACCGAACTGCAACGCGAAACGATATACACGATCATGACCGCTCTCGAAATCAAGGAAGACCACTACAAAATCAAGAATATGTCGATAGGAAGAAGGATACTCTTGGATAAAATTGAAGACTTCGAAAAGCTGAAGCAGCATCTTATCATTAAGAATGTAAAATTTTTCACACATCGCCGGGCGGATATGCGACCAACAAAAATTCTTCTTTCTGGCCTTCACGATATGCCATACAACGAACTCTCTAAATACCTTAAAAAGCACCACCAACTCGATTGTATTGACATTAAAAAGATCAATAACGATAGTCGCGCTAAACGGAACGGATCAACAACCTTCTTAATATTTTTCAATCGCGACACCAATCTGAGCACAGTACGGTTAATTACAACTGTAATCCATACTATCGTTCGATGGGACTATATATCCAGAAGTCGAGGTAACATAACCCAATGCCGAAATTGTCAAATGTTTGGACATGGATCCAGTCATTGCCACTTGCCGCCTAAGTGCATGATCTGTAGTGACTCACACCATCATAGCAAATGCTCCCTTAAGGGGTCTGGCCACCTTGGCTGCTTGGAAAATGGGCTTTTTTTCTAAATTTATAAACTCTGAAGTTTAAATGATTTTTATTTAATTTTTTTGACTCAATTTAGACTATACTTTAATGAATCTCAGACATTTTTCTTATTCGAAAATATTAAAAAATAGCGGCGCTGTATATATTTCCCATGAGGCCCTCCGCACGAGGGAGGGGAATGTGCCGTCATCGTTTTCTCTATTAATATGCATCAGAAAAGAAAAAAGAAAAAACGGGCTTGTTCGTAGGTAATGTAGCTAAAATGTAGCGTAGCGATTTTTTTTTCGATTTTTTTTGAAATTTTGGTGAGCCGAAGAAAAAAAAATTGCATTTTACTTTATTACTTTAATAATTAAGTATTGTGATTGATTTTTAAAAAAAAAAAATTTGCTACCCTCAAAATTTTTATTTTCACGTTTCATAACTAGTAGACGCGAAAAAAGCAATAAAAATTTTCAGTCCGTCTGTCCGCCGTACGGCGTCCGCCGTACGCAAGATCGTTTGGAGGCTCGTAGCTGCCAAACGCTTTGAGATATTAAATTGAAATTTTTTTAACGAATAGACGGGTTAGGCGCCTTGAAGTGACCAAATTTTTAGGGGTGGGGGTGTGAGGGGGAAGGAGGGGGAAGTGTTTTAGACCGAAAATTTTGGTTTCCAGATCTCAGTAACCCCTAATGTTAGGAAGCTGAAACTTGGAATTTCTATAGAGCTCTGATAGTAGACCCATTTGCAGAAAAATTGTCAATATTGATAAAGGGGTGTGGGAGTGGGGGGAAATGTAATGCTTTCGAAACCCAAAAAAGGCGAGATAGACACATTCTAAAATCCATAACTCCTAAACCGTTAATGGCACACTATTCAAACTTAACAAATATTTGTAGTTATACTAGGAGAACAGGATGAAGAAAAATTTTGGGTGGGGAAGTTGTGTATGGGGGTGGGGGGTGAAAAACTTAAGATTACGATATCTCATGAACCAATTGCTCTAGAAAAATAAAATTTGGTTTGGGTATAAAGGTTGACAAAAAAAGATTGACCAAAGTAAAATTTTTTAAGTGGGAGGTGGAGCATAGAAGTGGAGGGGATGAGAATTTTTCAAATCAAACACATTTCATATCTCAAGAACAGTTTAAGATAGATGCTTAGAATTTTTACCAGAAGTAGCGCTAATTAAACCCTAGTAGGGAAAAAAGTTTTGTGGTTGTGGGTGAAGAGGGGGAGGGTGAAAAGGAAAAAGTTCCGATGCTTATATCTTGAGAACCTGTAATGATATAAGCCTTAAACTTGGTATTTAGATAGAGCTATAGTAGCGGAATGTTGGAAAAATAAAATTTTTTTTAGGGGTAGTATGCTACGGGGGTAGGGGGTGTTTTTCCTAACTATTAAACGGTTCATGCTAGAAAGTTGAAACTCGGTGTGTATATGTAAATCAACTAGAAAAGTAATTGTGATGAAAAAAAATTTGAATATTCATTGGCGTTTAAAAAGGGGGGCAAAAAAAATTATTTGTATAAATAATAAATATAAAATGCAAATATTTTCACGATTTTCGTCATATCTACTAGGTCTTTCCAAATTTTGAATACATTTTTTTTCTACGGATTCTTCGTAAGAATACCTAGAATGTGTTTTCAAGGTTTTTTGAAATTCGACCCCTAAGGGTAGTGTGGTACAAGTGGGGGTGTTTTTCCTATATATGGAACGGCTTAAGCTACAATGTTGAAACTCGGTATGTATATGTAAATCAACTAGAAAAGTAATTGAGATAAAAAAAAATTTGAATATTCATTGGCGTTCAGAAGGGGGGGGGGGGCAAAAAAAAATATTTGTATATATAATATATATAAAATGCATATATTTTCACGATTTTCGTTATATTTATTCTACATATTCTTTTAGTTTTAGACGAAAAATTTTGGTTTCTTGATCTCAGCAACCGCTTATGTTAGGAGACGGAAACTTGGAATTTCTATAAAGCTTTGATAGTGGACCCATTTGCAAAAATTTGATGATATGGGTGAAGGGGTGGGGGTGTGGAGGGGGAAGCCATGCGTCCGAAACGCAAAAAAGTCGAGATCGACACATTCTAAAATCTAAATCTCCTAAACCGTTAATAGCAAGCAATTAAAATTTAACAAACATCTGTAGTTATACTAGAAGAGTAGATTAAAACGAAATTTTGGGGTGGGGGTAGTGGCGTACGGGGGTGGGGGTCAAAACAATACGATATCTCCCAAACCAATGACACCAGAAAAACAAAATTCGGTTTGGATATAAAGCTTGATAAATAAAGATTGCTCAAAGTAAAATCTTTGAAGGGGGCAGGGGAGTACGTAAGTGGAGGGGATAAGAATTTTTCAATAATAACACGTTTCATATCTCAATAACAGTGTAAGATGGATGCTTCAAATTTTTACCAGAAGTAGGCCTAATAAAACCCTAGCAGGGAAAAAACGTTTGGGGTGTGGGTGTAGAGGGTGAGGGTGGGGAAGAGTGATAAAGAAAAAGTTCCGATGCTTATATCTTAAGAATCTCTAATGATAGGAAGTTAAAACTTGATATTTAGATAGAACTATAGTAGAAGCATGGTGGAAAAATAAACTTTTTTTAGGGATAGTATGGTACGGGGGTGGGGGGTGTTTTTCCTAACTTTAGAGCAGCTTATGCTAGAAAGTTGAAACTCGGTACGTATATGTAAATTAACTAGAAAAGTAATTCTGATAAAAAAAATTTAAATTTTCATTGACGTTTAGAAGGGGGGGGCAAAAAAAAAGATCAGTTAATATAAAATGCGTATATTTTCACGATTTTCGTCATATCTACTAGGTCTTTCCAAATATAGACTTCATTTTTATTCTACGAATTCTTCATATGAACACCTAGAAAGTGGTTTCAAGATTTTTTGAAATTCGACCCCTAAGAGGGTGGTCTCTCAGGTCTGATCAGAGATCGAATATCTTTTCACTTACACGGGCTTGTTTAGTAATCACTTATTTTTAAGTTTTGTCTTTTTCAACCTATAGACCGCATCCCGGAATATGACCCAATTATATAATTCATATTTTACACTCTATTCTAACCACTTCCCGAACTTTTTGTTAGGTTTTCAGTCACATGATAGCATACACCGCATCCCCGAATTGAACGCGTTCCGAACTTCTGCCGGAAAAATAATAAAGTTGCGCCCAGACTGTTGGCAGATTTTTTTGATATGTTTTGAAAAACAGTATAGCCCATAAAATATAAAAAAATTAAGAAAAAAGTATTGTGAGGTAGGTATTTAAGGATAAATGACAAAATCGTTATCATTGAAAAAAAAATGTCAAGGATAGTTTTGCGACAACCTCATCCTTTAAAATAAGCCCTATTTTATTATTCCAGGATAGAAATTACCAGAGATATGAATTTTCAAAGAGGACACGGATACCATTTTCGCAAAAACTAACAAAAACATAACGCAGTCACGATCGGCTGCAAGCCAATCGTATGATACTCTAGATGAAATACTGAACTCCGATTTATATTTTAGTTGGAAATATATCAAAAGAATGAGGAGTGCACAAGCAATTATTACATGACCTTTTACTTACAGGTAGTAACTTTTGTGTAGTGGTCGATTTTTTGATTTATAGTGAGTTCCATAAAGTAAGTTAGGACATTTTACAGAATTTTTGTATGGCAACTACATGAAGGACTTATGGGATATTTTCCATATTAATAGTTTCAGCTGCGACTATTATAAAATTAATGTTTGTAAAATTTCAAAGTCGTAAATGAAAGCTTTCTAAACTTATCGTGCAATATTGGTGAATATGTTTATTAAGGACTTTTGTATGACAGCTACCCGAAGGAGTCAACCGATGGCGCTAATAATTGAACTCCGTCTTGGTTTTGGTATAAAACTAATTCCAGTAAAATTTTAAATTCCTGCTCTAACTCGTTCTGGAGTTATAGTGAATTCAGTAAAAAGCATACGTTTTTGAAGGACTTTTCTAGGCTGCTACACGAAGGACTCATTCGATTTGCATCATATTCGGAACATTCAATTCAAACATTTTAAACCATCCGTATGCAAAATTTCAAGTTCCTAACTTGAAGCATTCGAGCAATAACTGGGAAAACGTGTTTCAAGGACTCTTGTATGGGAGGTACCCGAAGGAGTGGAAGGATATCGCCCATTAACGAACTTAGCCTTACTTTTTCCATTTTACAAGCTGTGACAAAATTTCAACTTCCTAGGTCAACGCGTTCTTGAGTTATCGTGCTAACGGACGGACGGACGGACGGACGGACGGACGGACAGCAAACGGATTTGGGGGTTTTGGCCAAAAATAAACACAAAATAATATATAACTTTTTTTCGTCCGAGGCTCGGTTCTATGCGTTACAAACTTTTCGGGCTGGATTAAACTTATAATACTCTATATGTTCATCTAGAGTATAAAAATTAGATAGAAACAAAAAATTGAGTTTCAATTCTTTTTTTCATTAGTTCTTAAAGTACAAAAACGTTACAAAAAAGTAACGAAAAATCTTGTAAAACACACGCTTGGTCGTTCGATTTGGAAATAAACTGCAGTCTGCAGTCTGTTGTGGTGCCTGTCTGATTCTTCTTCAGTACGCGGCCGTGGTCAATTCCGGAAAAGGGCTAATTATCTAAGTCTATAGCTTGATTTGATATTCATTTAAGTGTCATTACTGA
The DNA here is from genome assembly GCA_949128065.1 of Beris chalybata. Taxonomy (NCBI): domain Eukaryota; kingdom Metazoa; phylum Arthropoda; class Insecta; order Diptera; family Stratiomyidae; genus Beris; species Beris chalybata. Next base: position 55,439,433 of record OX421895.1, read on the forward strand.
GAACTAAAGTCGAGGCATGAAAGATGTGTACAATACTTGTACAGTGAATGAATGGTAAAAGTAGATGCAACATAGTTTGGTATATAAAGTATGATTTTTCTCAACAAGCGATGGTCAAATCCAGGGTGGGGGCAAGTGCCCCTTCTTGCCCTCCCTGTGAATTCAGGGGGGGGCAAGTGCCCCCTCTTGCCCCCCCCCCTGTGGGCGCCCATGGTGAGAAGGAAACAGTTCCGATGCTTATATCTTAAGAACTTGTAATGATATAAACCTTAAACTTCGTATTTGGATAGAACTATATTAGTGGCATAGTGAAAAAATAATTTTTTTTTAGGGGTAGCATGGTGCGAGGGTGCGGAGGGTTTTTCCTAACCTTTGAACGGCTTATGCTAAAAAGTTGAAACTCGATACGTATATGTAAATGAACTAGAAAAGTAATTCCGATACGAAAAAATTTCAATATTCATTGGGATTCAGAAGGGGGGGGGGGCAGAAAAAAATTTCAGTAAATATAAAATGCAAATATTTTCACGATTTTCGTCATATGTACTAGGTCTTTCGAAATATTGAATTCATTTTTATTATACGGATTCTTCATATGAATACCTAGAACGTGTTTTCAAGATTTTTTGAAATTCGACCCCTAAGGGGGTGTAAAGTGGTTGTATACTTTTTCATAAATTCCACCATATCTTTCAGGTCTGATCAGATATCGAATATCTTTTCACTTCCACGGGCTTGTTGAATAATCACCTATTTTTAAGTTTTTTTCTTTTCCAGCCTCTAGACCGCATCCCGGAATATGACCCAATTATATAATTCATATATTACACTCTATTCTAACCGTTTCCCGAACTTTTTGTTAGGTTTTCAGTCAAATAATAACATACACCGCATCTCCGAATTAAACACGTTCCGAACTTCTGCCGGAAAAATAGTAAAGTTGCGCCCAGACTGTTGGCAGATTTTTTTCCTAAGAAAAACGTCGAAAAACGTCAATAAAAAAAAAACTAAAGTAGCAATCTTAAAATTCCTACGCTACATTCTAGCTACACTACCCACGAACAAGCCCATTTTTTCTTTTTTCTTTTCTGATGCATATGAACAGAGTAATCGATGACGACACATACCCCTCTTTCGTGCGGAGGGCCTCCGGGGAAATATATACAGCGCCGCCATTTTTTAATATTTTCGAATAAAAAAAATATCAGAGATTCCTTAAAGTATAGTCTAAATTTTGTAAAAAAAATTAAATAAAAATCATTTAAACTTCAGAGCTTATGAATTTAGAAAAAAAAAACCATTTTCCAAGCAGCCAAGGTGGCCAGACCCCTTAAGGAAAATGAGACGGACTTGATAAAGTGTGCAAATTGTAGCCAAACTCGTCTTGCAAATGATAAAATTTGTAATAAATGGCCTGAGTATGTTAGCATTAATAGTCCAAGAGCTCGCTACAAAAAATCGCAACACTTTTGAGAAAGCTAATATTTTAATATTTGGTTCCATTTAGGGTGTATGTGAATATACTAGAGTCAGCAGGTTTGACGTTGGGACACCTGGCTTTGGTGACCTGTCAAAGATGTCAAAAAAATCGAAAAATTTAACAGTTTTGAGAAAGCTGAAAATTTGCCAACACGTAGTTTTTACAATGAAAAACTGAAAAACAATGGTCAGACACCCCAACAATGGGACCTACCCAGTCAGCTCCGCAAAGGTGTTAAACCGAGTATACGTGCGATTTGTCACTATGCGCGCAATAACCATGCAAGAGTTTTGAGAAAGCTGAAAATTTGCCAAAACTTAGTTTTTACAATAAAAAACTGAAAAACAATGGTCAGACACCCCAACAGTGGGACCCACCCAGTCAGCCCTCCCCGCAAAGGTGTTAAATTGGGTACGTTCTGTTACTATGCGCGCAATAATCATGCAAGAGCTTTAAGAAAGCTAAAAATTTACCAAGACGTAGTTTTTACAATGAACAACTGAAAAACAATAGTCACACCCCTATAGTAGGACCCACCCAGTCAGCACCCCCGCAAAGGTGTCGGAAAGAACGATTACGCGTGAACAACAATTTGCATGGATGGGTATAAAATACTCGTATGTAGGTATTTATTTTATTGGTATTACGTGCATGTAACCGATATTTTCATATATATTTAATCGATTTGTACCAAATTTCAGCTTTCTTAAGACTCTTACGCGCACTCCCCTTTACGGGGTGCTGACTATCTGGGTCATATTGTTGGGGTGTCTGACAATTGTTGTTTTGTTTGTCATTGTACAAACTACCCCGTGGTGAATTTTCAGCTTTCTTAGAACTCTTTCATGACACTAGTTTTAATTGTTGCGCGCATAGTAACGTACTCGATTTAACACCTTTGCGGGGGGGGGGGGCTGACTGGGTGGGTCCCACTGTTGGCGTGTCTGACCATTGTTTTTCAGTTTAACATTGTAAAAACTAAGTTTTGACAAATTTTCAGCTTCCTCAAAACTCTTGCATGGTTATTGCGCGCATAGTAAGAGAAATCGCACGTACTCGTTTTAACACCTTTGCGGGGGGGCTGACTGGGTGGGTCCTACTGTTGGGGTGTCTGACCATTGTTTTTCTATTTTTCATTGTAAAAACTAAGTTTTGGAAAATTTTCAGTTTTCTCAAAACTCTTGCATGGTTATTGCGCGCATAGTAAGAGAAATCGCACTTATACTCGATTTAACACCTTTGCGGAGCTGACTGGGTGGGTCCCACTGTTGGGGTGTCTGACCATTGTTTTTCAGTTTTTCATAGGAAAAACTACGTCTTGGAAAATTTTCAGCTTTCTCAAAACTGTTAAGTTTTTCGATTTTTTGACAACTTTGACAGGTCACTAAAGCCAGGTGTCCCGACGTCAGACCTGCTGACTCTAGTATATTCATATACACCCTAAAAGTAACCAAATACTAAAATATTAGCTTTCTCAAAACTGTTGCGATTTCTTGTCGCGAGCTCTCCGACTATATGGAGAAAACGAGAGTCCATCAACACTCACAAAGAACGTCGTTTTGGCTTTAATACGGATCAAGCTTCCGATAAAAACTTTCCCGTCCTAGGAAAAACTGGTTCTACAAATGTAAGCAATCAGCCACAACAACAACAACAACCATGGCTTACAAGTGCTGCCAGGAATGCACCTACATCAATGCATACTTCCAACACTATCAATGATTTGTTCACTCCCGAAGAATTAGTTAAATTCTCTTCCGAACTTATCAGCAAACTTTCGACTTTGTAGAAATAAACAAGACCAATTTAATGTTATAGTAAACTATTAGCCACTAAATTTCTCAATATAGGGGAAGGTGCTGTACCTCGGTCTAAATTTTACATTAACCCTTAAATCTATTAAACCAATAGCAAATGTAAATTAGGAAATAGTACATATGAAAGCTTATTTGTTTAACCACAAAACTAATTATAGCTGGAACTGCTGTGACTAAATTTGGTGGATCCTGAAACAGTTTTTGGAGTGAACCTCAAACGGACCAAGGTACAACTATAGGTTGTACCTCGGTCCGCTGCTATTTGTACCTTGGACCTTATAAAAAATAATTCAATTTTAAAGTCGAAATCCTGAGCAATATTATAACATTCTTTTATTTAATATAATTTATGTTTTTCTTTAAAAAAAAAATCGAGTAAAGTTATAAATTAAAAAAAAAACAAGAAAAATTCATAATAAGAATAAGCAACTTTAGAAAATGGTTTGTCCAGCTGAAATAAACAGTAGTGTAAAAGAGGACTTGCTGCTGTCTGCTTCAAAATCCCCTTACTACCTCTGAGGATGTAATTTCAGCAAGAAAGTCCCTTTTGGCCTCAATTTTTTTTTAATGTATGTAGCTTACATAGTCCAAGGTACAACCAAAGAAACGGTCCAAGGTGCATCCCATCTACAAACATATTTTTTGTAATTATTTTTGTAATTATATTGTTTTTTGGTCCAAGGTACAGCACCTTCCCCTACCATATAAATTGGACAGCATAAAGACTATTCTCTGGAATGCCCAGAGTATCCGTAACAAAACATAGAAACTTTTGATTTTCTCATATCACACAAAATTGATTTGTTCCTCATTACTGAAACTTGGTTAAGTGCTAAGGATAAATTGTATCGTTCAAAGTTTAATATCTATAGAACCGATAGATGAGACAGAATTGGCGGCGGAGTTGCCATTTGTGTTAATAAATCTATTAATCTCATACAAATGCCTGTAATAAATACAAAAATAATACAGACCGTATCAATTAAAATTACAGAAACTAACACTGATATTATTGTCGCCTATTTCCCTGGTACGAAACTGAACTCAGATAATACTTTAATCAAAACGTAAGTTAGTACTTTGCGGTGACTTAAACGCGCGACATAGGTTATGGAACTATCGAAAGCTAACAAAGCAGGTAAAATTGTTTTTGAATTAATGTGCAAGAGGCCTTTTTTTATTCATACTCTATCAGAACCAACATTCCATGCACCCGATGGAAGAGATTCCACTCTCGATTTGGTATTTAGTAATGGAGGTACACATATTTCACATCCCATCACTCTAAGCGCTTTGTCCTCTCCTCACCTGCCTGTTCTCTTCCATATAGAGCACGAAACTAGTCCTCTAGAAGAACACCATTCCGAAGTACACTGCTACAATCAGACAAACTGGTCCCGAGTTAAAAAATTTTTAAACAAATTAACTTCATTAACTCACTAGACTTAACAAACTTCACTAATCACAACCAAATTGATAGTATGTTGGAAAGTTTCTCTAACGATATGTATATGGCTAGCTGTGGAGCACTGCACACCAAAAAAAGCTAGAAAAGGTTTCGCACAATCTGAAATAGACAGTGATACCAAAAATATCATTCGAGAGCGAAACACTCTACGCAGACAATGGCAAAGGTACAGAGAGCCAAATACTAAACCTCGCATAATTTTTTTTACAAAAACCATCCAAGAAAGACTAATTGCGAATCGCAACTCTAAATGGAAATCTATGCTAGCTAATCTGGATAAGGGCTCTCAGACTGTATGGAAATTAAGCAAATGGTGTAATCGAAGACAAGCCAGTCGTATCCCCGCTTTGATCACCGAAAGCAACAAGAAGGTGTTTAGTGATGTGGACAAAGCCAATCTGATTGCATATAACTTTCACTCCGCGCATCGGATCTCCGAACACATGGCCCACAATTTTGTTAATGACACATCTGTCACTAATATCATTCGATCTATCCCGCTTATCGTCGACCTGTCTCACAGTGCACTATGTAAACCGCGTGAAATTCTTAATATTCTAAAAAGACTAAAGAACAACAAGGCACCCGGAAAGGATAAACTTCCAAATATCCTTATTAAAAAACTACCGAGAACTTGTATTATCATCTTAAACTTTATCTTCAATGCCTGCCTCAAAATGAGCTATTTCCCTTCATCCTGGAAGCATGCAGTTGTTGTACCAATTGGAAAGCCCGGGAAAGACAACTCCGATCCCAAAAATTTCAGACCGATAAGTTTGCTTCCAGCCAGTGCTGCCAGATTTGCCAACCTAAAATATCGTACCATACCATAAAAAAAATAGTACCGAGGGTGATTTCATCGTACAATTCACTTTAATGTTAAATTTTATCAGTTGAACATGGAAGTATTCTTTGCACACTACATATGTATTTAAGGGGAGCAAACCCTTTAGACGCCCAGAAATGAGTAATTTCTCTTGCATTTTTTTATGGTGATAAAAAAATCTCATCATTTTAAGATTTTGACAAAATGACAAAGCAAAATGGCGTTTTTATAGGATATTTCTTTAGGTGACTATTGTGTCGAAAACTGCTCCATTTGTCATATTTATTCTATTGATCTAAAACTGAAAACTAAAATAGATGAATGGAAAGGATATACCTAAACAATTATAAAAAAAAAATATTATAAAAAAGATATGAGGCTTTTCTCTCAAATGTTAATTTTTCGAATATTTTTGTTACAGTTTTCACCCCAAAAAAGTGGTTTATTTAAGCAATATCCTCATAATTTTAGGTATTTTTATATAGTCAGAAAGCTCCAAAAAAATCAGCCAAATCGATCCCTAACTTTTTGAGCTACAATAGGAGCAGTTTTTGAAGATCCAGTTTCGAGATAATCGCATTTAAAGTTTCAATACGAGAAAACAATCAGTTTTAGTGACTTATCGAATCATCGATTCCAGGCGCATATAAGAAACCTTCAACTTCTAACTCACTCACACCGTCACTTGTATTGCCCTCACAAATCTCTGTGAATTCAAGCCATTGATAATACCATTTCTTAGAACATTTTCGAGCTATATTACCTCGCGTTCCTTTAGGATAGTTTGGCAAAAATGTTTCATTATAATTTTTTATTTCGACATATGGTTGAAAAATCGTACATTTTGAGTACGATGAAGGGTTCTCATCGTACATCGTACATAAGGCTGAAAAATCGTACATGTACCATGAAAATCGTACGCCTGGTAGCACTGCTTCCAGCTCTTAGTAAGGTGTTTGAGCGGGTGATCGCCCTTCGCGTTGAAGACTTTCTGGAAAGCTCCACAATACTTCCTCACTTTCAATTTGGTTTCAGACGCGGGCATTCCACAGATCACTAACTTTTTAGAGTTACTAATTATATAAAACAATCTTTTCGAGAAAAAGAATCGGTAGGCATGGTGACGCTTGACATTGAAAAGGCTTTCGATAGCGTCTGGTATGAAGGTCTTTTATTCAAACTAATGAATGCTTCTTTTCCTATATATTTAGTTAAGGTAATTCAGTCATTCCTATAAGATAGAACCTTTGCTGTCAGAGTAAACTCTAGCCTCTTTAATGATCAACGCATACCTGCTGGAGTTCCCCAGGCCTAAGCCCAAAACTTAACAACATCTATATGACTGACATTCCGAGCCATCCACAGTGCAAACTAGCAATCTTCGCAGACGGTACATGTCTTCACGTTAGAGATAAAGATCCAGTCAACATCACTTCATGGATCGAGGCTTACTTGTAACAACTTTATCAATACCACCACCGCTGGAGGATAAGAATCAACCCGACCACAACACATGCCATATTTTTCACAAAGAAAAGAAAGCTCTCAAATTTACCAAACCGAGATCTCAATTTCATTGGTCTAAATAATCCCTGGTCCACTACTATCACCTACCTCGGGGTGATAATGGACAAAAAACTCACGTTCAATAACCATATTAAAAATACCTGCTTCATAGTTTCGAAATCCATTTATGCACTATACCCGCTTATTAACAGAAAATCACAGCTATCCACTGAAAATAAAATGCTAATTTTCAAACAAGTCTTCCAGGCCAGATTATCTAACGGCTCTCCAATCTAGAGTCAGTGCTCTAACTCGAGCAAAAAGAAACTACAGATCTCATAAAACAAATGCCTGAAAATGATCCTTAATAAACCCTTCTACTTCTCGACTAAAAGGCTCCACGAAATTGCCAACGTACGTACAGTTCAGGAACTAGCCGACAACAGATTTTTATCTTTTCGCGCAGATCGCAAATGAGTGACAATCCGCTAATTCGCTCTCTATTCTAACAATAAAGACTAGTACACATTTCCATACAAATTCATCTATTATACATCGGTTAAACTATAGATATTAATACTTCGTTTTTAATTACCACTGGTCTTTTCTTTTCCTAAAGGAATATTTGTATTATAGGTTAAGTTAGGTTAATAATTAGTTTTAGTTAATAAGTAAGTTTAATCACGTAAGATTTTTGAAAAAAAATTTTCCTTGAATAAACTAGTACCTCAAAACTCTTAACATTATTAGTCGATGCTTACAATTCAGGATTACAGTTGTTAAGATTTGATTATCTGTTCTCTAAATTAAGTAGTCTGTGTAGATGCAAAAAGAATAAAACAGTAAACTTGAATTTGAATTTGAATTTTAATAGTCGGAAGAACTAAATTTACATAAAAATCATCGTGCTTTTTCCTAGATTTTTGATGTATTTTCGTGAAAATGTATGGCGAGCTTTTAGAAAGCTCTCATGTACACAGCATACAGATAAATCCCCGTGTCCGTGTGAGATCCGTACAGTAAAGGTACGTAGTCGGTGCTGGGGTTTTGAACCTGAAAATGCACTTTCGACCGAACGTCCTAATGCACAATTATTTTTATACTCTAGATGAACATATAGAGTATTATAAGTTTAATCCAGCCCGAAAAGTTTGTAACGCATAGAACATATTTTATGTTTATTTTTGGCCGAAACCCCCAAATCCGTTTGCTGTCCGTCCGTCCGTCCGTTAGCACGATAACTCAAGAACGCGTTGACCTAGGAAGTTCAAATTTTGTCACAACTTGTAAAATGGAAAAAGTAAGGCTTAGTTCGTTAATGAGGGATGTCCTTCCACTCCTCTCATACAAGAGTCCTTAAAACACGTTTTCACAATTATTGCTCGAATGCTTCAAGTTAGGAACTTGAAATTTTGCATACTTAAGGTTTACAATGTTTGAATCGAAAGTTCTGAATATGATGCAAATCGAATGAGTCCTTCGTGTAGCAGCCTAGAAAAGTTCTTCAAAAATGTGTGCTTGTTACTGAATCCAGTATAACTCCAGAACGAATTAAAGCAGGAATTTAAAATTTTACAGGAATTAGTTTTATACCAAAACCAAAACGAAGTTCATTAATTAGCGCCATCTGTTGACTCCTTCGGGTAGCTGTCATACAAAAGTCCTTAGTAAACATGTTCACCAATTGTTAGGGCGGTTTCCAATGCGAACCTTGCTACGGCAAACTACACACTGTAAACGCGTCCAGGCCAATGGGCAGCCTTCTTTCTTTTACCGTGATCTTTGGCCACGCCGGTATCGTTTCGGAAACAAACCACAAATTTAATAAAATTGTTAAGGTTTGGTCTAATTATTTATCAATTATTTTCATTGTATAAAATCACCGTATTTGTATTTATTTGTAGTAATAAATTGAAGTTTACCACAAAAAGAAATAAACTTTCAATTTTACTACGTGCCGTAACAATTCCTTCAATTTATTTTTGACCGTCTACCTGGTCATGTCACGGGAATTTGGAAAGTCGAAAATGACCTCTCGAACGCCTCCGAAGAAAGCCTCTAGTCTGCCGGATCCAAGTTGCAGACTTTGTACGGAATCCGACACAAGCCAAATGGTCCAGTGCGATATTTGTGACCTCTGGTATCATTTTACCTGTGCGGGTGTCACCGACTCCATTACGGAGAAAGTATTTCATTGCGTAAAGTGCGACGGTTCAAGTGCGCTACCGAAAGCGAATTCGACGCAAAATTCGGCAGTCAATATCGGCAATGGATCTGTGACATCATCGAAAATGTCAAAAACGTCGCTGCGAAAGCGCCACCAACTCGAACTTCTCCGGTTGGAAGAAGAACGAAAAATTGACAAGCGGTATTTAGAAAACAAATTCAAAGTTCTAAGTGCAATGCAGGGATTGGAAAGTGACAGCGACGATACTGAATTTAGTGCTGGAACCCCTAATAAATCGGAGTCAGTGGCCAAGTGGGTTTCTGAGCATAAGCCTTTTGCAAAGCGAAGTGTTGTGATTGACTCACAAGTGAATATTCCTACATCGAGTGTAGTGCTTAAACCCGCCACAGTAGAATCTAACCACACTTTCTTGACGTCGCATCTTCAAAATCTTTCACAGAACGCGGCTTTAAATAAATCCGTGACCAAACAGCTAGTGCCAGTGCCTACCGGTATAGAATACCCACAAGCGCCGCCTGCTACATCGACTGTAGAACAGCCTACATCAATAATTGCTCAGCCACACGAGTACAATCGAGGTACATCAACTTTCTGCGTAGTGAATTGCAATCCAGTTGCTTCATTTTCGTACGCGCAACATCAAACGAGATCCATGCTCCCCCCAATTGCGGATGCTATGACTGTCGCTCAAATTTACACACCAATGTGTAGTCAACCTAACTACATTCCTAGTACCACGTCCTTGCAAGCGGCTAATCAGATGGGTTCAATTTCCTTTAACACATCAGTCGCAGGGACTGCGGCTCCACTTTATCAACCAAACTCAAGTTTCGCTAACTTTGTTTCAGTTTCCGGCTCCTCCAACGTACCTTTACGGAGCTCACACTACGTTCAACAAGCTCCAGCTGTTCCCGGTTCCTCCAACTTACCTTTGCAGAGCGCACATTACGTTCAGCAAGCACAAGCTGGTATGACTGCTGATTCTGACCGAAATAACTGTCAACATTCGGCACCATCTCCATCTCAGCTTGCTGCCAGGCACGTAACGCCGAAGGAGTTACCCATTTTCAACGGCAATCCTGAGGAGTGGCCGATATTTATCAGCTGCTTTATAGAGTCAACGCGCGTCTGTGGTTTCTCAGATGCGGAAAACCTAATTCGACTTCAGAAGTGCTTAAAAGGCAAAGCGTTCGCAGCAGTTAGACATCGCCTATTACTACCGTATAACGTCCCAGCGGTCATCGATACTCTTCGCATGTTGTATGGCAGGCCAGAACTCATCATCAATGCGTTGCTGGGAACAATCAGGAGCCAGCCTTCGCCGAAATATGACAGGTTAGATTCTTTAATTTCATTCTCGCTAATAGTCCAAAATTTATGCGCGACAATGGAAGCTTCCGGACTTTTGTCACACATGGTTAATCCATCCCTACTGCAAGAATTGGTCGAAAAGCTACCAGTGCAATTAAAACTAAATTGGGCAATGCACAAAAGGAGTTTCCCAGCAGTTTCCGTGTCACATTTCGCTAGTTGGCTATTCGAGATAGCGCAAGCGGCCAGCGAAGTAACGTTGTCGTCAATAGACGTCTGTTTTGAAGAGAGATCCGAAAAACGTAATTCCCGGGGCGGACATTATCTACATACACATGATGAGGTCAATTCAGTTCAAGGTCAAGACCATCCGAAAAAAACTGCATCGTATGCAATAAGGAATGTCATAAGCTATTTGACTGCCTCTCATTTAAGGATCTTAGTAATTCGGACAAGTGGAGCGTTGTCAAGCAACATAAGCTCTGCCGAAAATGTCTTGGACCGCACAACCAGTTCAGCTGCAAAACCAATACTCCCTGCGGGGAAAACGGGTGTTTATTTAAACATCACAAGCTACTTCACAGCGATAAAGTTCAGACTAAAGAGACGACACCTTCAAATGAAGCTCAGCTAGGAAATAAATTCCTTAATGTGCATCACCGCAATACACATCAACAATCAATCCTGTTTCGCGTTATTCCTGTACGATTGTATGGGAAAAACGCAATAATCAACACATATGCATTCCTCGATGACGGTTCTTCACTCACTCTTATCGAAAACGAATTAGCCAAAGAATTGAATTTAGAAGGTAGTCACGAAAGTCTTTGCCTTAAGTGGACTGGAGATAATATAAGAGTAGAACCGAATTCTAAAAGAGTGTCTTTGTCAATATCTGGCACCACAGAAGAAGCCTGTAAATATAAGTTGAACGATGTGCGTACAGTCGATAGGCTCAGTCTTCCAACTCAGACAATATCACCGGCTTTGTATAATCATTGTCCGCATCTTAAAGGGTTACCGTTTGAGACTTACAACGAAGCTACTCCAAGATTACTAGTCGGAATTAACAACTGGCATGTAGGGTTGCCCCTAAAAGTGAGAGAAGGAAAACACTCACAACCTGTAGCTACAAAAACTCGTCTCGGCTGGACAATTCACGGTCTTTGTGCAGGGTTTAAGCCAAATATGTTTGATGAAACGACGAAATACCACGGAGTTCATACTTGTGGATGCATATCTGATGAAAAATTACATCAGCAGGTCAAACACTTCTTCTCCCTCGAGAGTCTCTTGATAAGAGTGCCCAGCATACTTCCCGAATCCACCGATGACAAACGCGCACGTATCATCATGGAATCGACAACGAGTAGGAAAAACCGACGATATGAAACTGGTTTGTTGTGGAAGTACGATTCGATATCTCTTCCGGATAGCTACCCCATGGCATACAGTCGTTTGATTTGTCTCGAGAAGCAAATGCGAACAAATATAGAAATTCATAACTTTATCAAGAAAACTATAAAAGAGCATGTCCTGAAGGGGTATGTACGCAAGCTCAATGATGAAGAACTAGAAGTTCAACATCCGCGTACCTGGTATTTGCCGATATTCGCTGTATCCAACCCTAACAAACCAGGGAAGCATAGAATAGTCTGGGACGCAGCAGCTAAGGTAAATGGGGTTTCCTTGAATTCCTGCCTCCTCAAAGGTCCCGATGAATTGACTTCATTGCCGTACGTCCTATACCGTTTCCGGGAACACAGATACGCAATTTCTGGTGATATACGTGAAATGTTTCACCAGGTACTCATTCGAGAGCCCGATCAACATTTACAACGATTCCTTTGGCGTGATGAACCTCAACAACAAAAACCCGATGTCTTTGTTATGCAAGTAATGACCTTTGGAGCTTCATGCTCACCGAGTTCGGCTCAATACATAAAAAATTTGAACGCCAAACGCTACTCCGAAATGCTTCCAAGAGCTGTGAATTCTATCATAGAAAACCACTACGTGGACGACATGCCGGATGGTGCGAACACAATTGCAGACGTAATCAATCTAGCGAACAACGTTAAGCGCATACACTCGGAAGGAGGATTTGAAATCCGAAACTGGGCATCCAATTCGCAAGAAGTCCTAATTGCACTCGGCGAGAAGACACTTCAAGAATCTAGAAATCTAAGTAAGCATCCTGAATCCAGTTCTACTAAAATCCTTGGAATGAGATGGTGCACAAAATCTGATTGTCTCACATACCAATTATCATTGAGCAAAGTGGATAAAGACGTACTTTCAGGGAAACGTAAACCTACCAAGCGCGAAGTATTACGGACTTTGATGTCTCTGTTTGACCCCTTGGGACTCTTGGCTTCCTACTTGATATATATGAAAATCTTACTTCAAGAAATCTGGCGCACCAACTTGGACTGGGACGACAACATACATGATTCTCTGCACTCCAAATGGCTGAAATGGATAAAAATACTGCCTGATATTGGAAGCTTGAATATACCAAGGTGTTATCGTAGCGACGACTTTTCGAAGATCCGGTCAACAGAGTTACATATATTTGTAGACGCGAGTGAATTAGCGTACGCTGCAGTAGCGTACTTTAGGATAGAGTCCACAGACGGAGTCAATTGCGCACTAATAGGCGCGAAAACTTAGGTTGCGCCACAAAAACCGATTTCTATTCCACGCCTTGAACTTCAAGCTGCTCTAATAGGAGCCAGACTAGCGGCAAGCATAGTCGAGGGGCATTCGATTAATATCTCAAGACGATTATTTTGGTCAGACTCAAAAACAGTCTTATAATAATAATCAATGGCGCAACAGCCCAAATCGGGCCTAGGCCTTGAAGTAATGCTAGAGTTACTTCATTGCGAGACCAACGGCACACTAGGAGGTGAAGTGGTCAGCTACACGCTCGTCCGTGATTATTACCCCGATTTTTAACTCAGGTACTCATTTACAGCTGAGTGAACTGGTAGTCCGGCACCCAATCCCATTTTCGAAAATTACTTGACGTCAAGCAGATTCGAACCTGGTACCAGGTGCACCGAAGGCAAGTGCTCTAGCCACTAAGCCACCCAGACTACTATAAAACAGTCTTAAGCTGGCTGAATTCGGACCCAAGGAAGTACAAGCAGTTCGTCTCATTTCGTATCGGAGAAATATTGGAAACCACCGAAGTTGGAGAATGGCGTTGGATTTCGAGCAAACTCAACGTCGCCGATGAAGCTACGAAGTGGTCTAGTGTGCCAGAATTTCATGCTTCAACGAGATGGTTTAATGGACCTACATTTCTCGCTCAATCCGAAGAACATTGGCCAATCCCTACGCCGAAGAGTAATACATCAACTGTGGAGGAGATAAGACCGCATCACTTCCACGATAATGACCAACAAACTACAATCATCGACGTTAATCGTTTCTCAAATTGGATGCGAATGCTTCGATCGATGGCATATGCATTACGATTCTGCTCGAATTTAAAGAAAAAGATTCAGCGAGAACCCCTTTCGCTGGGATCGATAACTTCGGAAGAATATGAAGCAGCAGAAAACAAACTTTATCAGGTGGCTCAGTTTGATCACTACGCACAAGATATCTGCATTCTTAAACATGAGAAGCGACAGCCACATTCAGATAAGACTCAACTGCCGGTATCCAGCCACTTATATAAACGTTCTCCGTATATTGACGACCATGGAACGTTAAGAGGACGAGGCCGCATTGATGCTCCCTCAGAAGTTTCCTTTGATGTTAAGAGGCCCATTTTATTACCAAAGCAGCACCGTGTAACTTGCTTGGTCATCAACCATTATCATCGAAAATATCGTCACCATAATTCCGAAACCGTAGTGAACGAAGTGCGCCAAAAATTCGACATTCCGAAGCTCCGAGCACCTATCAAGGAAATCGCCAAGACTTGTCAGCTATGTAAAAATAACCGAGCTGCACCCACGGCGCCGGAGATGGCCGAATTACCCAAGGCACGATTAGCATCATTTACTCGACCCTTCACCTTCGTTGGTGTTGATTATTTCGGTCCATTATACGTCACTGTTGGGAGGCGAGTTGAAAAACGTTGGGGTGCACTATTTACCTGCCTTACAGTAAGGGCAATCCACATTGAAATCGTGCACACCTTGTCAACAGATTCCTGCATAATGGCAATTCGTAATTTTGCTGCTCGAAGAGGAACACCAAGAGAACTTTATAGTGACAACGGTACGAACTTTTGGGGAGCCGACGAAGAACTTCGAAAAGAACTGCGAAACATAAACATCGACAGAATGCAAGAAGAAACGTTTCCGGGTCAACTGATTAAATGGAACTTTAACCCGCCGGCCGCACCGCATATGGGAGGGAGCTGGGAGAGACTCGTGAGGTCCGTGAAGAAATCGCTGAAAAGTATAATGCCAACAAGACACCCCGCTGATGAATTACTTCGTACACTGCTCCTGGAAGTAGAAAATATTGTAAATTCACGACCATTGACATATATCCCGATAGAAGGCGCCAACGAAGAAGCATTAACACCAAATCATGTTTTACTAGGCAGCTCGAATGGCTTCAAACCACCTGGTACATTTGGTGAAGACGCCTTAATCCTGCGAAACAACTGGAAGAAATCGCAGCATCTTACAAACTCCTTTTGGAATCGATGGGTCCGCGAGTATTTGCCGGACCTGACGAGGCGCACAAAGTGGTTCAAACGTACAAAACCGATCGAGAAAGGGGACGTGGTAATCATCGTGGATAACAACCAACCACGTAACACATGGAGAAAGGGAATAGTCGTCAAGGCTATACTTGGAAGAGACGGCCAAGCCCGTAAAGCAACAGTCCAAACCAGCAACGGGATTTTGACGAGGCCTGCTGTAAAACTTGCACCACTTGACATCCGATATCCAAACGAGAAGTAGACCGTGCTAGCATCGGTATACTGGGGGGGGGGAGGATGTTAGGGCGGTTTCCAATGCGAACCTTGCTACGGCAAACTACATACTGTAAACGCGTCCAGGCCAATGGGCAGCCTTCTTTCTTTTACCATGATCTTTGGCCACGCCGGTATCGTTTCGGAAAAAAACCACAAATTTAATAAAATTGTTAAGGTTTGGTCTAATTATTTATCAATTATTTTCATTGTATAAAATCACCGTATTTGTATTTATTTGTAGACACACAACAAAGTAAATTGAAGTTTACCACAAAAAGAAATAAACTTTCAATTTTACTACGTGCCGTAACAATTCATGTGCAATAATTCTTGTGCGTAGTGATCAAACTGAGCCACCTGATTAAGTTTGTTTTCTGCTGCTTCATATTCTTCCGAAGTTATCGATCCCAGCGAAAGGGGTTCTCGCTGAATCTTTATACTCTAGATGAACATATAGAGTATTATAAGTTTAATCCAGCCCGAAAAGTTTGTAACGCATAGAACCGAGCCTCGGACGAAAAAAAGTTATATAGTATTTTGTGTTTATTTTTGGCCAAAACCCCCAAATCCGTTTGTTGTCCGTCCGTCCGTCCGTCCGTCCGTCCGTCCGTCCGTCCGTCCGTCCGTCCGTCCGTCCGTTAGCACGATAACTCAAGAACGCGTTGACCTAGGAAGTTCAAATTTTGTCACAACTTGTAAAATGGAAAAAGTAAGGCTAAGTTCGTTAATGGGCGATATCCTTCCACTCCTTCGGGTACCTCCCATACAAGAGTCCTTGAAACACGTTTTCCCAGTTATTGCTCGAATGCTTCAAGTTAGGAACTTGAAATTTTGCATACGGATGGTTTAAAATGTTTGAATTGAATGTTCCGAATATGATGCAAATCGAATGAGTCCTTCGTGTAGCAGCCTAGAAAAGCCCTTCAAAAACGTATGCTTTTTACTGAATTCACTATAACTCCAGAACGAGTTAAAGCAGGAATTTAAAATTTTACAGGAATTAGTTTTATACCAAAACCAAGACGGAGTTCAATTATTAGCGCCATCGGTTGACTCCTTCGGGTAGCTGTCATACAAAAGTCCTTAATAAACATATTCACCAATATTGCACGATAAGTTTAGAAAGCTTTCATTTACGACTTTGAAATTTTACAAACATTAATTTTATAATAGTCGCAGCTGAAACTATTAATATGAAAAATATCCCATAAGTCCTTCATGTAGTTGCCATACAAAAATTCTGTAAAATGTCCTAACTTACTTTATGGAACTCACTATAAATCAAAAAATCGACCACTACACAAAAGTTACTACCTGTAAGTAAAAGGTCATGTAATAATTGCTTGTGCACTCCTCATTCTTTTGATATATTTCCAACTAAAATATAAATCGGAGTTCAGTATTTCATCTAGAGTATCATACGATTGGCTTGCAGCCGATCGTGACTGCGTTATGTTTTTCTTTAAATTCGAGCAGAATCGTAATGCATATGCCATCGATCGAAGCATTCGCATCCAATTTGAGAAACGATTAACGTCGATGATTGTAGTTTGTTGGTCATTATCGTGGAAGTGATGCGGTCTTATCTCCTCCTCAGTTGATGTATTACTCTTCGGCGTAGGGATTGGCCAATGTTCTTCGGATTGAGCGAGAAATGTAGGTCCATTAAACCATCTCGTTGAAGCATGAAATTCTGGCACACTAGACCACTTCGTAGCTTCATCGGCGACGTAGAGTTTGCTCGAAATCCAACGCCATTCTCCAACTTCGGTGGTTTCCAATATTTCTCCGATACGAAATGAGACGAACTGCTTGTACTTCCTTGGGTCCGAATTCAGCCAGCTTAAGACTGTTTTTGAGTCTGACCAAAATAATCGTCTTGAGATATTAATCGAATGCCCCTCGACTATGCTTGCCGCTAGTCTGGCTCCTATTAGAGCAGCTTGAAGTTCAAGGCGTGGAATAGAAATCGGTTTTTGTGGCGCAATCATTATTTTTTGGAAGGCAATATTGATTTTCTATTTTTAGGAATTCATTATTTTTTTAAATTTATCTAAACAAAATTTCACTTCTTTCTAATCTCATACAAGCGCTGTAAATAGAATTTTGATGATTTTATAAACTCATGCTAATTATACAGGAAAACATTCAAAGGCACCAAAGCAGCGTATCTAGAAACTGGATGACAGGATGTGTTTAAGGCCAGTAAGGAAGTTTCAGTTGTATTGTGCATTGAACGATAACTTTAGAGCACTTTAAGTTACGACTTTGAAATTTTATACACATTAATTTTAAAATAGTCGCAGCTGAAAGTATTGATATGAAAAATATCTCATAAGTCTTTCATGTAGTTGCCATACAAGAATTCTGTAAAATAACCTAACTTACTTTATGGAACTCACTATAAATCAAAAAAATCTGCCAACACTCTTGGCGCAACTGTATCATTTTTCCGGCAGAAGTTCAGAACGCGTTCAATTCGGGGATGCGGTGTATGTTACTATGTGACTGAAAACCTAACAAAAAGTTCGGGAAGCGGTTAAAATATGGTGTAACATATGAATTAAATAATTGGGTCATATTCCGGGATGCGGTCTAGAGGTTCCCTACTAGGGTTCTATTAGGCATACTTCTGGTAGAAATTTGAAACATCCATCTTACACTGTTATTGAGATATAAATCGTGTTATTTTTGAAAAATTCTAATCCCTCCCACTTCCGTGCTCCTCCTCCCCCTTCAAATATTTTACTTTGAGCAATCTTTATTTATCAAGCTTTATATCCAAACCGAATTTTGTTTTTCTGGTGCCATTAGTTTGAAAGATATCATAATCTAAAGATTTTCACCCCCCACTCCCGTACGCCACTCCCTTCCTCCCAAAAATTTTGTTTTAATCTACTCTCCTAGTATAACTACAGATATTTGTTAAGTTTTAATTGCTTGCTATTAATGGTTTAGGAGATATGGATTTTAGAATTTGTCGATCTCGGCATTTTTGCGTTTCGGACGCATTATTTACCTCTCCACTCCCACACCCCTTCACCCATATCTGTTGTTTTTTTTTAAATGAGTCCATTATCAAAGTTCTATAGAAATTCTAAGTTTCAGCCTCCTAACACAAGCGGTTCCTGAGATCTAGAAACCTAAATTTTTCGTCTAAAACGCTTACCCCACCTTCCCCCTTACACCTCCTCCCCTGAAAATAATGTCAATTCAAGGGGTCTACCAAGTCTATTCTTAGAAAAAAATTAAATTTAATAGCTCCACTGTCTTGAGAGCTACGAGCCTTCAAAGTTTTTGGGGCGGTCGACGTACGGCGTACGGGGTACGGCGTACAGACGGAGTGAAAATTTTTATTGCTTTTTTCGCGTCTACTAGTCATGAAACGTGGAAAAAAAAATTTTGGGGGCAGCAAATTTTTTTTTTTTTAGAATCGATAACAATACTGTATTATAAATAAAATCAGTCTGGGCGCAACTGTATTATTTTTCCGGCAGAAGTTCAGAACGCGTTCAATTTGGGGATGCGGTGTATGTTACTATGTGACTGAAAACCTAACAAAAAGTTCGGGAAGCGGTTAGAAAAGGGTGTAACATATGAATTAAATAATTGGGTCATATTCCGGGATGCGGTATAGAGGTTAAAAAAACAAAACTAAAAAATAGGTGATTATTAAACAAACCTGGGGAAGTGAAAAGATATTCGATATCTGATCAGACCTGAGAAACATGGTGGAATTCATGAAAAAGTATACAACCAGTTTACACCCTCTTAGGGGTCGAATTTCCAAAAATCTTGAATACAATTCTAGGTATTCACTTGAAGAATTCGTAGAATAAAAATGAATTCAATATTTCGAAAGACCTAGTAGATATGACGAAAATCGTGAAAATATATGCATTTTATATTAACCGATATTTTTTTTGCCCCCTCTTCTGAACAGCAATGAATATTGGAATTTTTTTTTATCAGAATTACTTTTCTAGTTAATTTACATATACGTACCGAGTTTCAACTTCCTAGCATAAGCCGTTCTAAAGTTAGGGAAAACAACCCCCACCACCGTACCATACTACCCCTAAAAAAAAAATGTATTTTTCCACCATGCCACTACTACAGCTTTATCTAAATACCAAGGTTCAGATTCCTATCACTATAGATTTTTAAGATATAAGCATCGGAACTTTCTCTTTCTCACCCTTCCCCACCCTCACCCTCTACACCCACACCCCCAACCTTTTTTTCCCCTACTTAGGTTCTATTAGGCCTACTTCTGGTAAAAATTTGAAACATCCATCTTACACTGTTATTGAGATATAAATCATGTTATTTTTGAAAAATTCTAATCCCTCCCACTTCCGTGCTCCTCCACCCCCTTCAAATATTTTACTTTGAGCAATCTTTATTTATTAATCTTTATAATAAAACCAAATTTTGTTTTTCTGGTACAATTAGTTTTTGAGATATCGTAATCTAAGGTTTTTCACCCCCCTCCCCCGTACGCCACTACCCCCACCCAAAAATTTTGTTTCAATCTACTCTCCCAGTATAACTACAGATATTTGTTAAGTTTTAACTGCTTGCTGTTAATGGCTTAGGAGATATGGATTTTAGAATTTGTCGATCTCGGCATTTTTGCGTTTCGGACACATTATTTCCCCCTCCACTCCCACACCCCTTCACCCATATCTGTTTTTTTTTGCAAATGGGTCCATTATCAAAGCTCTATAGAAATTCTAAGTTTCAGCCTCCTAACACAAGCGGTTCTGAGATCTGGAAAGCTAAATTTTTCGTCTAAAACGCTTACCCCGCCTTCCCCCTTACACCTCCTTCCCTGAAAATAATGTCAATTCAAGGGGTCTACCAAGTCTATTCTTAGAAAAAATTTTAATTTAATAGGTCCACTGGTTTGAGAACTACGAGCCTTCAAAGGATTTTGCTTGGGGCGTGGGGCGGTCGACGTACGGCGTACGGCGTACAGACGAAGTGAAAATTTTTATTGCTTTTTTCGCGTCTACTAGTCATGAAACGTGGAAAAAAAAATTTTGAGGGCAGCAAATTTTTTTTTTTTTAAAAATCGATAACAATACTGTATTTCAAATAATACAGTAATACAGTAAAATACAAATAGTGCACGTCTCGGCACTTGTAAGCCGTAACTTTGAATTTATTAAAAAATCAATAATTTTTGTATCGATCTAGTAATCGGAAATTGACTTGAAAAACAAATGATTTTTATTTTGCAGTCGTAATATTATTTTCAATTCAAAAGGTTCTTTCAATTAATTTATCATTAATATTTAATTATATAAATAATAATTTATCATCAACATTTAATTATGTAAATAATAATTTATCAAAAATATTTAATTATATAAATAATAATTTATCGTCAATATTTAATTATATTAATAATAATTTATCATCAACATTTAATTATATAAATAATAATTTATCAAAAATATTTAGTTATATGAATATCAATTTTATAAAAGTTATTATAAACCTTTAAATAATAAATTACTAAAACAAATATACAGTGACTCTTAACATTGGATTCGACTCTTAACATTGGTGACCCCGACAATAGAACAAATCTAACGGTAATTAACACAAGAATTTAAAGAATATGGAGTACAAAGCCGCAGCAATACGCCGTTGAATGCTGAAAATCTAAAGAAGAAATTTAACGCAGAAAATAATTTGAACGCTGAAAATTTAATGAAGAAAGAATACCCTGCCGCAGAATCAAAAAGAAAGGAAATCCTACCACAAAAATAAGTTGCGGATGTTGAAAATTTCAAGAATATAGAAAAATTTTACTAAGGAAGAAAGAATAATGTTTCAAAGGAAAAAAGGAAAAAAATATTTGAGGAAGTGGAAATTATCAAAGGTAAAAAAGAAAGAAAATACTTACGGAAACGGAAGATAAGAAAAGAAAATAGTAACTAAATTTTTTTTTATTAAACCATTATACGTTAACTTAAGTATCATTATATCGTTTTTGTAATAGAAAATAATATTTACGATAATATTGAGTCATAATGCCAACCACCTTTCTTTTGGAATGGGCGTTGAAAATTTAATTTTAATAATTAACTAATAATCTTAACTAACGTTCGCGTTTGTTAACAATTTTAATACATTTTTATCAAGTTTTAATGATTGGAGATAACATCGACATTTCATTTATTCGACCCTTTCCTAGGGGGGGGGGGGGTGAATTTTCAGCCAGATCTTGTGTATGGCTACCGTAACGCTGAATGTTATATAATAGCGAAACGGGTATTTTATTTAATTACTCGACTGATAAATATATCATAGGTATACTGGTCAACCTTTTATTAGGGTGGATGAGTTTTCTGTAACATTTTCTGATATGATTACATTAATCATACGAAAATTGGTCTCAAGGTGTCACATAGTGATTTACCAGCAGTATTACTTAATAGAAGAGGATTTCTCTCAAGGTATCACATAGTGATTTACCAATGGTATTACTTAAAGAAAATTTGTGTCACAAATTCACATAGTGATTTACAGCAGTATTACTGATTTAATTCAGAAATTGGAGAACTAAACAATCCAATAATATATTTAGTGAATTGAAGTTTGGGTCATCTCTAAATGATATGGTTTTTTAAATATTGTATCACTTATACCATTTTTTTGATCGTAACCCATTCAATTCAACTATTTTATTGTATTCAATACAATTTAATAAATTCTTTTTTACTTAGGTCGATGTTGATAAGACCAATTTGGAACAATTGATAATAATATTTTAACACCATCGGTGATTATACTTGATATATATCTATTTTCCATTTTTTTTTTTTTTTTTTTAAACTTTTATGAAGTTTTTATTAAAAGCCTTCACTAGGAAGGGGGTATGTAGTGCACGTCTCGCCACTTGTAAGCCGTAACTTTGAATTTATTAAAAAATCAATAATTTTTGTATCGATCTAGTAATCGGAAATTGACTTGAAAAACAAATGATTTTTATTTTGCAGTCGTAATATTATTTTCAATTCAAAAGGTTCTTTCAATTAATTTATCATTAATATTTAATTATATAAATAATAATTTATCATCAACATTTAATTATATAAATAATAATTTATCAAAAATATTTAATTATATAAATAATAATTTATCGTCAATATTTAATTATATAAATAATAATTTATCATCCACATTTAATTATATAAATAATAATTTATCAAAAATATTTAGTTATATGAATATCAATTTTATAAAAGTTATTATAAACCTTTAAATAATAAATTACTAAAACAAATATACAGTGACTCTTAACATTGGATTCGACTCCTAACATCGAGTAGCCACTATACAATAATTTCTACCTGTTAGTAAAAGGTCATGTAATAATTGCTTGTGCTCTGCTCATTCTTTTGATATATTTCCAACTTAAATATAAATCGGAGTTCAGCATTTCATCTAGAGTATCATACGATTGGCTTGCAGCCGATCGTGACTGCGTTATGTTTTTTCTTAATTTCCGTTTTTGCGCTTTTTTAAAATTCCAATATTAAATAGTTTCAGATTGACAATTGTTACATATTACATTGTTTCATTTCGCGTATAATACATATGGTATATAATTTCATTACGAAATAGTTATTAAACAGCAGGTCATAAAACGAAATCGAAAGAGACTATAAAAAAGTGTCAGCTTCTCCTTCGCTTGACTTAGAGAGTATGTTTCTTCACATTATTTTTTTCCTGTACCCTAAGTGACCGTCACACACGTGTGAGTCGCCAAGTATCCAAGCTGTTTAGTATTTATGAGCCACATAGTTGGTCGCGGAAACGTTAAGATCTTAAAGAAACAAAATGCTATATTGAAGTTTCGTAGTCGACGAATTCCTAGCCAGTCTGTCGTCTTTCTTAATGAGTTTTCTTCTTCTTATCCCATTCTGCGAGGTGTAGACTGCATGTCATTAGCAATTTATACAGGGCCGGCTTTGCAACGATAATGTAATAAATATAATTAGAGCTCCAACAAATGCATACGTCTGTTGTCTGGCACATAAGTACCTACAGGTTTGGGTTTTTTTGCCAGGTGTAGAGATAATTTTGCTTCACACTATACTTCTCATTTACACCAATTTTGAACTTACGAAGAGTCTGGTGCACAATCATAATAAATTTTACATACTTGATTCTTTCAATTCGTATATTTACACAGCATTCATGCAAGTGTTAAAACAAATAAAAAAAATCTGCCAACAGTCTGGGCGCAACTTTATTATTTTTCCGGCAGAAGTTCGGAACGTGGTTTATTCGGGGATGCGGCATATGTTACTATATGACTGAAAACCTAACAAAAAGCGGTTAAAAAAGGGTGTAACATATGAATTAAATAATTGGGTCATATTCCGGAATGCGGTCTAGAGGTTGAAAAATAAAAAACTTAAAATAGGTGATTATTAAACAAGCCTGGGGAAGTGAAAAGATATTCGATATCTGATCTGACCTGAGAAACATGGTGGAATTCATAAAAAAGTATACAACCAGTTTACACCCTCTTAGGGGTCGAATTTCAAAAAATCTTCAAAACACATTCTAGGTATTCATATGAAGAGTTCGTAGAATAAAAATGAACTCAATATTTGGAAAGACGAAAATCGTGAAAATATATGCATTTTATATATACTGATAATTTTTTTTGCCCCCCCCCCTTCTGAACGCCAATGAATATTCGAATTTTTTTTTTATCAGAACTACTTTTCTAGTTAATTTACAAATACGTACCGAGTTTCAACTTCCTAGCATAAGCCGTTCTAAAGTTAGGAAAAACACCCCCCACCACCGTACCATACTACCCTTAAAAAAAAAATGTATTTTTCCACCATGCCACTACTATAGCTTTATCTAAATACCAAGTTACAGCTTCCTATCGTTATAGATTCTTAAGATATAAGTATCGGAACTTTTTCTTTCTCCCCCTTCCCCACCCTCACCCTCTACACCCACACCCCCAATTTTTTTTCCCTACTAGGGTTCTATTAGGCCTACTTCTGGTAAGAATTTGAAGCATCCATCTTGCACTGTTATTAAGATATGAAACGTGTTATTTTTTAAAAATTCTTATCCCCTCCACTTACGTACTCTCCCGCCCCTTCAAAGATTTTACTTTGAGCAATCTTTATTTATTAAACTTTATATCCAAACCGAATTTTGTTTTTCTGGTGCCTCTGGTTTGGGAGATATCGTAATGTTAAGTATTTCAACCCCACCCCCGTACGCCACCACCCCTACCCAAAAATTTTGTTTCAATCTACTCTCCCAGTATAACTACAGATATTTGTCAAGTTTTAACTGCTTGCTATTAACGGTTTAGGAGATATAGATTTTAGAATGTGTAGATCTCCACTTTTTTGCGTTTCGGACGCATTGCTTCCCCCTCCACTCCCTCACCCCTTCACCCATATCATCAATTTTTTTGCAAATGGGTCCACTATCAAAGCTTTAAAGAAATTTCAAGTTTCAGTCTCCTAACATCCTATCGGTTGCGGTTGCTGAGATGTAGAAACCAAAATTTTTCGTCTAAAACGCTTCCCCCACCTTCCCCCTCACACCCCACTCCTGAAAATAATGTCAATTCAAGGGGTCTACCCAGTCTATTCTTAGAAAAAATTTAAATTTAATAGCTCCACTGGTTTGAGAGCTACGAGCCTTCAAAGGATTTTGGCGGTCGACGTACGGCGGACGGCGTACGGTGTACGGCGTACGGCGGACAGACGGAGTGAAAATTTTTATTGCCTTTTTCGTGTCTACTAGTCATGAAATGTACACAAAAAAATTTTGAGGGCAGCAAATCTTTTTTTTTTGAAAATCAATAACAATACTGTATTATTACTAATAAAGTAATTCCCTAAATGCAAAAATCGCGGCGTGCACACTCATCGTTCTCTTCACCTAAATGTACATACATACATATGTACCTATACCAGTGCCTAAGAAAGAATCACATATTTAAATAATAATTGAAAATAGGACAAAAAGGAGAATAAGTAATTAATAAACAAAATTCATAGAACTACAGTTGCTCACAAAATTATTTGGTCACCCGGGAAACCGAGCTAAATTCGTTATTTTAAGACACTAAAATGCAATATATGAAAAAAGTGAAAGCTAGGATTTGATGTCATAATAATAATCAATGGCGCAACAGCCCAAATCGGGCCTAGGCCTTAAAGTAATGCTAGAGTTACTTCATTGCGAGAGCAACGGAACATTAGGATTTGATGTCGGGATATTGTTAATAAACAGACAATACGTTTTATAGTTTTAAGTAGTTGAAATAAATTTATTAAGTTAAAAAGAAAATAAAAGGTCGAAAATTCATCTCACAAAATTATTTGGTCACCAGTTTATATTACTTTTAATACATTTAATTCTTCTTAACTAAACCTATTTAATACTTGGTGGGGTATCCTTTGGCTTTAATAACAGCTTTTAGTCTATTCTGCATATTTTTTTACTAAATTTGCAGTGGTTGAAACAGCTATTTCGTCCCACTCCTTTTTAAAATAGTTTTCAGCTGATTTTTACTTGTTATGTTATGATCCTTAACCTTTTTTTTTCAAAATTGCCCACAGGTGCTCAATAGGATTTAGGTTCGGAGACTGTGGTGGCGTTTTGAGTTGTTGAGGTACGTTGTACAGCAGCCAACTTTTGACCACAAAAGCCATATGCTTTGGGTCATTATTTTGCTGAAATTTCCAGACACGTGGCATCCCCAATTTAATAGCACTATTTTTAATATTTTTTTTAATATGTCTAAAAACACCCATTTATTCATTATTCCATCAATAAAATGCAGGTGTCCCACGCCATTTCCCGCCATACAGCCCCATACCATGACCGAACCTCCACCATGTTTCATTGTTGGGAATAAGTTTTCTTTACTCAGCGAAGTATTTGGTTTTCCCCACACTTTTTGATTTTCATCTGGGCCGAAAATATATCCAAATCTTATGATAAACTGGCCTCTCCAATTAAAGTTCTTTCCAAATTTGTCAAGTACTACGATTAATCAACAGTCGGGGACTTCGTATTGGAGCTTCACTCCACTGACACCGAAAAGAACAATAAACTCTTAACATTTAATAGCTTCAATGGTAGCATGACCATGAAAAACTAGTAACACAAAAGTATTGGTAAAAATAAGTTTTATGTTGGACTTTCTGTATTGGAGCTATCCAGGCGGATGTAATACCGTATATATGTACATATGTACACATACAATCTATGAAGTTATTTTACACCTATTCGACACAGAAGAAATCAAATTTATCGAGAGAGCAGAACCCGTCCGGTTTCTCCTGTCTTCTGTAAGAAAATTTCTTTAAGCGTCGCTTACATTTTCTTATCAGACTAATGGGTTCCTCTGAGTCCTTACAGCATAATTGCCGGCTTCTTAGAAGCTTGGGAGCGGGAAGATGAAATCCGACTCAGAGGAGACACCATTCTAGATGTGCTGTATATAAGGTATAAATTGGGTCAAGAAAAAAACTATATAAAAAACATATTGCAGTCACGGTCTGCTGCAAGCCAATCGTATAATACTCTAGATGATACAGAACTCCGATGGATATTGAAGTTGAGGATGAAGAAGTATTACGTGTGTGCATGTTGTATGTCCTTCATTAAGGAGTCCTCAAAACTAAAAGACAATATTCACTGTTTAATTTCATATCTTGAACTGGAAAAAAAATATTCTACTATAATACTCTAGATGATACAGAACTCCGATGGATATTAAAGTTGAGGATGAAGAAGTATTACGTGTGTGCATGTTGTATGTCCTTCATTAAGGAGTCCCGTTAAATTGCTCCTCAAAACTAAAAGACAATATTCACTGTTTAATTTCATATCTTGAACTGGAAAAAAAATATTCTACATGGGAAAACACAACAAGGAAACATTAAACCTGTAAATGAGAAGTCGCACATTGGCGGAATAACCTGAAAAGGCGATGGGACCGTAGCAATGCCTCAGGTGACACAGTACGGCTGGGTAAACCCACCGACAAAGGTACGAAACCCACAAAAGACTATATACTGACGACTACATGCTCCAGCCGCGAATTACAAAAAAATGAAAACCCAAAGTTATCAGAAAAACTGGTTATGGCGAGCACCTATAAAAGGAACACCGAACAAGCATCAGCAGGTCAGTTGGCAGTAGACAGTCTGCGTTCCAAGGTATTGTGGACTTACCAGTTCCTCTTGGACGTGACGTGGTTTACTAAGCTGGCAGGGGTTATCACCTCTGATTAGCCTATAAACTGGAGAAGGTATTGTGGACTTACCAGTTCCTCTTCGAAGGTTTATAACTATCAGTTCGTGCCCCGACCTAAGTGCCCAGACGTCCTAGAGCCGAAGACGACAGCGAGCAGAGCAGAGCTGAGCCAAGCGGAAGACGAGCCTAGCAGTACGAAGACCAGCGTTTCCAAGCAGGATGAGCCAAGCAGAGCAGTGGTAAGCAACGCCACGAAGACACACGGGGCAACGCAACAAAGACGCTCAGAGCAACGCCACCACGTCGCACAAGCAACGGAACGCAACGCACGAAGCAACGCAACGCACAAGACAACGCAACACAAGCAACGCGCTGAGCGACGCCACTACGACGCGCAAAGCCACGCAGCCACGACGCACAAGCAACGCACGAAGCAACGCAACGCACGAAGCAACGCCACGCACGAAGCGACACAACGCACAGGACAACGCAACGCGCAGAGCAACGCAACCACGACGCATAGAGCCACGCAGCCGCGACGCACAAGCAACGCAACACACAGAGCCACTCAACGCAACGACGACACACAGAGCACGAGACGACACAAAGGGACCGGAGGAAGGCAGGCAGGCAGAGGCGTTCCAAGAACCGAGTGGCAACCAGCAACGGTCAGTACGTCGAACAACGCCAGTACTACGGGACCAATCGCAGAACGAAGGCAATCACCGCAATGCGCAGAGAGCATCGAGAGCAAGGGGTACCAAGACGACATGGACCACAGGAGGCGCCAGGCGACACAAAGAGACGTAGACAGGGAATGTCAAGGCCACACTAAGAGACGGAGGCAGAGAAAAGCAACGCGGTGGATGGTGAGTCGAGCGAGAAGCATCAAACGTGTAAAAGAAACCAGACACGAAGCGGAGCGACGACGGTCAGCGCGACGCGACGTAGTCAATGCGACAGGAGACGAATGGGGCGACGCAAGTCAGTACAAAAAGAGACGGAAGAGAACGACAGAAGTCAACAGAGTAAACGAGCAGAGAGCAAACACGGTCGCAAAGACGAGTAAACTAACCAACAAAGTGATTGAATTTAAATTAAATAGTGATAAGTTTTAACGAAATAATAAATGAATTGAAGTCCTGACACAAATAAATGTTTTGTACTCGATTCTGGCACCTGATGAGCCTTACCCCGGATTCGAGTCGTTACATTGTCTTAAGAATTTTTTGTATGGAAGGTACCAGAAGGAGTAAAAGGAACTTTGTTTTCACTCAAAACTAATTTGTACAAAATTTAAAACGTCATTTACTTTATTTTTTATAATACAGTATTGTCATTGATTTAAAAAAAAAAACTTTGCTGCCCTCAAAATTTTTTTGTGTACATTTCATGACTAGTAGACACGAAAAAAGCAATAAAAATTTTCACTATTAAATTAAAATTTTTTCTAGAAATGGACTGGGTAGACCCCTTCAATTGACATTATTTTCAGGGGTGTGGTGTGAGGGGGAAGGTGGGAGAAGCGTTTTAGAAGAAAAATTTTGGTTTCTAGATCTCAGCAACCGCTTATGTTAGGAGACTGAATCTTGGAATTTCTATAAAGCTTTAATAGTGGACCCATTTGCAAAAAAATCTGCCAACAGTCTGGGCGCAACTTTATTATTTTTCTGGCAGAACTTCAGAACGCGTTCAATTCGGGGATGCGGTGTATGTTACTATGTGAATGAAAACCTAACAAAAAGTTCGGGAAGCGGCTAAAATATGGTGGAACATATGAATTAAATAATTGGGTCATATTCCGGGATGCGGTCTAGAGGTTGAAAAAAATAAAAATTAAAAAAAGGTAATTATTAAACAAGCCTGGGGAAGTGAAAAGATATTCGATATCTGATCAGACTTGAGAAACCTGGTGGAATTCATCAAAAAGTATACAACCAGTTTACACCCCGTTATAGGTCGAATTTAAAAAAATCTTGAAAACGCATTCTAGGTATTCATATGAAGAATGCGTAGAATAAAAATGAATTCAATATATCGAAAGATCTAGTAGATATGACGAAAATCGTGAAAATATATGCATTTTACATTAACTGATATTTTTTTTTGCCCCCCCCCCCCTTCTGAAAGCCAATGAATATTCGAATTTTTTTTTAATCAGAATTACTTTTCTAGTTAATTTACATATACGGACCGAGTTTCAACTTCTTAGCATAAGCCGTTCTAAAGTTAGGAAAAACACCCCCCACCACCGTACCATACTACCCCTAAAAAAAAATTTATTTTTCCACCATGCCACTACTATAGCTCTATCTAAATACCAAGTTTCAGCTTGCTATCATTTTAGATTCTTAAGAAATAAGCATCGGAACTTTTTCTTTCTCACCCTTCCCCACCCTCACCCTCTACACCCACACCCCCAAACTTTTTTTCCCTTCTAGGGTTCTATTAGGCCTACTTCTGATAAAAATTTGAAGCATCCATCTTACACTGTTATTGAGATATGAAACGTGTTATTTTTGAAAAAGTCTTATCCCCTCCACTTACGTACTCCCCCGCCCCATCAAAGATTTTACTTTGAGCAATCTTTATTTATCAAGCTTTATATCCAAACCGAATTTTGTTTTTCTGGTGCCACTGGTTTGGGAGATATCGTAATGTTAAGTATTTCAACCCCCACCCCCGTACGTCACTACCCACCCCAAAAATTTTGTTTCAGTTTACTCTCCTAGTATAACTACAGATATCTTTTAAGTTTTAATTGCTTGCTATAAACGGTTTAGGAGATATAGATCTTAGAATGTGTCGATCTCGACTTGTTTGCGTTTCGGACGCATTACTTCCCCCTCCACTCCCACACCCCTACACCCATATCGTCAATTTTTTTGCAAATGGGTCCACTTTATAGAAATTCCAAGTTTCTGTCTCCTAACATTAGTGGTTGCTGAGATCTAGAAACCAAAATTTTTCGTCTTAAATGCTTCCCCACCTTCCCCCTCACACCCCCACCCCTGAAAATAATATCAATTCAAGGAGTCTACCCAGTCTATTCCTAGAAAAAAAATTAATTTAATAGCTCCACTAGTTTGAGAGCTACGAGCCTTCAAAGGATTTTGGGCCGCTCGACGTACGGCGTACGGCGGACAGACAGAGTGAAAATTTTTATTGCTCTTTTCGTGTCTACTAGTCATGAAACGTGAACAAAAAAAATTTGAGAGAAGCAAATTTTTTTTTTTGAAAATCAATAACAATACTGTATTATTACTAATAAATTTAAAAAATCTGCCAACAGTCTGGGCGCAACTTTATTATTTTTCCGGCAGAAGTTCGGAACGTGTTTAATTCGGGGATGCGGTGTATGTTACTATGTGACTAAAAACCTAGCAAAAAGTTCAGGAAACGGTTAGAATAGAGTGTAACATATGAATTAAATAATTGGGTCATATTCCGGGATGCGGTCTAGAGGTTGGAAAAGAAAAAAACTTAAAAATAAGTGATTTTTAAACAAGCCCGTGGAAGTGAAAAGATATTCGATATCTGATCAGACCTGAGAGATGTGGTGGAATTTATGAAAAAGGATACAACCACTTTACACCCACTAAGAGGTCGAATTTCGAAAAATCTTGAAAACGCATTCTTGGTATTCATATGAAGAATCCGTAGAATAAAAATGAATTCAATATTTCGAAAGACCTAGTAGATATGACGAAAATCGTGAAAATATATGCATTTTATATTCACTGAAATTTTTTTCTGCCCCCCCCCCCTTCTGAACCACAATGAGTATTAAAATTTTTTTTATCGGAACTACTTTTCTAGTGTATTTACATATACGTACCGAGTTTCAACTTTCTAGCATAAGCTGTTCTAAAGTTAGGAAAAACACCCCCACCCTCGCACCATGCTACCCCTAAAAAAAATTTTTATTTTTCCACTATGCCACTAACATAGTTCTATCCAAATACGAAGTTTAAAGTTTATATCATTTCAAGTTCTTAAGATATAAGCAGCGGAACTTTTTCCTTCTCACCTTTCCCCACCCTCACCCTCTACACCCATACCTTTAAATTTATTTTTCCCTACTAGGGTTCTATTGGACCTAGTTCTAGTTTAAATTTGAACCATCTATCTTACACTGTTTTTGAGATATGAAAAGTGATATTTGTGAAAAATTCTTATCCCCCCAACTTCTATGCTCCCCCGCCCCCTTCAATGATTTTACTTTGAGCAGTCTTTATTTATTATGCTTTATACCCAAACCGTATTTTGTTTTTCTGGTGCAATTGGTTTGTGAGATATCGTAATCTTTACTATTTCAACCCCCACCCTCGCACGCCACCACCCCCACCAAAAAAATTTGTTTAAGATATTTGTTAAGTTTTAATTGCTTGCCGTTAACGGTTTAAGAGATATGGATTCTAGAATGTGTCGATATCGGCGTTTTTACGTTTCGGACGCATTATTTCCCTCTCCACTCCCACACCCCTTCACCCATATCAGCAATTTTCTTGAAAATGGGTCCACTATCAAAGCTCTATAGAAATTCTAAGTTTCAGCCTCCTACCATTAGCGGTTGCTGAGATCTAGAAACCAAAATTTTTCGTCTAAAACGATTCCCCCACCATCCCCCTCGCACCTGAAAAAATTCCCACTTCAAGAGCTCTACCATATCTTTTCAGAAAAAAAAAAAACAATTTAATAGCTCATAGGGTTTGGGAACTATAATTCCTCAAACGAGTTTGCGTACCGCGTACGGCGTACGGAGCACAGACGGACTGAAAATTTTTATTGCTTTTTTGGCGTTTATTAGTCATAAAACGTAGAAAAAAAAATTTTCAGTGTAGCAAATTTTTTTTTTTTAAAAGTCGATAGCAATACTTTATTATTAAAATAATAAAGTAATTGATTATATGGGTGAAGGGGTGTGGGAGTAGGGGGGAAAGCAATGCTTCCGAAACACGAAAAAGTCGAGATCGCCACATTCTAAAATCCATATCTCCTAAAATGTTAATAGCAAATTCAAACTTAACAAATATCTGTAGTTATACAAGAAGAGTTTATTGAAACAAAATTTTTGGGTGGGGGTAGTGGCGTACGGGGGTGGTGGTTGAATACTTAACATTACGATATCTCCCAAACCAGTAGCACCAGAAAAACAAAATTCGGTTTGGATATAAAGCTTGATAAATAAAGATTGCTCAAAGTAAAATCTTTGAAGGGGCGGGGGAGTACGTAAGTGGAGGGGATAAGAATTTTTCAAAAATAACTCGTTTCATATCTCAATAACAGTGTAAGATGGATGCTTCAAATTTTTACCAGAAGTAGGCCTAATAGAACCCTAGTAGAGACAGAAAGTTTGGGGATGTGGGTGTAGAGGGTGAGGGTGGGGAAGGGTGAGAAAGAAAAAGTTCCGATGCTTATATCTTAAGAATCTATAATGATAGGAAGCTGAAACTTGGTATTTAGATAGAGCTATAGTAGTGGCATGGTGGAAAAATAAATTTTTTTTTAGGGGTAGTATGGTACGGTGGTGGTGGGTGTTTTTCCTAACTTTAGAACGGCTTATGCTAGGAAGTTGAAAGTTGGTACGTATATGTAAATTAACAAGAAAAGTAATTCTGATAAAAAAATATTCGAATATTCATTGGCTTTCAGAAGGGGGGCAAAAAAAAATATCAGTACATATAAAATGCATATATTTTCACGATTTTCGTCATATCTACTAGGTCTTTCGAAATATTGAATTCATTTTTATTCTACGGATTCTTCATATGAATACCTAGAATTTGTTTTCAAGATATTTTGAAATTCGACCCCTAAGAGGGTGTAAACTGGTTGTATACTTTTTCATGAATTCCAGCATGTTTTTCAGGTCTGATCAGATATCGAATATCTTTTCAATTCCCCAGGTTTGTTTAATAATCACCTATTTTTTTGTTTTGTTTTTTCAACCTCTAAGCCGCATCCCGGAATATGACCCAATTATTTAGTTCATATGTTACAAACTTTTCTAACCGCTTCCCGAACTTTTTGTTAGGTTTTCAGTCACATCCCCGAATTGAACGCGTTCTGAACTTCTGTCGGAAAAAATAATAAAGTTGCACCCAGACTGTTGGCAGATTTTTTAAGTCATTTTTACAGGATATTTGTATGGCAGCCCCTCGAAGGACTATTGGGATTTTCTTCATAATCATACAGTTAGCTCCAACTCTTGGAAAAATAAAACATACAAAATTTCAAAGTCGTAGCTTAAATCCTTGTGTATAAAGGTATCGGCCAATATTCGTGAACTAGTGTTTTAAGGATTTTTTTGTATGGAAGGTACGAGAAGGAGTTAAAGAATTTCGCTGACTAGTAAACTTGAACTTTGTCTTCACTCAAAACTAATTTGTATAAAACTCCGAATTCGTAGCTAAAAGATTACTTGAGTTATAGTGAGTTTCGTAAATTAAGGGAAGTCATTTTTACAGGATATTTGTATGGCAGCCCCTCGAAGAACTATTAGGATTTTCTTCATAATCATACAGTTAGTTCCAAATCTTGGAAAAATTACACATGCGAAATTTCAAAGTCCTAGGTTAAGCTCTTCTGAAGTTATCGACCAATATTCTTGAACACGTGTTTTAAGGACACTTTGTATGGCAGCTACCCGAAGGAGTAGGACGATTTTGCCCGTTAACGAACATAGCCTTACAAATTCAACCAAACACCCAGATTCGAAATTTCAAGAGCCTAGGTGAAGGCTTTCTTCAGTTATCGTGTTCACGGACAGACAGACGGACGGACGGACGTCAGGCGGATTTGAGGTTTTTGGCCACAAATAAGGCTTGGTTCTATGCGTTACATATTTTTCGGCTGGATCAAACTTATAATACTCGATTTGATTTCATCTAGAGTATAAAAATAATACATGGAATGGGGATAGCTGACCGGGAATGACCCCTCCATATACAGTTCTCGCGCAACAGCGGTAATTAGTGACCGAGTGAATAACCTATACCGCTAGTACCGCTCGAAGGTACCGCTGGGCTAATAACCGACCGCCCGAAAGAACCTGATTTACTTACCCATCAACGCTGTCTTACAGGATCCTCAATAATGATATTTATTCACACTTCATCTCTTCCCAGGCAAGTTCCATAAATTCCAAAATTATGTGCTGATACGAACAGGTAAACGAACCAAAAAAAAATATGCCTACCTTGTCATTTTACCCTGAAATCTTTACAAACATGAATACACAAAAGAATCAGAAAAAAAATAAAATATTGGACTTTCCTATTATAAAAATAATGTAATTTATTAAATGTTCCTTCAAGTTATTATTCTACTTTTCCTAACTTAACCTAAGGTACCTTGATGGGGCCCGTTCGTCGTTTCGGCTTCCGCATTTGGGTCGCGTATACTATGATGATCTTCTCGAATACAATTCGTAAATAATACTTTACTATTTATAATGCAGTATTGTTATCGATTTTTGAAAAAAAAAATTTGCTGCCCTCAAAATTTTTTTTTCGACGTTTCATGACTAGTAGACACGAAAAAAGCAAAAAAAATGTTTACTCCGTCTGTCCGCCGTACGCCCGCCGTACGCCGTACGTCGACCGCCCCACGCAAAATCGTTAGAAGGCTCGTAGTTCTCAAACCAGTGGAGCTATTAAAGCAAAATTTTTTCTATGAATAGACTGGGTAGACCCCTTGAATTAACATTATTTTCAGGGGAGGAGGTGTGAGGGGGAAGGTGGGGGAAGCGTTTTAGACGAAAAATTTTGGTTTCTCGATCTCAGCAACCGCTTATGTTCGGAGGCTGAAACTTGGAATTTCTATAGAGCTTTGATAGGGGACCCATTTGCAAAAAAATTACTGATATGGGTGAAGGGGTGTGGGAGTGAAGGGGGAAACGAAACGCAAAAATGCCGAGATCGACACATTCTGAAATCCATATCTCCTAAAACGTTAATAGCAAGCAATTATAACTTAAGAAATATCTGTAGTTATACTGGGACAGTAGATTGAAACAAAATTTTTGGGAGGGGGTAGTGGCGTACGGGGGTGGGGGTGAAAGACTTTAGATTGCGAATTCTCACAACCCAATTGGACCAGAAAAAAAAAATTCGGTTTGATTGTAAAGCTTGATAAATAAAGACTGCTCAAAGTAAAATCTTTGAAGGGGGCGGAGGAGCACGGAAGTTGAGGGGACTAGAATTTTTCAAAAATAACACGTTTCATATGTCAATAACAGTGAAAGGTAGATGCTTCAAATTTTTACCAGAAGTAGACCTAATAGAGCCCTAGTAGGGGTGGGGGTGTGGGTGTAGAGGGTGAGGATGGGGCAGGGTGAGAAGGAAAAAGTTCCGATGTTTATATCTAAAGAACCTATAATGATAGAGAGCTGAAACTTGAAAATTAGATAGACCTATAGTAGTGGCATGTTGGAAAAATAAATTTTTTTTTTAAGGGTGGTATGGTACGGGGGTGGGAGGTGTTTTTCTTAACTTTAGAACGGCTTATGCTAGGAACTTGAAAGTCAGTACGTTTATGTAAATAACTAGAAAAGTAATTCTGATAAAAAAAATCGAAGAATCATAGGCAAAAAAAAATTATCAGTTAATATAAATTGCATAAATTTTCACGATTTTCGTCATATCTACTAGGTCTTTCCTAATATAGAATTCATTTTTTTTCTACGGATTCTTCATATGAATATTGTTTTCAAGATTTTGTGAAATTCGATCCCTAAGAGGGTGTAAAGTGGCTGTATACTTTTCATGAATTCCACCATATCTCTCAGGTCTGATCAGATATCAAATATCTTTTCACTTCCCCAGGCTTGTTTAATAATCACATATTTTTAAGTTTTATCTTTTTCAGCCTCTAGACCGCATTCCGGAATATGACCCAACTATACAATTCATATGTTACACCATATTCTAACCGCTTCCCGAACTTTTTGTTAGGTTTTCAGTCACATGATAACATACACCGCATCCCCGAATTGAACGCGTTCCGAACTTCTGCCGGAAAAATAAAAAAGTTGCGCCCAGACTGTTGGCAGATTTTTTTTTCTTATTATTAACATTATGGGAACGGCACGAAATTTTTGGGAATCGTTATTTTAAAAGCTTTGTTTACGGGGATAGCAATTTATGAATTTTAATATTATATAGAGAAGGAGTTTTCACTTGTTTCGTTGATAACTTCTGTTCACTATTCTCTTCGGGTTATTACACTTCCGTTTTCACTGTCAAGGGTTCCCGATATTGTCTTTTCGGCCACTAATAAGTTTGTTTATTTTATTAACGTAATCTTTTCGCACTGTTTGTAACC
This sequence comes from Beris chalybata, assembly GCA_949128065.1. Lineage (NCBI taxonomy): Eukaryota > Metazoa > Arthropoda > Insecta > Diptera > Stratiomyidae > Beris > Beris chalybata. Next base: position 55,476,580 of record OX421895.1, read on the forward strand.
AAAATTCCCGATCACTCCCGATCTTCAAGTCCCCAACTAGTCTCTCCCTCGTTCAAAATTCTTCTGCTTTCTTTCTGCTCCAGCGCCTCTTCACCGCGAAAAAAACGGTTCTCTTCCTGGATTTTTGGCGCAATAATTCTTTAATTCTTTCGATGTATTTTTGGCGGGAACGATTTTCCCACTAGATGACGTTTCTTTTTCCACTCTTATTGTTTACAGCGGTAGCAATTAAAATTTTAAGTTCATAGAATATAAACGTAGCAAATTCACAATCAAATATAATAACATAGCACTAGTAACAAGAAAAAAAAAAAACTCCAATGTAAAATGACAATCCTTATTCTTTACTAATTGAACCCAGAAAACACCAATGAAAAATTGAAGGGAAAAATAAATTCTGCCAGAGAAAAAAAAAATCTGCCAACAGTCTGGGCGCAACCTTATTATTTTTCCGGCAGAAGTTCGGAACGTGTTTAATTCGGGGGTGCGGTACATGTTACTATGTGACTGCAAACCTAAAAAAAGGTCCGGAAACGGTTAGAATAGAGTGTCATATATGAATTATAAAATTGGGTCATATTCCGGGATGCGGTCTAGAGGTTAGAAAAGAAAAAAAATTAAAAATAGGTGATTATTAAACAAGCCCGTGGAAGTGAAAAGATATTCGATATCTGATCAGACCTGAGAGATGTGGTGGAATTTATGGAAAAGTATACAACCACTTTAGACCCCCTTAGGGGTCGAATTTCAAAAAATCTTGAAAACGCATTCTAGGTATTCATATGAAGAATCCGTAGAATAGAAATGAATTCAATATTTCGAAAGACCTAGTAAATATGACGAAAATCGTGAAAATATATACAATTTAAATACACTGAAATTTTTTTCAGCCCCCCCTTCTGAACCCCAATGAATATTGAAATTTTTTTTTATTGGAATTACTTTTCTAGAGTATTTACATATATATACCGAGTTTCAACTTTCTAGTATAAGCCGTTCAAAAGTTAGGAAAAACACCCCCCACCCTCGCACCATGCTACCCCTAAAAAATTTTTTATTTTTCCACTATGCCACTAACATAGTTTTATCTAAATACGAAGTTTAAGGTTTATATCATTACAGGTTCTTAAGATATAAGTATCGGAACTTTTTCCTTCCCACCCTTCCCCACCCTCACCCTCTACACCCATACATTTAAATTTATTTTTCCCTACTAGGGTTCTATTGGAACTAGTTCTAGTTCAAATTTGAACCATCTATCTTACACTGTTAGTGAGATATGAAAAGTGATATTTGTGAAAAATTCTTATCCCCTCCACTTCTATGCTCCCCCGCTCCCTTCAATGATTTTACCTTGAGCAATCTTTATTTATCAAGCTTTATACCCAAACTGAATTTTGTTTTTCTGGTGCAATTGGTTTGTGAGATATCGTAATCTTTACTATTTCAACACCCACTCCCGCACGCCACCACCCCTACCAAAAAATTTTAATTCAATCTACTCTCCTAGTATAACTACAGGTATTTGTTAAGTTTTAATTGCTTGCCATTAACGGTTTAAGAGATATGGATTTTAGAATGTGTCGATATCGGCATTTTTGCGTTTTGGACGCATTATTTCCCCCTCCACTCCCACACCCCTTCACCCATATCAGCAATTTTTTAGCAAATGGGTCCACTATCAAAGCTCTATAGAAATTCTAGGTCTCTGCCTTCTACTATTAGCGGTTGCTGAGATCTAGAAACCAACATTTTTCGTCTAAAACGCTTCCCCCACCTTCCCCCTCGCACCGTCACGCCTGAAAAAATTCTCACTTCAAGAGGTCTACCATGTCCATTCAGAAAAAAAAATCAATTTAATAGCTCATAGGGTTTGGGAACTATAATTCCTCAAACGAGTTTGCGTACGGCGTACGGCGTACGGAGTACAGACGGACTGAAAATTTTTATTGCTTTTTTGGCGTTTATTAGTCATAAAACGTATAAAATTTTTAGGGTAGCAAATTTTTTTTTTTTAAAAGTCGATAACAATACTTTATTATTAAAATAATAAAGTAAAATGTATATAATTGAACACGTATATTTTGAGTTGGTTTCGCGACAGAACTATCCTAAAATATTGTGCATGTACTGATTTTGTCACAATCGTGGGGACGAACCAGACCCAGGAGAAGAGTCTCATGTTCTCAGCCGGGCAAGAACACCAACAAGAACAACAAGATGTTATACGTATGCTAAATTTTTCTTTCCTCTGATTAATAAATTACAGCTTGATATCCTTTCCGTGATAAATTCCCATCTTGTTTCCCCTTTCATCTTCCAGCTCGTAAGAGACATTGCCGATCTTTTTCCGCACAATAGCTGTCACAAATTTTGGTGCTTATTTAGCGGCAAAATTTTCTATCGCGTTGCTTTCCACAAAATTCCTTACATATACGACCTGTCCTGGAACAAAACTCTGATCTCTACTCCGTAAATTATATGTATGTGCCGATCTCTTATAGGCGAGCCTTAACTTGAGCTTGAGCTACACCTAAACGCTCTATATGAGGATTTTTACTGAATTTCCCTTTCACTAAGCGCGCTCAAGTAACGTAAAAGTTTGTAATCGGACCCATGCAATATAGAATGGGATCCGAACATTAAGTAGTGAGGCGAAAACCCTGTGGAACCGTGTACGACATTTCGTAAGGCTGCGCGTATTTCATACAAGTGTTCATCCTAATACCTGTTGTCATCTCCCAAATAAGCTCGCGTTTGATTGGCGAGCATAATAGTGTGATTTTGTATGCCGAATTCCATAAGCCTTCATAAGACTTTCAAAGGTTTTTGAGACGAATTGCACCACATTATCCGAATGAATATATACTCTGGAACTCCAAATGTTAAAAATATCTCGTGCTCCTGATATTTGGTAATATTTTCTGCTGTTGCCTTTGGAAACGGTTTAAGCCATACGAATTTGGTGAAATGGTCCAATACTACAAAGATATATCGGTTTCCACTTCGCGAGCGTGGGTACGGGCCCAGGAAATATACATATAACCGCTGCAGAAGCCTATTTACTTCAATTTGGTTTCCCATTAGTGGTCTCATATTGAAATTTGGCGGCTTGCATTGTTTACACGAAATGCAAGCAGCGATATATTTGACGACATCTTGACTTAGTGCCGGCCAATAATAGTATCGCTGTAATAACTCTACTGTCTTCGCCACACCACAATCGCAGGATAAAGGACTGCAGTGGGTACTTCCAATAAGTTGACCCGTAAGAGAATTTGGAACCCATAATTTCCACGCTGGGATATCTGAACTCTGGGAAGACATAGAGGGCTGATTTATTAATATTTTTCCATGCTCAACCTTTAAATTGTTGAAACGATTCGGATTTTCTTGTACGTGCTTGATCCGTTCCTGGTACTTTTCATCTAAAACCCCTTCCGAATTCAAATCTAGCAAGGATATTAAAGGATTTATTGTGTCAAGTTTGGAGCAATACACACGTGACAACGCATCCGGGACAGCATTCAAAGAACCCTTACGATGCTCAATACTAAAATTGAATCCCTGAAGTTTAAGGCTCCACCTAGCTAAACGTCCGGAAAGATCTTTTCTGGCACATAAGCCATTTTAAACTTGCATGGTCAGTGATGATGGTGAACTCCAAACCCTCAATATATGCTCGGGACCTTTTGAAGCTCTCCACTGCTGCCAAGCACTCTAATTCTGTCACGCTGTAATTGCGTTGAGCAGCATTAAGTTTGGCGGACATGAGAGCCACTGACTTGGTGGAACTCCCCGGTACTAGAGCACGACTCGTCCCACTCAGAATCGCACTCCTCGAACCGTTTCCCGAGGATCGATTTTGGCAAACTGCACAATTCCGTTTCAGTACATTCGTCGCACCACACCCAAAGCAAAAAATTTTTTTAACTGAATTGGGACAATTCGTAAAAACATGTTCTATACCCTTACAATTCCAGCATATTACCATTTTTTCCCTCCGGAGAAATTCTTAAAAGTTAAAGCTGCAACTTCGTTCTTAAACTCATCTAGATCCACATCAATCTCATTAACTTGTCGGCGACTTGCACAATTGGCACCGGTACCCGATCCTACGCCAAGTACTCTCGATGGCCACACACTTTTTCTTAAGACACTGGACTTATGAGAACTCTGCTCCTGCCAGATGTGCTTGTCGCATATTCCAGAAAAGGATTTGTTGAAGGTAGTCATCTGACAAGGGCGTCGTTAGTTGCAGCGCAAGCTTCTCAATGCCATCAACGAAATCGCAAAATGTCTCCTTTTGCTTCTGATACCGAGCATCGATTAATCGACGCACATCTAAATCTGTTACCTGTGTCTCAAATCGTTCGCGAATAGCACCACAGAACTAAGTCTAAGTAATATTGGGCGAAGCTTCACGAAATGTCCAGTACCATTCGGTCGCTAGACCACGTAACAACAAATAGACATCTGATACAAGGTCTATTTTAGATATTCCACTAGACTTAGCTAATGTTTCAACTCTAAAAAGAAAACGATTGACATTTAGGCTCGTATTGGATCCTTCGAAGATAATTCCCCATTTCGATACCGGCACAGACCACTTCCGCTATGAAAAAGGAGCCTGACCAACTGTAAAAGTGGGCTCCGGTGGAGGTATCTCTAGGTGAGTACTACTGTGCAGCCATGGTTGTGGTTCAAAATGTTGACGGACATTATTTCCTGAACCCCTTTCTTGTGATAAATTATCCATACCTATATCGTTTACTGGGTTTCCAACTACTGCTTGGCTCACAGAATGCCTTCGTGGAACAAATGGTAGAAGTGGTACTAAAATCTATTTCTGCCAACTTACTATAAAAGGTGTCTAGTTCCTCTTGTTACGTTTTTACATGTCCGAAATTAACATTCTTAACTGATTTAATTTCACCAAGCACTCCTTACCCACAGACAATAAGGTTTCAGACGCCGAGCCTACTAGCCTACTTAATCTACCAGCATAATTACTAAACGGGTTAAATAACAAAAAAATTTTACTCTTTAAAACCACAAAAATTCCCTTCAGACCCTTTTGGCAAGCCTCCAACTCCCGTGGTAGATCTTGCAAAATCTCTTTAGGCAACTTAGAGGATGCTCGAAGAACTGGTCTAGCTTCCTCCATCTTCAATCTAGACTCTAACTCATCATATTGAGCCGGGGCATTGCTACATATGTGATGGATAAACACTCCGTCTGGAACTCATCCGGTTCCAAATGGTTAATATTAAAATCAGACATAATTATGTATCAATGTAACCAGCAAATCAAATCAACAATTAATAATATTCTATATAAATATAACCAATTACTATAGAAACCAACCGAACTATAATTATGTGTATAAACCGAAAAAAAAATATTACGTACTGCAAAAAAAAAAAACATATCTTACTCAATAAATAAATATATATATATATAAAAACAAATAAACAAATATTGAGGATCCTGAAAGCACTTAGCGCCTCCGGCAAGCAAATCAGGTACTCTTTCTCAAAAAAAAAAAATAATGATAATGTCGATAGCGATATCCAAAAGTGTATGCGCGAGAACTGCAGAAGAGAGGAAGGAATATCAATAGAAGGAGATTCTTAAATCATGTTTAGTCAGCAAATATATACGTCACCATCACCGTGTGATCCCTGTAACAGACAAAAATTATTCGTGAGGTGCTAAACTAACTAGTCACCGACGGAATTTATCCGGATATAATTTGCGAGGAACCAAACTGCAGGTATTCACCGATGCCAAATCGCGATGTCACAAACACTGACTTCGTGAGATGACCATATTACATCGACGCACAAAGCGGATAGTCGGTGCGAACATCTTTGATTGGCAAAACTACCTCGAGATTATTAAATCAAACCAGCTAATTGAAATCTAAAGGAGATTTCGCATTGAAGATGCTCTGGCGAATCTCACTCATATGCTCATAGCGCGCGACATGAAATAAAATCCTCGATGTAATGACTTAAGGCTCGTGTCCACTGGCAAGTAACTTGCGACATTTCTTGCTAGAGTAATTTGGTGCGATGTGTACACTATCTGTCAAATTGCAGCAATTTTACTCTAGCAAGTAGCTCTACAAAAATCTTGCAAGTAAAACTTGCGCTTCCGTGTACACTTCATCATCAAAATTTCGTTGAACTGTCAAAACGAAAAAGAAAAATACCACAATTTTGGATAAAGTTCCACATTGGAAATGAGCAAAAACGTGTACTCGGAACTCCACTTGGATTCTCCGTTCATACTTCGCACGTAAACTATGGAACTACGACTCCTAAAATTGATCTTAACCTCACACCCAATGCAATTGTGCTGACTTGCTGAAAAATTTCGGAACCGATCGGAACTTTCTTGCGAGATCTCAACTCTCGCAAGTTAGCGTGTACATTCACAACTTGCTTGACAAGGCAAGCGTTTGCTGGCTAGAGCAAAAACTTGGGCAAATGCGCTCTCGGAACCGTGTACACATGCAGCAATAAATGCCATAGAGCAACTCTAACAAGTTTTGCTTGCTAGTGGACACGAGCCTTTAGGGAAAAATTGTAGAAGAGGGAAAAAACAGAAGAAAAAAAATAAATGTGAATTTTAAAACTACTTTTCGAAAGGTATGCAATGAACCACGGTATTCCATAACAAAGCAAAAGACAATTACAGGCAATAAAAATGCTCTGAAACCTTAAGTTCTAACAATGCAGGTAGCTTGGTACTTCCACACGAAGCTATTCCCATAATCACAACGAGAAAAAAAAACAATATACGCAAAGAGAAAAAAAAATTTCGAACAGATAAAAGTAAAAGGACCAGCAATTGTTTTAATCGTGCTATATGTATATTGTTGTTGTACCTACAGCTGGTTTAGTGAAAGGTGTACGCTAATAAAGCCAACAGATCAACCAAAAACCTTTTACTCGTCGGAAATTTGGGTAGATGAGCTGTAAATCGGATTTCTGCTCGCCTGTTACTCCCTAAGAAAAAATAACATTTTAATTGCTCTATAACTACTCATTACGGTTTTGCCAGAATTATTAAGACAAGATGAGTTTAGCTATTCTTCTAAGATCAATTCAAGAGAGTTTCCTATCATGGGAAAACGGTAAAAAAAAATTGTATGTTACAAAAAAAAAAATTATTAAAATTCACGTTTGGGCGCCACTGTAAGAAAACTTCTTTAAGTGTCAATCGTCGCTTACATTTTGTTATCACACTAATGGGCTCCTCTGAGTCCTTACAGCACAATTGCCGGCTTCTCTGGAGCTTAGGAGTGGGAAGATGAAATCCGACTCAGAGGAGACACCATTCTAGATGTGCTGTGTAAGGTATAAATTGGGTCAAGAAAAAAACTATATAAAAAACATAACGCATTCACGATCGGCTGCAAGCCAATCGTATGATACTCTAGATGAAATACTTAACTCCGATTTATATTTTGTTTGGAAATATTTAAAAAGAATGAGGAGTGCACAAGCAATTATTACATGACCTTTTACTTACAGGTTGAAACTATTGTTTAGTGGCTACTCGTTTTTTTGATTTATAGATCCATAAAGTAAGTTTGGACATTTTACAGAATTTTTGTATAGCAACTACATGAAGGACTTATGGGATATTTTTCATATTAATCAGCTGCGACTATTATAAAATCCACGTATACAAAATTTCAAAGTCGTAACGCAAAGCCTTCTAAAGTTAATGAACTCTAATTAATGAACTCCGTCTTGGTTTTGGTATAAAACTAATTCCTGTAAAATTTTAAATTCCGGCTTTAACTCGTTCTGGAGTTATAGTGGATTCAGCAACAAGCATTCATTTTTGAAGGACTTTTCTAGGCTGCTACACGAAGGACTCATTCGATTTGCATCATATTCAAAACTTTCGATTCAAACGTTATAAGCCTTAAGTATGCAAAATTTCAAGTTCCTAACTTGAAGCATTCGAGCAATATTTGTGAAAACGTGTTTTAAGGACTCTTGTATGGAGGGTACCCGAAGGAGTTTAAGGATATCGCTCATTAACGAACTTAGCCTTACTTTTTCCATTTTACAAGCTGTGACAAAATTTCAAGTTCCTAGGTCAACGCGTTCTTGAGTTATCGTGCTAACGGACGGACGGACGGACGGACGGACGGACGGACGGACAGCAAACGGTTTTGGGGGTTTTGGCCAAAAATAAACACAAAATACTATAGAACTTTTTTTCGTCCGAGGCTCGGTTCTATGCGTTACAAACTTTTCGGGCTGGATTAAACTTATAATACTCTATATGTTCATCTAGAGTATAAAAATAATACATGGAGTAGGGATAGCTGACCGGGAATGACCCCTCCATATACAGTTCCCGCGCAACGGCGGTAATTAGTGACCGAGTGAATAACCTATACCGCTAGTACCGCTCGAAGGTACCGCTGGGCTAATAACCGACCGCCCGCACATACCTGATATGCTATGAAAGAACCTGATTTACTTACCCATCAACGCTGTCTTACAGGATCCTCAATAATGATCTTTATTCACACTTCATTTCTTCCCAGGCAAGTTCCATAATCTCCAAAATTATACGCTGATACGAGCAGGTAAACGAACCAAAAAAAAATATGCCTACCTTGTCATTTTACCCTGAAATCTTTACAAACATAAATACACAAAAGAATCAGAAAAACATTTGACCCCATCAGTTGAGAAGTTGTGCCTTGGAGGGAGTTGAATTTTCCAACAAGACAATGATCCAAAGCAAACAGCAATTTTCGTCAAGAACTGGTTGTTGTCCTACGCTCCAAGGCTGCTTAATACTCCCCAAAACCCAAATTTAAATCCAATAGAACATGTATGGGAGCTACTGGAGTGCAAAATTCGGAAACGTTGCATACAAAACAAAAATTTGTTTAAGGAAACGCTCATTACAGAATGGGAGAAAATTACATCCGCAGAAACTGGTAATTTAGTCGCCTTTAAGTCCCGAAGTCTGAAAAAAGCAATTGATGCTACTAAAAGGGGTTCCAGTCAAGTATTAAGTCAGCAAATAATTTTAAAATTTTCAATACGTTTAGTTGGAAATTTCTTGTGTATAAGCCAGCCAGTACTGACTGTCGTAGACTTTTGTCCATTCATTTTTTATGTTTTTATGAATTTACCTTTAAGTTTGTTATGAAAAGTTTTTGTTTTTGTTTTTTTATAAATATATTTAAGTTATTCCAATTAATCAGAACCTCAATATAAAGTGTTGCCGTAGACTTTTGTCCGTCACTGTAGAAGGGGTTTTCACTTGTTTCGTTCTGTTCACTATTCTCTTCGGGTTATTACACTTCCGTTTTCACTGTTAAGGGTTCCCGATATTGTCTCTTCGGCCATTAATAAGTTTTTATACTCTAGATGAACCTATAGAGTATTATAAGTTTAATCCAGCCCGAAAAGTTTGTAACGCATAGAACCGAGCCTCGGACGAAAAAAAGTTATATAATATTTTGTGTTTATTTTTGGCCAAAACCCCCAAATCCGTTTGCTGTCCGTCCGTCCGTCCGTCCGTCCGTCCGTCTGTTAGCACGATAACTCAAGAACGCGTTGACCTAGGAAGTTGAAATTTTTTCGCAACTTGTAAAATGGAAAAAGTAAGACTAAGTTCGTTAATGGGCGATATCCTTCCACTCCTTCGGGTACCTCCCATACAAGAGTCCTTAAAACACGTTTTCACAATTATTGCTCGAATGCTTCAAGTAAGGAACTTGAAATTTTGCATACTAAAGGTTTACAATGTTTGAATCGAAAGTTTCGAATATAAAGCAAATCGAATGAGTCCTTCGTGTAGCAGCCTAGAAAAGTCCTTCAAAAATGTATGCATGTTACTGAATCCACTATAACTCCAGAACGGGTTACAGCAGAAATTTAAAATTTTACAGGAATTAGTTTTATACCAAAACCAAAACGGAGTTCATTAATTAGCGCCATCCGTTGACTCCTTCGGGTAGCTGTCATACAAAAGTCCTTAATAAACATGTTCACCAATATTGAACGATAACTTTAGAACACTTTAAGTTACGACTTTGAAATTTTATACACATTAATTTTATAATTGTCGCAGCTGAAACTATTAATATGAAAAATATCCCATAAGTCTTTCATGTAGTTGCCATACAAAAATTCTGTAAAATGTCCTTTTACTTACTTTATGGAACTCACTATTAATCAAAAAAATCGAGTAGCAACTATACAATAATTTCTACCTGTAAGTAAAAGGTCATGTTATAATTGCTTGTGCTCTCCTCATTCTTTTGATATATTTCCAACTAAAATATAAATCGGAGTTCAGTATTTCATCTAGAGTATCATACGATTGGCTTGCAGCCGATCGTGACTGCGTTATGTTTTTGTTTTAATAACGTAATCTTTTCGCACTGTTTGTAACAAAAATTCCCGATCACTCCCGATCTTCAAGTCCCCAACTAGTCTCTCCCTCGTTCAAAATTTTTATGCTCTCTTTCTGCCCCAGCGCCTCTTCACCGCGAAAAAAAAACGGTTCTCTTCCTGGATTTTTGGCGCAATAATTCTTTAATTCTTTCGATGCATTTTTGGCGGGAACGATTTTCCCACTAGATGACGTTTCTTTTTCCACTCTTATTGTTTACAGCGGTAGCAATTAAAATTTTAAGTTCATAGAATATAAACGTAGCAAATTCACAATCAAATATAATAACATAGCACTAGTAACAAGAAATAAAAAAAACTCCAATGTAAAATGACAATTCTTATTCTTTACTAATTGAACCCAGAAAACACCAAGGAAAAATTAAAGGGAAAAATAAATTCTGCCAGAGAAAAAAAATGTATATAATTGAACACTTAACTTTATTTTGAGTTGGTTTCGGGACAGAACTATCCTAAAATATTGTACATGTACTGATTTTGTCACACTTCTTAGCTCCCGGTTTGCCGTATCAACTACCGAAAAACACGCACACCCCATTTCCGAATATCGCCGAAGAAAAGAAATTCAAGTCACGCGAAATAGTTTGTGAAAAAGTGAATGAAAAAGTGCTTAAAAAGTTTCGAAAAGTTACGTGTGAGGTGCAAACGTGCATATATTTTAGAAAAACAGCAAGTTTCCGTTGGTGTTATTAAGAAATACGGACAAAAACAATTAAAAAGGAGTGCGTTGTAGTGCTGCGACATCGACCTCAAAACATCGATGTTTAAATACACGACATCGATTTCGATAAAACATCGGTGAAAAACATCGATGTTTCTAAGCATCGATGTTCTTAGAATTTTAGGAGAGACATTAGAGAAGAAGCAAAAAAAATGTTTAGCTAAGAGATTGGTGTGAGAAAAAAAACCTCGATGTTCCTCAAACACGGTAGGTAAATAACACGATTGTTAAAACAAAATGATCTTATTAATTAAAAACTATCTTATTATATACTTCATTATCATTTTATATATCATTTCATTATTATATTTCTAAAAATAGGAACAGGATTCTTAAAAGAAAATAACTTCATTTCTGCTACTCGCAAAAAATTTAACTTTTCAAATTTTATATAGGTTGTGCTAACAAAACAAAAAAAAACTGCCAACAATCTGGGCGTAACTTTATTATTTTTCCGGCAGAAGTTCGGAACGCGTTCAATTCTGAGAGAAATCTGATCAGATCTGAGAGATATGGCAAAATTCATGAAAAAATATACAACCACTTTACACCCCCTTAGGGGTCGAATTTCAAAAAATCTTGAAAACGCGTTCTAGATATTCGAATGAAAAATCCGTAGAATGAAATTGAGTTCGATATTTGAGAAGACCTAGTAGATATGACGAAAATCGTGAAAAAATAGTCATTTTATTTGCACTGATAATTTTATTTGCCCCCTTCCAAACGCCAATGAATATTCGATTTTTTTTTATTAAAAACTAATTTTCTAGTTGATTTAGATATACAAACCAAATTTCAATTTTCTAGCATAAGCCGTTCTATAGTTAGGAAAAACACTCCTCACCCCCGTACTATACTACCCTTATAAAAAATTATATTTTTCCAATATGCCACTACTATAGCTCTATCTAAATACCAAGTTTCAGCTTTATATCATTACAGGTTGTTTAGATATAAGCATCGGAACCTTTTCATTTTCATCCTCCCCACCCTCACCCTCTACAGCCACATCCTCAATTTTTCTCTGCTAGGTTTTTATGGGGCCTACTTCTGGTAAAAAATTTGAGCATCTATCTTATCTGTTCTTGACATATGAAACGTAATTTTTTTGAATATTTCTTATCCCTCACCACCCTCTTAAAAAATTTTACTTTCAGCAATCTTTATTTGTTAACCTTAATACTCAAACCCAATTTTATCTTTCTAAAGCAATTGGTTCTTGAGATATCGTAATCTAAACTTTTTCACCCTCCACCTCCATTCGCCCCACTCAAAAATTTCTTTTCAATCTTTTCTCCTAGTATAGGTACAGATATTTGATAAGTTTAAATTTCGTGCCATCAAGGCTTCGGAGATATGGATTTTAGAATGTGTCGATCTCGGCATTGTTGCGTCTCGGATGCATTCCCCTCCCTCCACTTCCACATCCCTTCACCCATATCAACAATTTTTTTTTGCAAATGGGTCCAATTTCGAAGTTCTATAGAAATTTCAAGTTCCAGTTTCCTAGCGTAAGCGGTTGCTGAAACCAAAATTTTTCATCTAAAACGATCCCACAATAAAAATTTCATGAATAATACCTCAAAGGGTTTGGGAGCTACGTGCCTTCGAACTATTTTGCGTACGGCATACAGACGGACATTACTATTTTTTTTTTTTTGCTTTTTTGGGGTCTACTAGTCCTAAAACGTGAAAAATTTCTGGGTAGTAAATTTTTTTTTAATTTCAAGTCGATCACAATACTTTATTATTAAAAAATAATAAAGTAAAAATGCACTAGCACTAGCTCTCGAGCCAGCGCAGAAAAGTGTAAGAGGGTGTGGCATGGAGGGGACAAGCTTACTGTTTGAGTTTGTGTTTTTGTCCATTGATTTGACGTCAAATGTTGTTTAGAAAAGTTAGTGCAAACTACACTACACTAAATCCGACAAAAAAAACAGACCTATAATAGACAACTATTTCCTGGCAGTCGTCATGAGTGCCGAATTTCGAGAAACGCATCCCAGTTCCCATCCCTCCAGCGAGTAGTTTCGTTTCATTTGGTCCCATCGATGTTTAACCTCCTTTTTTTTACCTTTTCCTAACAAAGTTCCATGCTTTTATAAAACCTCAGTACAGTTTTTGCTAAGAGATTGCTGTGAGGAGCGAAAAAAAAATCCTCGATGTCGATGTTTTAATAAAACATCGATGTTTGAAAAACATCGAAGCCAAGACATCGATGTTAAAAGTACCCGATGTTTTTGCCAAACATCGATGTTTTAGAAACATCGATGTCGATGTCGCAGCACTAGTGCGTTGTGTGCGGCCTAAAAAGCAAGGAAAATAGAAATCTGCAGGAATTTCTTTTTTCCGGTAAGTGTAAAAAAAAAGGTAGAGTAATCCTGGCAAATGCAATGATTGTTTCATTCAGAAAAGGTAAAAATTACCGAAATTTCGAGCTCGGTAACAAATAAAACCCAAGTTGACAAACATCGGCCATGATTACTTATGCTTTGCGAAAAGCGTACTTAATTTCAAAGATCGGGGGTTCATAATATGAGCCGTTTATTTTGAAAGTGGATTAATTTTTTTTTTTTTTAAATTTTTTTTGTGACATTGTAACTATGTTTTTACAACATAAAGCAACTTTCTGAAAATCTATTGATGCCATTGTTTCATCACACACGCAAACCCTTAAGCATGTACATAGTAGTGAATGATTAAGATTGAAATAGTGTGAAGCTATGGTTTTAGTGCGAGTCATCCAGGGCATGGTTGCTTCGAAAGAGTGTGTTCTTTTCATTGTAATGACATAAATAATAACAATGGTTGTAATTAAATACACACATCATTCACATCACGTTCTCTGTTTTTCGCCAGATAATTGGAGTTTGGTAGTTACACCTAGATACGCATATAGTACATATATGTAAAAAGATGCGCAGATTTCTCAGAAAAACATTTTTAGGAATTATTCAAGTAAACAAAATGGAAAGAAAATTAAAAAAAAAAACATGTGTGCAGTGCACACGCAGTAGAAGTGAAACCTTCGGAAAACTAAACAGCGAGAGGGGGTAAAGGGTCGAATTTTGGAGGGGTAGGGGGTAGAGAGGTGGGTGGGGGTAGGGGGATAGAGAAAGTAGATGAGAGGAAACAATATGTAGGGTGAGAGGTAGAGAGGTGGGTGGGGTGTGGGATAGGGAAAGTAGATGAGGGGAAACAATATGTAGGGTGAGGGGTAGAATGATAAGGGTATACAGAGTGGGGTATACAGTGAGCGATGAAGGGTTGAATTTTGGAGGAGTAGAGGGTAGAGAGGTGGATGGGGGTGGGGGATAGAGAAAGTAGATGAGGGTTAACAATATGTATGTGGGGTGAGGGGTAGAGAGGGGGTGGAGGTGGGGGGGGGGATAGAGAAAGTAGATCAGAGGGGAAAATATGTAGGGTGAGGGGTAGAATGATAAGGGTACACATAGGGGGGTATACAGAGGGGGCGAAGGGCTGAATTTTGGAGGGGTAGGGGGTAGAGAGGTGGGTGGTGGGATAGAGAAAGTAGATGAGGGGGAACAATATGTAGAGTGAGGGATAGAATGATAAGTGAACACAGAGGGGGGTATACAGTGGGGGGTATACAGTGGGGAGGGTGAAGAGTTTAATTTTGGAATGGTATTGCGTAGAGAGGAGGGTGGGGTGGGGGGATAGAGAAAGTAGATGAGGGGGAACAATATGTAGGGTGAGAGGTAGAATGATAAGGGTACACATAGGGGGGAGTATACAATGGGGGGTGAAGGGTTGAATTTTGGAGAATGGGGTGTAAGAAGAAAAGTAAGGTTGTGTGGGGGGTGAGGGAAATCAGTACCACGCAGGTGTTTTGTTTGTCTCTTTTTACTGTCGCTTTTTTCGATTCACTCGTTTTATCTTCTTGTTTCATCGACACAACGTGGCTAAAGAAGTTTTCACTTCAAAAAGAGAAATAAACATGCAGCGAGAAACGTTATTTCATTTTTCATTTTTCACTTTTCACTTTTCACTTTTCACTTTTAATTTTTCTTTTTTCATTTTTCATTTTTCATTTTTCATTTCTCACTTTTCACTTTTCATTTTTCATTTTTCATTTTGCATTTTTCATTTTTCATTTTTCATTTTTCTCCATCCTTCATTCACCATCCTCCATCCAGCATCCTCCATCCACCATCCTCCATCCACTATCCTCCATTCTCTATCCACCATCCTCCATACTTCATCCACTACCCCCTATCCACCATCTATAGTAACTAATACACCGAAAGCGAAAGGTACACAAAGAGGGGTGGTTGAGGGGGATAGGGAAAGTAAGTGAGGGGGAACAATATGTAGGGTGAGGGGTAGAATGATAAGGGTACACAGAGGGGGGTATATAGTGTGGGGGGAAGGGTTGAATTTTGGAGGTGTAGGGGGTATAGAGGTGGTTGGGGGTGCTGGGGGATAGAGAAAGTAGGTGAGGGAGAACAATATGTAGGGTGAGGGGCAGAATGATAAGGGTACACCGAGATGGGGTATACAGTGGGGGAGGGGGGTGAAGAATTAAATTTTGGAGGAGTAGGGGTTAGTGAGGAGGGTGAGGGTGGGGGATAGAGAAAGTAGATGAATGGGAACAATATGTAGGATGAGGGGTAGAATCAGTGCCTTTCCGTTGGTGTTTGGAGCCCTGATGCAGATTTTCAGTGGCGCCCCTTAAATTTTTAAAGAATTGTAAAATAAAACATACTGATTTACTGTATTATTTATAATACAGTATTGTTATCGATTTTTAAAAAAAAAAATTTGCTGCCCTCAAAATTTTTTTTTCCACGTTTCATGACTAGTAGACGCGAAAAAAGCAATAAAAATTTTCACTCCGTCTGTACGCCGTACCCCGTACGCCGTACGTCGACCGCCCCAAAACTTTTGAAGGCTCTTAGCTCTCAAACCAGTGGAGCTATTAAATTAAAACTTTTTCTAAGAATAGACTTGGTAGACCCCTTGAATTGACATTATTTTCAGGGGAGGAGGTGTAAGGGGGAAGGCGGGGTAAGCGTTTTAGACGAAAAATTTAGGTTTCTAGATCTCAGGAACCGCTTGTGTAAGGAAGCTGAAACTTAGAATTTCTATAGAGCTTTGATAATGGACCCATTTGCAAAAAAAAAAAACAGATATGGGTGAAGGGGTGTGGGAGTGGAGGGGTAAATAATGCGTCCGAAACGCAAAAATGCCGAGATCGACAAATTCTAAAATCCATATCTCCTAAACCATTAATAGCAAGCAATTAAAACTTAACAAATATTTGTAGTTATACTAGGAGAGTAGATTGAAATAAAATTTTTGGGTGGGGGTAGTAGCGTACGGGGGTGGGGGGCGAAAATCGTTAGATTATAATATCTTTCAAACTATTGGCACCAGAAAAACAAAATTCGGTTTGGATATAAAGCTTGATAAATAAAGATTGCTCAAAGTAAAATATTTGAAGGCGGTGGAGGAGTACGGAAGTGGGAGGGATTAGAATTTTTCAAAAATAACACGATTCATATCTCAATAACAGTGTAAGATGGATGTTTCAAATTTCTACCAGAAGTAGTGCTAATAGAATCCTAGTAGGGAAAAAAGTATGGTGGTGTGGGTGTAGAGGGTGAGGGTGGGGAAGGGTGAGAAAGAAAAAGTTCCGATGCTTATATCTTAAGAATCTATAATGATAGGAAGCTGAAACTTGGTATTTAGATGAAGCTATAGTAGCGGCATGGTGGAAAAATACATTTTTTTTAGGGGTAGTATAGTACGATGGTGGGGGGTGTTTTCTCTAACTTCAGAACGGCTTATGCTAGGAAGTTGAAACTCGGTACGTATATGTAAATTAACTAGAAAAGTAATTCTGATAAAAAAAAAATTTAATATTTATTGGCGTTCAGAAGGGGGGGGGGGGGCAAAAAAAAATATCGGTTAGTATAAAATGCATATATTTTCACGATTTTCGTCATATCTACTAGGTCTTTCGAAATATTGAATTCATTTTTATTCTACGGATTCTTCATGTGAATACCTAGAGTGTGTTTTCAAGATTTTTTGAAATTCGACCCCTAAGAGGGTGTAAACTGGTTGTATACTTTTTCATGAATTCCACCATGTTTCTCAGGTCTGATCAGATATCGAATATCTTTTCACTTCCCCAGGTTTTTTTAATAATCACCTATTTTTAAGTTTTGTTTTTTTCAACCTCTATACCGCATCCCGGAATATGACCCAATTATTTAATTCATATGCTACACCCTTTTCTAACCGCTTCCCGAACTTTTTGTTAGGTTTTCAGTCACATAGTAACATACACCGCATCCCCGAATTGAACGCGTTCTGAACTTTTGCCGGAAAAATAATACAGTTGCGCCCAGACTGTTGGCAGATTTTTTTAAATGCTGTTATGTGTCGAAATTTATTTCAAAGGTAAAAAATAACCATATAGAGATGAGATATGTGTATTAAACAATTATCTTCCTTCGTGCTTTAGAAATTGAAAATTCATTTACTACATATATCATCATATTGTGGTATTGTGAGGGAGAAGAAAAGTCTCTAACGAGAAACTGATCTGAGGTGTGAAACGAACAGATATTATATCCAGCAAAAAATATTGACGATATTTGTGTGAATGTCATTTTTTGCAGTTGTTGCTTTCTACTCCATTGAAAATTCGATAAGCTAGCTCACTTACAATTGTTATGTATTTTACCCGTAGTGGCAACACTTAGTTTTAAATCTATTTTTAATTCAATAAATGACGAGTCACTTCGATGTGAGCAACCAAGTCATCTTTTCATTAAATACAAACATTGTCCAATTAGTGAGAAACACAACAACAATCTCAGTAAAAATTGTCTGCAGTCGTCATGTAAACTAGCCTTTATTCGCTTAGTTAAAACAGGCTCAAGACAGAAAACAAAACGGCGATGAAACACTGTTGGTTTGGTTGATACAGTGTTTTGAATTTGTTGGAGTTTGAGTTTTTGTTTTCCGTGTATTCGAAAACATGGACAAAACAAAAACTTACTTGTCTGTTTGGTAGAAAACCAGCAATAGAATAGCGTATCGCCATTGCTAAAAGAAGAAGGTGTCAGTAGAATTTAAAAAATTATTTCGGAATGCCTGAGTACTCCACTGAAGAATATGGGAACATTATGTTCATTTATGGAGACCCATGTGCGAAATGCCGGAGTCCAACGGAATTGTGCACACTGCCCAGAATTGGCATCGTTTTGTCCGCCAAGACTTGTGTATCGGCATTCTTTTGGTACTTTTGGAACTACCAGACCCATGTCGGGCCAAGAATTGGCTTATTATTGGCGTCTATGCTCTTTCGGCATTGGCTTGACTGTCGGCTATGTATTGGGCACATATTGGGAGAAAAATATTTTTTGTTTCTCAAAATCAATTTTGATTCGACTGTAATACAATCACGAGAATGTTGCAGATTAGCCTAGTGGGTAGCGTAGTGGACTTATGTGCGACGTGATGACGGTTCGAATCCAAAAGTGAGCAAGGTGTAAGAAAAACCAATTCGCATTAAACAAAAAAAAATAGTATTTACAGGAAAATAATATCGTAGTTAAGAAAAAAGAAACACTCTATTAAAAAAAATTTTTTTCTTTTTTACTGACGCCCCAGCATTGGGCCAGAGTTTCACCAAGAGTTGGATCGGTGTGATCAAATCGACATTGACTCGGCAGTGATTTGGTCTAAGGGCACATACTGGACCCGAAACATTTGCCAGTACTGGCAACTCTGGCACCAGTACTAAGCCTGTGCTGTGCCGTTCTGCTTTTCGTACATGGGGAGTGTCACTGAAATGCACGAGCCGCGCGTTTGAACACTGAATTTCCAAAGTGTGCCATCTCTCTGTTTCATCGAGTTTCAAATCACAACGGTGGCTAAAGAAGTTTTCACTTCAAAAAGTTTTGCGGTGTTTTTTATTTGAGTAAATTTTTAAACTCGACTGTTTCCTTTAAAAATGTACTATGAAAAACAACTATTCTCAAATCCAATAGGAGTCTGTGAAAAATCGGAATGTATAATTTGTATACTCTAGATGAAATCATATAGAGTATTATAAGTTTGATCCAGCCGAAAATTATGTAACGCATAGAAAGTTATATATATTATTTTTTGTTTATTTGTGGCCAAAAACCTCAAATCCGGTTGACGTTCGTCCGTCTGTCTGTCTGTCCGTGAACACGATAACTCCAGAACGCCTTCACTTAGGGTCTTGAAGTGTCTGAGTGTTTGGTTGAATTTGTAAGGCTAAGTTCGTTAACGGGCAAAATCAACCCACTCCTTCGGGTAGCTGCCATACAAAATGTCCTTAAAACACGTGTTCAAGAATGTTGGCCGATAACTTCATAAGGGTTTAAGCTACGACTTGGAAATCTTGCATGTGTAAATTTTTGAATATTTGGAGCTAAACGTATGATTATGAAGAAAATCCTATTAGTCCTTCGAGTGGCTGCCATACAAAAATTCTGTTAAAATATCTTCATTCAATTCACGAAACTCACTATAACTCAAGTAATCGTTTAGCTATGAGTTCAGAATTTTGTAAAAATTAGTTTTGAGTGAATACAAAGTTCGAGTTTACTAATCAGCGAAATCATTTTACTCCTTCTGGTACCTTCCATGTAAAATGTCCTCAAAACATGTGTTTAAGAATATTGATCAATAACTTCGGAATGCCTAAAGCTACGACTTTGAAATCTTGTATACGTTGGTTTTTCAATAGGTGGAGCTAAGTCTATGATTATGAAAAAATTCTTTTTAGCCTTTCGTGTAGCCGCCATACAAATATCCTACCAAAATGTCTTCACATAATTTACGAAGCTCACTATAACTCTAGTTATCTCTTAGATACGAATTCGAAATTGTGCACAAATTAGTTTTGAGTGAAAACAAAGTTTGAGTTTACTAGGCAGATAAATCCTTTTGCTCCTCCTGGTACCTGCCATATAAAATGTCCTTAAAACATGTGCTCAAGGATATTGGCCGATAACTTCAGGCCGGGTTTAAGCTATGGTTTTAAAATTTTGTATGTGCTAATTTTGCAATAGTTGGAGTTAAATGTATGATTATGAAGAAAATCTTATTAGTCCTTCGAGTGGCTGCCATGCAAATATCTTGTTAAAATATCTTCATTTTATTCACGAAACTCATTTCAACTCAAGAAATCGTTTAGCCACGAAATTTAAATTTTGTACAAATAAGATTTAAGCAAAAAGGAAGTTAGACTGCATTTGTCAGTGAAATTTCTTGACTCCTTCGATTAGCTTCCATACAAAAAAAAACTTGAAAAGACAGTGTTCTAGAAAATTTGTCGATGGCTTCACAACCATTTTAGCTGTTTGTTTAAAATTTTGTACACGTTTGTTTTCCAATAGTTGAAGTTAAATGTATATCTCTGAAAAAAATGCTATTAGTCCTTCGCGTAACAGCCATACAAATATCCTTTCAAAATGTTTTCACTTAATTTATGGAACTCACTATAACTCAAGTAATTGTTTAAATGTAAATTTAGAATTTTGTACAAATTTGTTTTGAGTGAAATCGAATTTCGAGTTAACTAGTCAGCGAAACCCTTTTACTCCTTTTGGTACCTTCCATACAATAGATCCTTAAGATACGTATTCAACAATATTTTCCCATAACTTTTGAACGCGTCAAACTACGAATTGGAAAGTTTGTACACATTAATTTGTGGATGGTTCCAAAAAAGGGATAAATATATAAGAAATCGAGTGAGTCCTTTCTGTACCTCACATGTAAATGTCCTTCAAAAATGACATTTTATTCCCGATGGCACACCCAGTTCAAGAAATGATTTTAAACATTGATGATATTGTTTTTAAGTTTCAAGCAGCAATTGAATAGAGGTCCATAATAAAGGACATACAGCATGCACATACGTAATTCTACTTTAGCCCCAACTACAATATAAATCGGAGTTCAGTATCATCTAGAGTATTATACGATTGGCTTGCAGCCGATCGTGACTGCAGTATATTTGTTTATTTATTTTTAATCAAAAAAGAACACATATTGTTACTCTGTGGCATAGAGATGTACAGCTGCGAGCAGTGAAATAGTAGTGGGGACCTACATTTTACATTTCTTAAAACTACTAAGATATCAAAATAAGTTCGGCATAAATTTTAATGTAAAATCAGTGTACAAGTCACAGGCTAAATGTATTGATGAAAAAGTTTATTTCACATGAGTTCACAAAGTTTTTGTGGTGTACCGTGGATTGTACTCAGTGTTTGGGGGACGTCTCACATATTCGCGAGAGCCTTTACCACCATATAAAACAATTTTGGACTCATCCGTCCACAAAATGTTCCTCCACTTTTGATAGGGCCACTCCATATGTTGCTTGGCGAAATGAAGTCTGCGTACTACATGATTTTTTTTCAGAAGACCTTACGTGAACTTCGAGCATAGAGGTTATGTTCGCGTAGTCGTCTTCTTACGGTATGTACACCACAGGGCAATTTAAGCTGGTCCAAAATTTCAACAGCTGACATTGTTGGCCGAGCTTTGGAACATCTAACTATTTTTCGTACGGTCGTTGCTGAAAGTTTCTGCTTACCACCCCTTTTTTCAACTTTATTCTTATATGTTATTGCATTGCGTATCATGGTTGGAGAACAACCAATAATCTCTTCCACTTCCTTATAAGTTTTACCACTTTTTATAAGATTTTGGATGATTTCTCGTTTTTCTTGAGTGCAATGCACACCTCGTCCCACTAAAGTTATAAAATTATAATTTTTTATTTATTTTGCCACCATAAATATTTAATAACACAATAAAACTTACTTTTTATTAAAAAAAATATAATCAATTTTAAAGTAAAACACAATTTTCCTTATTATTTGCTCTGTGCTACTATTTCATGCTCGCTCAAAATGCCACATGCAGCAAAGTGTACGGTTTAAAAAAAAAACTGTAACGGTTAAAATATTTAAAATTTTCACAGATGTAGTTGATCAACTAGAGATGATAATTAGAAAAAAAAACGATCCCAATACCGTTCAAGGTTAAAAAAAGGAGCAGTATTCATATTGAAATTATGCACTACTATTTTAGTGCTCGCAACTGTATATACTGGAGATGACAAGCAGCGATGGAGTTGAAAGCAGACATTATATAATTCACTTACACGTTTCTTCTCACTTAAATTCATGTCATGTCCCGCTCTTGAAACACGCTAAGCAACAACAATTTTGTATAAAGGCCCTGTTTTGTTTCACTTCTCTGTCTTCAAAGCGATTTATACAAAACTGGTGGCTTGTCGTCTCCAGTAGCTCTATGGTCTATGGTAATGAGAAGAACCCTATTTTAAATACATAAATGTAATTAAAGATTTTAGAGCGAATAGTTTTACATTCATCGGATAGAATTTTACTTTATTAGTAATAATACAGTATTGTTATTGATTTTCAAAAAAAAAAAATTTGCTGCCCTCAAAAGTTTTTTGTCCACGTTTCATGACTAGTAGACACGTAAAAAGCAATAAAAATTGTCACTCCGTCTGTCCGCCGTACGCCGTACGCCGTACGTCGACCGCCCCAAAATCCTTTGAAGGGTCGTAGCTCTCAAACCAGTGGAGCTATTAAATTTAAATTTTTTCTAGGAATAGACTGGGTAGACCCCTTGAATTGACATTACTTTCAGGGGTGAGGGTGTGAGGGGGAAGGTGGGGGGAAGCGTTTTAGACGAAAAATTTTGGTTTCTAGATCTCAGCAACCGCTTATGTTAAAAGACTGAAACTTGGAATTTCTATAAAGCTTTGATAGTGGACCCATTTGCGAAAAATTGATGATATGGGTGAAGGGGTGTGGGAGTGGAGGGGTAAATAATGCGTTCGAAACGCAAAAAAGGCGAGATCGACACATTTTAAAATCCATATCTCCTAAACCGTTAATAGCAAGCAATTAAAACTTAACAAATATCTGTAGTTATACTAGGAGAGTAGATTGAAACAAAATTTTTGGGTGGGGGTAGTGGCGTATGGGGGTGGAGGGGAGGGTGAAATACTTAACATTACGATATCTCCCAAACCAGAGGCACCAGAAAAACAAAATTCGGTTTGGATATAAAGCTTGATAAATAAAGATTGCTCAAAGTAAAATCTTTGAAGGGGGCAGGGGAGTACGTAAGTGGAGGGGATAAGAATTTTTCAAAAATAACACGTTTCATATCTCAATAACAGTGTAAGATGGAAGCTTCAAATTTTTACCAGAAGTAGGCCTAATAAAACCCTAGTAGGAAATTGGGGGTGTGGGTGTAGAGGGTGAGGGTGGGGAAGGGTGAGAAAGAAAAAGTTCCGATGCTTATATCTTAAGAATCTATAATGGTAGGAAGCTGAAACTTGGTATTTAGATAGAGCTATAGTAGTGGCATGGTGGAAAAATAGAATTTTTTTAGGGGTAGTATGGTACGGTGGTGGGGGGTGTTTTTCCTAACTTTGGAACGGCTTATGCTAGGAAGTTGAAACTCCTTACGTATATGTAAATTAACCAGAAAAGTAATTCTGATAAAAAAAATTCGAATATTCATTGGCGTTCAGAAGGGGGGGGGGGGCAAAAAAAATTATCAGTATATATAAAATGCATATATTTTCACGTTATTCGTCATATCTACTAGGTCTTCCCAAATATTGAGTTCATTTTTATTCTACGGATTCTTCATATGAATACCTAGAATGTGTTTTCAAGATTTTTTGAAATTTGACCCTAAGAGGGTGTAAACTGGTTGTATACTTTTTCATGAACTCCACCATGTTTCTCAGGTCTGATCAGATATCGAATATCTTTTCACTTCCCCAGGCTTGTTTAATAATCACCTATTTTTTTGTTTTGTTTTTTCAACCTCTATACCGCATTCCGGAATATGACCCAATTATTTAATTCAAAAGTTACACCCTTTTCTAACCGCTTTTTGTTAGGTTTTCAGTCACATAGTAACATATGCCGTATCCCCGAATAAACCACGTTCCAAACTTCTGCCGTAAAAATAATAAAGTTGCGCCCAAAATGTTGCCAGATTTTTTTAATTTGAACTGAGTCTATTCTTTTCTACCTTCATTTACCCTTTTACTTTATTATTTACAATACAGTATTGTTACTGATTTAAAAAAAAAAAAATTGCTGCCCTCAAAATTTTTTTGTCCACGTTTCATGACTAGTAGACACGAAAATAGCAAAAAAATGTTCACTCCGTCTGTCCGCCGTACGCTGTACGTCGACCGCCCCACGCAAAATCGTGTGAAGGCTCGTAGCTCTCAAACGTTTTAGACGAAAAATTTTGGTTTCTAGATCTCAGCAACCACTTATATTAGGAGGCTGAAACTTGGAATTTCTATAGAGCTTTGATAGTGGACCCATTTGCAAAAAATTGATGATATGGGTGAAGGGGTGTGGGAGTGGAGGGGGAAATAATGCGTCCGAAACGCAAAAATGCCGAGTTCGACACATTCTAAGATCCATATCTCTCAAACCGTTAATGGCAAACAATTTAAACTTAACAAATATCTGTAGTTATACTAGGAGTAGATTGAAACAAAACTTTAGATTACGATATCTCACAAGCCAATTGGACCAGAAAAACAATATTCGGTTTGATTATAAAGATTGATAAATAAAGATTGCTCAATGTAAAATTGTTGAATAGATCTGTAAAGATTCATAAAGTTCACGTGAGATCTATATAGAAAATAATGTAGGTGGTGTTAAAGAACGATGTCGTTTCCAGACTTTCGTAATCAAGCTGCAGTTAGAAGAATCTTTGACGATACTTGACGGTGCGTTTCAAGAGAGCTTTACCGATACAGCTATAGATCTTTATATAAAACTAGGCGAGTATTTAAAAAAAAATATTTCTTACTCTGTTGTTCTTAAGGTTTATTTACTTCTTTGTACACATAACATATTTTTTATATAATAATTTACACTGTAAACATGTTAGAAATTTTTATTTAGGGAAATAAATGTCATCTTTCATTGGGCTCCAACTTCGGTCATCATGATTTGAAGTCCAACGTCTTAGTCTCTACTCCACGTCTGCTTCTGGATAAAGAGTTCTTTATGCTCGTTATCTTTACATTGCCAGATCTTCACGGTCCTTAAAATGTCTTCAACTATCTTTAAAGATCTATTTTGGTTACATTTCTTTTTCACATAATATCTTCACGAATCTATAAATGTCTTTAACTGGCTTCAGATATCTTCACGATTCTTTTAATAGCTTTATCTATCTGCCGTGAAGTTTTGACATATGCTGGAGGAAGTACATTTTTACAGAAATACATATGTAAAAATATATCATTCTTGTATTATATTTTGATTGCAATACAAGTTTTTCTGAACGCATAGCCGTACAGCCAGGCGCAACCTTTTAAAAACGTTTCGCCACTTTAAGGTCAAGAATTATGCATTACTGATTTAAGTCAGGGGCCCTATGCTGTAACTAACGTCGCGACGTTCACACCGACTGGCGTCGACGAACGTCGCGTCGTTCAGTTTGGCAATCCGTACGATGTATTCGTTCGCGCGTGCAATGTGCGTCGTTGAAATGTCCAAAACGACGACGCGTCGGCTTACATCATACCAAAATACTGACAACGTCGCTCGTCGTTCATTGCCAACGACGAGCGACGTTGTCAGTATTTTGGACGGAATACAGCATACGGCCCCAGTCTCCATTGTCACTTAACTCTAAATAACGACAATTCACGTTTCACGCCTTTCTTGTACATAGGTTCAGTTGCGTACAGTTGAATTTCATTATTATTATTTCTTAATAATATATCTGTGATTACCTGTAAGCGGTAGCTTTTATTCTCAATACCTACTTGACAGTATATATATAATTAATAAATAATAGTAATGAGATTCAACTTCCTTTTGAAAGAATCTTTTAAGTTATATATCGTAACCGTCCTTTATGCAACTGTATGAAACTGTACAAGAAAGGCGGGATATGTCATATGTAATTCACGTGAATTGTCGATGTTTGGCGTTAAGTGATGATGAATACTGATATTAATCGGTAACGCGTAGTTCTTAAACTTAAAGTGGCGAGACGTTTCTTTATAAAGGTTTTTCGCAGCATTTGATAAACATCTTCACCGAAAATAGCGCTAGAATACTTTATGTTTCGTTATGATGCTTTGCCCGCCGATACTATTCGATACAGATTCATAAAGCTATGCATCGAAATTTTTTTTATCAAAATAATGCTATCGATGAATTACTAAATCGTTGACTAACTATAACGGTCTGGATTTGTCTATATCGATGGATTAAGCTACTTTGCGCCTGGTTGTACGGGAGGTTGGGGAAGGGTGAGAAGGAAAAAGTTCCGATGTTTATAACTAATGAACCTATAATGATAGAGAGCTGAAACTTGGAAATTAGATAGACCTATAGTAGTGGCATGTTGGAAAAACAAATTTTTTTAGGGGTAGTATGGTACGGGGGTGGGAGGTGTTTTTCTTAACCTTAGAACGGCTTGTGCTAAGAAGTTGAAACTCGGTGCGTATATGTTAATCCACTAAAAAAGTAATTCTGATAAAGAAAAATTGAATATTCATTGGCGTTCAGAAGGGGGGGGGGGGGCAAAAAAAATTATCAGTTAATATAAAATGCATATATTTTCACGATTTTCGTCATATCTTCTAGGTCTTTCTAAATATAGATTTCATTTTTTGTCTACGGATTCTTCATATGAATACCTAAAATGTGTTTTCAAGATTTTTTGAAATTCGACCCCTAAGAGGGTGTAAAG